>PVKU01000001.1:11823-611823 GCA_004027475.1 Anoura caudifer
CGAGATTTCACCGCGGTCCGCAGGAGGGTGTGCCACTTAAAACTTACGTATCGTTTGTTTCCCGAATTTCCCATTTATGTTCCTGCCTTGGGGCACGTGGGGAACTGAAACCATGGGAAGTGAACCTGGGGCTTAGGGGCGGTCCACTGTACACCGGCCCCACAGCGGACACGGGATGAGAAGCCCTGATTTTGATCCGGCTGGGTCGGAATTGTCTAAGTTATGAACCTGTGAAGCATACGCAATAGTCGTGAATCACGTCCATTGACAGGTTTACTATGTGCCACGTGCTGTTCTAGATGCTGGGTGTGCACTGACTGACAGCTGCCCCAGAAGGCAGAACCCTGTAGCATTATCCCCATTTTTCAGATGAAGAAACTGAGGCATTTTCGAGAGGGGGCTGTTCAACCTGGATGACACAGCTGGCGAGTGTCAGAGCCGGGCCGTGTGGCCTCAGAGCCGGTGTGACCACTCCCTTGTCCTGCCGCGCTTCATGGGCCGGGGGAGAGATTCGGGTGTTTCTAAGGTCACACGGCCGAGAGGAACCTGGTGAGCGTACCATCGTGGTTTAAACCGTTCAAGGTTAACCCGGCACTCAGAAACACTCTCCTGCTTCCTAAGGAAAACCTCAAACGAGGGCTGCCCGGAGAGATTGGTGTCAGGCATTGAACTTCTTTTTCTATTTTGATTCAAATTTCACCCAAAAAGTGGTGAACTGCTAAATGAGAGAGACGTTTCCGGGCAGAGCAGGCCATGGGGTCCTGTGCAGAGCTGGAGGCGGGCTGGCCCGGGAGAGGATGGGCCCAATCAGACGTCTGAGGACCAGAGAGGCCGGCTCCCCACAGTGGCTTCGGTGCTGATGCCCCGCATAGCCGGGCTCAGCAATATAACCCCCTTCCCTGCAGTAGCGGGGGCTCGGCCCTTACTCCCTTTGCTGGAAGGGCTGACTCGATGTTTTTGTTCCGTCTTGTCTACATATTAACACGTAGGTCACGTTTAGGCCTTGCAGGCCATCACCGCCACCCTTTATAAAAAGAGGCCAATTGTACTACACACTCCCCCCTTTATTTATTAGTTCACGTGGACCTCTCTCCTTTGTAACATTCAAGTATTTTTCCTCCATCGAGTAACTGAAGTAAAACATGTCAATAATCTGTCTTTTGGAGTCTTGCTTTGTCCCGTTGAACTTGACCGCTGTCGAGAAGAGTGATGCAAGCATGGCCAGAGGTCAGACTGCGTATCTGGGTGCGTGTCCCATCCTGGCCCCACGGGACCCCGCCATTTGGGGTCGTAACAGCACCCGCTTCTGAGGAAGTGGGCTGGGATCCCTGGTGAAATCACACACGTGGAGCGGAATCGCGCCTGACTCTGGGGAACCGTCTCTGTCATCATTTTCTTCGCTGTCGTCATCGTCAGGCGGATATCATTGCTGGCAGATTTGGGTAGTTGCCATGCCAACCTTTGATCTCCTTTGGCATGATTCAGGCTCACTAATTGGGTCAAGGGGCCGAACTCAGTGGGTTCTAAAGGAGACAGTCTCTCTGGGAAGGAGATTAAGCCTTGTGGTGTCACAGGAAGTGTGGGACCTTTAGCATCAGTCGGATCTGGGTTCAAACCCCAGCTCTGCCTTTGCTGTCCCCGAGTGTCTGCTTCCTCTTCTGTGGTTAGGCGGCAATTGTAAGAGTCCGTCATGAAGAATAAGCCATAACATGAGAAAGATGCCCGGCAAAGGGCCTGGACTCCCTTGCGTTTATGACGATACAATACTCAGGAACCCAACGATGTCCTTGCAGCTTTTACCTTGAATTCCAGAGCCGGTGCCCCATGTCTGACACGCGGTTTAATCTGGAACGTTCAAATCACAGATGGAAAAGTGTGGGTGCTCGGGAAGATTCATATGTGAGCCCACAAACAGTCTCAGGAGTTGACGTAAATAGCTCCACATGGTTCTCACTAGGAAAATGGAATTTTCGCTCAGCTCTATCATCGAGGCTTAAGTCCATGAGTCCCTTCATTTTTCCACTAGGCGGGTTTTGTGGGATTGGCCGGCCCCGGATTAGAAATGTTCCCTCACGTGGGCAGACTGGAGTCGTGAACAAGTCCCCGTATGAAGGTCAAAAGGAATCCTGTCTCTGGGTAGGCGCCATTGACTGCACAGGATTGGGGGAAATCGTGGCAGAAAAACAAACCTCCTTGGAAGCACTCCAGACTCTGGCTCTGCCGGAAATTTCCAGAACTTCTGGACACACTGCAACTACTGTGATACAGATGTTGAGAGGCCCCAGTGCAGAAGTGACAGGTACACCCAGGTCCCATGGCGCTCTGATGCTGTGGTGCATGCCGACCCCCGAGCAGGGGGTCATGACCCCCAGCAAGGCTGGCGTGTCCAGCCACCATCCGCAGGTGGAGCCCAGGGACCCCCGGCAAAGCACGTGCGGTGTCGTCTCTGCAAACATGGGCATGAGCTGGCAAACTCCGCTACTTCCACCCTAGCCCCCAGTTTTGTGAAATTGTTTCCTTCATGGCTCACAGGGAAATTCAGAGGCTGCATCGAAGGGTAGAGGTTTTCAGACGCGCCAGCACTGACGGTGACAGGGAGCTCTGTCCAGTCGTGCTCCCAGTAAGTGACCTGCACGACCACTTCCTGGGTGGAAGAAGCACCAGGGTGGTGCTTCGTCCCCCAGGTGTCCTTCACTCCCAGCTGCTGGCTCGTGCGGAAGTCAGAGCGAGCCTGCGGGGCGGGTTCCTGTGTGGGGACCTGGGGCACCCACTCAGGACTTCAGGACCTCATGGCTGGGCAGCCAGCTGCGCTCGGACCTCGGACTGTGTCAGCTGAGTGCTGTGCGTGTGGCTGCAGCTGAGCGTCACAAACCCCAGCCTCCGGTGGCGGCTGGAGACCGGCCGGTGCTTGGCCGGTGTCTCCCTCTGAATTAACTGCTCTGCACGCGTGCTTCTGGGCTGCACCCCACCCGCCTTGGCCTCGTCCACGATGCATTTTAGTTGTTGCCACTTCCCTCCCACCGTGGCAGAAATGCAAATGATCTCCATTCAGCATGTCCTTTCCTTCTGCCAGCGATAATCAGGAAGAAATATCCCGTCACCTGCAGTCCACAGCACGGAGACTGTTGACATACCTCATCTTGTCAGATTCGGAGCAGCACAAGCCAGGCAGGCAGGTGGGGCCACCCTATCCTTCCCATGTTAAAGATGAGGAAGCTGAGGCTTGGTGCGGGGGACGGACTCGTCCAGGTCACACGGACGGGAACTCTCGGTCGAATAAAGGCTCACGCCCAGGTGTCCTGGCTCCAAGTCGAATGAATGCTCTTTACATTCATTTGCTGCTTCAGCAGTGCCCAAGGGTTTCTGATTTTTAAAGGACTGTTTCTATAACCCCCAGTTCCTTTCTTCTGAGAATTGTTCAGGGTTGCTGCTGTCTCCAGTGGGGGCAGCGGCTGAAATCCTAGGTTGAGCAGACAAATGACTGGGCCACAATCCTTGCACCCTCGGCTGTCGGCTGCGCCGGTGCATGTGAATTGTGTCGGTAGATCTGATAATGACTCAGGAGTGTATCGGGGAATGAATGCTCTGGGATTATCTAGTGATCTGAATGACCTCGGAAGGGGAAAGGTTTCGTTTTCAGTGATAATTTAGGCTTTCTCTCCTCTTCTCATTTGGATTTTTTTTTTCAATCCTCACCCAAGGATATATATTTTTTTATTTTAGAAAGAGAGAGAAACATCAATGTGAGAAATATCAGTGTGAGAAAGAAACACTGATTTGTTGTGTACCATACATGCTGGACTGGGGATCGAACCGGCAACCTCATGATAGGAATGTGCCCTGACCAGGAATTGAACCCACAGCCTCTTGGCGTATGGGATGATGCTCCAACCGAATCACCTAGCCAGGGCTTGGATATTTTTTGTGTGTGTGTGCTCATAACGTGCAGGCAGTCTAGTAGGTGTTTGGTGTATGATCTCATTTAATTCTCGGGAGAACTCGTCAGAGATAGGTATTTTTGGGTCCTCATCATAAAGACTCGAGTCCGGGCTGAGTTCCATGCTGGGGCTGGTTTGTAGGGCGATTGGACCTTCTTGTCGAAGGAGCGGCTTGGATGGGTGAGGCCTCAGGTCCGGCTTCTCTGGCTCTAACCCTTACCAGCTGTGTGGCCTCGGGCGGTGGCTGACATTTCTTGTACCTCCGTTCCTCTACAGTGAAAATGAGGTGATGATAGCACCTATTTCAAAGGGTTTTATGAGGATTAAATGAGAATATGTAAAAAGAACAGAGATTTTTCATTTGCACCTTGGTCGCCATTTTAAATTAAATACTTTCAATTGAATTTTTTTGAGACACTGGTTAATAAAACCACCCAGGCTTCAAGTGCAGAGCTCGGTGACACCCTGTACTGTGCGCTCACCACCCAGAGTCACGTCGCTTTCTGCCACCTTTGACCCCACCCCCGGCCCTCTTCCACCTCCCCCACCCCCTTTCCCTCTGGCAGTCACCAAACTGTTGTCTACCTTTTTTTCTTTAATGCATTTTAAAAGTTGTCTCAGATATGAAGAAACTTTGTGGGCACGTTGGAAAAATGCTTCCAACATGCTTTGGAAGGCTTTGGAAGAAACATCTTGAGTTATTTTTTCACATTAGTAACACTTTTGAAATGATGTGTTTGGAGCGCAGATGAAACATGGTGCATGGTGTATCAGTTAGCTGCTGCTCCGTAACAAATTGCTCCAACACTCGGCAGCCAAGGACCACAAACAGTTATTATCCTGTCCCTTCTGTGGGTCAGGAATCGGGGAGGAGACGAGCTGGGTGTCTCTGGCTTGGGACCTCCCCTGAGGCTGCCATTGGGATGCCAGTCAGGGCTGCGTTCACCTCATCATTCAAATGGGGGGGGAATCAGCCTCCAAGCTCACTCATAGGGGTCTCAGGACAGGGCTGCTGGCTTGTCCCACAAGGAGCCAGCAAGAGGGAGGACGGAGACCAAAGTGAAGTTAGTCTTCTTACAACTGAATCTCAGCAGGGACAGCCGTCATTTCTGCTCCCTTCTATGCCTCAGAGAGAGTTAGTACATCCCACACACACTCAGAGGGCATGGGGTTCCACAAGGTGTGAGCCCACGAGGCTTCTGTACCAGCACGAAGGGCTCGTGGGGGGCCGGCCTAGCAGCTGCTCGCCATGGACGGGGCCATCAAAAGGTCACTGAAGCCAAGCATGAGGTTCGTCAGAGGCCTGGTTACTTGGAAGAAATTTAATGTGCTAAAATTTAGTTCTTTGTGAAAAAAAAATCTAGTTGATTCCTTAAATTGCCATTTACTGTGTGCTGGGTTCTGCGGAGGCCGCAAGAGCGAATAAGGGAGGGCCCTCTCCTCGGGGGCTCCGTTTCTTTATCTTTTCTCATTCGGGAAGTGTCCTTGCTGAGGCTCAAAGCGCTGGGCAAAGGAGAGAGGGAAGGAGAGGGAGGAGGAGGGGCGTTCTCAGACCCCTGGGCAGCGGTCTCCGGTCTCCGTCTCAGTAACAGGGAAGTGGAAGTGGCCACCAGACATGCCTCGGGAGCAGTTTGAACATTTTAAATGGTAAAATCCCCAAGTTGCTGGCAAATCCATCCATCTCTCCACCCAGCCAGCCATCCGACAAACCCACGCTGGGCTCCTTTGCTGAACCCCATGGCTCTAGGCTCCGAGGACACCGCGGTGAATGCAGTGCAGCCCTGCACTCCGGCTGCGGTGAGAAGTGATGAACAGATACACGAAGTGAGGTGCTGATACGGGCTGTTCGGGGAAGCAAGGCAGGATAAGCCAAGAGGCTGTTCATCTGCGGAGGGCGGTCAAGGAAGTGATTTTTGAGCAAAACCCAAATGTAAGTGAGAGAGGAAAGATATGCAGCTCCCTGAGGGCTCGGTGCCGGGGGCCAGGGCAACTGCAGAGGGTGGGAAGGAGCAGAGGGAGGGGAGCGCACCTGTGAGAACTGCCTGAGCAGGTCTCAGGTCCTGCAGGCCGGGAGCAGGGGGTTGGCAGGGGGTGGTGCTCCGGTTACAGCTCAGGGGCTCCCGCTGGCTGCGGCAGCTTCTAGACCCGTGGAGTCAGCACCGTGTGATTCCGCTGAGAGGCTTCTGTATTGGTTTGCTAGGACTGCTGTAACCGGGTGCCTTAGACAACAGAAAGTTTTGGTCAGTCTGTTGTGGAGGTCAGAGGTCCAAGGTCAAGGTGTCAGCAGCGCCATGCTGTCCAGGGCTTTTGGGGTGTTGGCTAGTCCCCAGTTCACGCAGGGAAGCTCTGGTCTTCACGTGGCCTCCTCCCTGTGTGTGTCCAAGTTCCCCGTTTCGATAAGATACCAGTCACGTTGGATTAGGGTCCCACCTTCTGCGGCATGATTTCATCTTACTTAGTTCCACCTGCTGTGACCCTCTTTCCAAATGAGGCCACATTCTGAGGTCATGGAGATCAGGATTTCAAGATATGAACTTGGGGGGACACAATTCAACCCATAATGGCCCCCTTCCCTATGTCCTCAGAGTATCAGCTCCCCGAAAACACAAACGCTTCAGCAGAGATTATTAGCAGGCACAGGGTGCCTCGTGGGAAGAGAGGCCTGTGCTAAGGACAGGCTGAAGCCGCACCTCACCGCACAACGGGCCCAGAGTCTGTCCTGCTCAGCCTCAGGGGCGTGAGGGGCAGACTTCGGTAGAAATGAGGAGTTATGCCATTTCCACCCCTGTGTTTTTTCAGCTTCTCAGGCCGTCAGCCCCACGAGAATCCTTCCTGTTTTCTTACCCAGTGTCTCAGGATCACACGTCTCAGCAGGAGAGCAAAGCTCCCAAGTACTTTTGTGCAATGAGCTCCTCAGGGATAAGCAGTGTCTTTGAATGAATTAATGAGATGCTCCTGAAGTCTCTGCAAATTCATAATATGACGAAGGGAAGAAGAACGGGAAGAGGGCAGCGCCCTCCGCGGATGTCACCCTTCCTGCTGAGATATGGGGCCTGGGCTGTGTGAAGGGGAAGCTTCGCATCTGTGATGTGTGGTGAAATGAATCTACATTAGTGCAAAAGGTATTGTTTTCTTTACCCTTATCCCACCTGTCCGGACTTCTCCTGCTACTCAATTCGTTCTGCATTTCCTTAAAGTACTGGACATAATCCCATGTTTGAATCTTGCCTCAAAGATGACAGTGAATAGATATGAGGGAACACAAGGGAAATTGGGGGGTAAATTGGGGGGTAACCCCTGAGTGAACTACCCTGGCATGATATTTGGCTGCTGTGCCAAGTTGAACAGAGAGACCCATGGAGAAATTGATGTACTTTATTGGGACTTCTCAGCACAGTCCAAAATACAATTAAAATTGTGCCAAAAGCCAAACTTAAACGTGTGATCACATAGCCAGTTATTTTTTAAAACAATTAACAGTTTCAAAGTTCTTCAGATGTTAAACATCCGTAAACTTTTTCCAAGATGATCCATGATTTTGCAGCACAACTAATGGGCAGATGAAGAGAACCACGAAATGGGAATACATCAAAGCCGACTCTAGTCTGGGCTTCTTCCTCTGACGAGCCAGGGGACTCTGAGTGGAGCCCCTAATCCGCCTGGGGCTCCAGTTCCTCCCACGTAGGCCGAAGGCATCCGATTCAGTCGCTTCTGCACCTGCTTCCGTCGGTAGCACCCTATCATCCTGCACCAAGGCAGCTGGGAAGTATTTAGCCGGAGCATCAGGTTTGTAAATGGGGCCGATAGAGAAGGGTGGCTCAACCAAAATCGGCGGCACAACTTCGGAGGGCAGAAGCCTGGAGGGAGCCTTTTCTTCACATCTCCGGTCCCTCGGCCTTACTCCAGTCTCACCTGGACAATCGCCAGAGCCTGCACCTGGCATCCCAGCTCCCGTTCTCACTCCTGGCCAATTTTTGATTCTATCATTTTTCAAAAGCTCTTCAACAGTTTCTATTTATTCAGTGCACGTACTGAGGCCTGACCTCTGTGCACAGGGGCCGGAGATAACTGGTGGACAAAGTGGACAATTTTCTGCTCTGGTGGAGCCTTCTCGATATTGGCGAGAACAGGGAGACAGACAGTAAGGGGACACGCATGGCATCCTGTGCACCAGGAGTGGTAAATGCAGCGAAGAAAACCAAAGCAGAGGAGGGAGATATCGAGAGGACGGTGCTAATTTAGACGCGGCAGCCGTGGAAGGCCTTTCTGGGGAATATCTGCACAGACGCCTGAAGGAGGGCGGAAGGAGCCGTGTGGCTCTCAGGGTGACGCCCTGCAGGTAGAGGGAAGAGCCCGTGCAGAATCCTGGGGTGGGTGAGCTTGGCTCGGTGCTTCCCAAGTATCAGCATGTGGATCTGTGTTCCTAGAACAGAGGGAACCAGGGAAAGGCTGGCCAAGGATGAGCCCAGAGAGCTAATTCGGGGATCAAATCAGGTAGGACCTTGCAGGTCATGGCAAGGAATCAGAGTTTATTTTTGGGAAAACCACTGGGGAGTCTGGAGAGTTTTGAGCAGGGAAGTGACATCATTGAATTTGCTTTTTCGGAGGATCACTTTGGCTCATGGGTGGAGCTTTATGAAAGGGAGAGAGGATTGGAAGCAGAGCAACCATGAGGGCGCCATTGCGTAACCCCAGTGAGAAGGGGAGGTGGCTTGTGACTGGGATGGTGCCCCAGGGTGCCTGGGGTGCACTGGGATTCGAGATGTATGTTGAAGTCACACTGGCCTTGCTTATGGCTTTGATATGGAATGATGAGAAAAAGGGAATCACTAGGGCTGAGGCCAACATTTGGCTTGAAGGTGTTCATGCCTGTGCGGCGTTATACATGCGTGATGAAGGGTGAGCGGCTGATTTGGGAAGAGAGATCAACTGCTCAGTTCTAGATAGTACGTTGAACTGGAGATGCCTGTTGGCCACCTGAGCACGGATGTCAGGTAGTCTGTGGAGAGGTCGGGGCACGATAAAAACATTTGGGAGTGAGCAGCATAGTTAAGGTCCGGGGACCAACAGAGATCATCTTCGCTGATGAACGCCGGAGGAGAAGGAGCCAGCGAGCCCCGGGGCCCTCCGGTGTCGGTAGTTTGGACAGAGGAGAGGACTCCAGCAGCGGAGGTACGTCGGAGAAGCCCACCCACACCTTCGTCCCCGACGCCTGCTACCCTGCTTGCCTCGGCACCGACACCCTCCCTTCCTGCTGTGTGAACTGCCCATGCTCCTGTCCAAAGCCACCAACTGACTTACACCCGAATCCCGTTCCTTGTCCCGTCCTCATCCCCTCCTCGTCACTCCAACAACCATGTCCCTCTCTGTTCTGCTGATGCAAACTTCATTTCTTTGCCAGACTCTTCCCATCAGGACACACAGATCCTTCTTAAAAAATAAAAACACATAAAAAGAGAAAGCTGCTTCCCTCTCTCTGCCCCGCCCCCCGTGTTCTCCTCCAACTACAGTTCTTCTGTTCTCTGTTGATCCTCCTCCGATCTGACCTTGGACTCCAAGACTCCACCGAAACCTCCTTCCCAAACCACCACGTTGCCAAGCCCAAAAGTCAACTCCCAGCGGTGTTGAAATTACCGATCACATTTTCCCTTTTGAAATGGTGGTTTCACTTCGCTTCTGGAGCAGCGTGCTTTCTTGTTCCCTTTCCCACCTCACCAGCTGTTTCTCCCTGGACTCCTTTAATTCATTCAGCAAGTATTTAGTGCCTACTGTGCGCCTGCACCGTGCTTGCCACTGGAGACACAGCGCCGCGCAAGCCCGAGCGCTTGCTGTCCTGGAGCACAGCACCGTCCAGCTGGTAGAGACAGTGATGTTCTGGAAGCCAGGGGAAGGCAATGCTTCCAGAAGGAGGGGTGACCAGCTGCACAAGTGATCGGAGGGATCAAGAGAAGTGAGGACTAAATTTGCCGGTGGATTTGGCAATCGGCGGTTTGCTGATAGCCGTGAGAGCATGCGGTGTGGCGGAGTAAAATAAAGCTCTTTGGAACGGAGTCCCGCTAAAACAGCAGGAGCAGAGGAGGTGGTAGCCAGCGAGCACAGCTGCCTTCGGAGACTTCTGAGGTGTCTTTCTGTTCCCGGAAAGGAAGACAAGCTCCTGGAGCTCTTCATTTTTCAGGGCTCGGTTTAGACACCATTCCTCAGCGTAGTCTCTGCGCCCCCATCCAAGTTGTCCCTCTTCTGTCACTCCCTCTCACAGGCTCATCTTATTTCCCATCACTGTGCTATCAGGTTAATAGTTACAGATTTAAGTGTTTGAAATTTACTTATGTCTGTCCCGCTATTATTCAAGTTCCGTGAAGGGCTGTTTTAAGCTCTGTGGAATGAATGGCCCAAAGTATTTGCTGTTTGGATGAATTAGTGAATGAGTAAGTGAACGGTTAACCAGCCTTCTTTCTTTGGGCTGTGCTGGGTTGTGCCATTCCAACCTGGTTAGGGTGGAACTACATTTCCCAGAATCCCATTCTCTGTAGGTCTACAGTGGAGCTGGCAAAAACTAGAGCTTGCCCAAGATTTGGGAAGTAGAGGGATAGCCAGTCATTGCCCTCAGCAGGTCTTGTCGTCGAACAGGTGGAGAACAGATTCGGAAGTGCCCGGGGGAGTCCGCATGTCCTTCTCTCTCCCATCCTGTATGTCGCCCTTGTTCTGACTACTGGACCCGACTCCTAGGTTCCAACCAGTGCTGGCTGCGGGTCCACAGAGGAGGGACCACGCAGAGGCCGCAGCTTCCCTGGGACCTGAAACCCGGACGTGCCCACCCTGCTTCTGTGCTTTCAGCGGACTGGCTGGCGACTCCATCTTCGTTTCTCTGACTTGTCTTTCTGCGTGTAACCTCCTAATATTTGCCACAATCACATGAGGTCTCATTCTGTAATAAGCCTTTTATCCAATCAGTCACAGGGCCCCCTGTTTTCTGATTAAACCGTGGTTCTTTCTGATACTGGTGGGCTCAGCCACATGGAATCCCCCTCTTCGAGGCTGACCTGCCCACAGCCCACGCTGAGTGCTCGAGCGACCAGCAGCAGGGGCCAGCCCTGTGTGCTGCACCCGGCCCCACCCCTGGGGACCAGCCAGCTGTGGGAGCACGGGGGAGGGGGGCAGTGGGGGGGCGGGGGGCATCCCTCACAGAAGGGCGGTGCAGGTTCTCCCGGGCACAAACCCTTGCCCTGAGCACGTGTTTGCCCTTTTTGCCCAGAGCGCTGCTGTCGAATCACCACCTACAGATTTGCAGACTGTCCTTCATCGTTCTCCAGACCGTTGGTCCCGGCCGAGGAACCCGCTGTGCGGCAGTTTAAGTGCAACTGGCTCTCGTGTTCATGGGGTACTGGTGTCACGGGGCTCACATCCTCCAATCTGCAGCATGTCCCCGAGTCAGGGGCCGACGTAGGCTATTGCTTTTCCCGTTGCCAAGAGTCTTGGCGCCCAGACCACGGGATGGAATTGGTAGTGGGTCTCTATGCAGTTACCCGTAGGGTCCCTTGGTGAGATTTTGCTTCCCGTCACTTTAGTTTGGGGATGTCGTGGTTGGGGCTCCTTAGCTCCCCAGGCTGTTCTGTTCTGTTCTGTTCTGTTATGTATGCTATGTTATATGTTATGTATGGTATGGTATGTTATGTATGGTATGTTATGTAAGTGAAAGCATTTTGTTTCCTTCTTGAAATTAGTTGTAAGGAGAAGGGCAAAGAATGCATATTTTCTCTGTTATAAAGACTCCACGTTAAGTTGCTGGGCATTTATTTGGAAGGACAGACAAGACATTCTCAAGTTTATTGGGCCCTGGAACTAGGAGTCGCCAAAGACCTGCCTTAACTCACCTAAGAGAGTTAGTAGGAAAAGTTAACAGTAAAGCAGGTATCCTCGGTAGTGCGACTGTTTCTTTACGGAAAGGGGGTTGTTACAGTGACTTGTTGGTTCTGGAATGTCCGATGACTTTTCTTGGCTGTTAGGCACCCTGCCCCCCAACAGTTCTGGTGCCCTTGGCCTCAGATGACTGAACATGTATCAAGTGCTAATTATCAATCCCTTGGTGGGAGAACCAAAAAAGACACCAAATCATGAACAGAATGACTAATTTTGTGAAAAAGAGCCACCTCTGAGAGACAGTGACGGCATTTTCAAAACCCCCAGTACATTCTTGGCTGGTCAGGAGCTCATTTCTGTTTGGAGTACGGGGTAGGGTAGGAACCCGAGCGCTTTCCCTGTGCCTTTGATGGAATTACATCTCGTGCTGTTTGACAGGATCTACAGGAGCCCCCTGGGTCATGATCCCCCAGCAAGAAGCGCACGGCGCATGAGTCAGAGGGAGCTGATGGACAGCCCGACTGTGTACAGAGCTCAGGGCTGAGTTCCAGGGGACCAGCGAGGCGGGTGAGGCAGCCCCGGGCTAGGGACAGCGGGAAACACGGACCTAGGCCCCGAGGGGCTGGCGGGGAGGGTGGTTCCGGGAACCAGAGCTGGGGAAACCTGGGGGACCGGCCCCAGGACGAGTCCCTGTCAGCCCACGGCCTGGAGTCAGGAGGCTGGCTCAGCATGAGAAAGTGGTCGGAGAAGAGCGGCTCAGGCTCACGTCACCCACACCGAGAACGTGGCTGCTTTATGAGCACAGCCGGCACCTGCCCGGCAGGCTTCCAGAGGACAGAAACTCCACTGGCCCACGAGAGAAATGGGACTGGAACCCAGGACCAGAGAGGTCTTCCCGGTTCTGACACTTCCTAACCGTGACCTTGACCAAGTACGTGTACCCCCCAGGACCTCAGCTTCTTCATCAGAAGGAAGAAAGCTGTAGAAAAAGTGTTTTCTAAAGTCCCCTCCTCCACACATCAGTGACACAAAATGGTTGGAAGCTTTTAGGCATACTCCATCTTTATGCAACCAAAGGTCAACCCCGAAATGGTTTCTATTTCATAGCCATCTTTTTAAACATGCCCTTCAGTAAATTTGCCCCAGGGTCCAAAGCATAAAATATAACCAAGTGTATTGCACAGAATAGCGATGTCCAGGGCATATTGTAAATTGACCCCTATCATAATTGCTGATATTTTATCTTTTTGACCCACAAATTGGCAATTTATTGTGATACAACCTACTAGCATCATTAAGATGCAAAATTTTTAAATGCGTTGTGTTTGTGTTGAACATCAGCAGGCCAGGAGCAAGCTGGGAATTTCATGTTTTTTCCTGACTTCACACATTGATGCTACAAAATCCTCGGTCACTTTTTTTTTTTTTTTTTTGTGGGGGATGATGGGAGAGAACGATACCAGCAATTTCCCATTTCTACAAAAGACAAAGAGATGTATGAACTCCCCCTGTATCCTCTTGCTGAAAAAGTGCTCCCAGCTCATTCTGCCCTGCACAGCAGAGCCTAAGTTGGCCAATCAGAGCTCTGAGCTGCCCTGTCCTGCCCTGGTTTCCTGCACATCCTCGGGGTGGAGTGTCTGTAGGTTACTGGACACTGTAAGCAACTGAACTGCTTGCAGTTGAATCAGATGAATCCTTTCATCTGATTCTTTGGCAGAGTAGGTCTAAAATCCCCATCTAGGTCGACAGTGCTGGTGATATTAAAGTAGCAAACAGGACACAGCGATGTCCTGGCCCCGGCTGAAATGTTCCATACACGTCAAATCACTTCGCCTTTGCTGTCTGTGAGTGCTGGCCTGTTACCGCCCACCTGACAGATGAAGAGACTGAGGCACGTTCAGTTTGGATAACCTGCTCACGATCACACAGCCAGGCCCCCTAGCCTGTGTGCAACCTCACATCCTCCGGTGAGGCTTCCAAACCTGATTGTAATGTCACTGTCGCAGGCAGAGTTCCAAAGTCATTCTCAGGACAAGGTCACTGTCACCTAAAGTCAGAGACAAGTTTACAGATGCACCTAAGTAGGCCTAGACGTCTGTTCGTTCACAGCCTTTATTTGCCCCACAGGGCCCTGTGTCTCTGCATAGGGATGGGGGTGTGGCTGCTGAATCTGTGGCAGGTGACAGTTCCAGGCTGGGGAGGCAAATGGGCTTCCTCTGAGCAGTTTCTCCCTGAGATTCCCATGCTTCGCTCCAGGTGTAGCCCCCGTGCCCTGGATATTGACTGGAATGTATTCTAGTGAATAGATTCAACCGTTGAACTGTTTCAATGGTTTTTCAAGTTTTCGATGACTAGGAAAGGATCATGTTGCTTAATAAATTTATCAATAAATTACTCCACCTATTCATAAGGCATTACGTGGCTATCTACCATGAAAGAACTTTTAAAACAGTGAACCTATACCAAGTCTACATTTAAATGTAAGTTATTGTCCCCGAAGCCCCTCTTTGAAGAGCTCTCTCCCCATTTCCTTATCCTGCCACCCTCCCCGAAGGGTTTGGACATCTGGCGGGTGATGGGTTTTGTGAGCTGATTCACAGAGAAGCCAGGCTGTTCTTCGGTGGGCACTCCTGTCTTCAGCTTGGGAAACCCCTAAACCCCAGCCTCCTTCCCATATGACAACAGCAACTGAGGCACCATCTACGACTGTCCCCGAAGTTCACCTGGAGCCCTCGCCCCACGAGTCCTTCTGGAGGGGACCGCCTGCCCATTCCGAATGGAGATGCTAAAGTTTTCACCGCCTCAGGGTCTGTCACAAGAACCTGCAGGAGGATGATGGACTGTTGTTGAACTTGGCTGTTTTCCTTGGATGCTCCTTGGAGCCTGAGAAATGTGCACATGTTTTTTCCTTAGCAAGCAAGTTATTTTCTTTCTTTTTTTATTTATTTATTTTCTTATTTTTTTCTAGCAAGCAAGTTATTTTAAGAAAAGAAAATGCGCTCACCCGTTTAGCACTGAAAATTGGAAGTAGAACTTTTGTGTTTCAGCAGGTTGGGGGGGGGGTTGTGATTTTTTTTTCATGGTGCTGATGGGGGCACCATTGGTTCTTGTAGGGACCCGCTGGGTGCGCATGTCCCATCCTGGTCAGCTGTGGTTTCACTTCTCTAAGAAGGCCTGAGGGGACATTATCTGACGACGTCCTTGGTGACCCAGGTGCAATGATTTGAAAACACGCCCACAGCTATCCCTTCACCGTCTTTATCCAGCCTGGAGCCCTTTCACGGCCCCATCTGGAGGGCTTGGCTCGGTCTGCGGAGGGACAGATTCCTAGCAGATGGTTTTATCAGAAGACCTGGCGCATGGCTGGGCCAAGAAAAGCTCATCTAATACCTCTGAATTTGGAGAGCTTTGGAGTGAAGGATGGCTCCAAGCCTTCTGCACAACCAGGAATGTTTTGCTTATTTGGATTTTGAAACGATGCTCAGAGTAAATATCGAGACAGCAGCAGTTTGGGGACCTGGTGCCACAGACGGTACCAAACTGATGTATCCCCTTCGACCAGTTTTACGACGTCCATGAAGTTGGGGGTAGTGCCAGAGCCTTGAGCCTGAAAGGCATGGGGCTAATCCTAAAAGATATCGGGCATTTTGATAAGTGCTGTTTCAATAAAAAAAATATGCAACTCTGATCAGCACGAAATGTCTTGAATGTCTAATTGGCTGTTTAAGATTAGTGTGCTCAGACCAGCTCCTTCCACAGCCTTCCCCATCTCGGTCAGGGACGACCCCCTCTCTCCAGGCGCTCAGGCCCAACGCCGTTAGAGTCGTTGCCAAGTCCTCTTTCTCTCATAGGTCCCATCCCGTTCATCTGGACATCTGGCCAAGGCCGCCTTCAGAGTACGCGTCACGCTCAACCTCTCCGCCAGCAGCCCGGATGGAGCTGCCGTGATCACAGACCAGGTTCCTGCAGGAGCCTCCTACCTGGCACTCTGCGCCCATCTCCGCTCCTTCACTCCATCCTGTCCCCCACACAGCTTTCCGAGTGTGACTGCAGAAGTCCACGGCCCGGCGTGTCACTCTACTGTGGACACCTGGTGGCTTCCCATTGCACGCACCCGGAGAGCTCCCCCCAGCTTGCCTTAGAGGGAAGGGCATGGCCCAGGGCCTGTTTGAGTGGGATTTGGGTGGTCAGGGGGATCCCCGGGAATTTGCCATGTGCTGAGAGGTGTGCTGAAGGAAGTGGGGTCTGGGGTGCACGGTGAGAATGGGGAGAAGGTAGGAATCAGCTTCTGACATGTAGACTGTGACGTATCCGTATATGACACCTGCCAGGGTGACCTTCCTGCAGAGCAGCTGTAGGTCGGGAGTCCTTAGTTTATAGAGGGCTGCTGATGCGGGTCACTGTGGGGGCGGCATCCCAAGGAAGGAGTGACGATGGGTAAGGAAGGAAGTCTGGGACGGAGTGCGGCCTGACTCCCATATCCCAAGGCTTGGTCGTGCCGGCAGAAACGCCTCCGGTGGGGTTGAGGAGAACGCGTGTCAGGGAAGCCAGGGAAGAGGAGAATGTACAGGACAGGGTACGGTCAGTCAGCATTACCAAGAGACCGAACGGGCAGGGACTGAGAGTGGACATGGGACTTCAGCGACATGGAGGCCACCGGAGAGAGCAGCTTCAGGGGGGCGTGGGGCAAGACAAGGATAGGACAGTGATGAGTGACGGAGGGAGGATGAGGGAATCGAAGCAGCAGGTGGACACTCTGCAGGAAGTTTAGCTGTGAAAGGGAGACGCGGCCATGGTCCGTGGAGAAGAGTGAGCTGCCTACGGAACAGAGTCCTGTGAACAGGACACGCCGAGGACAAGCTGAGTTGGGGACCATGAGTTAATGCTGGAGCTATTGCTGTGCCCATCAGCACTCGGGGGGCCAGGTGCGGGCACGGAGAATCAGGTGGGTGGAATTTTGCAGGTGTTTTGGTGACTGGGTAAGTGAGTTGCAGCTATTGGGAAGAGGGTAGGTCAAAAGGTGCCGCATTAAATCTGAGCTGGATCGGCAGGAAGTAAATGCAAACAGAGGCAGATGGACAGGGGGCTGGCTGAGCCCTCGGCACGGAGGTCACTGCCACCTGCCTATGAGGGCGCAACTTTCTCTGCTGTCCTTATCAGAAGAGTCCGGTTGTCCTGACCAGTGTGGCTCAGTGGGTTGGGTGTCATCCCGCAAGGCAAAAGGTCATCAGTTCGATTCCCAGTCAGGGTACCTACCTGGGTCATGGGTTCTGTCCCTGGTTGGGGAGCTCATAGGAGGGGGAGCCTATTGATGTTTCTCTCTCCCTCTCTTTCTCCCTCCCTTTACCTCTCTCTACAAATAAATAAAGCAAATGTTTTAAAAAGAAGAAGAAGAAGAAGAATCTAATTCTTTCATTCCTGACATCTGTTAAGATGGGGAGGCGAAGCTTCTTTTTCCATCCTTGATGCAATTGTGCTGTTTTCTTTCCATCCCTTCTTCATGGCAGACACGAATTGGGAGTCGCAATGGACAGAAATAGATAAGTCTAGGACAACCTCTGGGCTTCAGGATTATGGTGGTGAGAAGAGGGTCTCAGAAACCTAGGGAAGACGGGAACGCACCAGGACTGGGGGAGTGGATAACGAACTGGGGGAGTTAACATGTTCGATCAAGACACTATGAGACACCAGATGAAGAAAACCAGTAACTGGTTGGGCTCATGGCTCTGGAACACAGCCTCCTGGCTGGGGAGAGACCTACGGGTTGAAGAGGGATATTTATAAATGGTCCGTATGTGAGCGGTGCCTGGAACCGAAAGGAAGAACACGTAGAGGCAGAGAGAGACCGGGCCAGGATGTGCGTGAGAGAATGCCAGGCAGGAGAACGTCTTGCCGAGAAGATTGACAGGAAGGCGGAGGGCGCTGGCAATGCTGTTGCAAAGATGGAGAGAGGAGGATTTTGGGAACGAGGGCGTGTGGATCAGGTAACTCAGAGGACAGGCCATGGGCCACCTACAAGAGGGGGCTCAGAGGCAGCGACTGCCCCCAACTACAGGAAGTGCAGCCTCAGAGGGAGAGCTGGCCAGAAACAAGAGGGGATGTTCTCTGGTTTCCACCCCAAGGCTCAAGGCTCCCTTCCCAAGTCAAACGAGGATGTTGGATGAGGTGATTAAGTTCCTTCTGGTTCTAAAATCACGACGCCCGGATCTTTCGCAGGAATGAGTGCCAACAACAAAAAATTCGCCCTCCCCTGGGGGGTGTTTTAGGGCTGGTTCACGAAAGCAGCCGTATAAGCAGCCTGAAGTACAGAAGACTCGATCTTGCCCAGAGTCCTTGCTGTCACTGCAGTGAGGCTCAGGGTGCAGGAAGACACCTCTGCCATGGAGGGACATGCTGGCCCCACACCCCCGGGTACTGACCTCTGCCCACCCTGTGCCTCTCCCTGGATGCACGGGGCCCCCAGGTGGCATTCCAAGCAACTCACGGGTGCCACCACCTAGAATACCCAGCTGCTGGGTGAATATGAGGCTGGGTGCCTGCTCGTGCAAAAATGCATCAGAAAACTTCAGGCAATTGGTGGCAGCTGGACTCGATGACCTCGTGGTTATTTTCAAACCAGCAATTCTCGTATCCTTGGAGGGAAGCCTCCTTCCTGTTACTAAATTTGTCGTGACTCCCATGGGGGTTGGTTTGCAAAAGACGTGTGCCCTGTTACCACGCAGGGTCCCTCGGTCGGCTTCCCTTCCCTGCTTACAGAGCTGCTTCTTTCATACTTGGAGAAGTGGGGCCCTTGACTTTCATCTCAAGGTCAAGGGCCTTGCCTTGGCCAACTGAGCACAGTTGCTTCTCCTCCTGGCAGCTCCTGGGACCCTGTCCTTTCGCCAGGAAGCTTCATGTCTCATTTGACCCCATGGGGCTTGAAGTCAGGGGCTGGATGTCTGAGCGTGGGGGGCAGCTGGTGGGACCAGGGTCCAGTTTGAGAGGTGGCCATGGCCGAGCACCCTCCTTCACAGCTGCTCTGAGGCCGTGGGGGCTGTGGGGCCTCCTCGGTGCTCCAGCCTTTCCTCCCAGTCCACTTCCCAGGCTGGGCCTCGACCCGGATGCACAGTGGAGCTGGGGATGTAGGTGAGATAGAGGATGAGCCTCCCTTTGGGGCCCTGATGCCCTGGACGGCCCCTGACTCGGGTGGTGGTCCTGCAGTGGTGAGAGGATTGAGACCCCCGTGGCTGGGAACAATGGGAGTGAGGTGGCGGTGGCTGGGAGCTGCGGGAGGGCTGGACACCCAGGAGAAGGGGAGGTTCGAACACTGCCCCGTCTGGATTTTCCCTGAGAGGCCCCGGAATGAGTATTTCCCCTGTTCCAGGACAGAGGGCCTCCACGCATGGGGCCTGTGGTACGTTTGCCTTCCTCCGACCCTCCCAGCCTGGCCCCTGCTGCCTACCCCCACGCTGCAGCTGGGGGAGCTTCTCACCTTTCCCACGGGGGCCAGCCCTCAGCGGGGGCCACCGTGGCCTTTCCCTGGGGTCTCCGTCTGCTCTTACCTAGTCTCAAATCCATGACCCCGCGTGAAGGAAATCATGCCTCACTCCACGATTGCTTCTGGCCAGCAGTGGGCTGGCGGCGAGTGGGAGGCTTGTGCGTGTCACTTGGGTCACTCTGATCCCCAAATAACTAGCACACTCAATGCTCCTTGTGGGGTGGGAGGGGCGCTGAGGACGGCCGAATCTGGGGTCTGTCTAGTGTTGTCACGGCACTCTGCGGCCCCTCGCAGGCGCTGGGCCTGGGCTTCGGTGCGATTACCATCGTTTGAAAACTGGGCAGCTGCAGGGCGGAGTCGGACGGAAGTGGGGCCAGGGCAGAGTCAGCTCCAGTCTCGGGGGCCTGTGGCCACGTGTGATGTTTCCGCGTGGAGTGTGGCAGCGCCCGCCAGCTGTGCCGAACCTGCCCCCGGCCCTCCCGATGGCACATGTGTGCACTTGTGAGCATCTGCGAGCCCCTCCTGTTACCCGTGTGCCCCAATTATTGACACGAAGGTTGTATAAACGGCCTTTGTACAGTGTGCCCCGCCCAGGCAGCAGGCGGCTGGTGAGCTCACACACTGGGTCAGTCCTCAGGGCCCTCACACCGGGGAGATGCCTGTCTCTCTGACAGGAAATCAAGTGCGCAAATGCACAGGGATAGGCGCAGGTCGGCAGCACAGAGATGCCTGGGGTCCCACAGCTGGCAAGTGGGCCGAGTGACCGTCGGGGAACTGAATCCAAGCAGCAAACGTGTTCCATCAGCCGGCAGCCGGTTACGGGCACCCACGGCCAGGCCAGGGCAGGAGGCCGCGAGCTACCAGCCAACTTGCCACCTGGACCCGCAATCTTGCCAGGGCTGCCGTGCACCAGTGAAACAAGAGACCCGGTTACCCGGCCTCCGTGGAGTCAGGTTGCAGTTTTTGTGAACTTGCTCTTTTCTCCTGAATCATGGAGGTCTACTCCTGCCACCTCCCCTTACCCTACGAGTCTTCTCTCAATCCCAGCGCTGGGGCCAGATACAGACTCCGACCAGCGGTCGCCCTTGTACACACCCTCATTTCTTGCGGCACGGAGGAGGAGGAGGACGAGGCGCCCTGGCGTTGTCTCTTCTGTGATTCGTGGCACCCTCCCTGAGAGGCCGGGAGGTCAGGCGCATTGCCACCCTTTCAGGCGACAGTGTAACATCCTCAGGAGAAAACCTTAGAAAGAGGAGGATCCTCGGGCCTCCCAGGTAGGGCGGGGGGCAGGCGCAGCCACCCTGTGCGCAATGCAGGATGTTGCGTGATTTTTGCTTTCTCTGTGTTTTCCCTTCTTTTACGCTCCTTTCGACCTTTAGGGTGTTGGACACGCCCAGCCAGGCTTCACTGTGCTCAGGATGGCCAGAGGCAGGTTTTGTCTCTGATTGTGTTTGAGTGCATAGGAGGGTGCAGTTCTATAAGCAAGTGCCAGGGCCGAAGTAACACCCGCAGGCAAGATCAGATCCACTTGGCGAGTTATTTCTCTCTGCCTGGAGCTTCGTCTTGGAGGGCAAAGACCTTGGGTATTTTATTTTATTAAAGACTTGATTTATTTATTTTTGGAGAGAGGGGAAGGGAGGGAGAAAGAGAGGGAGAGAAACATCAGTGTGTGGTTGCCTCTCACGGGCCCCCTACTGGGGACCTGGCCCGCAACCCAAGCATGTGCCCTGACTGGGAATCGAACTGGCAACCCTTTGCTTTGCAGTCTGGTGCTCAGTCCACTGAGCCACACCAGCCAGGGCTGGGTATTTTAAGCAGCAATAGCGGCAGGTCTGAGCAGGTCTGGCAGCCGCATGGCTTGTGCCCATGTGACCGCAGTCATGGAGGTCACCTACTGGCAGATCTTGGAGGGCCCGGCTGTGACCAGCGGTGGAGACGTCTCAAAGGTGTAATTATGAATACACATGTGAAGTATTTTTCATCTCCCGTTTGTCATAAAAATTGGAGAAAGGCAGTTGCACATTCTCTTCCTGAGATTGCACACCAATGGCCATTTCTTCCTGTCCTCGAATAAAGGGTGGGTAGGTTTCCCCACGCAGGTTGGCGTGCACGTCTGTTAGCAACGATGGGCAAACGTGCTCCTTGCCGGGGATCGGTGGCGAGGGACGCATTCGGCCTGGCACGGCCTTTGTCGTAGCTACTGTTCCCGTCCTTCTGGCGCGATGGCCCTGCTGGTGTCGCTCCAACGGCCAAGAAACAAATAGGGAACACAGACCATCAGTCTATTTAATGCTGTCCTTTCCTGTCGCACCCAAACCTCCACTCAGCTGATGATGACCGACAGGAAAACTGAACCCACCCGCTTTATCCGTCCTCCCCAAAAGGACAGGTGAGGGAGGCGGGGGAGGGAGGAAATGGGCAGGGTTCGTCTTACCTTTCGTCATCGTCCACCTGCGGTTGCGCTAGTAACCTGTCTGCTTGGGGGGAGAACAGCAGCTGATAAAATACCTGCCTGGCAATCTGGTCCACGTTTGCTATAAAACGTGGGGATGTGAATCGTGACAAGATCTTGGGGAGTGGGGTTCACATCTTCAGTCCGGCCCGAGAGTACGCTTAGGCCCTCTGCGCTCATTCACTGAACAAACAGGTACTGGGCGTTTATGATGTGTCGGGTGCACGCTGGACACGGAGGACACGGGGTGAACGAGACGAAACACTGGTTCTTGCCTTTCAGAAGCGAACGATCTGTCGGTGAAGATGCACGTCTAATATGTCGACGTGTGAGATCAGCGTGGCCAGAGGGGAGGCCCCGAGAGCGCACCGCTCGCTCCAACAGCCCGGGGTGCTGGCAGTGTGGCAGGAGGCCCTGTCTGAGGGTGAGGTAGATGCGGCGCCACGCAAAGGGTGGTTCGGATGAGACAGAGGTGGGGGCTGTGGGGGTAAAAGAGGGAACAGTATGTGTAAGGCGTGGGGCGAGAGGGAACAGGGGACATTTCAGAAATCGAAATAAGAATGGCTGGAAAAGCACTCAGCCGTTACAAGGAATGAAATCTTGCCATTGGTGACAACACGGATGGCCCTAGAGGGTGTGATGCTAAGGGAATTAAGTCAGACAGAGAAAGACAAATACTGTATGATTTCACTTTTATGTGTAATCTAAAAACCAAACAAATAAAACAGAAACAGATGCATAGATACAGAGAACAAGCTGATGGTTGCCAAAGGGAGGGGGTGGGGGGATGGATGAAATTTAAAAAATAAATAATTTAATTAATTAAAGAAAGAAGCCCTTGCAAATTTACCTGCGGAGGAGGGAAAGGTTACCACTCTACCCTCCATCCGCCCTTCCTTGCATCTCCCTAAATGTTTGAATCCTCACGTGTTAGCTAGAGCCACAGGAGTGTGAGAGGCTCCGTAGTAATACTTTACAGCAACAAAATAACTTTCTGTGAACTCCCATAAAAAAGGAAAAACAGCACGGCTGCCGTAGACACACGAGGGGGGAGTGGCATCTGGTGACCCTGGGGAGACGGGAGAGGTCAGATCCCAGACCGTCCTGTGAGAGGTCAGATCCCAGACGGTCCTGTACGTGGCAGCGAGAAGTTTAAATTGCGCTAAGTCCGTAGGGAGACAATGAAGTTTAAGCACAGGGATGGAGTGCTTTACAGAGATCTCTGTGTGCAGCAAGGACGGTTTGAAGGATGGAGGTCCCGAAGCGTGGGACCCACTTAGGTGGATGGTACAGCAGCCAGGGGAGAGGCAAAGGAGGTTTGGACCAGAGTAGCAAGTGTGGATAGTTGGAGAAGCGGTCAGGTTCAACAGATAGCCCGGGGACAGACCCCACAGCACCTGATGATCCACGAGACGGAGGGGGAGGTGCGGGTGGAGAAGGAATCAAGGATGACTCGCAGGCTTCTGGCTTAAGCAATGGGGCGGATGGCGATGTTCTTATCTGAACCAGGGCACGTTGGAGGAGGAACAAGTTTGGGGAGTGGGGAAGAATATGACATGCGGTTGTTGAAATGTTGAATTTAGACCACTTACCGAATGTCCAAACGGAAGTGTCTGGTAGACGCTTTGATACACGGGTCTGGTACCCAACAGAAACAAAGGGTTGTAACTACCCCACTTTTATCCTGTCTGGTGCTCACTCAAACAAAGAAACACATTATAGATAATGCATCCGGAAAATTACTTATGAGTTGTAAAATTAGGGGTTAAGATGTGTCTTTTAACCTCCAAATTCAACCTCTGGGAAATTATCCCAAATAAATGATTCAGAAAAGACCAAAGTCATGTGCATTGAATTCTGGGTTATAATAGCAAAAACTGGGGAATCTGTTCATACCCAACAAAAGGGCTAGTTAAATAAATTATAGCATACCAACAAAAGGGAATATTGTCCAGTTCCTAAAAAATAGTAATTATGGCTATCTTTGCAGCTTAGAAACGTCCTTTGTCATGTAAAGCTAAACAACCAAACTCAAAAATCTATTTACGCTGTGATTATAATTTTGTCGAAATCATCCTACATGGACAACTCCTAGATAGGCTCTTGAATAAACCAAGAATTGGCTTGCTGAGCGATGGAATCGTGGTGATTTTTAAAAATTTGTTGAAATGTAAAGTCAACATGCTAATCGAGTAGGATGAACAGGGTGTTGCTCTTGCTTTGTTTTTGCTTTTGCAGGAAATGAGGTTCCGTCTCAGAGCATCGCGGGCACCGTCTGGCTAAGTGGGAGGCGTGGGGTTCAGTAGCCGTCACGTCTCCATGGACTCTGCCGACAAGGGTCCCGTCTCCCAGGTCAGCCCACCATTGCTCAGGAGCCCCCTTCCGGAGCACGCCCTGGCTTCTCCAGCAGCAAGAGGAGTCAGAGCTCCCCGGGGCACCTGTGAGTCTGCACCGTCCCGTCCCTGCGGGGTTAGTCCCTGAGGCTCCTGGGGAATTTAACCCCCGAGTGACCTCTTCTCGCCCTTTTCCTCGGTTCCTGACTTGCCTCAGAAACCTGGTAAGAATTCATGGGCCAATGTCCAAGACAGGTTCCCCCTTGTTTTATTCAAGCGCCTCCTCCAGGGCCCCTCAGTGGCCATTTGCAAACGGTCCTAACGATGACACGCCAGCGGTTTCCAAAGGAACGGTGCTCTGCAGACTCCTGGTTCTCCTCGTCACCATCCCCATGCGTCCAGTTATGCTCTTCGCACCCCGCAGGGGACGAGGGTCACCGCTCATGGGGACCTTGTGTGATGACAGCGCCAGCAAGGGCTGAGCCAGCGCGCAGAGCTCCCGGGCCAGGTGTCTCCTGAAGTCGGTGTGAGCAAGATCGCTGGACTTCAGGATCCTTTGTTTCCCCCCAAAGAGAAGCGTGGCCTGAGGACCAGGGTAGAGAGTGAACTGCGGTGACAGTGTAGGGTGAGGCCAGATTTCACACCTTGGAGGGAAAAGCTGGACTTTGTGGCAAAAGACAAAACCCAACAGAAAAACAGTGCCTGTGGAAGAAGGATGAGACAAAACTCAGAGGGAAAAAGCTCTTTCCTTTCCTTTTCTTTTTTATCATTTTTAAATTTTCAATTGCAGTTGACCTAAATTATTATACAGGGTCTGGTACAAATAATGCCCCCCTTTTATTACAAAATCTTTTATTAAAAATGGTGAGCATGTCATTCTGTAACATAACAACATCACACCCAAGCACACCATCACACATTTTAGGTGAAATGTGCAAATGAAAACTGTAAGTTATTACCCCCCTATTAATACCCTACAGACCACACTCACGCAGGTGTTTCTTTCTTCTGCCGGACGCTGTGTTAGTTTCAGGTGTCCATCCCAGCGATGGGCCCTTACGCAACCTTACACGTGATCATCCCGATGAACGTCACAGCCATCTGACACCGTACGGAGTTTGTAGGATATCACCGACTGTTCCCTGTGCTGTGCTCACGCCCCCATGACCGCTGTGTACCGGCCAGTCTGCACTTCCCAACCCCTTCCCCTTTCTCTTCCGCCCACAACCACCCTCTCCCACGGGCCAACCGCCAAAACGGTCTCTATGAGCGTGTTTCTGTTCTGCTTGTTTGTTTGTTTGTTTATTTATTTATTTATTTATTTAAGCATCAATTGTTGATAGATTTGTATTTATGGCTGTTTTATCATTCACATATTTTTCCCTTCTTCTTCTTTAAGAAGAAGACCCTTTAACATTTCATATACTGGCTTGGTTCTGGTCCTGTGTTCATGACAAATGGAGAGTTAGGCTGGTGGGCCGGGTGGGTTCGCAGGGAAGAGAGAAAATGGCTGAAGAGTCAGCCGCTCCCTTTCGTCTCCAGGGCAGTCAGCAAGAAAGGTGTGCTGGATGCCACAGCTGGTGGCCAGGTGAGGGGGGACCAGGTGACAGAGCCAGGCCGGGAGCCTGCTGCCACGAGCAGAATTTCTGTTCCCACCGCCCCTTTGCGTGGGAAGTTTCGGGAGCTCCCCGTCAGTGAAGATTACCTGCGAGGCCCTCCTGTGAGAGCTGCCGGGCACGTGATTTGCAGAGAGCAAAGGGATGGTTTCGTGTGTTTATAAATAAATGCCCAGTGGCCTGATTCTGTTTTTAAATTTTCGTCTTTAAGTCGTTTGAGAGTTACAGAAGAGTTGTGAAGGGAGTGTAGACAATTCCCATACAGCCTTTCCTAACTCAGCATCGTATGTAGATGTCGTACCTGTTTCAAAGCACAGGAGTTCACATCGGCAAAGGTTTTACGCACACGTCTCTCCTGTTTCCCCCAACGTCCTCTTCCTGCCTGTTCCAGGGTCTCCAGTTCGGGACACCACGTCGCATTCGGTGGCCGGGTCCCCTTGGTCTCTTCCACTTGTACTTGATGTTTGCTCCCGATGAACCTGGGGCAGAGCATGGGGAGGGGGAAGAGCACCCCCGAGGGGAGGAGGCCCTTCTCATCACACGGCATCAACACGGTGTCCCCGTGATGACTGCTGGCAATGTCACCTTGAGGAGGGGAAGACGGGCCCTGCCAGGCCCGCCTACTTGAAGTCACTGTTCTTTGATTTCCAGGCTCTTCCTCCTGAAACAGACACATTCAGGCCAGCCCACCCTCCCCAGGGCAGGACAAGGGAGGTGTGTCAAAGAATTTGTGAACATTTGTTAAAAATACCACAATAATGGATAAATATTTGGGGGAGTTACTTTGGAGCCAAATGGTTTTCTTATTTTAAAATTAGATTTCTTTCTGATCACAAAAGGGTAAAAGTGGAAAAGTCTAAATTTCACTAGTTTCACAGACAAAACCCCAGCTCTCACCAATTACTTGTGTGTGTGTGTGTATGTGTTCACTGTTTAGCAGCTGACTTCTTCAATTTAGCACGTTGTGAACACATTTGAATACCAAGTTATATTTGGGAAGACCATGGGTATGAGAGACCATGGGTATTTAATCCCTACCAAAAATGGATGCTTAAAATCATTATGAGCCCTGGCTGGTGTGAGTCAGTGGATTGAGAGCTGGCCTGCAAATCAAAGGGTCACGGGTTTGATTCCTAGTCAGGGCACATGCCTGGGTTGCAGGCCAGGTCCCCAGTAGGGGGCATGTGAGAGGCAACCACGCATTGATGTTTCTCTCTCTCTTTCTCCCTCCCTTAACCTCTGTCTAAAAATAAATAAAATCTTTTTAAAAAAAGATCAGTTACGAAATATATGGGCTTCCAATTTAAAGCCATATAACGGGGCAAAAACACTGGAGTTTGAGCTTGTGTGTGCTGAGATGGGGTTTGAGTAGCGGCAGCGAGCGATTCCCTGGTCCCCAACACGACCACCTCACTCCCTCCTCCTGATGTCTGAGGCAGAGACCAAAGCCACAAGCCCTCTGCAGTGGAAACTCAGACATTTAGACATTCTAGAATGCCAGCTCAGTTGTCAGTTGAAAGTGATTTTTCACTGCCTAAAGGAAAATTCTAACGCTTTCCTCATCATTTTAGGAGCTCTCACCTGGGTGGGGGCGGGGGGGGGGGGGGGTGGGGCGGGTAGCCCAGCTGGTAACAATTAGGACGCATTTCATAAATGAGTCTTTGAAAGAATCATAATTCCACTCTTTTTTCTAATGTAAAAATGTCCCAGAAACATTATAGCAAAAGATGTAGGAAAATATTAGGTGGTATAGATTTACAAGCATTTTATCGAATTTACGGGGGAGTGTCAGTGAGTCCCAGGAGCAACTGCGACTTCTGTGCCTCCCACGCC
Source organism: Anoura caudifer (assembly GCA_004027475.1). Taxonomy (NCBI): domain Eukaryota; kingdom Metazoa; phylum Chordata; class Mammalia; order Chiroptera; family Phyllostomidae; genus Anoura; species Anoura caudifer. The sequence continues at coordinate 39,330 of PVKU01000001.1, forward strand.
GCAGTGTGGGTACCGATAACGGAGTCGATAAGCTTGTGGGTGACTCAGGCGTCCCTCCTCTGCCCGCCTTTTGCTTTTCTTAAGTACGTTGACTAGGACAGTCAATTGTACTGCAGGTTGGGGAAAATACATAAAGGTGATGCTGTAACCCTAACAGACCTGCCTTCCTTTATTAAGTTATAGAAGTGTGTGTGTGTGTGTGTGTGTGTGTGTGTGTGTGTGTGTGTCCCGCTCTTCAGACAAGGCGGTGAGGAGTAGGAAAACAAGGCCTTTGTTATCACAAATGTCCACATGGATCTAATTAAATAACTCTTTGGGTCCTGAATTGACCCCAGCTTGACCCAGATATTCATGCCAAAGTAGACTCCTGGCGCGTTAAAAATGCTTTGGCAAAAATGGCTGTCGCTCTTGTCGAGAAGCCTGTAAGTGGAGGAGTGTCTGGGTGACCCCCAAGAGCCACGCAGGGTGCCCCTGGGTGGTTGCTGCGGCCCATCGCCTGAGGACTGGCCAGCGAAGGCATCCTGGGCTCCGTCTCGAGTCTCCGATGACAGGCCTGGATGGGACCAGGGAAGTCGCATTCTTTTTTTTTTTTTTAGTAGGTCCATGTATGCAAAGCCCAGAAAAGGAGGCGTTGCTTCACAAGCTGCATGCTAAGCTAAACACACAGCCATTCCCAAGGTACCGTTAGCCCTGGGTGGGGACTACAAACTGTGTTTGCTCATCTGCATATGGCCCAGTTACTGACCGACCCGTACCGCGATTTCCCCATCTGCAAAATGGGATAACATTGAGATCCACCTCGCAGGGGTGTCGTGAGGGTGAAATGGACAACTCATGGTAAGTCCTTGGAATTTCACCTGCTATTTGATGCTACTAGATTTAAACCCAAAATATAAATAATGTTGGGAGTAGAGACCTTAATAAAAAGAGAGCAGATGTGGTATATACCATTTGTATTCTGAATCCTCCTTTCTTTTTTCTTTTTCCCCCCTCATATAATTAGGGACATGAGTATATCTCTCTTTCCTGTTTATGTGTAGGGCCCATGTTTTGATTTTGTATTGTTTTGTTCTGTTTTGGGATGAAGAGTTGAAATCAATTCTATGGCACGGAGTGTACATGTTTTTTCAGCCCTGGCCCCAGCCCTGTCACCAATGAGCTGGTTCTGGATGGGTCTCTCTCTGCTTAGCTCGTTCACTCGTGTTGCTTTTATAGATCCCATGTGTGTGTGAGCTTTCACTTAGGTATTTGGCTTTCTCTGTCTGATGCATTCCCTGAGCAGAATGCCCTCTGGGTCCATCGGGAAGGCCCAGGTCTAACAAATTCCTAGGTCACCAGGTCTGGGCGGGGCCACACTCCACACAGGGCTTCTGCAGGCCCAGCTCTTTGCACAGATTATCTCCTGCTCTGGTTGCCGCGCCGACACGCTGGATGTGATGGGGTCGTCGAGCAACGCCAGCGCAACGCAACATGCAGTCTGCCTCGCCACCCCTTCTTTCCAACCGACATCTGCTCTCTCCCGGGCTCTCAGAAAACAATCCTATGAGGCTTGTCTCTGTAACCACCACCAGGATGAGCCTGATGCAAAAGCTTGTTCAATTGCCAAACATCTCGTTTGCGACGACAAAGGATTTTTCTTCTTTCTCTAGCAATGTTTTGTTTTGCCTTCCAGGGCGGCTCGAGCAGGTGTTTCTTTCTCTCTGACATCTGGCCCACCATACGGTGCAGAGTTTTCCCGCCTTTTCCCAGCCTTTGCCCTTCAGAGTGTGCGGCTGGCTCTGTGTTTGGGGGAATCTCTGAAGATTCCAACTGCGGCCTGTTTTGTCTCAGAGGGAAATCTCTGGCGTCTGGCAGTTGGAATGTCCAATGAAATTGTTTGGCTAATACTTCAAGACCTTGGCATTCTGCAGGGATCAAAGCCAAGACTTTTGTCTATTCTCCAACTCGAGAATTCGGAACTCGATCTGCCCTCCTCATTCTGACCTTGGGGAAATGCTCCAGATGGTGGCTTCAGGGGAACAAGCCAAGACAGCGGGGACACCTTAAGAAAGCAGGACAAACAGTTCAGCAGAGATGGAAACAGAAGGCTGATGAGGTTTTCTGGACTGTATCCCTGGTGCCCAGAAATGGGGGAGAAAATGAAACCGTGCGAGACCTTGAAGGAGGCCTTGCTTGCTGGGTGCTCATAAACAGAGACTCGACATGGGAAGGGCTGAGTTACTGTGCATAGGCTTTGGTGCATAAGCAAAACCAGCGCCCATTTGGGCTACAGGAACAGGTGGTACGGAGCCAGGGCCATGGTTTGCTGTGGGGCAGGGCTGGGCTGGGGCCCAGCGTAGGTGATCGGGCACACACCGCTGAGGCCGGGAGTTGGTCAGACAAGTAAGACAGGACTGTGGTTGGAGACTCCTGGCTGAGGTCAGCAGGGGAGAGTGGGGAGGAGATCCACTTTACACCATGGGCCTACTTGGGTTGTATTTGTGTGTGCGTGTGTGCATGTGTGTGTCAGGTGTGTGATAGGGGAGGGGCAGCGAGAGCATCACTTTAGAGAATGAAACAAGCAGAGGCATGTTGCCAGATAAAATACAAGCCACCCGGTTAAATTTAAATTTGAGGTAAATAATGAATATTTAGGACATGCTCACACTAGATAATTATTAGTTGTTTATCTGAGACTTAACTGGCTACCCTGTGTTTTTATTTGCTAAACACAGCCACCTTTCCTTCAGGAGGCCCAGGCCGGATGGAGCGGGGGGCAGCAGCCTGGCCACGTGGGGCCACACGGCACCCACGGACTCTGCTCTGGAGGTGGGCTTGCTGTGGAGTGGGGGGGGTCCCCATGGTCGGTGGGGGCTCAGGAGACCCGCTCTCTCCAGGCCCAGGCAGCGGACGCGGCACTGCCGTGTCCAGGCAGACTTTGGACTGAGGGTGGACTGAGCAGAAGTGAAAAACCCTTCTCATTTTTCTAGGGCTTTCTTTGAAAGGAAGTGGAGGGTTAGCCAGCCTGGGGGCTGAGGTGAGAGCCCAGGCAGAGATTGTGCGTTCTCTGTGACAGCTGGTACGTGCGGTCCAACAGAGGCAGAAGAGAAAAGGAAACGAGGGGGCCTCTGCCGTGGGCCAGGCCTTTTCCGTTTGCTCCTGGTGTTACTTTCACAGTGGCCACCAGGACCCAGGGCAGCAGCAGCGCCCCCGAACTCCGCAGCAGCCCCGCCCTTCCTGGGGTCTGTCTCACTGCCCTCCCCTCCCCTCCCCCACGCACACACCCAACACCTGCACCTGTCAGCTCTGGTTTCCACGTAAATGTCGTTATCTAATCTGATCCAGCCGGACGCTCTCCTGCAGCTTGGAATGGGCCACAGAGACCGAACCTCTTCATCGTGGGAAGAAAAGTTAGAAGAGCTGATGGACTCAGAGGTCAGTCTTTCACTACAGGTGGCCTGACCGAGTGGTGCATGTCATTTCCAGTGCAGAGAAGGTCACAGTACAGAAACAGGACAATACGTACAGACAGGGAGACAGACAGACAGACAGACAGAAACACAGTATTGGCAGTGTTCCAGTTTAGCCAGCCTTGTGACTGGCTGGGCCGAATCACTGCTTTCTAAGTCACTTCTACTTTATTTTTAACCTGACTGGTTTGTTGTTCCTCACAACGGCTGCGCTGTAACGACTGTATTTTGCTGTGTATAATGTGCACTTCCTTGCCCAAACTTTTGAGGGAAAAATAAGGATGCGCATTACCTGTGGGCAGTACCTGAAATACCTTGTGTCTGTTCTCCTGTTTTGTGATTATTCGTTACATAAAATTTCTTGTACCATAATATGTTCAAAAACAAATGCTAAAATTCCTTTATAATACAAAAAAAAACAAGTGTCTAAATATAAATAAATAATTGGATTAAAAAATTAAAACGAAACATTTTTTTCCCAGGAAGTTTGGGCCAAAGATGTGGGTGCATGTTATACCCAGGGGTGCATTATACATCACAGAATACGGTAGTTGTTATTACTAACTCTCCCTGACTACATGTCATGTGGCAAAGAAACGCTAGGACCTGAAATTGACCCGATGCGGCTAACTGCAGCCACCCGGCTCCCAGGTCCTACGTGGTGCCTCCTTGTTCTGGGGCATCACACGGGGCCCCTCCCTCTCATGGCTGACAAGGGGTGTCAGGCGTTTCCTTTTCCTCTCCTGGGTAGACTGCAGAGGTGGCCACGATTTACAGGTGCAGGAAGTAGTTGCTGAGATCAACTGAAAGCGGAGGCTGGGCTGGGCTGGTCCAGCAGGTGCAACCAGGCTCTTCCAGCCGCAGGGTCATCAGAAAGCCAGAGCTGCTAGAAAGGGCATGGGGGACCCGGCTGGGTCCTCGGGCTGCCAAAGACTCAGAGGTTTCAGTGAGGCCGGGGCAGGGGCAGCATCAGAGGCTGAAGATGGGGCAGTTCCTGAACAGTGCCCCTGCCTGGCCAGGTACCCGGACACAGTGATGACACCAGGCTGAAGTGGTTCCTGTCCTCAAGGACTTACAATTTTAGTCCTGTGGCTCAGTTGCTTGGGTGTCGTTCTACGGAGCGAAATGTTTCTGGTTTGATTCCTGGTCAGGGCACGTGCCTGGGATGCTGGTTCGGTCTCCAGTCGGGGTGTGTACAAGAGGCAACACATCGATGTTTCTCCCCCTCTCTTTCTCCCTCTTTTCTCCTCTAAGAGTAAATAAATCAAATCTTAACTTACAGTTTAGTGGAGGAGAACAGAGGAAACGAGTTCTAGCTATGAGGGCGGGACTGATGCCATCACCTGGAACTTAGCGTGGCCCAGCCGGAGATGGAGTCGTGGCCCTTCCGAAGCAGCAGTACCGACTGGTCAGCCCAGGCGCCCAGGATGTCTTGGGGTTGGGGAGATCCGCTTGCGGAGACCAGTCTACTGAACGGGAAGGGAGAAGCTAAACTTCGTAAGTTCCTTTGGGTTTCATTTTCCCAACCCATCCTGATGGTGAGGTGTTTGACTGGATTCTTGGTCAAGTTATTTAAAGTACATCATTCACAACTCACCTGACAACCAACTTGCTGAAAGATCAGCTTACTAAAATTGGTTAGATACAGTCGTTAACGGATCGAGAACGGTCTGTCACAGCCAATTTGTGGGCTTGGGTGAAGACAGGCACCAGGCAGGAGCAGCAGGGGGAGAAGTGAAGCGGGCAGGTGCAGGGGTACAAGATCTTAGAAAATAGCAGCGGGCAACCTGTGTTGAAGGAAAGCTCATGCTATTTGCACATAACATGTCTCCTCTTGACAACATCCTGGGCATTTAAATGATGTGAAAGCCCCAGGAAACTGACATCACAGCTCAATGCTGAGTAGGAGCCTCAGAAGTCATGGCTGAACCAAACCCTCAGTTTTGTGACTAGTCTCTCAGTAAATAGATGATATGAGGAATTGATTTTTGCCCAAGTGGTTCATCAGAGAGGTGCCTCTCAGAAATGTGGTGATTGTCCTGTTTCCATTTGATTTGATCCATTTATTTGTCAGGACTCATATAGACTCAAGGACAGAAACTCAAAATGGCTTTGGCAAAAATAGTGATTTACTAGCGATGGGAGCATCCCGTGTCATTGGAGGCAGGACCCGGCAGTTAACGGGGAGGGCAGAGCGGCCGCGTGTCCTCAGGAGCAGCTGGCCCCAGCTGGCGTCGGCCCCGCCTCCCTCGTGACTGTCTGGCTTCTGCCAGGAGGCCACCCCAGGTGCCAGTCTCACATCCTCCAGCCCCCACACCTGGGGCCGAGTGGCTCTGCCCAGTGTGGGTTTGAAAATTGCAGAGAAGTCCTCCGATTGGCCAGGATGAGAAAGGCGCCCCAAAGCAGGGGGAGGGGAGGCAGAGCTTCCAGAGGAAAGGATGAAGTGGGCAGGGAAAAGAGGTGCCCCTGCCCCGGCCCGGTGGCTCAGTGGGTTGGAGGGTCATCCCATGCCCCAGAGGGTTTCAGGTGAGGTTCCTGGTGAGGACACACACCGAAGTGGAGAGTTCGATCCTGGGCCGGGGTGCGTACAGGAGGCAACCACTGCTGTTTCTCTCTCACATCTGTGTTTCTATCTCTCTCTCCCTCCCGTCCTTCCTCTTTCTCTAAAAGCCATAAATATATCCTCAGGTGAGGATTCATAAAAAATAAAAAGAAATAAGAAATATCCCTTACAGGCCTCCTGAGAAGCTGAGAAAGGTACCTTTTTTTGCCTTTCACACACACAATGCAATTCTTGTCGACCCAAAAGGATAAAACCAGCCAATTTCCCAAACGAACAAGCTCTCCAGTCTCCTCTCTCCACTCTTCACTCAGAGGACAGCAGGCCCCCCAACCCCAGCCCTCAGCTCGGGGGATGGCAGATGGATATTGCCAGTGGGGCCTGACCACCTGCTGGCCAGATCGCGGCCCGCTTTGAACCTGGCGATGACTGTTTGTTAAATCCCACGGGGAGGTTCTGAGAAGCAGATGGAATGAGGTGCCCAGCCCAGGACTCTGCAGGGCTCGCCAGAGCTCCTGGGAGTCGAGGCTTCCCAGGTGCCCCGAGCCCCGCCCGGGAGTGGCTAGGTGTGCTGTCTGCCAGATGCCCTTGATCTCTAAGAGAAACGGTGAGAACCCAATCAGGTGGCAACCTTCTGCCAAGGACTCCACGAGCCCGCCCTCGTGGCGTCTTCCAAAGTGGCAGCCCCTGACTCCGAGTGCCCTCCTGTTCACGGAGGACAGATTGGCCAGCGGGGATCCACCGGGGAACATCTGGCTGAGGCGCAAATCAAACAGCCCGGATGACTAATTTAGGAGTGTTGGCCCTGCACTGTTCTTTCTGTGGCTCCGTGCAAAGGTCGCCCAGTGTGGCGGGCTCAGAGAAGCCACTGTGCCACCATCCGAGGTCCCCAGGACCCAGCCTGTTGTCCTTAGAAGTGAATCGATGCTTTCTCTGAGGACAGAACAGCGGCTCCCTGTCACTGAACCCTCCCCTCTCCCCTGCACCGGCAGCCCCTCTGCCCCAGCCCCTAGGCACCCGGTTCCTCATTTGCCGTTTACCCTCTTGTCTCCGAAAGCTCTCTCCTTTTTCTTTTTCCTTAAAAAAAAAAAAAAAAAAAAAAGTATTCTACTGAATTCAAGTGATGTTCTATTTCTGCAACTGAGCTTTTTCTCCCTTTGTTTCAAAAAAAGGAAAGAGAAAATATTCGAGAGCATGACAGAAAAGGCACAAATACCCGGACCATGAATAGATGCGGTCACCTGTGGTTTTGATTTCGGTGGTTTATGTAACAGCTTCAAAGGCTGGTGAAGATAAGGCCCAGCCTTGCCAGCAATGATCTCTAAATTCAACACCCATTTCCTTTTAAATTACCTCTAATGGCACAATTCTACCATATAATTTTCAACCTGAAGAGAGGGTTTGGTAGGATATCTGATCCTAACTAGATCTTCTTTCTTTGGGTTGGGATCACACAGCAGACAGCTTATCCGTAAAGTTCTCCACTGGAAACAATACACCTTCCCCTGAGAATCGATTCTAAAGCATTCAGGGCGCACTGTGGGGTAAGCCAGGTCTGCGGTGTCTGGCCGGGTGCATCCCAGCTCACTGAGAACACCTGGCCGGTAGCAACTCCTGCTGCATTGCATCCTCACCTGGCGCAACGCACTCATGGGGCTGCGCATGCCCGGAGTCTCAGGTGCCAAGACAGGGCCAGCCTGCTGCTGGGCAGTCAAGGGTATGCCTCTCTTGGAAACACCTAGAAATCTCTCTGGGTCCTCTTCCCAGCAGACAGAACATAGTCCACTCCCCACTCATTAAATTCCCAAGGGAAGCAAAGGCGAGGTTTCTGGGCTGTTTTGTCCTGCTGTCCCCGGCCAGCTCGCAGACCCCAGCAGGGATCTGACGTTGCCCTCGCTGGTTGTCTTTGTCGGATTTCTCTGGGGCAGCCCTAGCTCCCCCACACCCCGCCCTCCCTAGATTGGTGTCCTTTGCAAGGTGGGCTGTCCTGGACAGGTGGAGGGTCCGTGGAGTGACAAGGGAAGCTGAGTCCAGTCCTAGCTCAGTCACGGACCTGCTGTGTGCTCAGGGACAAGTTACAACCTCTCGGTGCCTCTGTACATGTATGTTCTTGTAAGAGATGCTAATGCCCATCCTCCGATGGGGTTATCACACAGGGTGGGGAGGGTACCAGGTTCAGGCAGAGCTCTCCTGCATGCACAGCGTGATGAGAATGAACCCAGGCGTGTCCGGCAGCCCTGCAGTCCATTCTTCAGAGCAGGTCCCTGTGTCTGGGCGATGCTGAGCTCCTCAGAAGCACATCATTAATCAGGACGCGACCAGTGGGTTGCTCCAGGTTTCCTGGGAACTTGGCGAGAAGGCCACGCAACGCACGGGCTGGAGCGTGTTCCTCCGAGTTGCGGGACTATCCGTATGTCTGCTGCCACTGACAACACGACACCTTGCCTAGTGATTACACAGCACTTTCATTTCACCGCCTCTCTGTTTTTATTTTTATTTTTTTCCAGTGGGATGAGTACTTTTTAAAAAACACATAATCTTTATTATATCTTTATGTTTTACTGCCTCTCTTAGTATACCCAGTAACCCTGTGGAGAGATATTATTTCTCCTATTTTATAGGTGAAGAACCTGAGGGTTAGAAGGGTTAACAACGTGTCAGATGATGCTCAGCTACTCTGGGGTAGAGTTGGGATACTACGCTGGCAGTTCTGATTTCAAACCTGACGTTGTCTCTGTCTTTCCCGAGGTTTTCAAGCTGTTCCTTCGCAGGTCTGGGTTTTTGGGAGGTATCTCGGGGGGCAAGGGAAACTGAACCTGTATCGCTCACCCGCCCCCCCCCATTCAATCAAAGCACCTATTTATTCCTGTTTTATATTGACAGGATTCCCCACTCAATTTGGTTTTGAACCAAATGTTTCTAATGATCAAAAGCAAAGATTGCAAGCCACAGCCCCACACTCTGTGTGTTGAAAATGAAACCTTTATCAGTCCCCGGGTTAATATTCAGAGGGTTCATCACTTTGTTCCAACAATAGCAGCTTGAGATCCTCTCCCCCAGAGGAGCCGACTGCAGACACCAGCCCTTTGCCAAGTGCACGGAGCCCCATTCTGGGCTGGGGGGTCCTTCACAGGAGACGTGTTCGGTGGCTGAGGTGGTTGACGCCAAGCCAGGCATCGTGCGGCTCAGATCGAGGCCCCGATTTTCCCCTTCCAGGTTCCAGCCTGCCTCCTGAGTGTAAAAAGAAAAGTCTCTTTTCCATTTCAATTAGATGAAATAATTCCATGACACACAGCGCCCAGGCGGGTTCGTGCTGGTGCTCCCTGCGAAGCCGGTCCGGGCAGGCCAGGCACTGCGGGCGCTGCGTGCCCAGGTTGGGCTTCTGGCTGTCATGTCCCTGGTGGCCACAAGATGTCAGGCAAATATGGTCACGGGAGGTTGGTGCAGGGAGGTGCCAAGGCTCCTGGAAAAGCCATTGATGAGTTCATCAGCTGATTGAAATCCTTCCCATAAGCTTGTTAGATGAGCGGAGGGCTAGCCTATGAAATGTGCCATAGTGCCATCCTGTTGGTGCAAGTACTGAATACCAGGAGCTGGTAATCAGATTAAGGTGAGCAAATATTGATTGTACATGCCTGCATGATTAAATCCTGAATAATTAAAGGCCGCCGAGCTCCCCAGCTCTTCCTCTGGCCTGTGCCTCCCTGAGCACCGTGGACTGTACTCACAGCGTCCCGTGCGCGGTCGGGACTACAGAGAAGAAACAGGATCCATTGAGGCAGCAAAATCCCCTTCGAAAGTTTCCATTTCAAAACCTGATGAGATGAAGAAATGGGTCTTAACAACTATCAGAGAATCACGAGGCATTTTCGAAATCGAAATACGTGAAATTACACAAAGCCATGCGTCTACACAAGGGCGTACAGCTAACGGAGATTCGCTTGCTGGATGATTTGAAGGGTGGGTAGGAGTAACAGCCGGTCTGACCCTCACCCTCCCTATTGTTTCAGTTTCGCGAGTGACTTCCTGGAGCGGCTCCCTTGGGATCCGACAGCAGGAAGCAGTCGGTCTTGTGGTTCCAACAACAGCTGTGTGTCTTGAAAAAAGTGTCTGCAGGCGATTTTGTCGTCGTGTGGACATCATAGAATGTACTCACGCAAAGCCACATGGCGCCGCCTACTGCTCCCAGGCTACAAGCCTGCACTGCCCATCACGGCACAATTCAACCCGAGAGTCGATCACGCAGGAGAGAAAGGGGTGCAATCGAGAGACACGGTCAACCTGGGTACGCGCGGCTGCTGCCCGCGAAACCAGGCGCACCGTCTCACTGTACGCTTAAAATATACATACACACACACACAAAACACATATCTTCAATAATAAAGATTAAAGTGTAGCGTAGGAAATACGTCCACCAGCCACGCTGCCGTTTATTCTTGTTATCACCGTTCCGTGCCGCGCCGTGACTGTGGTGCAGTACCACAGGCAGGGCGGTGGGTTGGTTTACACCGGCACCACCACAGACACCTCAGTCGCGTGCTGCGCTGTGACTTCGGCGGCTGTGACATCCCAGACGACCGTAATCTTTCAGCCCCGTTGCAACTGCATGGAAGTACCGTTGCGTGTGTGATCTGCCCGTGACCCGAGCGTCCTTGTGCAGAGCCTGACCGTAATGATGAACGAAGGTCGGGTCCCATCGGTGGTGGTGTCCCTACGGAGAGCCAGATGCTGGGTGCAGAAGCCCTCCAGGGCAGGGTCTCACCCTTCTTTCCTTCCTCCTCATTTACCCTCTCTCTCCAAATTTCCTGTCTTCTGCTGCTTAACCTTTCAAACCACGAGACAAGGAGAAGAGCCACCGTTCATTTCCCTTTGAAAACACAGTGACCTCCCTCTGCGTGCTAAACGCTGGCCTGCAGATTCACTCTGGAAACTGAAGCAGCATAGTGGGGCTTTACCGTTTACCAATTCGGACCATGTGTGTTGCTCATGTAAGCCTCACGCCAACTGCGTGGGTTCCAAACCCTGAAAGTGTTTGAAACTGAGACTGTATCTGCTACTCAGAGACTGGGACACAGGAACCACGTCCGCAGAGACTGGCCTCCGTAAGCCAGAACAGCAGCTTCGGCACCAGCACGGAGCCCTGCAACGGGCAATCAGACACATGGACTCGACCAGCTAGCTCTCCGGGGGGGGGGAGGGCATGCTACACGGGACGTCAGGTTATTAGAAGGTTGCCTCAGGGGTCTGGAATAGGACAGGGGAGCTGTATGTGTGAATATTGAACGATGTTAAGCTCTGATAGCTTGATGGGTTCATTTCCAGGGTGGGAGTGTGGCTTTTGGGGGTACTAACTTCTTGGGGGGCACTGATCAGGCATCTCGTCCTAGACTAGAGAAACTTGGAAACTGGAGTTTCTGTCCCCATAGCCACACTAAGGGACATTTATAATGATACCTCACCCAGGGAAGTTCTGATAAGAACCAGGACCCCCAACCCCTAATCTGGGGCCTAATGAGAGCATGTTTTATTCTGGACATGTGCCGGAAGAGCTCAAAGACTGAGAGACCCTGGGCTGATCTTCTCCGTTAGGGCTTGGAGAGCTTTTTCTATCCAAGCCAAGTAGTCAGAAGCCATTTTACGTATCGTGGGACAAATGATTTTTGTCATACTGCTCAACCCTGTAATTATAGCACAAAACAGCCTTAAACATTATATAGCAGCCTTAGACAGATGTTCCAATTAAACTTCATAAAAGCAGGCAGGCAGCTGGGTTTGGCTCGTGGGCCGTAGTTGGCTCACTCCCCTGCTGTCTCTGGCCCACAAAGTTTTTCTCCAAAGAGGATTCAATAATATTGATTATTTTTCTACGAACTAAATCTTCACTACGTTCAGGTTTACCGTCCCTGAGTTTGCACCCAGACAAACGTAACTGGAATTCAGGATGTTTCTAAGGCTGCGGGTCGCAGCGAACCTCTTGGTGCACCTCCACGGGTGTTCGTCATGGCTCTGGTCTTGGAACTCCGCTAGTCGGGTTCTCAGAGGCCGATCTCATTTCTCTCCAAATCCCAGAGCGGCAAGTCCATCTGTGTCCGTTGCAAAACCCACCTTGCGGATGAGCTATCCGTGCTAAGGGGTGCTCGTCCTCGGAAGGGCAGAGCCTGGAGGCCGCACCGTCCAACTGCACGTCCACTCTGTCTCTCTTTCCGGGGCTTATTCGAACTCCGCAAGTGTTCGCTGCGGTCAGGGAAGTAGCAGATCGGCTGAGCCTAGTGACAGGACCTGGTCGTGTGGGTGTGTGTGGTAGGACAGATCAGGATTTGGGGGCTGCAGGGACAAAACGAAACGAAACTGAAACGCAAACCCAGGTTCACTGCCTCACACCCTCTTTGTGTCGACAGCAAGCACGACCTTCTGGCCCAGAGAAAGGAGGCGATTCAGTTAGTCGTCGGAGCTGGAGCGGGCTCCTGTGCCTGCAGGTTTGGACCGAATCTCTACCCCTTGCTCCTCTGAGCGTACGGTCGTGAACGGTGTCTGCTTCTCACTGTACCGGTGACGGGGATGTGACCAGAGATGGCTGTCAGACATTGCGAGTGGCACTGGGTGCTGCCAGGCTTGGCAGACCGAACCCTGGAAACGGTTGACTCTGATGTCCCTCGTCATTACATCAGTTGTCATCCTGGCCAATGGCACTCCTGTGACATCCTTCCTGACCCTGAGCCCCACCCCGGTGGGGGTCAGCCATGCCCTCTTCTTTGTAACTCTTGCTCTATTCATGAGCTCACCCGCTTATGTCTCTTCCTCTGTCTCTTTTGATACAACAATTAGGTTGAATCTTTCCACCGACCGACCACAGGGCCCGGCTCTTAATAGTCAGTCTACAAACATTTGATGAGGCAAAGAAAGCTTCTCAGTACAGTTTTTTTTGCCTCCTGCTTTGTTTTTGGGTACACTCTCCAAATACTGTGTGTGTGGTAACAATCGCTTCTTCTTTGCCCATTCGGTTCCGTTCCACGTTTGTCCCCCCGGTGGGATACACGTCTTTGCGTTGAGAGTGTCGAGTGCCAGGCAGTATTTTAAGTGCTCTGCACACCTCACTCTTTTAATATTCTCAGCGCTGCTCCAGATCCCACTGCAGCTGCAGAGTTAGACAGCTTGGGTTTGGATTGTGAATTCTTTTTTTTTTTTTTTTTAAATCCTCACCTGAGGACATTTTTTCACTGCTTTTAGGGAGAGGGGGAGAGAGAGGGAGAGAGGGACATTGATGTAGAAAGAAACATTGATCGACTGCCTTCTTGCACGCTCCCCGCCTGGGGATCGAACCTGCAGCATGGGTATGTGCCCTGACTGGGAGTCGAGCCTGTGACTTTTCAGTCTACGGGATGACACTCCAACAAACCAAAACACACTGCGGGGCAGGATTCTGAATTCTTTATGACTTAGCTGTATGACTGTTCGTGTCTTACCATCCTAGACCATAAAATCATCACAGAAATGATTGTATCCAATTGGTACAATTGGACACAGTATCCAATTTCATGATAAAGTTTCCTGAACTTTAACTGAGATGATACACGTAAGGTGCTTAGTACAGTGCCTGGCACAGAGGCAGAGCTCCGTGCAGTTTCAGCTCTTCATAGGCTTGAGAGACGATCGATATTAGCAAATGAGGGGTCCTTTGTCTCTCAGAGATTGCAGGCTGAAGAATGGGTTTCCGTACCTAGCATCCACTTCTGTAAATGCAGCCAGGAGTGGGTCCCACAGAACTGCTCCGCAGGAGCTGCAGCTGAGTGGAGCCAGGACCTGGGGGGCAGACAGACCTCGAGCAAAAAGGACGGAGGAAGGGTAGCAGGCCCCCCGAACCTGGGAGAGATAAGGACACTCACTGTCTGCACTGTTCTCCAACCCCCCCCCCCCCCCCCCCCCCCCCCCCCCCCCCCCCCCCCCCCCGCCGCCAGCCCCCCGCCCGCACCCGTTCAAGGTTGTGATTGGCTAAGGGTAGGACCGGATTCTCTCTGGTAAAGGGTTATTTGGCCTTCCAGGCATGCAACCTGACAACAAGGTTTCAAAGGTCCTACTGAGGTGATTGAACAGTTGATACATAGTTATTTATTTATTTTTAAACTTTTATTTATTTATTTTTAAATAGAGGGGAAGGGAGGGTAAAAGAGAGGGAGAGAAACATCATTGTGTGGTTGCCTCTCGCATGCCCCCTACTGGGGACCTGGTCTGCAACCCAAGCCTGTGCCCTGACTGGGAGTCGAACCGGCAACGCTTTGGTTCGCAGGGCAACACTCAGTCCACTGAGCCACACCAGCCAGGGCAGAGCCATAGTCATTTATTGTGAGCCTAGCAAAGCACTGTCCTGAATGCCTATGTCCCTCCCGCCCCTGGAAAGGGCTGCACCTGAGCTTTGTTGGAATGCTAACGGAGGTGGCCTGGGCAGTGACCTCCAGGCACGTCAACAAAGGATGGGCAGTGCCTCTGAGGTGTGGTTTGCAGCCGTGAGGCAGACTGTGGAGAGGGGATGGTGACAGGGGTAAGACCCTTCACCACACCGAGGTCTTCTGACACCTACCGTTCAAATGGAAATGAAAACTGTGACAAATTAAAGAAAATTAAAGCTTCTTCTTCCTCCTTTCCCTTACAAGGTCCCTTCCGGGGTGTACGGCCCAGGCAAACAGATCAGAGAGGTCAGCACCTCCCACTTCCAAATGCACACGCATTAGAGACTCCGGAAGGCTGAGGCCCGCTGAGCAGGCTCTGCAAGGACATGGTGCAGCCACCGCGAGCCCTGATGTGGGAGTCCCCTCCTCCCAGCACCTGTCACACCCACATGCAACATTCCCAGCTGATGCCTTGCAAGAGGAAAATCACCTTTCATGTTGTGTGATTGGCACTGTTCAGGAGAAGCAGGCTTCCCTCTTGGCTGGATTGTCATCTGTTACAACGTGTTATAAATCAATGATGTTTCTGTAAGAGCAAAGAGGATGGAAGAGGGAAGGGGGATGAGTTTTATCAGACAGCATCGGTGTGCTGTGCGGTTAGGAGACCCCCTACCGGGGGGTTAGCCGGCATCCAACAGGAAACGCGCTGCTGGTGGGGAAGCTCAGGCAGCAGCCCCCACTGGGCGCTGCTGGGGCGTCAGGCGGGAGGGAGGAATGACCTTGAGAGGCAATCTCCAATCCGAGCGTTGCCCATGGCCCTGCCATGAAAGTGCAGGCAGCCCCGGGGTGGGGGGGGGTGGTGCTCCTGCAGGGCGACAGTGAGGTTTAAGGGAGCCAGGGATCTCTTTGGGAATTATTTCTGGAGGGAACAACCAAAAGATGCTTAAGGAGCTCCAATAGTTATCAAAGGTGGGACTTTGAAATACTTCTGTTCTCCTGTGAATCTCGGTAGAGGAGCAATATCTACTATACCTCCATCTTAATCAATAGCTGACTTCTGTCTAGGGATGTGTTCATTCATTCATTCATTCATTCAATCAATCATTCATTCACCTGTCCAACAGAAAGTTGTTAAACACTAATGATGTGCCACTTGAGACATATATTTGTTTTTTTAATTATATTTTATTGATTATGCTATTACAATTGTCCTGATTTTTCTCTTTTTGTCCCCCTCCACCCAGCACCCCCAGTCTCTCAGGGAATCCCCCCACCATTACTCATGTCCGTGGGTCATGCGCGTAAGTTCTCTGGCTGCTCCATTTCCTATACTGTACTTGACATCCCCAGGGCTCTTCTGTAACTGCCTATTTGTACTTCTTAATCCCTCACCTCTTCACCCATTCTCTCCCTCCTCCCTCCCATCTGGCAACCTTCTGGTAACTGACTGCTTTTCTCTTGCTAAAGATAAAGAGTCTCTCTTTATCTTTAACCTTTGGCCTTTTAATAATGATGTGACCTGGGGTAGGCTTCTTTGCATCCATCATAACTGGGACTCTGCCCTTCCTGGACTTGCACATCTATTTCCTTCACCAAATTAGGGAAGTTTTCTTTCACTATTTTTTCAGATAAATCTCCAATTTCTTGTCCTTTCTCTTCTCCTTCTGGTACCTCTATGAGGTAAATATTGGACCTCTTGAAGTTGTCCCAGAGGCTGTTTTTACCCTTTTCATTTTTTTTTTTTTTTTGGATTCTTGTTGTTCTGCGTGGTTGTTTTTTGGTTCCTTATGTTCCAAACCATTGACTTGATGCTCAGCTTCATCTGCTCTCCTGTTGTTTTCCCTGTAGAGTGTTCTTTGTTTCAATGAGTGCGTCCTTCATTTCTGACTGGTCTTTTTTATGCTGCTGAGGTCCTCACTAAGTTCCTTGAGCATCCTTATAACCAGTGTTTTGAACTCTGCATCTGATAGATTGCTTATCTCCATTTTATTGAGATCCTTTTCTGAAGTTTAGATATGTTCTTTCATTTGGCCCATGTTTCTTTGTCTCCTCATTTTGGCAGCCTCCCTGTGTTTGTTTCTATGTATTAGGTAGAGCTGCTTTGACTCCGTGTCTTGTAGTGTGGCCTAATGTAGCTGATGTCCTGTAGGGTCCAGTGGCACAGCCTTCCCTGTCACTGAAGCTGGGTATTCGAGGTGCACCCTTCATGTGGGCTGAGTACACCCTCCTCTTGCAGTTGAGGCTTGGCTGCTGTTGGCAGATCCATGGGAGAGATTTACCCAGGCCAGTCAGCTGCAAAGACTGGCTGTGACCACTGACCACCAACCTCCACCCTCCGTGGAGGATCAGCTGTGCAGGGGCAGGGTGGTGGTGCTCTGACATGGTCTGTAGCTGCCCAGTGGGCACATTGGCCCTGGGGTTTCCCGGGTAGTGCAGGCCAAGGTCGGTCCCCACCTGTGTTTTGCCCAGGGCCACCCTGCCTGAGCTGTAAAGCAATCTGAGATGGCTGCTACTTGTGCTGGGCTTGCAGATTTCCAGGCAAAGCCAAGTTGTGACTCTAATCTGGCTACTGCTAGGGCTCACTGAAGCCAGCTGTTGCCTGTTTGATAGGATGTAGGAGCTGAGACTAGCCATTCTTCTAGAAAAACAGCCTGGGTAGTCCCGTAAGTTGGATGGGGTGGAGCCTCTGTGGATCTCCAGCGTGGGGCACACAGTGGTAGCTGGGTTGATGGAGTCTCAGATGTGGCACCAGCCTACTGACTCTGCGGGGGGAAGACTCAGCAAAGGGGCAACGGCCTTTGATGCTTGCCCTGATGCCAGACACTTCAGTCTCTTCCTGGGTACCACTGGTGCCCTCCAAGCTGCCACCCAAGCACTGGAGCCCAGAGAGCACAAGTCTGAGTAGGTGAGTCTGTGTGTAGGTTCCCCAAGAGGAGCCGCTTAGGGCTCCAGCAGCCTCCTCTGCCAACTCAATCCCTGCTGGTGTTCACAGCCAGAAGTTGTGGGGACTTATCTTCCTGGCACTGGAATCCTGAGCTGGGGGCCTGGGGTGATTCTGGGACTCCTCACTACGGAGATACAGGCTACGGGGCCAGCCCATTCCTCATCCGCACTGCCCCTACCAGTCTGGATGAGTGTGGTTTCTTTAATTCCATAGTTGTCAGACTTCCATTCAGCTCGATTTCTGACGTTCCTGAGTGATGGTTGTTTATATTTTAGTTGCAGTTTTGATGTGGTTGTGCAAAGAGGTGAGCCATGTCTGCCTTGTTGCCATCTTGACTGCAAGCCAGACTCTCGAGATGTATCTTTGAATATGATAGGCAAGGAAGGAGAGGACAGGCGATAAGTAAGAAACATAAAATAAGTGAAGCCTGTATGTTAGAAGATAGTAAGTACTACGGCAAACCACAGAACAAGTAGGGGAGAGCGATGGTGTGTGTGAAGAGAGGGGTTGTGGACGTCTGAGGCATAAAGGACAGGGTGTCCCTGTGGAGACGGTGGCATTTAAGCAATGGCCTCAAGGTGCTGCGCAAGCACCTGCGCAAGCAGGTGTCTGGGAAGCGCGTTCCAGGAGGAGAACAGGCCCAAAGTGGGAGCAGGCCTGTTCTGAGGGACAGCAAGGGGCCCGTGGGGCTGGAGCAGAGAGAGTGGGATGGCTGGGGCCGAGGTGGAGGGCCCCACGGCATCTTGCCTTTGGCCTGAGCAGAGGGCTTTGGCTCCGATGCAGATGGCATCAGGAGGGAATGGTGTAGGGGTCACGGAGAAAATGCTCTCTTTGCATCTGACACAGGATTTCCCAGCGGCCAGCAGACCCAAGTTCCTGCTGCGACCGCCGTTGAGGACTTAGTATCCCGTAGGGGTCAAGGTGTGTGTGAGTGAGAGCCGTTGGTTATCTTTAAACTCCAAGTAGATTTTCTTTGGCATTTTATTTTCCCCCCTAAACTGTCCTAGTAATAGGTGGTAAAATTTTGCGTGGGAAGAATTAGGAGTCAGCCAGAGGTCACAGATCTGCCAGCTCTGTCACCTTGGTTAGTGGTACACTTTTCTTTTTCTCACATGCTAATGAGAGGGATCCAACCCTACCCCTCTGTCTCCCTGGGGGGGGGGAGGGGGTGGCTGTGAGCATCACATCAGACAAGCTTGCAAAAGGCAAGAGAAAAGCTGCCATTCACTGCACGACGGGCTGGTCTGTCCCTTCTGGAAAAAGATAACTTACGGAATACTGAAAGTTATAATACGAATGTAGGGCTTTTTTTTCTTTAGGTTGATAAAAATAATTAGGTCATCACTTTGAAAAGGGTTTGTATATGTGTGTGTGCGCGCGACTTGAATACTGGGCTCCACACCCAGGGAAAAGAAACCCGGGATGAAGACAAAAACAGGGAACTTCTTGCGTGTTTTTACCAGAATGGAACTGGTGATTGCATCCTAGCGTGTGCGCTTCTTGAAGCTACCTTCTGGCCTTGTCGTACTGACCTACTCATGCCTTCTAGCAGTGCCTTTACGGAATGAAGAATGAGTCTCTGAGGAGTGATAAGGCAACAGCGACAAGTGAATGGGCTGAGGGGTCGGACAGACGGGTGGATGGACTGATGATGCTCCCATTCTCCGTGGGCCGTAGTTCTGTGGGTTCTCCTGTTTTACGTGTCTTTGTCATTGAAGGAAGCCTCTCTAGCTAGGAAATTATTATTATTTACCTAAAAAGGGAGAATTAAAAAAAAAAACCAAACAGATGCTGAATATGTGGCAAGATGTAAGAGGAGACAGGGCAGCTTCCGCCCCCCTGATTACACTCTATGGGCCAGGGGCCCCCAACCTCTGGGCCGCAGACCCACACCGGTCCCGGCCTGTTCGGAACTGGGCGGCACAGCAGGAGGTGAGCTCGGATGTAATGTGCGTGAATCGTCCTGAAGCCACGCTCCCAAACCCAGTCCGTGGAAAAGTTGTCTTCCACAAAAGGTTGGGGACCACGGCTGTAGGCCACTCGGAGGAGGGGACTTCTGGCGGAACCGAAGGCAGGGCCGATGCTTCTCCCCTTCTTCTTCCAGAGCCACGCTGAGAATGTGAACGGCAGCATCTGAGCCCGTTGCTGCACGTGCGGAAGTAGCCAGAATGCCAGGGAAGTTCCGGTCTGCTTCCTGCTCTCCTGCTCCGCAGCCGCTTTCTCCCTTCTTTTAATCATTGACACGTGTGCCCCTTGCTGTAACGTAATACATGCCCCTCCACGTTGCGTGATCTTAGCTTGTTTTTCCGGAGACTCTCCTGTACGTGTTTGGTGTGTTTAAACCTCTAAGTACCGCTGTTGCTCTGCTCTGCGGCAGTGTTTCCGCCTTCTTTTCTCTCCTGTTGCGTGTGTTGCACGCTCTCTTCCACCCCACCCCCATCGCAGCCGCCCTACCCAGGATCTCGCAAAGAGAAGTTTCTGTTGACTCATAGTTGGTACTTCTCTATGACAAATGTGTGTGTTCTCTGCCTCTTATTTTGAATCCTTACTGAGAATACTTTAATCTGTTTTAGTAGAGCACCGAGGGAAAAAATTGTCTTAGCATCTCCGAGCAAAGAGTAAATACCAGGTCCAGCAGAAGTAATGCCTGCTTGAGTGTGGTTGCTAGGGTAATAGTATGGGTGTAATAATTTATAGGTTTAATTTGAAGATTTCACCTAAAATGTCATATGGTTCACTTGAGTGTGATATTGTTATGTTACAGATTTACATGCTTATGATTTTTGAAATAAAAGATTTTGCAGTAAAAAAGGGGCGATACTTGTGCTGGACCTGTATTATAAGGTTTGGAATTTTTCCTGTGCATTAAAAAAGTAAAGCTTATGTACATCTAGATGTAAAGAAAGCTTGGGGCTATCTTTTTGAGACAAGCTGGAATGAGAATAAGCCTAATCTTTCATGTCCCAACTAAACCCGGGGTGAAATATTAAGCTTTTCAGGCCTGTGTGCAGATTTTCTGTGTGGACTCAGACTTCCGGGGGATGGGGGTCGGAGCAGGCGGCTTAACCACAGACTGAACCTGGGTAGTGTGTTTACTTGCTTACAACGACCAGGACCTTAAAGCATTATCGGTGATGGTCATTTTGATCTATTTAAATCTTTGGGAGCTTAGGAGCTGGAGGAGAACAAAAAAATAAATGAATCTGTCTCCAGACCAACCTGCTTTCAGCCAAAGTTACATCTCAATCTTCTGTTGTTTTCCTTGGTCGTGTGCCTTTGCTTCCGCATTTCAACTATCATTTCCAAAGTTAGAAGTGAAAATCAGGAACCACCCCGTCAGGCGAGGAAGAGGCGTGTGGCCTCTGTGCACACTCCTTGCACGGCCCAGGTGAGGGCAGAGTGGCCGCAACAGGAGAGCGTGTGACGGAGCCAGACACCTTCGCTGCTGCGGTGAAACTGGAAGTGGTGGAGTGTCCTAGAGAATTCACAGTTTCACAGCCTCATCCGAAAAATGCGTCAGGACCAGCAGATGAGAGTGGGCAACAAGGCAGACAAGGCACTTTTGATCAGGAAGGAGGAAGAAAATATCACGCACACACAAATAAAAGCCTAATGAATACACAAATGAAAAATACGTCAATCGACGGTGGTTGTTTCCCAGTAGGAGGATCTTGGGAAACTTTAACATTTTATCGTTTAGCTCATCGGTATTTTCTCTATGATTTTTTTAAACCTATGTACCGCATTTTTCGGACTATAAGACACACCTCCCCAATTTGGGAGGAATAATGGTTCTTAATGCTGCTGTTGAGTTCTGTTTACATTTACATCGGTGGAATATTGTGTTTTTTATGTTATTAAATCTTTTACCACATGTTTTGCTTCAATTTTTTTTCCCTATTTCCCTCCTCTAAAACCTAGGTGAGTCTTATAGTTCGAAAAATACAGTAATTGAAAACCACAACTTTTGCCCTGGCTGATGTGGCTTAGTTGGATAGAACATCATCATCTGGTACAACCCGACAACCCAAAGGGTTGTGGGTTCAATTCCTGGTCAGGGCACATACCTAGGTTCCGGTCTCAATCCCCATTTGGGCCCAATTCCTGGTGGTGAGCGTGGGAGACAACCGATTGATGTTGCTCTCTCTCTCTCCCTCCCCCTTCCTCTCTGTCTATAAATGTATCCTTGGGTAAGGATTAAAAAAAAGTAACTTTTTTCAATAAAGAATATGATGAAAGCTATTGCAGTATTACTAACTTCTCATGAGTGTCCAGCTGACCCTGACATCTTAACCCCCCAGGAGGAAACGTTTGAGGACATGGGTGAGATGGAAGGTTAGCCTGTGGGTTCCCAGGCTAACTGTCTATTGGCTTTAGGGCAATCTGTGCAATTCTCAGGCATGGTGATTTATGGACTAATTAACGGCACACAACAAAAATACTTATAGAAACTCACTCTGCCCCCAACCTGAAGAGCCTCCCAACAATAGGAAAATGGGTTTTGCATGTTCGAAAATGAAATTCAATATATATTTATGAGGCCATTCAAAATTGGAGTCCTTTCTACCAAGTCCGCAGTAAGCAGAAATGTCCATGTATCACAACCTAATTGTGCCAGAGTCTAAGGCTTAGGGAATAAATTAAGTCTTAAGCCATGAAAGACATTGGACATTAATTTTAAGGCTTATTATAGTCCTGATGATATGGGCATTAATAAATCCAACAGGAGGAAAGAAGAAGGCAAAACAACAAATAAGATAAACCTATAGGTTTTACTGGGCAAAATGTTGATTATTGATAATTCATTGAAAGTTACGCAGTTATTTTTATATGGAAGCATCTTTGTCTCAGCAGCTTATTAACCAGGACTGAAGAGGGTGTTGAATATTTCATGGGCTTTGAGGAGTTCGTGCCTTCTTTCTGAGGTGGGGAGGGAATGGAAAGGATTTTATACGATGTAGTAAAACATTCAACATCCATCCCACAAAGCTTTATTGAGCACTTTGTATGATAAAGTGGTGTTATAGGCCGTGGGGAAAATTTGATGGGCATTCAGAGGAGGGAGACATTATTCGGGCTGAAAAGAGAATTGTCTTCAGAACTGGCCTCTGAAATATCGGCAGGACTTAAAAATACCAAAATGTGGTTAGGAAAGCTTCCAGGATAGGAATGCAGTGTGAGCAAAGGATGGGAAATGGCGGGGGGGGGGGGGGGGGGGGGGAAGGGGCAGGTAGTGAAATAGGAAGTCACTTGATTATGTGGTAAAATGAGGTTCACAAAGGCTCATCATGGTGGTAACACCAGAAAGGTCATAGGGGTCAGATGATGATTAAGCCAGCGAGTTTGCTCTTTACGTGGTAGCTCACGCCATCGTGAAGCAGTCCTTCTCGAGCAGCTATTAAACAGGTGGCCCTGTGGATAAGATGTGCTACTTATTCTCAAGGTTTCGGTTTGCTGGGGGAACATCACAACGCAAAGAGCCATCTCAGTACAAAATGAAAAATGTGTGGTAATACGGTAAATGCAGGGTCCACACAGATACATTCACCATTGCGTCGGATACAGTCTTGAGGGGCCGGAAAAGGTTTGTTGGGCAGGCAAGCCCTGAGAATGTAACCGGGAAAGTGTGGAAGAAAGTTGCCCTGTGTCTGGGAAAACTGGAAGCATCTCGGGAAGGCTGGGACTTAGGCTGTGAGAAGGAGCTGGGGGCAGCGGGAGGTGGCTCCGCTGGATAAGCAGGGAACGGACCACGCAGACAACCGCAAGCTGTGGCAGGCCTTGCTGCTGCTCACTGAGCCCTCCTTGCCCTCTCCTTCTGGGTGCGCGGGAGGGCCGTACCTCTGCACTCCCTGAAATCAGGCACGGCTGTGGGATTTCCCGGGGCTGACAGAATGTGCATGGGAAACGCGTTTAATTACTGGTGGTCCACTCTATATCTGGGTCCGTTGTCATGAGCCTATGAAAACGGGTGTTGACCCAGAAGCCACACTGAGTCATCACATGGAGGGGGGCTTCCTTGAGAGCCATGTGAACCCCTGCCAGATTTCTGTGAATGAAAAATAAATGCATTGTTCTCAGGCATTTATTGGGGACTGTTTGTTACTTCGGCAAATCCTCGCCTGTCTTGGTTGATGTTCAAGCCATGCCTCGAAGTCTGGATGCTTTTTTTTTCAATGAGGACTGAGGGAGCGGTATGTCTTCCATGTGTTTTCACAAGTAGCTTAGTCTCCACGTAGGTGAATAGCACATTGTGTGTGAATAGCCGCTTTCCTGGTTTAGACTGAAAGCCATCGGATGCTTTTGAATAGCTTCTTATTGTTCATTATGGAATCCCTAGTGCCTGCGGCGCATGTGCCATGAAGCTAGTGTGGTTTAGGCTCCAGGTCCTAACGTGCGTTGTTCCTTTACTTTGTGGGGGTTAGGGGGTTGGGGGGGAAGGTGGCAAAAGTTCACAGGACCATTTATTTTTGATAAACTCTGCGTGAGTGAGAAATGTTAATCACAATCAAACGTATAGGTCTTTCCCCACCGATTTCTCTGTCACACTCTCCTTCCTTCAAGGGAGGGTGAAGTTGCATGTATATTGAACGTTAGTTTTATGAGATACTTGTAGTTGTGTAGTCTGTACTCACTGCTCTGTGTAGCTAAGTTATTGCTTGCTGATCTAGTCCAAGTATAATCCCATTGCCCCTGGGGCCAACTCATCCTCCACGATGAGGGGCCTGTGGCTATGCTGTGAGGTGCGGGTTTTCCGGTCGCTCCAAGCAGGGGAGGGGCAAGGGTGGAGGAGAACCCAGGCCTGGTCTCTGTGGTGCTGGGTGTGGGCCTGTGAAGACCACTCACAGCCTTCAGTTACATGGAATCTTCGAGGGTTTGGTTCCCATCGCTAGAACCAAATCAAAAGAGAAGTTCGCTCCTCGATAAACGTTTTCCCAGGCTTGATGGCAGCCCTGAAGTTGTGTATTACATTAACCATCACAAGTTGTGAAGCTGAAAAAAATCTCAAATAGCCAATTATCAAAAAGAAATTTTGATCAGTGGCACTGGAGGGAAGACTCGCGTGTCTCTCCTTTCTGTCTGTAGAAAACAACATTGTAAAATCGTTGTCACCGAAGAGGTGATCAAGGGCCATCCAGTCAAAAGTGTCGGGAAAACTTATTACAGGGGTGTGATAGGTGGTTAATTAATAAAAACGTTATGTTATTTCTCCGGATTTTATGATGATTGTAATGATTACTAGCTTTTGCATTTTTTTGCATTTCTGTTTTGCCATTATTCTACATAAATATTCAATTTTTGCCCCAATTTTATACTTTCTTTCTTAAAATTACACGTAGCAGAGATGACTCAGAATCCACAAAGCTGGCTCCGCCCCGCCCACGAGGCGCGTGGTGCCTGGCTGGTCACAGGGGTCCATCAGCACTGACGAGTGAAGGAGTGAGTAACAGACATGACTGGGGGAACCACTCTTCCTCTCGGGACCTTGGTCTCTTTATCTGCAAAACAGCGGAGCTCGGGTCAGCGGCTGGAGGCGAGAGCTAACCCACGTTCTCTCAGTCGCTCAAGTGTCTACTTCAGTGCTTCCGAATTTTCCTCGGAGAGTAGGAGCCACATTCCACGCACCGAGTGTCTTGCGTAACCTTTGCCCCTTGACTGATCACTCGCTCCCCAAACCAAACAATTTCTGTGCCGTGCGGACTGTGTTATTCAGTAACCTGACTGGCCCACACACTCAAGCTAGAATGTTCTCATACGGTCCCAGGGTTAGATTTTGGACTCCCTAGTTCTCAAACAGCTTTGGTCAAATCCAAATCTTTGGCCCACTACCTCATTTCCCCAGAGCACTTATCTAAAAATCCTTCCTCTCCTCACTGATGCTCTAAAGATGGCCCGCAGGGGCAGGACGGCTGAGCGAGGTCTGACATGGGCATCTCATGTCCTAGCAAGTTCAAAACAAAGAGGCACACGGCACAGGGGGCTGGCGTTGTTTTCAGAACGCGAATTAGCTCGCTGAGCAATCTCTTCCTGTTGAATTGTCCCTCGTGCCGGAGTGCGTCTCCCCAGTGGCTGACTTAAAGCTCACTCCCAGTATCGGACACCGTCTCGGAGCCTGTGACATATCTCAGTGCAGTGACCCCAAAGAGACGGCAGTTATGCCTTCTTCACCTTAAACAGTGTCGATCTGAACGGGAAATAAGCCAGTGTTCTCACTTGCAGAGCTTTCCGCTCACGGGCGGGTGGTGTCGGGGGCTGGAGGCCTACATCCAACTTGGTCTGCTTTGGCTTTTTAAGTTTACTGCTCCCTGAGGGCCAAACAAGTGTTTTTCAAAGTAAATGAGAAATTCAAAGCAGTGTGCAAATGCTTAAGGTTGCCCCTTAATATACAACTATCTGCCTCCTATCGACTCTGGTTACATGGATTATTTATTCTAAAATTCAGGTACTTTTCATGATCTGGATTCATGTCCTACCATTCATGAGAATTCGTTTCAGTGGACTGTCTAGGGGTGAGAGAATGAGGATTGTCCCTGTGTTATTTCATAGAGTTTTAAATACACTTGCACTGAAACCATTTAACATTTCTATTGGTCTGGCTCGCTTACGGTACGTATTGCCCGAACATGGGCTGACACACAAGAACTCGCCCCCCACCGCCCGCCCCGCCACCCCCCAGGCCGACATCCCTGGGGAAGCCGTAAGTGAAGGCCGAAACGGCAGAGGGTGAGGTTTGGGAGGAGCCAGGTCTCAGCAGGAAAACCCAAAAGGACAGGAAGCCGTTTTATAATTGATCAAATTGTTCAAATTACTCCAAACTTGAGCATGGATATTTCCAGCCACTCGTGCTGAAACTCATTGACTGGAGTCTTCGTGTCCCATAGATGCCACCAACCCCTGGCATTTGCTTCTGCTGCGGGAAAGCTGAGAACTCCCTTATTTCAAGATTTTATGGTTAGCCCTGGCTGGCGTGGCTCAGTTGACTGGAGCACTGGCCCATAAACCGAAAGGCTACGGGTTTGATTCCCAATTGGGGCACATACCCAGGTCGCAGGTTCGGTCCCCAGTCAGGACATATGCGAGAGACGAGCAATACATGTTTCTCACATCTATGTTTCTCTCCCTCTCACACTCTCCCTTCCTTCCCCCATCTCTAAAATCAATAAGCATGTCTTTGGGAGACGATTAAAAAAAATAAATAAGTAGCCTTAAAAAAAGAATTTATGGTTAAATGGTTCAAACTACTGTTTACTTGAGAAAAAAGCAGAAAGCCAGTTTCAGTCCTTTGTTGGATTCAGACCATGTGGAAGGCAGAGGGGGTGGGGTGCGGAAACTTGCCGGACATAAACTGTTCAGTAATCTCTTCCCCAGCTCCCTCCGCCTCCCTGCACACGGGCAGACCTCGTCCTGAGGGGTCCCTGCATCGGTGCCAGTGGCTGAGGTGCTGAGGTCAGGGTCTCACAAGCAGTCCCCCAGTTATCCTTCTGGAGAGCGCTAGCGACAGCAGGGGGCACCGCAGACCCTCCGAGGTGGGAGGCGGGGAGGGAAGATAGGGACCCTACACAAGACCATAAAAACAAGAGTTGCAAGGATTTGTTTTCTGCAGTTTTTGAAGGCCACGTATGATAGATAGAGCACCAAATACCCAACCCCCTAAGTGGAGCATATGTTAGGAATAAACACCTAATTCATGTGTTATGGTTAAACACCCATCCAGGGAGTCTAATTAGCAAACACATTAATTAGGACCCTGTTTACTTTTCTACTGTCAACATTTGTTTGTTTGAGCTAACCTGTTCTACCCTCATGCAAGTGAAGCAGCGCATGAAAATGTGGCTCAGTTTGGGAAGAAACGGAGGATGTACACAGAGTTCCGATTTCTCTACGCATCTTCCGCTCATTTGACATTTTAAATATATGAACAAGGCACAAGGCTCACAGTAACACAACTGCAAACGGAATTGCAAGTTATAGCATCCCTTCTATGGATATTCATTCATTCATTCATTCATTCATGTCATGCTGGGTATTGAGCATGACCAGAACAGAAAGACGTGACTCCGTTTCCATGTGGCTTGCAGTCTAGCAGAAATCAAGAATGTCAACACATAAAACAGACGTGACCCAGCCTCACCGTCTTGTGGGTACAAAAGAGGGCAGGATTATAGGAACACCCGAAATCTCAAATTCTAAGTCTGTCATCAGCAAACTACCGCTGAAGGCCAGACCCAGCCTGTCACCTGTTTTTGTGAAGTTTTATGGGAACACAGCCACACCCACGTGCTTACTTACCTGGGACTGTTCAGGGGCTGCAGTGACACAATTGAGTTGTTGCGACAGAGAGCATACAGCTCACAAAGCTAAAAGGTTTACCACGTGGCTCTTTATGGAAAAAGTTTGCTGAGCCCTCTCTTTGTGCTGCTGGGATGTTCGAGGTTCCCTGGGGTGCTTACATGTCAGCCCCGGTCGTAGCTCTGACCATGTCCTCCTTGGGGAGCTCGGAGTGTGCACGTGCCCCGTGCGGTTGGACTGAGAAGGCGCTGGCCTCCAGACATCCTCCAGACATCCTCCAGAGGTGCCCCTGGACAGGATCTTCCACCCCTCTGGCCTTGGCGATCTTAAGGTCGTACATGGCACTGTGCCCTCTGCTTGGGCTACTAGGTTGCAAAATATCCTGGTACCGGGGGGGCTGCCAGTCAAAACAGAACAGGGCCTGATGGTCTCTTGGGGATGTGTCTGATCAGGCCCCTTGGGGCAGCCTCGGCAAACATTCTCCAATTGCCCCAGGGGGCCAGGACCCTGGGGAGTGAGCAGGGTGAGGCTGCAGCCCCTGCATGTGCCCGGACCCAGCGTGCGGTCTTTGCCACCACGTGCTCCTGCGGTGGGTAATCTTTTATGGTTCTGCCATGGGCCGCTGGAGCGGGCACCTTTCTTGATTCCTGTTGAGTTTGGCCGGTGGGAGGCGCTGGCAGGAAACTCAAGGCTGAGAAGAATGGGAGTTTTTCTCCCCGGGGTCTCCTCCGGCAGTGTACAGGTCGGTGGGGCCTCTCCCGGGGCTGCCTGTCCCTCTGGGGTCCGGTGATGGCTCACTTCCGTCACCCTTCAGGCCTAGCGGTGGGAGCTGCTCTCCCAAACCCAGATACACCCCCATTCATTTTTGCTTACCTCTCCCCATATCTCTGAATGTCAGCCCTGCGTGAAGTTGTCCTGCTTTGGGCTTGTCACCGTTCCTGCCAGAAACCTGGCCGGACCGGAGCCACTTCCCCAGGGGACCCCCGGGTCACCGCAGGATGGCTGCACTGGAACGCAGACGCCTCCTTTGTGTCTCAGGCGGTGGCGCTGACTCCAAAGTCATTTTCTCCATCGGTGCCCGTGTCCTTATTGAAATTTGGTCTTGGGTGTGACCCATTCTGATAACTCCGAGACTCCAGCCGGCACCTGAGTGTTGGGAGGGACGAGGATGGAGGACCTCACCCTACTCCCCTCCTTGGCAGCATCGCAGCCCTAAGCGCCCCCGGCTGAGCGGGGGAAGGTGTCCCTGTGCACCATCCGTGAACAGCACGGAGCTCCAGCTCAGCCAGTCGCCGGCTCCTCTCCCCAGGGCCCTCGGAGCCCAGATCTGCGCAGCCGCGATGCCCTGTGCCAAGGGGCGTGCATTTGAGGAGCGTGAGGCTCTGAGCCCGTTTTGTCTTTAGTCCTAACAAACCTGCGCAGCTGGGAGCTACCTCCCAGGTGTGGGCTCGGGGTCGGAAACGCGTCGGGACTACGCCCACGTATCTGCGAGGCCACCAGGCAGAGGCAGAAAGAACAGAACCCCATGGAGAAGCCGCGGCCTGCCGACAGGAGACGCCTTGGCCAAGCCTGCAACAGCGCCCCATCCGCTCGCCCTTCCCTGCTGTCTCAGGGAGCGTCCCTTCGGCCCCGTGGCCTGCCCAGCCCTGGGCCTCTGCCAGGACACCCCGGGTCTCCGCCAGGAGGCGCCTCTCAGGTTTGCCGTCCTGAACGGCCTCACTGAGAGACTGCGTCCCTCTTCCGGAGGCGGCAAAGGCCACACACGGGCTCCCCCACGCAGCCGGTGGGCAGGCAGCTCCTTTGCTGCTGTGCCTCTGTAACGGGGCTGACATGTCTCTTTTTGGGCTGCTTTGCCTCTCTTCGCCCTGAGGTTATAAGGTCCTACCAAATAGTTTTAAGGCCACATCTTAAAACACATTTTCCCCCCTTAAGGCTTTTTATTGCCAAGGGGGATGAAAATGTCGATATCTGCTTGCCGTTGCCATGGGCATTCCCATCTGCGGAGAACGACTCCCACCTGGTGGGGACAGGCGTGGGTCAGGAGGGGACCCTCCAGGGACGTGAGTTGCTGTTACCTGCAGGCAGATCTGTCAAGGGGAGGGAGGTCCCATAAGCAGAGGGGAAGGCCTAGAGAGCAAAGGGCCCCAGGCGCCGCTGCTCATGGCTTCATTTTATTTGGAACCTGGAATTCCGCCTGTAGCTGGGAAATTCAGGTGGTGTAGGAACCCCTGTCTGCTGGTTTCTTCGGTTCTGTTTTCCTGTTTGAATAGTGCTCCCGCGCAGGAAAACCAGCTCTGTATTTGGGGATCTCACAGTACCCAGTGGGGTAGGAATCATCTCAGTTCTCAAAGCCGATAACCGAGGCTCAGAGAATTTGTGTCACCTGCCCGGACACCCACCGCTCCTCAGGGCTGTTGGCATGCCACCCTGGATGTGGCCCTCCTTACTCCCTGGGGCAGCTCGAAGGGACATCCGGTGAGCTGTTCCTTGCCCTGCCCAGGTATGTATTTGGATTGTCACAGAATTTTGAAAGAAGATGGAATTCGAATGCATTTAGGCACCACAGGTAGCCCCCCACCCTTCCTGGCTGACGGCAGGAGGCATGTCACCTGTGGCCCCTCCATCACACCGTTCTCTGTGTCACCCGACACCTGCCCCAGGTGCTCTCCGTTTGCCTTCAGAGTTTTGCATTGAATAAGTGACTCCGCAAATGAGGGAATCGCTCAACGCTGGCAGCGTTTGGGGTGAGCCCTGTGTATGAGACGCGGCAGGTCCTGCCCACCTCTGCCTGACACACTCTCCACTGGTCCCCGACGACCCCTCCTGCTGTTCCGTGGCCTCCTGGTGTTCCAGGACCAAGTGCTCCCCAGTGTCCCTAGGCCCTGCGGTGGGACCGAAGCAGAGGACGCTCAGTGAACACATGGGCGTGTGTGTTCTGGGGACAGCGAGCAGCCAGCTTTGCTAGTGGATGGTAGAGAAAGGGAAGGCCTATGGGTTTTACCAAATAATAAAATGGGCATCTGCAAGGGTTTTGTTTCAAAAGCAGAACTGGGATTCTCAGCGTGTGTTTTATACAGACACCCCCGCCCCCAACAAGCAGGCCGTAGCTGGGGACACCCAAAGGGAGGCTGCGGTGACGGTCCAGGCGGCAGGTGAAGGGGTTCTGAAATGAATGTGGGGGCGAGAAGAACGGAAGAGGGGCGGCCGGTGCGGAAGCACCGCGCTGCCACGGACTCAGGGGGACCTGCGGTGAGACAGAAAAGCGAAAGCGAGGGAGGCGGCAAACGCAACCACACATTTAGGACCTGGGAGAGCAGGTGTCTCCTTAACCCCCAACCCCTTCCTCCCCCCCCGCCCCCCCATTTCACTGTCTACTCAGCTCCTGAATCACTTGCTTTTCCACTAGTCCTGGCTTTCCCCACCCATTTAAACTTAAAAAGTGAGATTTTCAGTGCAAGCTTTGCTCCTTTAGGACCCCATGTGACCACTCTGGGGGCCACTACTCCACCACTTGTGCTTAAGATCACAGCAGGATTGCCTTGCTGGACCCAGGGACCGCAGGGCCCAGAGTCCACAGGCCCCAGGGTCCACAGGCCCCAGGGACTACAGGGCCCAGGGTCCACAGGGCCCAGGGACCACAGGGACCAGTCAGCTCACCCGGCCACTGGCTGGGGTGGGGGAGGGGATTACACGGGGAGACTGAGGCACGCCCACATCACACACGTGGACACTCACAAAATGGGAGGGGGGGCCGCCACCGAAGACATGGCCTAGTAATTGTCTCACTCGCCGAGGCTGCTGAGAGAAAATAGCACAGGCAGGTGGCTCACACCACAGGAATTTATTTCTCGCGGTTCTGGAGGCTGGAAGTCCAAGTGCTGGCGCGTTTGGCTCCTGGTGAGAACCCTTTTCCTGGTTTGCAGGTGGCTCTGATCCCGTTCACGACAGCTCCACCCTCATGAGCGAGCTGCCTCCACAATCTCCCCCACCCCCACCCGTGCCCCTAACCATCGCACCGGGATTAGGGCTTCAACATAGGAGCTTAGGCAGGACGCAAAAGCAGCAGTAATAAAACTAATAATGATAAAAGCCAATATTTTTCAAGTGCTTATTGGGTTCTGACGTTGAAATATGTCGTGGTACGTTCAATCCCTAACACGTGGGGATGTGGTCACGGTCCTGTAACATTGTAGGTGTTATCTCACGATATTGTTACAGTTCTGTAACGTTGTAGGTGTTATCGCGCCCATGTCCCAGCACAGAAGCTGCGGCACAGCAAGGTTAGGTCAGTGCCCAAGATGGCATGAATGCAGAACTGTGCTTCAAACGCAGGCAGGTGGACCTCAGAGCCCACACTCAGAGCCACCCTGGGAGGCAGGGAACGGTGGCTGGAACCCAGATGAGGGATGAAGGCCTGAGGGGGCCCCTATCACAGCTGCCCCCCAGCAGGCTCCTTCTGTGAGCTTAGCATGTGGGCGTGGCCCTGGCCATCCTGGAGCGCTGGCTGCCTGCCCACTGGGGATGCTGGGGAGTGGGGAGTGGGAGCCCTGGGGTGGCGGGGAGAGGGCGGCAAGCCCGGCCTGGCCTGGGCGTTGCAGCTGTGGGTGGCAGGAGGAGCGCTAAGCCTGGACCAGGGCCGAGCCCTCACTGCTGCTTTAGCCCCAGTCCCCTCCCTGTACAAGGAGTTGTGAGGGCACCGGGGGAGACCCGGGATGCGAAAGCACCCAGCACCACACCAGGTGCGCAGCTGGGCTGGGTGGAAGGTCACTGTTTCCTTATTTTGTTAGCGAGCGGCTGCCTGAGGGCAGGGGCCAGCCTTCGCCTTCCTCGCGGGCAACCTCCTGTCCCGTGTGTGTCCCAGTGGCAATGTTAGCATGTCCGACCCTGACCCTGAGACCACGTCAGACTCCCTCATGCAGCAACGCGGGGTTTCCCCCTTCGGAGGGGGAGCCGGGCCCCAGGGGAAACTCCTCTGGTGCTCGATCCGCCCTCTGAAGCCTGGTTTCCTTGTGTTTGTCTCCTTTAATGTGCTGATAATTTCATTGCCCAAGCTGGCATTTCCATCCCATGTAATTGCATCTGCAAACTGCTCTAAGAGGCCATTACGGAAGAAATCAAATGTTTCTCCTCTTTATGTAAAGTGAGGATGGTGATTTCTCTCAACGTTTGTGCCACGGTGGTGGGCCGTGGCTGGAAGAGGTTTGGCGAAGCCGCGGCAGCCGCGCGTCTCGCCTTGTCCTTGTGCGGCCCCCGTCACAGAGGTGCCATTCTGGCCCAAAGCAAGGCAGACGGCTCGGTCCCCGGCCTTATCAGATGAGCAGGTCCCCTGAGTGAATAGCTGTCACCATTGGAAGACAGGAAATGTCAGATGTAAATCAAGGGCTCGGGTCATAAACTTTCCTTAAAAGTTCTACATAAGCACGGGATGAAGAAAGGACCACTTGGCATCTCCCAGGACAGACGCGTGCAGAGTGACCGGTCACATGGCCCTAGTCCATGTCACGTGGGAGGGAGCTGTGCAGGTGCAGGTGCAGGCAAGAGCCTACAAGTGCACTTTGCTCTGGAGCCAGCTGGCTAGTAGGGAGGAGCACCTGTTCTTCCTTCCAAAGCTTCACATGAGCCACGGAGATGGGGGACCCAGCGCATGGGACCCCTAGCTTCCTATGTATTAAATGCCAATGAAATATGTGCAGAATTATACCAGGGGTACGTATCCCCAGTTAGTCTTTGCACATGGTGAGTCTCAAAGCCGTTGTGTCCACAGAGCGAGTTCGGGGAACGCCTGTCGAGTGCCTGTTGGTCCCAGACTCTGTTAGGTTCTGGGAAGAAAGAGACATGCAGAAGAGTCCCTGGTGTAAAGACGAAACAAACCGCCGCACCCCACCGTGCAGTGCAGGGATGGCCCATCGTTTTCATGTCTTGAATCACAAACTTGGGTCATTCATAGTCACCTGCAGCACTCATCAGAGGGGGCCTGAGGCCTCGTCTGGGTCCTGCATGCAAGGCACTGTGTGGCCAGTGCCTCCCAGGCATACACGTTCGTCCATTCATTCATTAATTCATTCACTGGCTCCACCAACATTTACTGAGTGCCTTCTGCACCGCTGGCGCTGCTCTTGACGGTCAGGATGCAGCCGTCAGCACAGCAGACGTTCTAGTGGGCGGAGGCAGACAGTAAAAGGAGTAACAATATTGTGTTGGTGGTGGGACCTGGTGGGAAGAAAAGAAAGCAGGATAAAGAGGGAGGAGGTGACTGGCAATGGAGACGGGCCGTTCTGATGAGGTGCTCTTGGAGCCAAGTCCTGAGTGAATTATGAAGACTATCTAGGAAAAATGACCCCAGGAGGATGGAACAGCAAGCAGAGAGGCTTGAGGCCAAGGGTGTGGGGTCAGGGAAGGCTGGCATGGGGGGACAGCAGGGCGGAGACAGAGCTGGGGCCATTCCAGTGGGGCCCTAGGACTTGAACCTACACGTGAGGAGAAGCCATCGGTGGGCTGGAGTGGAGGAGGGACTTGACTGTATCTCCTTATTTCAAGGGTCTCTCTGCTGGCCCAGGGGAGGTGTGACGAGGGAGAGACTGGATGAAAGGAAACCAGTAAGGACACGGTGGCTGGCTGACTACCAGGTGGGACAGGTACTGCATTGGGAGGTGACTTGAAGGCTTGCTGATGGGACCCCTAATGAGGGAAAGAGAAGATTCCAAGCTTCTTGGGTGAAAGTTGGTGCTACACCCGAGGTGGGAAAGCTAAGGAGGAACGGGGGGGCGGTTGGGGGAGATGGGGTCCTGAGAGTTTGGCGTTTTAGACGTATTGGTTGAGCGCTCCTATTAAGACACCCAGGTAGATGTCCCATAGGCCCTTGGACATGGAGCTGAGATGGCAGGGCCAGAGGGCAGTGACAATAGGCCGTGCCTCTCACAGCCCTGGTGGGAGCTTATAGCTCTAGTTCATGAACATCAGATACTTCTTGGACAAAACTTTCATCATCGGCAAACTTTCTCCTGTGATTGTGGAGGAAGTACCCGCTGCCCTGTGAAGATTATTGACAACATTTTCCACTGAAAACCTGGCATAGATGGTCTGGCACATATACATATTTCAACAGTGCGACTATTCAAATAATCTGAGTTTGTTATTACTGATCGGTAAATTTAAGTGGTCAGGAACTCATTCATTCCACAAGCGTTTACTGGACACCTCTTACGATTTTTGTGTAAGTTGCAACACAGATATGAGACTAATCGAGGCAGAACCCTATCAGGGGGCTACTTGCCCCTCTCTCTGTTCTCCCATTCTCCCTTCTTGGGTCCCTCCCACCTGCCCTTGCCTTGTGGTATTTGCCTCGGCTATTCCCCCCACCGGTGATGGTTCACCCCTAGCTATTCATTATGTCCATTTCCTCACTCAATTTCAGTCCCCGCTGAAACATCGTTTTGTCATGAAGTCTCATCTCAACACCGTCTCAGGTGGCATTGACCCATCCCCTCATGGCCTGTGCCTCCACCCGGTGTGTCCTCTCTGTGCTTTTGTTCCTGTAAGTCATGCATCCCCAGGGTTTGAGCTCCAAGAGAGCAGGTTGGTCTTGCTCTCCACTGCATCCTGGCCCTCGGATCAGAATCATTCCTGGCACGTAATAAGCCTTCCGTGAAAACGTGGAGAATGAGTGAATGAACTTAGTAGTGGCTTTTAAAAAATCTTTTTAAGAATTCAGGTCTACAGATGGTATATTAGTTTGTTAGGGCTGCCGTCACAACATACCACAGACTGGGGAGCTTAGAACAACAAAAAAATATTTTTTCACAGTTCTGGAGGCTGCGAGCCCAAGATCAAGGTGCCTCAGGGTTGGTTGGTGCGCCCTGTGGCCTCTCTCTCCTTCGCATGCAGATGGCCCCTTCTCACCGTGTCCTCGAGCGCCTTTTCTGAGTGTGTGCATCTTGCTGTCTCTTCCTCACCTTTTATAGCGAGTCTCCGTGCCTTGCGAAGACCTCACCATGCTTGCTTCCAATCAGGCTAATCTAAACTTGCCACTGTGCCGCCATTCCTAACGACTTATTCATGCCCTGATGAGTTAGGTATTAGTGACGCCAACTGCAGCGTAGTACTCGAGGTGCTATCTACCGCACAGAGCCCAGGCCGTCAACCTCAGGATTTTTATTTTGCGGTTTTGAACACTTCCATCATGAGTGTCACTGCCTTGTCCTCAAGTGTCACTATGTTGTCCCCCCAAAGGGGAAAGCCGTCTGCCTTCTGGAACATTCTCACTTCTGTGGGTCACAGTGGTCTGGGGCTCAGGGTCTCCGAGGGAGAGAGCTGACTTCTCCACGCCCTCAGAAAGCCTTTCCCACGTCTCCTGCCCTGCGTTTACAGCTTCCTCTTCCTTTACTGGGGAACAAAAGCCCTTTCCCTCCCTGGAATGGAGGCCCCCCCCCCCCATTCTGGCGTCTTGCGGAAGCAATTTTAGAAGGGCCCGCTCTGCGCTGCAGGAGACCGTAGAGCGTTTCTGTAACACAGTTAAAGGCTCGCTCCTTAAAACTGTCACGTCTGGAGAGCCCCAGATAAGTCAGCAAGGACACAGCCGTGACCACTCTCTCCTGGCTCTCGTCTCCCAGGCAGCTATCAATTCCAGCTCATTTAGGCTGATCCAATCCCGGCACCAAAAGCCATTTCCATATTATTACAGCAAACTGGAAATTACAGAGGCTGTGTATTCCTCTGCAGAGGCTCCAATTTAGGCTTATAACTTAGCGCCAGGTTATTAGTGGCATGCATCATTATTCTCAAGATGCATTCGCTCTGTCTGCGGCCTTCTGTGCTCAAATCCTCTGGAAGACCTCGGCGGCGCTGCTCAGGGTCTCTGCTCGGCAAGCTGCGCGGCTCCAGTTAATGCTCTCTCACCATGGGCTTTAAAATTAATTTTTGATCATCGATCCCTTGCATTAACATTCCCCCGAGCCCTTCTCGTGGGTTAGGGAGACATCCCGGCGCGAGGCCTCAGAGGAAGTTAGTGGGCAAGCCAGAGTGAGCAGGGGCTGCCGGGGCTTTAATTAAGTGGGATCTCGTGGGATCTCAGCGTTTCCGAGTGGAAGCCACCACCACCACCGTGAGCTGACAAGAAAAACGAGAATCTCGTTTTTATTTCTCTTGTCGTCTGCATGCCGCTTGTCTCGGTCCCATAACTCAATTTGGGAAAAACCAAACGCTCTAGCTGAGGAATGACACAGGCGACCAGCTCGATTGTTTTGATTGTTTTATTGAATCAAGCAAGTAAACAAAAAAAGGCTGCACGATGTACCTGGTTGGAAACGATTAACTGCTTGCTCCAGAAAACCTCCCGGGTCTTTGCCAACTGCAGGATCCTATTATTTTGTCACCTCATCAGTGAAATCAGCTGGATTTGGAGACCAGAATTTCCAAATAATAGTAGGTGGAACTATCTGAGTGGGAGACCCGAACGGAGCACATGTCTTTGCCTCATCGCATGGGGCTACATTGAAGGTGTGTGTTTTCGGCTCCCGTTTGCAGCCTCCGATGGGACAATTTCCTGTCTAGGATCTCACTGTCATCTTACCACAAATGGGCAGGAAAAGGATCAAGACCCCCATGTTACGTGAGGTGACCGAGCCTCCAGCAAGGGGAGCTAGGCGAGGCCCTGTGGGGGTCTCAGCAAACTAGGGCGAGGTTTTTAATCAGCTTAAACCCATGGGTCTCAAAGGGGGCATCTCCTTCCGCAGCAGCTGCCCCACCCCGGGCCTAGTGAGTCACCAACTCCTGGGGCTGGCTCCAGCAGACTGTTTTACTAACGTGCTCCAGGTGATTTGGGGGCTGCTCGGATCTGAGAATGACTCACTTAAGGGCAAGAAGCATGGCAAAGATCGAGGTGTGCAGATGTCTCTATTTTAAGAGAAGACCATGTATGTCATAATCTGCAATTCGAAGAGGTGGACTGGGGATATGTTGATGATGTCAGGAAGGACTGTTTGCTCTTCGAGGAGCACAGACCCCCCCCAGTTTTAATTAAGAATTCTC
Organism: Anoura caudifer; assembly: GCA_004027475.1. NCBI lineage: Eukaryota > Metazoa > Chordata > Mammalia > Chiroptera > Phyllostomidae > Anoura > Anoura caudifer. Next base: position 76,980 of record PVKU01000001.1, read on the forward strand.
CCCTAATGCATTTAAAATGGGATTCAATCTGCAAATCTTTAACGTATACTCATTTTCTCTTCAGGAATTCAGTTTGCTTTGGTTCTTGTTTATATTATTTAATACGGCAATTTACTTAAATTGCATTGTTTAAATATAATAAGAAGTGCACACACTCAAATTTGCATTAGACTCTGTTGCTCTAACGACTTGGAGCCTGGCACGTATGATGTGCTCAATAAATATTGGCCAATGAACGTATAGAGCCTTATTATATGCAAGGTCTCTGTGTGTGGCTAATGTCAGTATTAACAACAATAATCTAGTCGGGGAGATAACGAGTAAATCACAGTATAAATTACATACAGCGAGAAACCAAGTGAGGAGTCGAACTTTCGGCCTGAGCATGGAAGTAGTGAGGAAGGAAGGCTTCCTGGGGAGGTGGGGCTCGACCTGGGGTGAGGTTTTTATGGGTGGGGCACGTTGAAGGGCAGCCCAGATTTTTACAAAGACTAACCAAAGCCAAGATGATGATAATCTGCGGGGCTCTTTCAGGCTTCTTGGGGTGGAGAGGCGTAACTGGGGACAGCATGAAAATGCGTTTTGAGTCCAGGGCTGTGGAGTGAGCAGTTTATCTTGAAAGATCATGGAATGGAGTGAAGAGATAATGGAACTGTTACGTCATGGACATCACCCCGGAGCAGGTCCAGTTTCCGGGGAGGGTCAGCACTTCGAGCCAACGGCAGAGATCCTAACACCTTTCGAGTTATAACCCTACACCTCTATCTGTTACGCAAATTACGCACACTTTGTTGACCCACATTTTGCCTTTGTCAACTAAAATGCTGCTGTTCAGACACATCTTGCCAACTTCCATTCATGGTAGACATGCATAACTTATCAGAAGCAATCAAATTTAGAGAAAGAAAAATATGGGCCGACCATGTGCTCACAGCTGCATTAATAGAACTACAGTGTGTTATTTAGTGTTTTTTAAAAAGATTTTATTTATTTACTTTTAGAGAGGGGAAGGGAAGGAGAAAGAGAAACATCAGTGTGTGGTTGCCTCTCAAATGCCCCCAACTGGGGACCTGGCCTGCAACCCAGGCATGTGCCCTGACTGGGAATTGAACCTGAGACCCTTCGGTTCGCAGTCCGGTGCTCAGTCCACTGAGCCACACCAGCCAGGGCGTGGTGTATTATTTAGAATTGAGATGGTAGAAGGACTCACCACAGAACCCAGCTCAAGGCTGTCATTGTTACTATTATTTCCATCAGCAGTAAGTGGTCTCCTTGCCGACACTGTCGCTGACCTACCTGTTCAGGTCATGGGTCACATTCAGAACTTTGAAAGTGTCCCATTCGTCACCTGGGGAGCACTATCAGAGAGAATTATAGCAAGGCCTCTGGCTGAAAATTTCCAGGAAAATCTGGAAGTGGGGGACCGGGGCTTGAAAACATCGTCACGGTCGTCACCATCACGGGCCATCGGCACTTCGGCTCCTGCTCTTTATAATTTACCAAGTCGTCTCACATTCACCAGCTCCACGCGCTGATTTTCCCAGGGACTCTGGAGAATGGATACTATTATCCCCGTTTTACAGACGGGAAAATTGGGGGTCTAGGGCAGCGTTGTCTGATAGAAATACAACGTAAACTGCACGTGGGATTAAAAAAATCTCTAGCTGCATCATTAGAAAAGCAAAAGGAAACAGGGAAACTCGATTCTAATAACGTGTTTTATTTAACCCTGTATATTCAAAATATTGTTATTCAAACAAATAATCAACAGGAAATGATTGAAGAGATCATCCACATTCTTTTCCTGTTTGTTTTGTACTGAGACTCTGAAGTCTTCCAGCGAGTGTCTGGCACCCCTGGGACTTGCCAGTTTGGACTGGCCACAGCCATGTGCCTGATAGCCATAGGGGGCCAGTGGCTGCCCATTTGGAGAGGGTGGGTCTAGAGGACAGACGAGTGTAAGTGCCTCGAAGAGTGAGAATGGTGCCCACAACTCACGGAACCAGAACGATGATTAGAAGGACCTTTTCTCTTTATCTAATGAATGCTTGTAACCTAGAAGACCTATAAGGATGACACAAAGCAGCCAAACCCAAAAATGACCTTGAGCCATTCAACCCAAGTGTATTCCAGTGTCACACACTTCATTCTTTAAAAGCATGTACGACAAGTGTGGGAAAGAAACTGTGTGGACCCTTTCCAGCAAACCATCCGCGATGGAGACGTCAGGGTGGCCTGTGCTGCCCACAACCTTGGGGACAGAGCCCGAACCTGCTGGATCGCAGACTTTCCCTGAGTCCAGGTGACAGCAGCTGACTAATGAGGAGTGGCCGAAATCCGTGTGGTCACATCCCCTCCTCGGCCTGTCTCAACCCAACCAAGGGCTGCCTGCCTCTAACTGGGGGGGGCCCTCACTCACGTTCAATGACACGGGCATGTGATTGGAAATGGAAACATGTGGGACGATTTAAAGTGAGAATATACATGGCCATTTATTGGTTGAAATAAAGATTGCATGAAGAAATGATGTATTTCCAATTGCCAACATTTAGTGCTTTAAGTGGAACCGATGATGACATGTGAAGCTTTTATGGTCAAAATAGTGATGCAACTGTTTAGATTATTCAGAAACAGAGATTCTCTCAGGAGCTGCATGGAGGACCCTTTACTGGAACCAATATTCTTCAAACCCTGAAGGAAGGTTGAGCCGGGGCCCAGAGGGCCGAGTCTCCATGGGCCGTACCTGCTGCCAAGGGAAATACACCAGAGACGCCACGATATTTGACCACGTGACACTCATACTATGCGGAGCCTGTTATGAACCATTTTCACTTTTACTTCACGCTTGATTTCCAGAACAACCACGAACATGTTAGAATATGTGTCCATGAAAGGGAATGTGCAGATAGATATGTATCTCGGAGGCTTGGGAGACATGGGGTCAGTACGACATGAATAGTAAGCTGATGGCCGGAAAACATGTGTTCTCAAACACCTACCGGTTATTTCCACACAGCCCCTGTTGACAAATTCTCATGTAGACAGACCTTCCACAGTCAGGGCAAATCCTAATCTTAGGTGTTAGGGCAGTTGCTGTTACATTTTTAGGCCTTTTATAAATTAAAAAAAAAAAAAATGTGCGGATACTCCATCCTCTGCCCAGGGCACAAAGAAATCGTCTAGCCACAAAATCGTCCGTGTAACTAGAAGCATGGCGCCACTAGAATCCCTCCTGGCCCTCCCCAGTGCTGGTTTGAACTGCAAGCAAAGAGGTCACGTTTGAAAGAGCCGCTGTCCCGGGTTGTCGGGTCCCTGCGGCAGAATGAGAAGCATTGATCGGGACGAATGTAGATGCGACTGCTCTCCCAATCAGGAATCCTAATTGCACAGGATGGAAACACGTGTTTGAGGGCTTGCAAAACGGCTGCAAAGCCTGTCCCACCATTCAACCGGATGTTTCGCTGGGGTCTTCCTGACCGGGCACCCGCTGCCTGAAAGATCCTTCTGGAGAGCGTGGTCATCCTCTATGCGGCCCCGCTGTGCTTTCTTTTTTCTTTTTTCCTTTCCCCAAGGGAGGGAAAATGAGAAGGAGAGCGATGAGACCAATCTTTCTGCCTTCAGGGGTTTCTCACGCCACAAGAGCCAAGACAATTACTCAGGGCTTCACGCGGTGGGCAGGGCTGGTAAATAGCAAAATGCTATTTCCTCGGAGAATGCGTTCTCGCCGTTCCCCACGGGCAGAAGGAAAACCATTCCCCCCAGGAGCGGCCCTCCGTCAGAGCGTGAGCACAAACGAACAGAAATGACATTATGTTCCTGCCTGCCTGGGGCAGAAAGAATCACCTATTGGTAATAGGACTTCAGGTGTGTGCTTTCCCGCTATTTCCCTCCTCTTCTTAGATTAGAACGGCCGCCCCTTGTAAGAGCAAAGCTATATCGGGGCAGGGTGGCTGGAGGGTACACTCCGTGGTACAGTTTTTCTTTAATGCAACTTGACACGTTCTTGTCACGTAGGAGTTTGAGTCTATCCAGACAGATGTAGGAGGGAGAGTAATTATCTTTTCTCTCTTCTAGTTTTTTTCCCCCCGCAGAATTCATAGTTCACTAATTAAGTCATAGTTAAAGTGATGCCTTTGAAAAAAAAAATGGGACTTGGTTAAGAAAATGAGTATTATTTTTACTTTGGAGCTTAGCTGCATCTTTAGTGTTAACTTAATTGGGTCTTGCGGAGTAATGGCCCATTTTACCAGCTATCATTTCAGGTTAATAAAAACATCGCATAATTTTAAATGTTCCTACTGGCTTTGAATTCACCCATCAGCTACAAAGGGCTCTTGGGTGATGGGAGAAGGGTTAGGGGGGATTTCCGCATTTGTTAAATGCTTGAATATGAGGTCTGTCCAGAAAAAGTCCAGCAATTGTTAATATGACGGGAACGGTTTCGAATCAATGGTGTGACCTGGCAGCCAAGGAGCGTGGGCTGGGATGCGCATGCGTGACCAGTGACACTTCACTGTACTAGTCAGCGGGGGCGGTAGACTCTTGTTGAGTGAGCATGTGCGCTGTGTGGCCGTCACATTCAAAATGACTGAGTGAGTCGAGTGAAGTATCTGTGTCAAATTTTACGTTAAACTTGAGCATTTGTCCTCGGGAACTATTTGGATGATTCCGAAGGCTGCCACTATGGTGGTTGGCAGCCGAATCACCATAACACACCTGCTCATGCATGATGTCTTGTGCAAAGTGTTTTGGTGAAACATCAAATCACCCAGGTACTCAGCACCCCCTACAGCCCAGATTTGGTGCCCTGCGACTTCTGACTTTTCCCAAAACCTAAAGTCACCTTTGAAAGGGAAGAGATTTCAAAAGGTTGATGAGATTCAGGAAAATACAACAGGGAGGCTGATGGTGACTGGGAGAACTGTGTGAGGTCCCAAGGTGCCTGCTTTCAAGGGGACTGAAGCATCATTGTCCTACCCACAATACTTCTTGTATCTTCCTCAATAAATGTCTCTATTTTTCATTTGACATGGATGGATACTTTCTGGACAGACAGTAGAAATCTAAACGATGTGCCCTAAAGTCACTTAAGTCTTCTTGGTAGACTTGCTTCCCGACCCCTTGCTAAAAATGTATTAGGGGCAAGATTTCTCTGCCATGATAGATCGCAAATAACTGCATTTTTCAGGGTTAATATAAGTTTTTCATAGATGTTAGTTTCTCATTTTTAGTTAAACACAGTGATGACTTATAAAAGATACACATTTGTTTCTCAGTTATTTGATTTTTCAGATGCAAAATAAAGAGTGTAATGTGTGAGTCATACCTTCCCAGGTGTTGCAAAGAGTTATCCCTTTTCTTCCCAAGATTGTTGGTGAAAATTCAGAATACGAGAGGTGGCATTCCTCATTCTCCCTGACACCGTATTATGTTTATGGGTAGTTTATGCTGGCATGTGCTGGAATCCATATTAGGTAACTAAAGGGAAGAACTACTTTTAGTGTAAAAAAAAAGTTAAACTACAGTTAAAAGTGAAAAATTCTCGTATATGGAAACGGTCAGAACTGCCGCCATCTTGGTGCCAGATGAAGCCTGGATATTTCTGAGAGAGAGAATTGATCATCACGGAATCCTGATTTCCTGAGGCAAAGAAAGAATTGTTCACAACCAGACATTGGGATCAAAACCATGGGGTGTTCCTTACCCATATTCTTCACTCCCGTGTGTCATTAAGGTGGTCCAACTGGCTGTTCTCAAAATAAACCCTAGAGGTTTACATGGTTATTCATATTGTTCAAGCATCAGATTAGTTTCTACCAGTCTTGCCATCCTTGTTGATAAAAACTGGGAATACAAATGGTGGGTAAAGAATGCTAGTTCAGATTTTGGAAGATGAAGCTTTCAAGCATACCGGATCGTAAATACAACAGCATCCCATATGTAAATGCATAGAATGTGTAGTTTGAAGTTCCAACAGGGTCTGCGTGACTCTGAGCCGAGGGGCTGTCAAACAGGTGTTTTATTTAGCACCTAACAGCGGGGGAAGCACAACAGCCCCTTTCCCATGCGGCACGGGGCATCTGCTTTCCGACTTCAGGGGCTTTACATCCCCACAATCCTGGGTTGCTGAAGGTAGGGAGTGAGGGCAATGGGGCAAAAGACCTGATTTCACAGTTTCCTCACCGCTGTCCCAGTCCATCCCAAAGTTCTCACGTTCTATCCGGTGAGGCCGCAGGCCTGGACAAAGGTGAGGTGCGGCACTAACCACCAATGGTGGCCCCCAGGCCTTCTCCAAACCTGCACCTTTCTTTCTGTTTCCTGGGTGAGTGATTTGTGCCAGCTTAGTGATTGGACTCAAGGGCTCGTCTGGGCAGGTCCACTAAGCAGGGGCCAGGACACAAGGACCGGTGAAACCCATATGCCGTACGTCTAAATACTGAAGAGTCATACATCAAGCTAACACAGTGTTAAGTAACAATGTTCTGTCTGCTACCTTGATGCAAATGGTTTTGTAGCAATCGGGAACTTGGGTGCAGATTTAGAGTGGTTAGACTACTCTGAGTCCTGTCCCGACCGGCCCTGAGGCAGCTGCAGGCTATTCCCTTCCCCCTTCCCTCCTCCTTTGCCATCCCTGAGCTCTGGTGTGCACTGCAAAGAGCCTTTGCTCACTCCCGTGTGAATTCCCCCCTGTGCACTCCCAGGCCCTGGCTGCTCACCTCCCCACACGGGTGCCCTCCGGGTTAACCCTTTGGGCTCAGGGGCATGAACTCCGGGGGCGGCCTGCCTTCAGGAGTCTGGACTCCCAGAAGAGGTGCACACACCCCCGAAAATGTGGAGGACCTTGGGTAGGGAATTCTAGGTTCCTGGATATTGAGATGAAGGGGGAGGAGGATCGGAATAGACTCTCTAAGCAAGGGCCTCTCTTTGCTGAGTCCGCAGCACCTCCTCCAGGCTGCGGACGGGTTGGAAACAAAGTACTCTCACATCACAGCGGGGCGGTCCAACCCCTTTCCTATAAAGACCAACACTTTCCACGGGGCCGAACCTTTGGACCAAGATGTCTTTGAAGTCTTAGGCCCATCAATGGTGTTGATGGAAAGAACCGTAATTTACTCTGCGGTGAAGTCAACAGATGAGCTCACACACAGGACTGTATGAACTCACCTTAAAAGTTAATCCAAATACAGGCAGAACAACAACTAGGACCTTAAGGGTGTGGACAATTCAGTGCCCACTTTTCAACCCAATCGTGTCCTTAAGACCTAATCTTATACATGGGACCTGCTTTGCAAGAATGCCAGAAAGCAGGCAAGCAGGCAAACAAAAACCCACCAAGTTGGGGTTTCTTCAAAGAGACACACCCTGTAGAGGAACCTGAGAATCCAGATTCAAAAGAGCATTTCATTCCCAGGGGTTAGATACCTAAAAGTGAATTTTTATTAAAAGCAGATCACATCATTTTAGGAAATTCATAAAACTATATCTGAATACGCTGAACGCGATATATTCCTCCTCAATTTAGATTCCTCGAGCCTCATAAAGATAAAATGCAGATGAAGTGATTTAGATTAAGCCTTCATTAAATTTTAGAATTAGCTTCTGGGATCCCAGGTATTGAAATGAAATGTGCAGCGTGACTCCCAAGCGTGGCAGCAAAAAGTGCGTCGCGGCTGGAAAGAACACGGTCTGCCTTCGGTTTGCGCTAACAAACGGTGAGACATAGTGAGTCCCACCTTTAATACAGGAAACCTGCCTCATCATAAGGAATCTCAGACCCTGCGGGTTCTTGACATTTTCGCGTGTCGTCTTTGGTGAGCTTGATGGGCAATTTGCTGTTTATATTGCTCATGTAAATCTCCAGTTTCTGGTTGGCTACTCTGGCACTCAGCCAGGGCTCTAATTTATTTCCATCTTTCCTTATTTCTTACATCGAAAGAGACCGTGGGTTAGAATAGCAACCATTCAATCGGCTTGGACGTGGGGTGGCAGGCAGGGCAGGCACTACCTGTTTACCTTTTATTGCCTTCTTTGAATTGGCTTTTCTGGGAACAAAACCAATAAGGCACATGGCTCCTTTACCTAGTTTTTAACCGGGTTATTTATCAGAAGACATTTATATGCTCCCCCACCCCACCCCACCCCGTTTCAGCAAGGAGTGGTGAAAAATCTGGGGCAAAGGATTCAGGCAGGAAGCAGGTTCCCGACCTGCCTCTCTCAGAGCTCACTGGGCTACCCGGTCCTGTACGACCTCATTTCTTTAAGGCTCTGGTTTGGGCTGCTAACTGTTTCTGGGTCCGGGAGGAGAGGCTGCTGCGAATGCGTCGGTCACCTGCAGGACGAGTGTGCTTGGGGAAGCGATGCGCACCGTGCCAGCCGCCCTGAAGCCCGGCGATGCTTTCCCCCACCCGCCTCCCCTTGCTGTCTTGCACGGTAATTGGCCTAATAAAAGGCAGAAACAAGAATGTATTACACCTTGGGCGGTACTTAAAACAAACTTTATTCTCAGGAGCAGCAGTTATGTCTACTTGCTGCTGTATATTTGATATTTCCTCTAAATAGTTCATCTGAATATATTCAAAGTCCAATTGCTAATCACTCAATTTCCCTGTGACTTCCCTGGTTCCCCGGGTTGCCCCTTACGACACGTGTGTAAACACTGTATTTGGAAAGACACATAGATCAGCGTCCCTAGAATCACATGGTCCCATCAATCTGTGAAAATAGCATGACTGAAAAATAAAAGTCTCTTAGTACTCTGCCAACAGGCTTTGGCATAATCTTGGCAATTGCTTAGATTTTTTTTTTCTGTTATCATTTTCCCAAGTGGAAATAGTCTCATATTTTGCAGAAGCTGTCCAAGCTAGAGAACATCATTCCATCTTGCTGGGTGAACTGAATTCGTCAGCTGCGTGTGTTCAGTCCACATAGAAATCAGTAAAGTGAGTGTGAAACGGGTTGGTAGCTTCTCCTTTCATCTTAAGAAACTGCAATACAAATTCCTGAAATCATTTCTGCAGGAATTTTTATTCTTTAAATCTTCCAGTGTTAACGCAACAAGAAAACACTTAGAATGTCCTTTGGTGGAATCTTATTACACTTGTTATATATGTAAACTGATATTCTTTGACGCCAGCACGTTCGTTGCCCTTACAGAGAAATCTCTGCACCATGAAACAAAACAGAACGGAAGAGAACAAAGTAAAATGTCAGTCTTTGCTGATTCGAATGAGATACACGAACAGATTGTCTGGTAACACAAACTGGCAAGAATACAAAAAAATCTACATATTACAGTATTTCAAGAAAAATAACTTCATTTGAATACAAAAGGATAGATACACTTTCTCTTTTCCCTATGGCCACTCTCGGACAGTGGGCGCGGCGCGGGCCCCGGGCGCTGGGAGGACTCAGTGCGCCTGGCTTGAGCTTCTGGAGGGGCTGGTACACAGGTGCATCACCGACATCAGACAAAGAAATCTTTCGACCAACGAGGGTTACAGAGCAACGTTCACTAAAGCACAGGTTGGAAGGGAGTCCAGGGGCTGAGACGGCCCGGCAGGCGGCCGCTGGAACAGATGTGCGCGCCCCGGCGCCCTCGGAGGGCGCTCCGACTCGGTTGGCCCCGCTCTGGGCCGAGTGGTACTGCGCGCGCCGCGTGAGAGTACCAGCGTTTATTGGGTCGGTTGATTTGTGTTCCAGTCTTTGCTTTCGCGGGGCGCAGGGGGGCGGTGTCCCAGCCTTTCCCACCGGCAATCAGCTCTGCGCTGGCCACGCGATCTTCAGTGACACCAACCAGCCGCTGCCCGCTCCGGAGTCGGAAGGGAACGGACTCGCAGGTGCGCCCGCGGCTGACGAATATGGCTTAGTTCAGTCGGGCCTCTTGAGTTCGTTCCCTGCGTCTGAGTGGGGGTGTCTGCGTGTGGGTTTCTAGGTCAGTGGCAAATGCTTCGGCCGCGTTTGCTTCCCGAGGGCACAGGCCCGGCCGGTGGCTGCAGCGCAGCCTAGATCACCAGGGGGCCGGCGGTGGCCAGCAGCGCGGTCACCAGCAGCGCCGGGCGGCGGAGCGGGGAGGCCCCGGGGCCGGAGCCCGAGCCCGAGCCGCAGCCGCCGGCCTCCTCGCACCGCAGCTTCTCGCACAGGACGCCCGTGTAGGCGGCGGGGCACAGGCAGCGCACGTTGTTGTGACACGTCCCTCCGTTCTGGCAGTGCAGGAGCTCGTTGTCGCAGACGTTGGCTGCAGAACGAGGGGGGAGGGGCGCGGGGCGCGGGGAGGAGAAGCAGAATCAATTTAAGTTCATCTGGTACATCATGTTTTCAGCTTAAAAGAAAATCTCTATCGATTCCGCGCTTCCCCCCTCCCCGCCGCAAACTAAGCACGTGACTCCAATTTCCAAACACAGGTGGTTTGCGGCCTTTGTTTGCACCATCCATTCTTTTTCTACAGATTTTGGCTGCAACCTGAGATGGTACCATTGTGCATTTCAGGCTATAGAGTCCAAGGTAACGTAATACACCTGCTTTGGCAGTGGCTTCTCACCGGACACCTGCGGTGACCTCCCGGGTTTTTAAAGGACAAGTGCCTCATGCAAGAATGCAGCGCTTTGAAGCGGGATGATGGTAATTAAAATGCAAAGCAGGATTACTCAAAAGACCAAGAGCCTCGAAGGGATGCGACATTCTCCCTGCAGGTGATTCCGGTGTCGCATGCATGATGACAGAAGCCAACTGGAAGGGACAGGATGGGACAGGGGGCAGGCAGCATGCTCCAGGCGGCAGCCACATGGGAAGAGAGAAAGCTGTTTCTCCGAGAGGTGTGAAGAAGAGCAGTCACTTCTGCTCCTGACAGCCTATTAGGAATTTATCCTCTTGTCCATCTGGGAAGTAGCGTCCAAGGTTACCTTGGTTTCCCGGGGATAATAATAAATGCGGTGGTGAAACCCTGATTACCCAAATTTCACTCCGTTCACCGATCGATCACCTGCATTTGAATAAGTCAAGACAAGCAATTCCAGAGACTAAAATTCATTTGCGGTCCCCGTCAGGCAACTTCCACCTCTAATAATTTCTTAATTCTTCAGAATTCTGGCTATCCTCATTAACGCCAGGTTTCTGATTCTTTTAGATAATCAAGGTTTCACGGGTTTTAGCAGAATGTTGAAGAGAACCCGGGGACATGAAAGCAACAACGCAGCGAAGAGCCAAGAGCATCGCCCAGCCACAAATGCTGCTGGGGCACCGCACACGCAGAGACGCTCCGGGGCGGGCGGCGGGGGCAGAGCAGAAAAAGGAGTTTGTTAAAAAATAAATTATAACATTTTTCTTTCTTTTTTTTTTTTTTAATGCCATGGTTCAATTTCCCCAGGGGTACCACGTGACTTAACCACACACTTACACACACTCAATATTTCTATCAGTTGCAAAGTATTTAAAGAAAATAACCCCCATCTCCCAGGTAATGCTTCAATAGAGAGTGTTCTCTTGTCATGACTCATGTTCCATGGTCATGTCGCCGTCAGAAGCAGCTTCTTCCAGACACGCTAATTAATGGTCTGTGTGCAGCTGAGCTGAGAACAAAGTGGTGGCGGGGGCTCCGGGGGCTGATGGCCAAGGGGCCTAGACAGGGCCTTGGGTTAGCACCTTCCACAATTCCTTGGCGACTTCTTGGTGGCAGCCACATAAGGCGTCGGTGTAATTTTCAAATGGGCTCACACTTGCTATCTGTAAATGACAGAAGTGGCAACGAAGGCCTGCTAACCCCTGCAGCTCAAAGTCTTGACAGACAAGGCCCCAGCTCTAAAGGACATGGAGGGCGGTTATGCACGCTGGCTCTCCTTGGGCGGCGTGGGGATGGCGGGTGGGAGGCCTGCATTACATAGTTTTAGGAGCCAGGGTTTAAAGTGTCAAGAGCTGTAGTCAGGAGGTCAAGTCTGCAAGTGGAGAGAGATTAGATCATGGTGAAAACTGACAAAAGACTTCTCCTTCCTTTTTTTTTGGTTGTTCATTTGGAAAGCATGCATAGGTTTTCAGGATTTAGCTTTGCTTACACGTCAGGAAATATCCGTTTAATTGGGGCCACGTGGAATAAACAGATCCAAATAACTGTTTGCATTTAAAGTTAAAGAGTCTCAGCATTTTGATTCCAGGCAGCAGATTGCTGAATGGAATATTTCCTTTCATTTAGATACTGGAGCTAAGGAAATACCTGTTCCATCAATATTGATAATTGCTTGCCTTGAGTAATTGAGAAGAAATCAATAGTTAATTAAATATTGCTCCCTTAAAAAAAAAAAAAGCGTTTTTGCTTCTTCCTGGGCCTGAATGTAAATCAGCTGTTGAACCGAGGTTTCCCTTTTCAAGAAGTTGGTGATTAAGTTAAAATTCAATGCCTTTTCTACATTGAAATAATCCACTGGTTGATGTGGGTGATTGTGAGAAATTTAATAAACAGACAAGGAACAGATGTAACCTCATGAATTGGGGGAATGTATTTTCTGTAAGAGAGAAACACTCTTTGGTTCAAAGAGTGTCTTTGAACCAAAATCGTGGTGCTTACTGAGTAACTGGGTGGTTAACAAAATATTACTGAGCGCTTCCTCAGCATATGCAACTTTGTACTCAACACCACGAAGACATAAAAGAAAAATAAAGCTCAGCTCTTACAGAGTTCAAGTCTGACAGGGAAGATAAAATAGATCCAAGAAATGATGTCATATTAATTTCATTAAAATGCTCTTATTGGTTCCATCCAACTGAACCAGCATACCTGTGGTGTGCGGGGCATCCTGCTAGATTTTATAGTTGTTACTCTACCTGCCCGAAGGGAGCTCGCAGTTTGGCAGAAAACAAACAAAATGAGCATATACAGAAATAATTATGATACAGTATAAAAAAAGACAATAAAGGGAGCATTTGCAAACTGTTAGGGGAACTCGGATGCTGGCGTGAACAATTATTTGGGGGGAGATTAGAGTAGATTAAAGAAAGAAGACAGTATTTGCACGGAGGCGTGCACCAGGCAGCTATGGCGGAGAGAACATCAGGGGTGGGAAACTATAAGTAAAGGCACAGAGGCGTGAAGGAGCATTGGGCTGATTATTAAGCAATTGTCTCCCAATTCTGAATCCACCCTTCCTTCTGATGTTGAGGCTGGAACCCTGCAAGTTGTCTGCTGGCTTCCACCCACAGGGGGCGCTAGAGGGAGCAGAGGAGGTAAGAGGGAGGAAGAAGCCATCCCCCCGCCCCCGCCCCGTGGGAGTTGTCTGGAGCTTCCTAACAGGATTGCGTCAGCAATGGCCCTCTTCCAACAGCTGCATTTGAATCCAGGGCTCAGCATTTTCGGAACCTGCTCCGTCTCCCCCGTGCAGGTTCCTGCGCCAACCTTGTTTTGGACCTATTGACCTCGAGAGTGTAGGCTCGCTTGCAGGGGGTCTTGTTGGACGCAGGAAAAGCTCATTAAGGGTTTAGGAGATACGGATTTGTGACAGGGCTGATGGGTCATCGTGACAAAGGGTGCGGCTGCAGGAGGAGACGACCTCATCCTGGTAGGACGTAGATGAGGTAGAAATGAAAACTGGGGGCAGAACCCTGGAGAATATTCGCGTTGCCGCCATAGGGAGAGACACGATGACCACGAAGGATGCTGAGAGCAAGAGATGTTACCAAAGCGCAGGGAGGGCGTGAAATGAGCCGCGGAGGGCCTCCTGCTGCGCGATGGTCTGGGTCCAGGAACAAAGAGGCCGGACGGGAAGTGGCTGAGAGGAAGGGCACTTTGAGCTGGGGCAGGGACATGGGCAAATAAGCGTGGCATGCTCTTAACTGACTCTGAAAGAAGGGATTTTGGAATGATTAGAAAACGGTTTGAAGAAATGTGAGGGATTAACATTTCCTAGAGGTCTTTGGCTGTCTATCCAAAGTAGCGGTTTTCAAAAGGGGGTGGCTGGCTGTGCCTCCCAGGGGACACTTGGCAATGCCTGGAGATGTTATTTGGTTGTCACAACCCTGGAAAGGGCATGCGAGTGCGTAGAAGCCAGAGATGCTGCTAACCATCCTGCAATGCACAGGGCGGCCCCCACCGGAAGGATTACTCCTCCGTTAACCTTGGAGTTGAATGAGGAAGGCTTGGCTCAGGGAGTCAGCCAGAGCAAGGAAGACGAACAGTTGCCCTTACGAATACCGGGGAAAGGAGAACAAAGACACCTAGGCCGTTCTAGATCAGAGACCGTGGGTTTTGCAGGTGAGGAGCCATGGGGATTCGAGGTGAGAGCAAGTACTAGAAGTGGAAATGAAGGGGTGGGTCATCTCCCTGGGGGTGTAAATGCGGAAGATCGGGTTCGGAGACACACCCTTTAGGGCTGCTCACAACGAAAGGGGAGGTGGAACCCCAAGCACCCTCTGCCTTTTGTTGTGCTTTGCTTTGACAGAAAGGGTGAAATCGGCGCTTGAGGACAGCTCAGGAACTCTAGCTCAGGAAGCTGAAACCAGTCTGGGGTGGGGACAGAGCCTGAGCCCGGGTCCCCCAGTTCGGAGAAAGGCCGCCGCACAGAGCTGGGTGCTGTGCTGCCCGAGACAGCGGAAATCACTGTCCACCCTCGGTGGGTTTTCAGGTGCTCTGACCAGCTGTTCTGCTCGCTTTCACTCCACACTGGGACCAGGCGAGGTCCTTGTGAGCAGCATTCAATGTCACTTCTTCTAAGTCCTACCGCATTCTGGCAGCGCTCCAAATGCAAATCAGCTCAGGCATCAAACAAAACCCCGAGCACCGAGGGTCCAGGGTGGGAATGGCAAACACATTGCGCATCGCTCTCGTTTTCTCTTCCCCGGTGCCCGGAAGACACACCCACCTAACTGTGGCACTCGCTGGCACTGCACTCCAGAATCCCTTTCGACACAAGTTTCGGGCTCGGCCACCAGCTGATAGAACCGGCGGCACTCCCTTGCAATGCTGGCATTGCCTCCGTGTTGAAAATCCTCCGCAGATTGAAAATCCAACCAGGGAAGGATTTCTATCCAACGGGCACCTGGCCGCAAACATCAAGCACCCTCCTCACCCGGTGCCTGTCTGTGCAGATGGGCCTTAAACTGAAAACGCTGAACAGATTTTGGGCAGTGCTGACCTTAAGCATGCCCTGATTCTCTCCTCGCAGTCTAAGAGGCGTCATTGCGGTCGGCACAGAAGGTTCCTGTCCAAATCCCTCCCACAGCACTTGATTTGGTATTGGATGCACAGTGTCATTTGCTAGGCACAATTAATTCTTTTTATTATGATAAACGGTGACCTCTTAGATATGAAAAGCTAACATAGTACTATGATCATAGCTGGACTGCATTCTAAAAGATCATTTTACTCTTGATAAAAATAATTCATTTATGGCGTGTCCAGTATCACACCATAGGACCTATAACCCCCGATGTTTCAGTGTCGGGAATGCTTTCAGACGCAGTGGCCAAGATAATCTGTGGCCTCTGACAGGTAAGGGTACAGTGTTATTGTTAAACACAGTTACAGGGCTGAAAGATGAAGTGTGGTCCATTCTGGTGGAGCGGCTGAAGTCAGCAAGGGGTTATAGTAATTCTGATCGCAGCTTCAGTAAGCGAGCTGCAACGGTAGATAAATAAGCTCCCACCATGGCTGCGAGTTGATGAAGACGCTCCGAATTTTCAGTGACAGAATGAAAGCGATGAGCACCTCTTGCTCCCTCTTTCACACCTTTGCACTCTTCCTGTAGCACGGATAATGAGGGTGACCGGGATGCAGCTAAATCCCTCAATTCTTCAACTTGATTTTGGTGGGTTTCTTGATTGCTGCACCCATTTCTTCTTCCCCAACCTCAATCCATTGTCAAAATGGGAATTATGAGACTTGGATTGCTTTTCCCTCTGTTGGTCCTTCCTGTAAGGTCTTGGGAAGCAGACCTGCAGCGGGGGGTGTGTGTGGGGGGGAGGTTCATGTGCTCTGAGGGCACCAGCCGGGACTTAGTATTGCTAGTTGTGGTGTTCTTTTCTTCCCTCCGTGACCTGAAGGGTCACTTATTCCCACTATGGTCATAATGACCCACTGCACTACCAAAGGCAAGTTTTCTTTTTTTCTGTTTGGGTCTTGTTCAAAGCGACACATTTAAGTCCACCCTGCCAGGGAGCTGTACGCTTGAGCAATGCTGGGTCTGTATTTATAGACTTGAAAGTTTCTCTTTTTGGCTTTGTCTCCCGCACTTCAAGGAACTGATGCGATGTGTTACCGTGACAACCTTCCTTGATGGCTGTATTAATAAAGTGACCTCTACCTTCACCACCCGAAACCGGCCCAGGATTGCTGAGGGAATGATGTTCTAAATTGTTGCCATCCTTTTCAAAGAAACGTCAAAGAATGAATAACCTCCGCCCAACTGGCTAATAACAAAAGCATGCGCGCAGCACTCGGTCCTGATTTCGGCGTTTGAGAGCGTGTGGCAGGGAGATAAAGAGCTGGGATTATGACCCACTTATTCAGCCTCGGCAGCTGCTTCACTGAGCTGTGAGATGAGATGTATAAACCTGAACCCACAGGTTAGCTCCCGGGGAACGGAAGAAACTTTATAGACTGCTGTCGAACGGCCTTGTGGGTGGAACTGGAGGT
The DNA here is from genome assembly GCA_004027475.1 of Anoura caudifer. Taxonomy (NCBI): domain Eukaryota; kingdom Metazoa; phylum Chordata; class Mammalia; order Chiroptera; family Phyllostomidae; genus Anoura; species Anoura caudifer. Next base: position 93,592 of record PVKU01000001.1, read on the forward strand.
ACACTAATTGCATTTTTCCCTGTCTTTTCTCACTTCTGCCTGGCCCTGATTGGTGACATGGTGCTGTGGAAGGTACGCAGATGGGGAGACATGAGACCTGAGTTCTAGTCCTGAGTAGCCATCGCTTTGCTGTGAGGCCTCAGACACATCAGGAAGCCGCTGGGTGACGATGGTCCCTTCAACCCTCCTCCAGCCGCCAGGAGCCTGTTCTAGATGACCGTGTTGGCCGATGAACAAGCCACCGTCTTCTGGGGAATCTGCATTCATTCCAGGGACAACTCGGGAGTGGGGGAAGAGTTTGAAGCGGGTGTTTGTGAAGTTCTCTTGAGCTTAACGACTTGCACAAGTATTTTGCATGGAAAGCCTAGCACGTTCGTTAAAAGGCGGCGAGTAGGAAATTCTTCCTCTTTACAACGGAATCCGTGATAATTGCTGGATTCTTGGCCCAACAGTAGGAGTCTTGGTGAGGACGCCCAGGGCTGTTTTGGCTGGACTGGTGTGGCCTGCCCGTCCCCTCTGGTGCCCGTGGAACAGGGAGAGGTTTTTTGGTTTGTTTGCTTTTTGCTTTTTGCCCTAAAAGCAGGAGGAGTAGGGAGAGAGTCGGGTGAAGGACTTGTGATTCAAGTCTGGTCTCTGTGGTTAATGGGCTGGGTGAACTCGGGAAAATTGTTTCACCTCCGTGTGCCTCTCTTTCTCCACTTCTGAAGCAAGGATAATAACACTGTCCTATCCACCCACCTCCCAGCTGTTGGGAGCCCGGAGATGACTTACGAGGAGGAGCTTTAAAAATCCTAAAACACGGTCTAAGGGTTCGATACCTCCCCCACTACCCCCCCCAACCCCCCGTGCTGGAAGGCTGAGGGGCTTGCTCCTTCCTCGCTCAGAGTAATGAGTTCATCACGCCCTCCCCAGTTCAAGGTGGTTGAACTGAAACAGGAAGCGAGTGCCCGCCCTCAAAGACAGCGCGTGTACGCATGCGTCCCCTGCGGGCATGCAATAGAGACAGCGAGGGGTCAGCGTGCAGCTCCGGAGCGCTTGTCTCCAGCACAGCATACGCCGCGCAGCGCTGCACGGTCGGGCTGGGGACAGTGAGAGGCAACCGGTATCTCGACTGAAACCCGGGGAACATGCAGGGAGGAGCCTCCATGCTTTCCTGCTCTTGGTCTCCACTTCTGTGTCTATATCCATCTGGGGACAGCGGTGCTGGCGGCACGATCCCCGTGTGACAGCACCCAGCCCACGTGGTTTCAGTGCAGTGAGGTCGAGAGACAGAGCGGAGGGCTGTGCGGAAAAGGGTGGAAGCTGTCAGCTGGGTGGTGAGACAGGTCTGGGTCCTCAGGACGGCAGGCTCTGACACCTGAGGACGGCCGTTCTATTCTTCCTCGTGGGACGTAAGCGCCGATTATGGGAGCGATGCCTGCTCTTGTCCAATCAAAGGCAGCACTGCCCAAAACATCGTTACAAAGCCCGTTCATTTTGAAGGAGGCCATGTCTGCAGTACGCAGTCTCCCAGCTCCGGGGGGATGCCTGGTGACGTCATCACGGGCGCGCGAGGCGTCGCCCCGAGCTCTCCAAAGTTTCCAGCGTTTGCAACCTGAAAAAAGCCTCTGCTGATGTTGAGAAAGAATTCATTTCCTGAGACTCCCACAGGCCGCAGGCTGGGCACCTTTCCCAAAGCGATCATGAAGGATGTATTGAAATCCTATTTAGGTCAACACCTTCAGACGCAGACAGAGGCAAGGCGGTCACAAAAACATGCTGAGAAATCACTGCCGGTATCAGAAAATGCACTTGTCAGGTTTAATAAAAAGGTGCCACCTCTACCCTTTTGCCTGAGGTGAAAGACGGGGTCCCCTGGAAGGCATAGTCCTGCAGGATGGCCACGCACAGCAGGGGGGAAGCCACCATTTCCAAGCATGTGACCTTATGTCAGGAGGAAAAGCTGTGCACTTGTTTATCCAGTGGGATCCCCGCGAACGCCGATGTGGACCTCGGCAGACCCGCTACGTAGCGGCAACCTCAGAAAGAGTACTGTGGAGAACCACACCAAAATGTGGCCAGTGCTTCTCTGTGGCTGGCAGGGGGGCAGGTGATTTTAGTAATTTTAGTCTTCATGTTTATCCTTTTCACTCTTTCCAAATTGCCTACAATAAAGATACAGTCCTCTGAGAATATTAAGATGTTCATGAAAAGAGTTGTTGTTTCTTGAGAAAAGAAGTCTCTTTTACTGAGAGGATAAAGGTAATTCGTTTAAGAAATGAAATCATGGGGCCAAATTCCGCCGTACTTCCCTACTTGTGTTCTTAACATACATTTCTAGTCAAACTACCAATTATCTTAAATGTCTATAATAATTACCTTGGAAAAGGCACACAGGGGTGTCCAACCTTTCGGCATCTCTGGGCCACACAGGAGGAAGAAGCGTTGTCTCGGGCCACACATTAAATACACTGTGACGTGTAATCACACAAAACTCTCGGAATGTTTTAAGTAAATGTACAGTTTTGTGTTGGGCCTCATTCATAGTCATCCTGGACTGCACGCGGCCCATGGGCCGAGTTGGGACACCCCCAGAAGAGTTCCCACACAACCCCATAATCACAAGAGGGCCCCGCACACTGGGATTCCTTGCCACGCCCAGGACTGCACAGCCTCAGGTGGCCACGGAGCCAGCACAACCTCCTGAGCTAAAGGGACCCGCAGCCCGAGGCCATGTTACCTGGTGCAGACTGATGCAGACAGACTCATTTTTACACCTGAGCATCAAGACACAGCGATGACTGTGACTGAATCACCCATGGCCCTCCCAGCCTAGCGGCCCACAGGCAGATTTAACGGAAAGAGAATGTGTTACCTGCAACTTGACTTTGTGGGAGACTCACACCTGCCCCACGTGGACACATCTGCCCGCATCTGTGACCTGCTCACTGTGGCTATGTCGTGGGTATTGGCATTGTCCCTGGCACTCAATAGAAGCCCAATAGATATTCAACCAATAAACATCGTCTTTTGACCTCTTATTGGTAGACAGATGATAGATAGATAGTTATTGATGCAGAATGATATAAAGTTTCTATTATAGGTTGGAGAGTGGCCTGACGGCCTCACTTTAACTTCCAAAAGTAGTCGGAGGTCAGCATGAAAAGGCAGGAGTAAAGCGGGGTCGTGAGGGAGGGTGAAAGAAATACTTTTTAAGGAATGGGACAGGAAGTAACCCAGGGACCCGCGTAAGAACCGCGCGCCGTGGTTGGTCAGGGCTTCCCGTACGTGGCTTCACAGTGGGGAACACTGGCAGGACAAGAATGGCGACTAGTCTGGGGTTTCTCCCTTCAAGGCCTGACACACTAGAGACTGTGGGGCTGGGGTGTGGGGGAGGGGAACAGCCACGTGGCCAGGGGAGCTGGAGCTGGATGCCTGCCCTTCATTGGTCATCGGGGAAAATGTATCAGTTCTGACTTTGAGGTGAGCGTTGTGGTTAAAATGAAGGCAGGAAAGACTTGGCCCTGAATCAGAAACTTTGTGGGGTTTTTTTTTTAATTTTGAGTTGAAAGGTGACTAGGGAAACTGTGACTGGGATGGAGGTAAGAAGCCGCCACGGGGACACAGCAGAACGAAAGTAGGAGGACTTGGTGTTCTTCGTGATGGTGTGGGGATTGTGAAGGGCGGCTGGTGGGTAGAACACCCACATTCTGAGCGGGGGGGCAGAGCGATACCACAGGCCTCTGGTAGTCACCAGCGGGAAAGCCAAGTCTCTGAGGCTAAAAAGAGAGAATTGTGTCATTAATTCACGTGTGTGATTATTATTTTTTTTGAGACAGAATGTTTTTGAGCACTTCATAAAGCTAAATATAATCCGAGGTTCCTGTTTGTTGAGCTGTAGTCAAGTGTTTCCTTAGAGACTCAGTTTTTCCTGCATGTGCTTGGCAGGAGTGTCCTCAATATGGGCTGAGCCCTCGCAGGATTTTTAAACATCAGGGATATTTAAGTATGAAAAATAGCTACTGAAGTCAAATAGCAGTAACTTTTCTTAATGACCCCCGCCCTGGGGGGGTCACTCTTGTCTGCTGTGGTCTTGCTGTCCCCATAGCCACCTCTTGACAAAGTCACACCACATCCTGAGAGGTGATTTTAGAATGGCAGAATGAAACAAAGCCATTTCCTCGTTAATGCCCATGTCAGGGCAAAATGAATTGGCGCCAATAAATTCAAGGCGAGGACAATAACGACGACAGGAGTCATTTAGCGATGCCGCGCTCCAGGTACAGATGACTGCTAATTTTCAAAGCTGTCATTTGCTCCCGGAGACCAAGCGTTCAAGGGATCTAAAATACATTAGCGAGGTTAGGGAAGGACAGAGGGGAGGTATCATAGACAAGTCATGAGCGTGCGTTTTCAATAAAGTCATTGCTGACCATTGCAACTCGCCTTATCCTTCCCCACTGATAAGTTCTGAGCCACCCAAGACACGGGCGGCAAAGATGAGTATTTCTTCTCTGCTGTGGTGGTGTCTGCCAGTCTGGGCCCGACTGCAGGCATCGCCACTCATGGCTCTCTGATCTGGATCCCTGAGTCTCTGTTTCTTCATCTGTAACTGGCCACTTCACGTGGCTGTTGGGACTCTGAGAGATTTAAGTTCACAATTATTATGAAGTGCTTTGTAAGTCCTACAGCAATAACACAGACTAGAAGAGCCACTGAAATGGTGCTTGTTTTTATAGGTTCATGCATTTCCAGCTCTGTGGACAATGTAACTTCATGTTGCGTGTGCTCCTGTGTCTTCTAATTCACTTTCATCGTTAATGATTTCGAGTTCCTTGGGTGCTTAATTAATACTCGCTGATTTGGAAAAAAAAAAACATCTTTCACTCCTACTGATAGGGGACTCAAGACTTGGACATTTTAGCTTAAGGTAAAAAGTGAAAAGCCTAGCAAGTAACATGTATGTTAAAGCTTTTGTTTCAGAAACTACAGATAAGGTCTGTGCTGGCTCCTGGGAAAACAGCCGACCTCCTGGGGCACTGATAGAAGATTATCACCTGGGGACCAGTGGAGGCATCTGGGCCTTTGTGTTCCAGGGAGAGACAGATGACCACCGGCCCCTGGGAACAGCTGACTGCCCAGGACAGGAATGCTGCAGCTTCTATCACCGAATCCTCCCTGAATCTCAGAGCCCTCACCGCACCCTGTTTATTCCCTGGTTTGAAAAGTCTGGCCTGGAAAGAGAAGGGAAGATGGTCTGTCAGGGTATGAACCCGCCATCTTCTCCGATCGCCGGCCATCTGAATAAAGTGCCCGTAAAGATTCAATCTCTGTCATTGCTTATTGGGTCTGGCAGCAACAGGCAGCCTGAACACTGATGTCTTTTCCAGTTTCACTACAGTTCCTTACATGCCGAAACAACTGCTTACCTTTTGAAAAGACCTGCTTGTCTGTTTTTTCTTTAATGATGAGAAAAACAGACAAAAGCTCTTATTGAAAACATTTGAGTAAAGACAGGGATGTGAGACCCAGTCATGAGCAACGTTAAGTGATTCCATGCACCCTGACTTTCACTAACGCTAACTTCACACTTAAGGCAGAAAGAAGAGCTACTTGGAGTCCTCTCTTAACATCCAAGGGGACCCTTTCTTAGCCAGTGAAGAAAAAGGCATCGGTATCGGAGCAAATCCGCCGAGTGGGTGAACCGAGAGGAGCAATGGAAGTTTCTGTAGGTACAGAGAGGGGTGTTGTGAAGCTGTCCCTGCAGAGTGAGGCTGCTGTGTCTCACAGGAGAGCTGAGCTGTGACCCCCCAGTCAGACACCGGCCGGACAAGCAGCGCGGGCACGCTGCTCATCTCGGGGTTCCCGATCCAGCAGCGGAAAGCAAAAAAAATGAACTGGTTTCGATACAGAATCGGGAGCCTGAGAACATTACTTAAAACTCAGTAGGAAGATGTTTGTGCTTCCCTGGGAAGGAAACGAAGGCTGGCCAAGGCTATGGTAGGCGGGATGAGCCAGACCGAGTTAAAGAGAAAGCACAGGGCGTGGGTTGGAACACTGGTTCTAACCCATTTCCTTGTTTTCGACGCCTCTTACTTTTGGACCACACATACTTTTGCATCAAGGAGGAGTCATTCTAAAACACAGGTTCCGTGCAAATCCGGCCGTTGCCTGCTTTGTTCCCGGTGGCGTGAGCAGTGCCAAGAACAGTGTCTGGGACCGGGTCGCCTTCGATGAGCACCTGAGTGTTTCTGAGTGAATGAATAAGTGAATTTCATTTAAAAAACGCAAATCCCATTGCTTCCTTTCTACCTCTGAAATGCCTCCCCTCTGCGTTTCCTCCATCCCCTAGATGGAACTGCACGGAGATGCTGCAGCCGGTTCGAGCCCCGTCCCAGCATGCTCACAGTGAACACCTCCTGCCCCCTCGGGGACTCCCAGCCTTTGCTGGCTCCCCACTGCTCCCTGGGAAATTCTGTGGCCGGGAGCTCCCGCAGCGGGGTCAGCTTCTCCCTGTCGTCTGGTCTGCTTTTACTCCCCAACGTCAACTTCCTATTCCTGGCTAATCTACTTGCTGTTTTGCACACACAGGCACACACCCACACACTTCAAATGATAATTAAGAGGCTACCCACTTTCACATGTCATCTTGCCAAGTATTTCCACTAATCTCACAGGATATGCATTTTTATTATTACTATTATTTCCACTTTATGGGAAACCTGGGGATCCTGCCCAAGCCTCCCCCAGTGACGGAGCCTCAGGATTAGAATTTAGGTGCCTCTGACCCCAAAGCACCGTGGGTCCTTGCCACCCTCCTGCCTGTGGCTGCTGGCCCCTGAGTTGGTGCCTCTGCTCCTGGTGTGTCCCCACCCTGCCTTAAAGGTCCAGCCCATGGTCAACCCCCACCAGGAAGATTTCTCCGACTGTTGCAGCCTCCAACACCTGCCCCGCCTTTGAGGCCTTGTGGCCGATGATCTAGAGCCAGGGATACATGTAAATGGTGCTATAATTTGGGGCAGCTGAATTTCGGTCTTGGTTGCAAATCCACCAAAAACTAGCTGCTTGATGTTGTGCAAATCACTCAACCTGTCTTTGTTTCATTCATAAAATGGAGGTAATTTAATGCCTCATAGGATGGTTATGCAGATTAAATGAATTAATCCATATCAGGCAATTACAACGGTGCCTGGGAGAAAGTCCTGCAGGAAATGTTGCTGCATTTGGTTCTTCAAAACCTGCAACGGGCACCCCTTTTCCACGGGCCTGTCTGCCTCCTCAACTGAAATGTGAGCGATCTGAGGGCAGGGCGCCGTCTCGGGCCCCTCACCGCCTGCCATCCACACTGGGCAGCGTGGTGCCTTGAGCACCGTGAACAGCCCGTGAACTTGGCTCCTTGAGGACAGCAGATGTCTCGTCTTTTCATCTTCAGACATCTCTATCATCCCTGTATGCTGAGCATCTTAGTCTGTTTTTCTGGCTCATAACAGGAGATTCCCCTTGATGGTTTTTCAAGTGATTTCTCCACTCTACAATCATGCAGCAGGCAAGTCATTCCTGAGAATATAATTGAAACAATCGGAATTTCATTACTAATTCCAAGAATTCAGAAGTTCCCTTAACTTAGTATTTTTTTTTTAGTTCCTTTTTTTTTGTTGTTGTGGAAAGAGAACAGCAGGGAGAGAAGGGAAGGAGGACCTGGAAGGCAGGGGGGTGTGGGGTTGGGGTGCCTGGGGGGTGGTCACTTGCCCCCTGACCTGCCCCGGCAGGCATGCCTATCTTCCTGAGGGCTGTCTCCAACTGTGTTTGGGGGTGTGGGTCACACTTAAAGTTTAAAACCTTCAAGCTCTTAAACCGCAACTGTACCTTAAATCGAGCTTCAATCCAGGCTATGGCAGTTCAAGGGGCGGAATGATGAATGAATTGCATGGAGTCCCCTTAGGGAAGCACAGCGGAGTGAACAAGATTTTGCACGCCTCACATTCCCACGCACACCTGTCCTGAGGCCCAGCAAAGCTCAGCCCCGCCTCAACCCGACAGGCTGCTCCCACTGGGTGTGCTGCTTGCGGTGGGTGCTGTGTGATCCCCCGGGGCCGTTAGATCTGCAGTCTCCTCCGGAGTTCTAATTGTTTTGGACCGGTTGCCCCACGAAGGCCCCTTGGTTGATCTGAAGTTCTTTGCTCCCATTCGCTCCTCTTTCCAGGGGGGGTTCCTGCTACCTGTCACAGGTATGTCAAACCTTTTATCTGGGTCCAAGTCACTGGTTTCCCGTGGTGCCCCTAACTAGTCAAATCTTCTGAGTATCACTCCAGGCCATTAGGGTCGGTTTCGGCAGGTCTGCGACCCGATTGCTCAGGCGATTTCTTTGTGCTAATGATGTTGCTGGTTATAAATCTTGCTGCTTGTCAAAGCTCCCTCCAGTGTTGGAAGGCATTGGTCTCAAAGCTAGCCTGTGGCCCGCCGGCTTTAACGAGACCAAGCAGGCCCGGTATTCGCAGGTGGCCAGGAGAGAAAAGACTAGTGGGGCTGGGGGTGGGGTTGTAAGGGTGACACCTTGCTTACGTCAAGTGAGGGGAAGAGGCACGCAGTTCAACTCTGAAGGGGCCAGTTAGGATCTTACTTGAAAGTCGAAATCGAGGCCTGCGCCCTGTTGCAACCAACTGCTTTCATATTTCCAAAATGTGATTAGAAGCCTTTTTTTCGCTAGTCAAGGAAGCAAGTATATAATTTCAAAATAACCACAAATCTCCCCAATCCATCAAAATGCAAATGTGTTTAAAAACAAATATACTGCATTTTTAGCATATTGTGGGCATTTGGCAATTTTTAAGGTTACTAGTAGTTAATAATTTTTAGGGTTAAAAACAATTAAGAGGTATAGTTTAACAGACTCAAGGAAATGACTTGTAAGGACATTACCAGGGCCCTTCCATAGGCCGGTAGCAAACTGTTTGGGAAAAAGTCTTATAAAACATGGTGCATTTTAATTCCTGACAATTTTCTGAGGGGAAGTCTTAGGCTTTCTTTTGACCGAATGCTTAAATACATAAAAAATGTTTTAATTAATATTATGGTGTATATTTGTTTGCCATTTTAAATTCATAGATCTTATTTTCTGGGAATAAGTGTCAAAACACCCAAGAAACAAAGATTCCCACAAAACTGGAACGGCGTATTATTTTTTCTGGTGTTACATAACCAACACAGTGGAAGTTCATGGCAAACTTCCAGTCCGTAAAGAAGAATCAGGACGAAATGCCAAGACTGACAAACCTGCCTGACCAAGTCATACGCTATGGGATGCAGATTTATTTTGCGCTGTTAACGTCATTGGATCCTCACCTATATCGCCAATGGCAGTGATGTGGGAACAAGGGGAAATGAGTGAGTGACCGCACGACAACGTGGAGGATTTTCAGTGATTTACAGCCTTCATCAGTTTATTTCCTACGAACTACGTAATGACTTCATGGTGACGAGAGGTACTGGCCTAATGACATCAAAATGCATGACCAACACACGCTCACTGGACTAGGGATCTAGCTGAGAACATCGATGAGTAGGAACCCGGCAAGGGACTAATGAGGACTGAGTGGGGGCGGTGTGGGGGGGTTGTGGAGAGAAAGGACTTCCTTGGTTGGGGTGAGGAGGGCTGTGAGTGACAACCGGAAGTCACCTGGTGCAGCTGATCTCTCACCCGAACTCTAGGAGGGACCGCAGGGGCTGTGCGCATTCAGAGCCAGGTCAGCTCTTGGCTCCTCGACCCACCAGCTGTTGACACTGGCCTGGCAAAGACCCGCCCTGGACCGCAGCTGCAGCATCTGTGAGACAGGCACGTGCTTTCCTGGTGGGGCACTTCTGAAGAGGCAGAGAGACACTGCTCATAAAAAAGCTTACCAAGAAACGGTACCTGGTTTGATTACGGAGAGGTTTAAATGAGAAACGATGGTCTAGAAACACCTGGCAGGTAACAAGAGCTTCTCGAATGTTAATTCCTCTTCTCCTTGTGAGAGATTAAAAAACAATAATTCTCTGCAGAGTCCCCTTCCGGTTTGGCAGCTACAGGAAAAGTGCACGTTGAGCTGTCATTGCAGATACCACTTTTTTGGGGGGGTGCTCAGTTAAGCTGGAATAATAACAACAAAAGCTGACATTTCCTTATCAATTACTCAGTCTGTGCTAGGCATTTTTCTATGGATTTTCATGCACTGATTTGTTTAATCCTCCTTATTTTTTTTTTAAAAAAGATTTTATTTACTTATTTTTAGAGAGAGGGAAGGGAGGGAGAAAGAGAGGGAGAGACACATCGATCAGTTGCCTCTCGCTTGGCCCCGCAAGCCAGGCAGGTGACTGGGAATGGGGCCAGTGACCTTTCCCTTTGCGGGGTGACGCCCAACCAACTGAGCCACTCTGGCCAGGGCTGTTTAATCGTCTTAGCAATCTTACAAGGTAGGAACCTTCGTCCTAACAGTTTTACGGATAAAGCAACCAAGACTCAGGGAAGGTAAATAACCTGTCTTGGGTCGCACAGGCGGCGGAGCCTGGGGTCGCACCCACTCCTGAGGGGTTAATCGCTTCGTCAATTCTGTCTGCTGGCTTCGCTCTGGTCCTTGCGCTGGAATGCCGTGCCTGCCACCGCTTTCTCCTTTCGTTTCCTTCTCTACCAAACAGAACCAAGCACTGATCGATTATAAAGTATCCATGCCGGAAGGGCAAGAGCAAGAGAAAACAGACAGAGCACGTCTCTGTTTGCAGACCACCTTGAAATTCGGATTTAAGACCGAGTTTCCCAGGAAAGGCGGCCCAGACTGCTGAAGGTCCTGAATCCATCCATTTTCATCACCTGCTTTGCAACCAACCTGGTCCAAGCCACTAACACCTCTTACCTGGACCAATAGTCTTGTTAACTCCAACCTTGCCTCACCCCTTGCCCCCTCTGCAATCCATTGCCCTCACAGTAGCCAGAATTTTTACTTTTAAATACAAACCCCATGTCATGCCAGCCTCTTGCTTAATGTCTATTGCACTTAGAATAAAACCCCCACCGCCTGTCCTGGCCTTCAGGGACCCGTGATCTGGTCCCCAGTACCTCCCTCTCCTACCTGATCTCGGGCCACCTCCCTCGAGATCACGTGCTCCAACGGCGCTTGCTCTTTCCACTTTCCAACTGGCAGCTCCTTCCTGCCTTCTGGCTTTTGCAGGTGTCTCCTTTGCTGGAACACCCTTCCGCCAGAACATGCCCGGGTGGGTCCTGGGCACACTGGCTGGCTACCAGCGTGATGTGGCATCCACTTGGGGTCAGTTCCTGCTTCCCTCTGACCAGCGTGTGAGCTCCTAGAGCAGGTCTCTGTGGGGCTTCTTAGCAGCGCATCCTCCGTCCCCCCAACATCCCCAGGCCCAGAATTCATGCACAATGCATGCTTCTTGAATAAACGAAAGCCTTCTGTGGCTTATTTCACCCAGTACCCTTTCTTGAGGGGCCTAAAATAGGGCAGGGATTAATAGAGTCTGTGGAAACTCGCTTGGCTGGGATGGAGTTTAATTGCCTTTCTATCCCAGGATTAGATAAACTCTTCTGACCTTCCTCGCTCTGAGACGCGATGTTAACTAGTACTGGACAGAATCAGCACCCTGGTGCATGGGGCTGCCAGACCCTCCGGAGCTAAATGTCAACGGGCACGTGTCACAGCAGGGTCGTTCTTCGCAGCTTTGCTCCAGGGGAATATTCTGTACTTGGCCTCCAGCAGACAATCTCCCTCCGAGAACAGATCATTCCTCATGACAGAGGGACAACTTGCAGCATCGGAGTCCACAGCGCAGCTACCTCCTCTTTTTGGGTTTGGTAGAAAAGGGAAAGCAGGAGGCTGTACCGCTGTCCAAAAAAGAGCCTATGAAATAATTACAGCTATTATTTCAACAGAACTTTTCCCCCTGGCAGTACAGCCATGATGCTGGGAATATAAATATTTGTGAGAAGTCAATACTAAACCACAGGCCATAGAGGAAATAATTTCCTATCCCGAATAGGAACTATTGGATTTCTTTGTGAGATTTAATTGCCAAAGTCATTCCAGACTGTAAAATCTGCCCTGCCTGATCAGATATCGTCAGCTCACCTCTTTCAGTGTGAGGGGGGAAGGGAGCGATGTCACCTAAATGGGGCTGCTAATGACCGGAGGGCGTGCTCACCGCGAGCTGTCAGGATGTCATCGCACAGGGGCCCAGCTTAATGCGTGGCATTGGGGCACGAGACATGCATCACGGTGAGAAAGGACCGGCCATCTGTGACTCTGACATGGGTCTCAGACTGCAGAGAACAGTGCTTGGAGGATTTTCTCTCCCAACAAACCACATTGTTTCTGAGTTGCAGCATTTTCTTTCGCAGAGAAAGAAATTAGAAACGACCAGCCACGATTCCACTTTAACTGGACTGTTCCTTTGCATTCCCTCCATCTGTAGCTGACTCGCTGGACAGGCAGGGAATGATCTGTGATTTAAAGTCTCCTCCTGGCACACCCACAGCCAATAATTCGCTCCAGAAGCACCCACTTGGCTGTGTCTGAAAATGTTCCCTTTCTTCAACATGCCACACCAGGGCTGCAGCCATTCCTTTGTGCCGGGTTCTGGGTTAAACTGCTCCCTTCCGATGGTGTCTTAACACACTCCCCATGCCAGCTTCCTGCCAGCCTCACTGCGTAATGGATTTTGTTGGGAGAAACTAACTGGTGAGGATGCTGAGTCTTCTCCCCACCTGTAAGGAATCATTACTCTTTCCTGTGAATGATTTCGAAAGACTCAACTGAACAGGAATAACCTCAAATGGAAAACACAGGTTTGTTTTTTTTTTTTTTTTCCTCTGTGCGACTTCTTATTTTTCTCCCCCCGCCTTGCTCCCACCCCTCATGCTGACATCGATGTTTACTGGCAAGGGTGTTTTCAAAGCCTCCTGAACAGCGATAGATACGGAGAATGGAGCCTTCGGAAAGTACAATATATATTCTATTTTGAGGCTGAATGAATAGCACAACCTGAAGCTAGTAGCCTCTATGTTACGAAAACAAAGCACCACACTGCGGAACCTGGGTTTTACAAAGGACGTAGGAATGAAGTTATCCGAGGTTTAAGACTCAAACGAAATTAATGGAATTTCTATCTGTTCTTCAACAACATGTTTTTAAGTCTTTGCAAAGTTGCCAAAGGAAAAAAAAACAGCAATGAACTGCTCTCACTTTTTTTTTCTCTTTGTTACACTTCAGGTAATAATAGATAGTGTGAAGTGATGCTGTACGAAAATCCAATAATGCCATTTCCCCCCCAGAGGGAAAAAGATTAATAGACGTAAATAAAACAAATACTATGCATTGAAAGTGACTTTAAAACAGCAATCTGCCCAATGTCCTAAAGTATTTTGATGCCTTCTGAGATTTAGAGTAGAACAAAGTCAGGCAGAAATTAAATTATATTCCTTACCAAGGGAAAAACACCTGCCGCTTAAAAATGAAGTCTACATCCCATTATCAGGGTTCCGTACAGAGGAAAACCATAGGAACTGGAGGGATGATTTGGCCCACCAATTCTTGGCCCACCAAAACGTTATTCAAGGACCATCCGATGGAAGCTGGCAACTACAGTAATGGTAATGGTGAGATGTTACACGTTTCTTATTGTTCTCCCCAGTTATCCAACTTCAAAAGGGCCATCAGTCTAATTTTTTAATAACCGTTTTACGAAGACAGTTTGCATATGCATTAACCGAATTTGCAGGTCTTTAAAAAGGAAGTCGCAGACACCTTGCTCATTTCTGACCGTCGCAAATGACGCCTGTTTTTTTTTTTTAGCTTAAAGCCCAGATAGATGGCCAGGGTAGCAGCAACTTCAGCAACAGCCGATGTAATGACCTACTTTATTTTCCCTGAAATTGAAACTTCATTGAAAATAATTTTGCCTCTTAGTGTATTGGTGGCAAAAAATGCTTTTTGCCTTTTGAACGGAAAGACTCCTGGGCTGAATAGGGTGGCTGGCGATCTCTCTTAATGACCCCTGATGGCTTCCGAGGAGGCTAAAGTTCAATTTAAAATGATTGTGTTCTGCTTCCCCTGGACTGGCAGCTCCTAATTTTAGCAGACTGTCACTGGAGTGGGCTAACTGTGGGACTAATGTCCCATCTCCATTAGTGTGACTAGTAGACTGAAAGTCAAGGGATTTTGAACTAGCTTTTTGTTGCATTGCGTTTTTTAATATCTGACATTAGACATATGGTGAATCGCCCATGCAGACTTTCAGATGAGAATGTGTCAGAACTGGATTCATCTGCAAACGGACTATTCCAGCCAATGCGATCAACTTTTAATGGGACACTGAGCCTTTTCTCCAACAGTATGGATAAAAAAGACACCATGCCGAGGACGGGTCCATTTTCTAGCATCTCTAACTAAGGCGTCTGGGATACAGAGATGAAGAAAAAACGTCCTCAGATTTCCTTATACTATGCATAGCATAAAATGCCAAGAAATTGAAGATCTGCTTCTTAGATATTATGGCAAAGTGGCAGAGTCATCATTTCTAATGCTACAAGAGGGGAACCCGTCCCCATACTAAAACCCATCAGTCCAGTGATACAAATAATTTTTTCTGGCAGCTTAGGTCTGATTCAAACTGTAATATTTATGAAGGGATGTTACAATTATCCTGTTACCAGAAAATCTTAATAAAAATAAATGATTGTTAAATAAGCCACCAAGCAAAATATGTACTTGCCTCCTAGAACATTTACACGAATACCTGGCAGACACACGCACATCACAATTAGGCGCACCGTCACGCGGTATTCTCAAACTTGTGTTCGTGGAGCAGAACACGTTCAGTGTAGCCACGCTGCACAGCTGTTCCTGCGGATGTAGCGCTGGGCGGTGTGTAAGGTGCCTGGGAACCGCGACGCACCGCTTCCGGACTTTTCCGAATACGTGCTGCTCTTTGAACTTCAAGTATTGGCTTGGGGGTTTGGTACCAAAAGGACCAGAAACCCATCCTGGAGAATAAACTGCGTGCCCGGTGGAGGGTGTTTCCTTCCAATGTGGGTGTGGCCTGCTGGCCTTTTTTTTTTTTTTCTTTCCCAAACTACTTTTCCAATGAAGGAGAACAGACTGGAATAATTCTATGTGTAGACATCTAAAGCAATGCAAAAAGGACTGAAGTTTTTTATTTCCTTTCAGTAATACAACTTCGATGTGCCAATAATTGGATTCACGAGGGAACAAAAGGAAAGCCACTTCTGAAATGTCTGGATGGTACGGTGTGTGGCATTTATGCAGGAGAATCGCTGATTCATCCGTCTAGTGTATTGCCTGGCACAGGACACTCCGAGTGTGCAATGCCGTGGACTCACGGCCTAGCATTCCAGTAGACTTGCGGAGAATGGATTCAGGGTGCAGGCTTTGAGAGCTAATAGTATATCGAAGCACAAATGTCATCCAACTAGGGGACCACAGTCTTGCATGATGTCATGTGAGAAACAGGACCGCGAAGTGTAGCCGGACAGAGGTTGTGCAGACCAACATGAGAACATGTGGGGTGTCTGACCTGGGGCACAGGGTTTCTGGGTTGGTGCCAGATACCCCAATCTACTTTGGGAGTAAGGGTTAGATGAAGTGCAGGTGTCTCTATAGCCCCATCAAGGGCTATTCTGAAATCCACTAGAAGTCCCACCAGTGAGCAGGCTGGGCCGCTTGGTAGGTCCACAAGCTCTTAGAGAGGCTTGACTGATCCACCTGAGCGAGTGTGACCCTGTGACACAAGGGTCACCAGGGTCTCCAGGGTCAGCTCTAGACTCACAACAGACTCCAGAGCCTCTCTGGGCGAGAGAGCACTTGCTTGTGCCCATGGTGTCCAAGTCCTGCTCTCTCCCCAAAAGTCTGGAAGCAGGAATAGAGACACCTGCTTGGTGCCCAGGGGTTTCCATCTTGTCGAACCCAGGCAGCTGAGAGCCAACAGAGCCTGCGCCCTATCAGCCTAGCCCGAGGAGGGGTCCCGGCTCCTTGTGGGCCCTCCATCGTCCTCTGCTGCCTGTCAGCCAGTCCATTCACCCCGGCGAGAGCCCCCAGTGAGCCCAGAACACCCTCCTTCCTCCTGGTCTGCCAGCAGGAGCTGATGACTCAGTGTGGAAGAGAATTCTCGCGCTCCCTGTCTCCAGGGCAACCGGGGAGCCTGACATGTCATACTGACATGACCTCATAGGAGCTGCCGCTGTCACAAAGGCGTGCCCACGCACTGTCCCTGCTGTGCTGCCCAGTGCGGTCCCCTCATTCCCCAGGCATGGCTGCGGGATCATAGCGGTCACTCTGCATTCCACTGCAGAGCTGTCCGAGGGTCCGAGCGGGTCCGAGTGGGTCCTCGGAGTGCTCAGGCATGTGTTACTTTTCACGAGCTCTAGAACAAGCTGCTGAATCAGAGAAGACTCAGGGGCCCTTCCTTCTCCAGGAGGCAGCACCTGCAGGGCAGTGAAGAAACATCGGCTCCTGATGTCAGATGATAAAGTGACAGAGAGCGAGAGTCGGTCACCCTGGTCGGTCGATGCTTGTTTTCATCCAGGAGGCTCTTTCTCTGGTGTGCGGTGGCGTCTGTGTCCATGAACCCCCCGATGAACGAGCGTGCAGGCTCGTTTCCGGCTCCCTGAGCGCAAACTGACCCTGCAGCTGGGCTGCGCTCCAAGACGAGAACGCGGCAGGCTCCCATCACCCTCCTGCTGGAAGGAGGACTGAGCTTCGAGGGGGTGTGTTTCAGACCCATCGCGGCGAGTGCGTGGCACGCGGGAGTAAGAGCCAGATCTGCATCGTGGTTTTATAACAGCTTACCGCCTGCTCGTCGCTCACTTAGAGCACATTAAGCCCTCTGACCCCAGGTCCCTCATCCATAAATGGGCTCAGCAGTGCTTCTGCGCAGGGTTATTGGGGAGAATCAATGTTATAAATGTGAGATGCTTAGGGCGCATGCGCGTTTAGCCGCTAAAATATTTTTTGAATGCGATTTAATTTAGGAAGTATTTATAATGTGGGTTTATATATTTGTAAGATGCCAGCATATTTCCCTCTATGGCATTTATCTTTCCTGCTTATTACAGTCATGGCCATTTGGAAAGAAAGAACAGTCAGCAAGAAAAGCTCAAGTGCATTGGAGGAAAAGAACTGGACTTCTCCTGGACTGAGGGGACCATGTGGGGGCTTTAGTTACGATCTCTACTGTGTTTTCGAACACATTTTTTTTTCAGTGAGTGATGTTTGCTGTTATAGCTGGAAACTAGGCACCTGCTGAGGGAAAGAAAAGATCCCCAGTAAACTCCTGTCTTCTCTTGAAAATAAATGTGTTTTCAGTGCCCTTTTGGACCCTCGGTTTATGGATGAGGTTTTTGTCGGAAATCCATGCCCTAAAGAAACATTACTTTCTGTATTCATGTTAAATGCGGATCTAGGAGCAGGTGGTGCCTTGCCTTCTTGATTACAGAGAAATAAAAGACTACCTTTCCCTTCAGTATTGACAAACTTGGAAGCTGACCCTGCTGTTTCAGAAAACAATAAAATCCCGATTCAAAATTGGACCTTACAAATGGCTGATGCCGAGCACTGTCTTGTGACAGTAAACTGATGTCAGGGAGGGGCGTCACCACGAGCAGGAGCCCCAGCCTCCCACTCAGAGGACCAGAAGGGGGTGTTCGGAACTCCTGAGCCAGGTGGGGGCACTCAGGCTGCTCTTAGCCACCTCCCTGGGGTCGGGGAGCCGCCCGCAAGGCCAGGCACCTTCTAAGCAGAGGAAGGACTTTCAGCCTCTTCCCTTTCCTGTGCTTCCATCCCCCACTGAATTCAGAACATCCGGAAATCCACAGCAAAGTCTGCATCCACCCCAAGAGACTTCCTCCTCTCCCCGGGTGTCTTCTGGGCGCACGATTAACTGCTTGAACACCAGCATTTGCGATGGGGATCCCCACGTGTAGGTTTTAATAAGGACTTGCTGACACTGGCGGAACCTTCTCAGCGCCCCATCCAGTTCTCTGCTACGTTCTAGGGTTTGCTTATAGCGGAGCGATCCTGATAACAGCGATCATTTACGGAGCTTACGGTACCCCAGGGCCTGTGCTCAGTCGTTCACAAGCTCTTCCCTTAATTGCCTCACAACTCTGTGGGATGGAATCATTTCCTACGGAGAAGTCACATCTTAGGGTTGGAGAGGTTCTAGAACTCGCTCAACAGGACACAGAGTAGGCAGCAGAGCCAGGACTACCACCCTCTCTCGTGCTCACTCTGCAAGAGAGAGGGGCCCCGCAGGCTTGATGTTGCACGCTTCGGTCTCATCTCCTCGAGTTCAGAGGGCCCAGGCTTTAACTGCTTTTCCAGCTTACATTGCATCTCTCTGGGTGTGTGGTTCACGGCCAATGGTCACTAAATATTTGCTTACTTATTCGTGAGTCCCTCAACCCAGGGTCTGCCACTCCACCTGACTCCTTCAGAGGGGGGCTTCCTTCCCCGTCTCTCTCTCTGTCTCCTCTGATGATTCATTCCCTCTTCCACACATAGTGACAACGTCTAGTACAGGCATGTCACAACAGAAAACAGTAGGCCAGCAGAGTGTAGAGGGACAGCACACTTTGGACACGCAGGCTGAACCGAGACTGGCTGACCATGGCAATGAACCCGGGCCAGTCTGCCGCTGGTAACAGTCACACTAGCCTGGCGCGCTCCTTCCTTTTTGGAGGATAGGGTTTCTCCTCGCGTTCACGTTTGGTGGTGGCAGGTGTTAGGGCGGCAGAAGTATTAACTTGTCCTCTGCTCCTCGGTGCCTTCGGTTCGCGACGTAACTCAGCCTTACTTCTTCAAGGGCAGTAGGACATGTGCTTAAATCACTGCTCATGTTTTTTTTTTTTTTTTAATCTTCTTGTAGGAATAAACAACCTTCTACCCTTCAAAGTAAGAGTCTCAATTTGAGGAGCTTTTTGATGTAAGAAATCTTTTTTGATGAAAAATAGCTCATAGCGTGAACTTGCTAAGAATAGCCAAATGACCCAGCGGAGAGCCGCCTGAGTTATCCAGGAATAAAGTAAAATACAAGCGAGGGGTCTGAATGCATTTCTGACATGCAAACCCCTGAGGGTGGCGAGAGTCGCCGAGCTAAAAATAGTCACATATCCAGTAGGCCTGATGGCGACTCAGAGGATTGCAACTGTCTCGTCATCATCCCAGGAAACTGGTTCACGTCCCAATGCAGAGCCCAGGCTAGCTTTTGGTGTGTGAAGGGGTTACCGTAATTCAAGACCCAGCAGCAGGCAGGTGTTTTAGTATTACAGGCTGATTTCCAAGGCTTAAGGTGACCTTAAAATTGGTGAAGAACGGCTGCTAAGGGCAGGGTGAATTTCACAGATAGTAGTTAATTGTCAGGGCTTTCTTTTCCTATTTGGAAGCTGCGGTACCAAAAGGCACTGATTTAAGAGACAAAAATCACGAAGAAAATTTTGCATTTACAGACTGCAATCATGACTTGAAATAACCAAAAAAGCAACACAATGAGTACCACCTCCCATTCATTTTTTTTTTTTTTTTTTAGTTCTCTTTCAGGAAGCAGCTATGACTTTCACAGGTTTCATTTAGCACGTCACGTGTCTGTAACTTGATTGCTTTCTTAAATTCATTGACACAATTGCCACCATTTTCAGTGAAACTTGGACGGCAGGAATTATCGCTTATAGTTTTATCTCACTTCATGTCCTTATGGTGTGACGGAAACTGGGTTCAGTAACATTACATTGTTTAATTCTCATGGATCAAATGAGGTGGGTCCAGTTCTTATTTTCATTTTACACGAGCAAAGTGAGGCTCAGGAAGGGTAACTACAGCCAGGACTGCAATTGCTGTGCACTAAATATTGAAATCTGTATGGGATGAGGTACATTACTGAGGTTACAAATATTATATTTTGCTCCATTATCCTTAATTTTCTGTCATTGCCCATAATGTTCTCACTTTTCAATCCCAAGATTTAAAAAAATGAGCAGGTGTTCATGTATTTTAATAATCCCACTCATTTTTAAAATTATAAGTGAATATAAACATCTTTTTTTTTTTGAAGAAAGAGGATAAAGTTATCAACAGGCATAAAGCAGTCTTGTTTGTACCTTGATATATTTGTCTTCCCCCTCTCTGGGAAATATTTCATCAAGACAAGTATGTAACAAGGAAGTGCATTTTAAAATATGGAAACCTGGTAAAATATATTTCTCAGTAATGCTAATCACGTGCAACAAGGTAAAGGAAATTAAGGTGGCTTAAGTTTTCAGTTCTCTTCAGAAAAATCAATTACAGAGCAGTTACACCGCTGACACTAAACAATAAATCCCTGGATTTAGTTAATAAGAAAAGCTTCCACTTTTTGAAGGTTTGTTTTATTCATCCAAAAGAAGAAACTGATAACGTCAATTTTTGAGAAAGTAAGGGCTATTTCCATCAAGCATCTTGAAATCCAGATGTGTTCTTGATCTTAGCCCGCTTGGATCAGAAATCACGTGCCCTCCAAGGGCTCCATGTTTATAAAGGTGCATTCCTGGCCCACGATGCTCCTGGTCTTAGTGGGGGACCCTCCAACCTCACACTCTGTGGGTGCCAAAGTGGAGCTCAGCTGGCATCTCACGGGTTCAGAATATCCTGAGTCCAATTCATGGGTGGAGGAAATCTCTCTGACGATGTACAAGCACTAAAAATGTGGCCCTCAATCTTGGCTGCATATCGCGATTGCCTAGGGAGTGTTGTCCAACACCGATGCCGGGGCCCGCCCTCAGTGGACTGACCCCGGAGTGGGGCCACCGATGACTATTACATTGCAGTGTCAACTAACCTCCACATAGTCACCGCGATGTTCACAGTCTTGTCGCTGTTGGATGATCAGCACCTTGCTGTCCTCTTTCTTTCGACCTTGCACAACCAATGACGGGATGGCTAACACCACAGAGGAAGAGTTTCCTAAGTGCAGTGCCTGCTGCTCATCGCTTTTTCAAACAAACAATTAATAATTCATAACAATTAACTGAGTTACGAGTTTCTCTTTCAATACGTTTCCAAACATGAATAGATTAAATGGTAATTGCCATCAAATTTTATGTTCCATTTCGTGTGCCCAATAAAAGTTTATCTTTCGGAACGCGCTTTGTATTTCCTTTTGATATATTCATAACCAAATGCAATATGCTGTATTAAAATATTTATTATTAACCTATCAAATATTAACCACTTTTAAATTATATGGATGAAAGAAAACAAATAGGCTACTTGTTTAAGTTTTCATTATTCTCCTTAGTTTAATATGATTCAGATTTGTAGAATACATGCCAGCAAAAACTGATGATGTGTGAAGCTATAGGAGTTCCCACCCCTTATTTAAATTTTCGCAAGCCTCATGGCTTCCTCACCGTTATCCTAGCACTGTGATAAAAACAAGCAAAACGTGCGCGCTTTCCATCAGCCTACCTGACGTTCAGGTCCTCACGCATTACCTCCTCCTCTGACGCACACACATTAATGAGATACGAATCACCATCACCTGGAGATCTCGTTCACACGCAGGCCAGTCTAGGGCGGGGCCTGGGACTCTGCATTTCAAACAAGTGTCCACGCGATGCTGATTGGGGATCACACTCCTACGTCGCAGGGATGTAGATGAGGACGTGCAGGTGACTTAGCCTCTCACAGCCTCAGTTCATTTACCAGTAAAGTGCGGGTTCAGCAAGGCTTTGTAAATGGCAACCCATTGTTGCTGGCACATGGTGTGCATTTAATAAATGGGGCAGTGTTGTTATGAAATGCAATAAGGAGGGTTCGACTATGTCTTACAATAAGTCCTAAACTAGACTAGACCATCTCAGATACACGAGTCTAATGTTACAAGTCAAAGCAGAGAGGCCTGCGATCAGAAAAGGGAGCTAGGGAGGCGGTACTGAAAATCGGTCTTCTCAGATTCCAGCGAGCGTGAGGCACTGCCGGATCTGAGAACCATCTTGACCTGTCAGCCCCCAGAGGGCAGGGGTGACATTTTATCCGCCTGTTAATGCTGAACTTGGTCACAATTCTTGGCACACAGTAGGACTTTAATATTTTTCTCCATGAATGATAGTATATAAAACTGTGAATGAGTAAATGAGTGAGTTAATGATTTCATGAACAAATGAATGAATTGAGAAATCCTATAGCCAGCTTAGTTTGCTGGGGAGAAGAATTCAAAAGACTTACCAAAACTGTTAGGAGGCCCTTCGGTCACCTCGATTAAATCAAATTTAGTAACCAAAGGTGAAACAAGGGCATAGTTTTCCTACAGAGCATGGCATGATCTGATCTCAGATGCTGTATGTGAAAGAACACATGAACATGACTGATTCGATTCTGTCTGGTTAGATGGGCCTCTCAGCGTGTGGAGCACAAATCCCTCCCTCCCAAGACTCTGAAGAATCTTTGCGACTTTGGAAATATCTAGATCTGATATAATCAGATAGAACTTATACATCACGTCTACAGGCAGGCAGGCATCCCGGGTGCAAAATCAGCAACTCTAATTTTTATTTTAATTAGAAAGAACAGGGGTGCCGCATCTCAGGGGAAACCTTACAGCACACCCAAATATCTTCTAAGTGGGCCCTAGCAGGAGCTGGCTCAGCAAAGTCATTGGAAACGCTGTGACTGTCACCTGTCACAACGTCACCAAGAAACTGCCAGCTTATCCTAGTAACAGGCCCTCCTGTAAACTCCCAAACTTTGTCTTTTTGCACTTAAAATCCATGTGAACAATGCAGTTGTCCATATTATAGATTTTCATGATAAAGAATACAGATTAACATAGGACTAAGTCCATAGGGTCAATGATGTTAATTAAAAAGAGGTCTAACTGTGATTCCTAAAAATAATTACATCGATATTTCATTATTTGTAGTGTTTTGTCTCTGAGACATATGCCCATTTCCTCCAAAGAGTTGTATGTAGCTTGGAAGCATTAACTACAACACATAATATTAATCCTATACTTGTGCAGACTATAGGAAGGAACAGTGTTAAAAAATACATCTTAGCCATTACTTCTGCTCTAAAGTACTCAGCAATGATCTTGACTGCTAACTACAGCGACGAGTGGGAGACTGAGCTGGGACGCAGAGCAGATGAAGTATTGGATGGGTCTGAATTTCTGTGTTTATGCAACTTTACCCAATTCACATCAATTCTGTGTATGTGTGATGGCCTTTTCTCTCCACCTTGCAGCAATGGATAACTGAAGGCTGACTGTACTTTTTAAAAACAGAGAACTTGCCCTGGCTGGGTGGCTCAGGGGGTTGGAGCATCATCCCGTGCATCAAAAGGTTGCGGGCCTCGGTCAGGGCGCATGCCTAGGTTTCAGGTTCCATCCCCTGTTGGGGTGCATAGAGCAGGCAACAAATCAGCGTTTCTCTCTCTCTCAAATCAATAAGCATCCCTGGGTAAGGATTTAAAATAAGTGAAATAAATAAATAAAATAGAGATCTTGACAAAGATGGGACGAAAAGCAGCTAGCACTTACATGGAGCTGGGTGGTGGCACTATTCTATTCCACAGGCAGAGACACACGATCCAGAATTTCCTGGGTTCGGGGGACTCAGTCACACTCAAAAGAGCATTGAGGCAGAAAAGGCATGGGTTCAAAGCACGGGCATGCACTTTGTCCAGAATAATTACCTCCGTTATTGAAGGTGACAATGAGAAACACATCCTCAACAGGATCTGCACGTATTTTTTTTCCCTGTGCCCTTGGCGTCGTAGCCTGATACGATTACTGTAATTCTCTCTTTGTGGAGCTTCCAGCTGACATCCGAGGTGACAGGTTGTCCCTGCGCGTTGGGACAAACTGATTCCTCACACCGACAGGAACAACCCTGATTGCATTATGGCCACCCTGGCTTCTCTTTCATTAGCTGCTGATTGTACGAAATTGATGCTGAATTGACTTGGCTGGCTCAGAAGCCTTTCAGCGGTTGGCACTGACTGTGATCTTCTCCTGGAAATCACTTGGTCAAAGCCTTCGTGTTTCCAGGAATCCTAACAACTGTCTTAATGCGAATGAGAGCCCGGTAAATATGAATCAGTTAGGTCCACACCCCGCGGTACCCAGGCCAAGACAGAGGACGCACTTCAGCAAAATGGATGGCTTTCGTTTTTTTCAGAAGTGTTCTCTTCTGCCTCCTACATCTTGTCTTCCCCACTTCATTGAAAAGGTCCTCTGATCGTTCATCTCTAACTGCTGTGTGGGTCGAGAGCAATCCAACTACGATCTGCAGGCCAAGCCCAGCCTTCCTCCTTGTCCACTGTGGCCTATGAACTAAGAATGGCTTTTTTACGTTTGTAAGTGATTGCAACAAAATTGAAAGAGGAATAATATTTCAGGGCACGTGAAAATGACATGAAATTCAAATTCCAGTGCCTGTAAATGAAATTTTATTGGAACGCAGACAGCATTCATTCGTTGATGTGCTGTCTACGGCTGATTCCAGGCAACGGCAGCAGAGGTGAGCGGCTGGGGCAGAGGTTTCATGGCCCCCCATGAAGCCTAAGAGAATTGCTACCTGACCTTCTACAGAAAAAGCCTGCCGACCCCCCGGAATAGTCACCAAAGCCTCTGTGTCCATCCTCAGGGTAAAAATGCCAAAACCCTACAAAGTGCCACAGCAAACTCAAGGACCAATAAATACTCACTAATAGTTGGTTTGCCATTTCTCCCAGATTTGAGTGGGAGAAATTACCCAATTTAAGGCACAGTTTTGCCATCAATAAATTGAAGAAAATAATCTCACCTCTATTCCTGCCACATGGGAAATGCACAATCAATAACTATTTTTATTGTTTCAAAATGATCGTTGTGATTGCTCAGCAACTGGTCCGCATGCAGACAGGTTCAAGCATTGGTGGGATTTCAGGATCGTGGAATCTCAGATCCATAGGGGGCCCTAGGATGTTGAGCCCCTGCCTTGGACCTTACAGGAGGAGATGCTGAGGGAAGACCGGCCAAGGTGGGGGAGTGGGCTTTCCTTGGAAGGCGGCAGCAGTCACCCCCAGGAATGAGAGCCCTGCCTTCGCTGGAATTTAGTTATCAGCAATCCTCCCATCCTGTTCTGCCTGGGGCTGCTCTACCCCAGAACCCCATTGTGATGGTGGCTGAAGACTAGCCCTTCACTTCACTGAGAATTTTCCTCGTACAAGTTTCAAGTGGGCTGGCCCTTTATTATTTGGGCTGATTTTCATACTGAGATGTTACACAGGCAGTTAGAAGATACACACACACACACACACACACACACACACACACACACACACACAGACACTGTCCTGCACACTCTCATGGGCGGGTACAGAACGGCTCAAGGTGAAACTGCACTAACTGTACTGTCCAAGGAAGGAAGGAAGGAACCTCCGTGTTGCCTTTTCACTTGGCCTCCTGATCACCTTACTCTCAGGGAGGTCCATGTTGTGCTTCGATTCTGGGCTATTCGTAGATAAGACTATACCTGCATTCCTGCATGAGCTTGGGCATTTCACACACCTTTCCCTGTTGAACTGGGACGGTCGCACGGGGTGAAACGGTACAATTAGGGCATACCTGTCCTCCTCGGTATTCTCTGCAAATGAGTGGGAAAATGAGTACGGATTGCCAAATAAATAAGGGGAGTTGCCCACCCAGGTGGGAGCTGAGGCCCCTCTCTGAGCAGAGCACAGGACAGGTGATTACCGTATTTTGCTATGTATAATGCACACTTTTTTGACCAAATTTTTAAGAGTAAAACAAGGATGTACATTTTACATGGGTAGTACTAATTCTGTATCTATGTAAATGTTTTTAATTCTTATGTTTATGTATTAAAAGTGTAACTCTAGAAAGTAATAACAATATCAGTATACAAAATAATACCCTGGAATACAGTAATTGGTTTTATATATAAATAAAAAATTGAATTGAAAATTAAAACAAAAGTTTTTTTTCCTGAAAGTTCGGGCCAAAAATGTGGGTATGCACTATACGCGGCAAAATACGGTAGTAGGTAAACTTCCAATAGCAGTCTAGTGCCTGGGATTGACAACCTCCCCACCCCACCCAATACTGTCCCTACTCGGCTGCCTGCATTGGTCCTACTCAGAGCTTCAGCAGCTCAAGGGCCTCAGGTTGTGAATGTACCAAGGATCCGGTGGTCCTCCTGCGCAGGGTGGTCTGAACAACCCACTCTTTGCAAACTGCCCCATCGGCCTTTGCTTCCTGTGGTTCCTCCAAAATGGGTCTTCAGTGGCGTGAAGTGTTAAAGCCCTTCCCACAGCCTACGCGGCAGCCCTGACCCCTGGCTCACGGCGGCATCAGGCCCCGGACGTGTTCGAAGTTGGCGAGTTTTCCTTTCCATCCCAGATTCAAGTCGTGTTAAGAAAGGAGGGAAAGCAGGAGCCCAGGCTGGAAAGTGCCGGCTATTCACGTGACAGAGCGTGACCGTGTGGCATCGCCCTGCTGAGTCCGGGGAAACTTCACAGCTGGGAGCCACCTGGGGTTCGCTCCTCTGGCTGACAAAACGCGCCTCGCCCCCCACCAGGACCACCCAGCCTGTTTGCAATGCCCGCAAATCACTGCTCCCTGCCATCTGTCTTCCTAATATTTTCCTTTTTAAATTACCTCTGGGAGGCCCCTGCTAGGTCTATTTAAAGAGCACTTCCTCCTCACCCTTAGGAGCTGAACAACAGTAGCTCAAGTGCCCTTCCCAGTATTTGCTTTCCATCACTGCCGTGGATGTGGCGCTCAGTGAGGGGAAGGAAGGAGGCTGGTGTTCAAGTTGCGGGGAGGAAATTGAAAACTCGGATTCCGTGGTGTCCTCGCTTTCAGCAACAGCAGCTGAGCACTCCACGAGAGAAACGATCCGTCTAGGGCTGCGACTGCTCTGAAGCATCGCAGGCGTCCTTGTTTAGGTGATGCACTGTTTGTCAGTGGAATCACCACATGAGGTCAACAGGCGACATGCCACCTGGATGTGTTCAGGGAACACAGCAAACAGCTGGAGACGGCAGCTAGAGGCCACTCTGAAAAGGGACAAGTTAGGTTCAAGGCCGCTGTCCAAGGAGCTGCACTCTCTGTCTCAGAGAAGCGACTGGAAGCATCATCTTCATGATCACACATCAGGCGTGTAGAAGTTAATCTCATACCAGGAAAAAAAAAAAAAAACAAAACAGAAAGAAAAGAAAGCCTCCGGAACTATCGGAGCAGAAAAGCTTCGACGGGAATTAATCTCTGGAAGGGAAGGAAGGAGTACGAGAAATCTGAAGTCTGACTCTTGGAAACCAGAGCGAGGCCTGAGCTCCTGGCCAGTGAGAGGTATGGCTGTTCCCCTGGTGGTCGGGAGAGCTGAGAGGACAGGGGACAGCTGAGGGCCCAGCCGCGGTTCTTAATGTTACAAACGGAGCTGGGCATCTCACGGCACCTCCCCTTTCCCTGACGGTCTGAAGGCCAGAGCCGGGGAGTTGAGAGAGGCCCTCGAGGTCTTTTTGCTTGACTTTTCAAGTAAGCAGACTCTCCAGAAAGCATCACTCACAGGAGCCTGTTCACAGGAGCTTGCGTTTGAATTTTCGCAGAGTTTGGGGATTTCCCACTCCTCAAGTTGCCTTACTGCTATTCTCAGACGGCGGGACAGAACGTGCTGGAAAATGCTATGCTGAAACCCACGGGTCCCCCTGTGTCTTCCTGAACCTGCAAGTCCACTTGTTACATGAAAGCCCTCCAAACACTGGTTGACATCTGTACCATGTGGAACTGTGCGCTCACCAGCCAGCCTGTTTCAAGTCTCTCTGTGAAAAGCCCTCGCCGAAGATGGGACTCGGCCGCATCTCTGTCTGCTGCTCCCAAGGACTGGACTCTCGATGCGGGCTGCCCAGGGCACATGTCGGGGGGCTGTAAGCTCCTTTGGTCTTACAGCGCCCGACATGGTTCAGCCTGAAGCTATGTTAGCTTGGCCGCGCGCGACACAGCGCTGCCTAGAACTGAGCTGGATGGCACACCCAGGTCTCTACGTCTGTGTTACTTCAACCACTGTGAACCCAACTCTGTAACACTCTCATCTTCTCTACCTTTCATTTGTTAGCCTTAATCTGCAGCACAGTGTCTAGGATATAGTAGAGGCTAAATAAATGCTCCTCAAAACCTCATTAGATACCCTGGATAGCCCTGTGGGTTACTTTAGAAGGCTTCCATTTTTCTCCCAGTAATCTGTGAAGGGAAGCATGTAGTTCTACTGTAAAAAATCAGTGTGTGTGTGTGTGTGTGTGTGTGTGTGTGTGTGTGTGTGTTTTAAGGTGGGTTGAAGGTCTTACCTATTTCTTCCAAGAGTAATTTGAAGTTTTCTTAAGGTTTGGCACCATACCCCTGAAAGGTTTTTAAGGACATTTGCTCTGTTACATGACGCTGCCATCTGCACGCTACCAAGAAGGGGCTCTAGAAGCTCCTGACTGCTTTATCTTCTCTTTTGGCTGAAGACATTCTTATCCGTGCAAGTCAACAATTAGTAGAACATTTTTTTTTAGTAGATATCTTGATGTCTGAAAGTCCTCCCATTTTGGGGAGATTACGGAGCCTCTGGATTTTCTAATTTGGGTGTAGACCCTAATTAGATATCTTCTACATGGTTGTGCGGTTGATCACATAGTCTCAATACCTTGTCTGCAAGGTCTCCGGTCTTGGCGGGAAATTACGTCCATTGTTTCTATCTTCTAATTCACAGCCCGAGTCCATGCCTTCTGGATCTACGCCGTTCTTCTCTAAATCCTACTACATGTTTCTTTTCAGTAAGTCTTACCCTGTAGGTCTTTATTCTAAGCATGCGTTGCATTCCGTCTCCATGATACCTGCATAGTCAGCCCTGGCATTAAAAGCTGGCATTTTTGATTATCCTGGTAAGCAGTACAAAAGCGCCTCCTCAAAGATGTCTACATCCTGATCTCTAGAATCTGCTCCCTGACAGGACGAAAGGGAATTTTCGGATGGGACTAAATGAAAGGAAGGCTTTGAGAGGGAGAGATGACCTTGGATTGTCTGTGTGTGCCGATCTGAGCACGGGGGTCCATAAGAGAGGAAGAAAGGCAGAGACCTGGAAAGTCCCCGGCTTTGAAGGAAGAGGAGGGGCCATGAGCGGAAGGATGCAGGTGGCCTCTGGAAGTTAGAGAAAGCCAGGAGAAAGTTTCTCTCCCAGAGTCTCCAGAAGGGAATGCAGCCCTATCCATGACCTTGATCTTAGCCCTGTGAGACCCTTGTTGGGCTTCTAACCGGAACTGTGAGACAGTTCATTGCTGTTGTTTCAAGCTCCCAAGTTTCTGGTAATTTATGGTACTTTCCAACAGTAGCCGTCGAAAATGAATATAGTTGTGCATTCTCTGGGAAGGGACACATCGACACAACGATGAAGCTTTGTTCCCCAAACTTTCTCTTATTCTTCTCCCAAGAATAACTGTTGTTATTATTGTTTCAACTCCGTGGTTTGCCACAGTTTCTGATCTTACAATTTTATGAGGGCACCCTCCCTATATTCCACTCAAATGCAATAAAAACCTGTGTGATCAGGCCAGTGGGACTCCTACTAAACACATTTTCCTGTTTGGGGTAACATGAGTGCTGATCCCTCACAGGACCCACGTTCGGATTCGGCCAGCTGTGGTCCAGCACGGGCTCCAGGCTTGCCCTCATTGCCCTCGCTATGCTGCTGCGCTCTGTTTCCCGCACATGCTGTTGTCCTGCAAAACCCTAACATTTAACGATGTCACCCAATCGCTTGGCTGTAACCTGGATGTACCCTACTGTGACAGGTGTTACCCTATGACTCGCTGGATCTTGGAAGCGGTCTCAGAGATCCCAGGGATAGGCCTAAGGGATCTTCACGGAGTAGCCATTTACCGACTGGCAGAAGAACGTCTGTATTTTCACATAGAATGTCTGTCCTGTGTGGGTGGGTCTGAGGGAAAGAAAGATTTCAGGGTGAGACAAAACTGCTGTGTGCTCAAATATGTGTCTGAAATATGTTAGAGTCTTACAGCAAATCCACTCTCATCCTGTTCCAGAACTTTCTTTACAGAGCAGCCAGAATAATCTTCCTAAAATGAAATCTGATCCATTCATTCTTCTGCTTAAAACTGTATGATGGATCCCGTACCTCCTCTGCTTGACAGTTCCCACATCTCCTCTCTGATAAGGTGAAATGCTTTCGGAAACCACATGATCTGTTCTCTGGTTGTTTTTCCAACATCTTTCCTGCCTTCCCAGTGCACACACACACACAGTCAAGCACACCCCCACTCATATCCAAGTTATAGGACATTTCTGCAAGAACACAGTGTGGCAGCTCATGCACCTTTGCTCAGGAAGTTCCATTCCACCCTGGAAAGCTCATACTGATCCTTCAGGACCCCACCAAACGTCACCTCTCTGGAACCTGACTTCCCATCTGGCCTCACTCAGAGCACAGCTCTTCCTTTCTTCTGACCACCTTCTGTCAAATGGCTGGGTGGCGTGTCCACCTCTCACGCCAGATTGGGCACTCCACGCCCACACGTCCTGCAGCCTTTGCAGGTAGCTCAATGCCTGGTTCATAGCAGGTACTCGAGTGATACTCAAGAGGACAAAGCAGTCACTCCCAAAACCCCCCTGACCTGCACACCAGGAACACAAGGTGCTGGAGCCGAGGCTCAGAGGGTCCTATATATCTCACAGTCCTCACCTGGTGGGGGCACACTTAAATCCAAACTTCCAATCCCAGAGAAGAAAATTGGATGATGTCAAATCATTTATAACACTCCAGTAATTAATACAGAAAAGGTGGGTTCGGCTTTTTTGGGAATACCTTTCCCCTAAGGCCAGATCAATTTATTTTCTTCCCCAATGTCTTTCCCATTCCTTAGGTCCCAGTGCTTTGGGAAGTCAGCAGGAGACTTGCTTTTTGAGAAGCACGTCTTCATGACAAAGTCACCTTACATGGTTCTGGACTGTCCTCTGCCTGCCCCTTCTTTCTCCTTCTGACTCGGGCCTTCTCTGAGCCCCTATAGGCAGATGCCCCAGACTGATGACTCCTACCAGTCCTGGCTCCTCCCACGGCCCCTGGGACCCGCCAACTCATCCGGACCCCCAAGGTGCTTTCCGGAAACCCATGGCTTGTTGGACTCTTAAACCATGACCTTACCCAGAGCTCACATTCAGGTGTGCTGCCTGCCTTCCGACCCTTGGATGGTCTCTCAGTGCCAGGCTAGAGATGCTCCCCCTCCAGCTCCCTGACCCCATCCTAACCTTGGCCACCTCAGTGCCAACATTCTCAACCTATCACATGATTCACTGACGTCCATCACATTAGTCATGGACATCAGGACATTTCACTTTGGAAGCTTACAGGTCTCTATAAATGCCACAAATAGCTAGCAAAACATTCTGTGTAGCCCTGGTAGAAATAGGCTTTCAACAGTTCCCGGCCACTGACATTTTTTCAAGTGAAAAAAAAGCAAAGAAACCTCTAGGGCTGTGCTGTCCACTGTGGTGGACATATGCAGGCCATCGAGCCTGGCAATATGGCTAGTCCTAATTGGGCCGTTCTGTTTAGGTACAAAGCACACATCCGACTTCAAAGGCTGTAGGAAAAACATGGAAACCATGTCCTTGATCATTTTCAGGTTAGTTATATGCTGAAATGACAATATTTTAGATATTGTGGGTACAGTTAGTTGCGCACGTCAGTTTCTGTTTGTGTTAATGTGGGTAACAAAACACTGGGGGTTACACATCCGGCTTGCACAATTCTCTGCTGGGCAGCAGCTGCTCTAGAGAATGTTCCTGGTGGCCCTTTAATGCGAGTAAGCCGACTACGAACAGCTAGAATGCGAAGTCAGTGCAGAATTAAAAAGCAGGAAAGGTTATGAATGACAGAAGGAAGCTTCTGCTCAGGCTTTTAAATTTATGTTCCCTGAACACGCCGACATGCCGCCTGCCCTGACAAATTTTTAAGAAGGTCTGATCATCCTCAGTGATGTGAGGCTGAACCATGCTACCTGACATCCGTCTAAGGCCTGGTGAATGGTGCTGAACCTCGGAGGCTTGGAACCAGCATTGATTTTTGCCATTTATTTTTTCCCTGGCATTTAGATATCCCTTAGATTTATTACCTTTTGGTTTCGGGTGAAGACTCAGCGATGGGTACGGAAGCAAAGGTAGCGATAAGTTATGCAGAATATCATTTAATTTATGCACTCTGGAGCTCCGGGGTACCTTATAGTTCAGGAAATATATTAAGCACATACTCACAGCCTTCATTTTGCGGCGAGGGGTTTTCAAGCTGGGTCCCTATTGTGCACTGAATTTATGGTCTGGCCTGATGTGGCCACCGGACAGCAGTGTCTGCGTCATTATGGATGAAATAGAACATACACACAGACTACTGAGTCTGGTGGAGGAAAGAGGACGATAACATGGCTTTTCTCTCAAGGGGAGTGAAAGCTACGGCCTCCGCCATGATAGGCCTTTATTCTAATTCTCCTCGCATTACAAGATGGTCCTCACTCACCATACCCGGTTACAACAAAGGAGCCAATGCCCCTCATTACATCACAGAAGAAGGACATTAGCAAATGAAAAGGCAAAAGTGATTGAGCCAGTCATACTGGCTCCTGGAAGGCTCAGCATGGATCTTAGGAAGTCACAGTAAGCATTTGCAGGGTGAGGGAGTTTTAGCAAAGAGCAAGCTTCAAAAGAGCCTAAGTATATTACAAATCTGATTACCCACGAGACAACCTATCTGTGGGTGTGGGTCCTGTGCATCTCCGAGTGGGAGCCAGGCCCACACCATGCAGAAGGGCCTGCCACACTGGCCCCACACACGGATCTGCGTGCCGTCTTTCAATGTAAGTTGTTCCAGGCATCAGATGGATGGCTCTCTCTTCTATCCATAGGCTGGGGCATCGAGTAGCTATTTGATTTTGCTTTAAGGATAAATATATGGATAGTTAATGCTTCTAAATGAAACCGAAGAAAGACGAGTCTATTCCGTGAGCATAATGTGATAAAAACATGCTTTCATTCTTTGCTATGATGTGTTAAGATGAAGAGGAAGAAAGAAAAAAGTGGGAAAAGGAAAAACAGAGGGGGAAAAGAAAAACCCCAAATCTTTTCTACAGCAAGCTTTGAAAAATATCTTGACTTCAAAAATGGACGGATAGCTACTTCCTGAACCTGTAAGGAAAATGGCATTTGGATTGGCAGCCAAGGCACTCTTGAACTTCTCTCTCACATTAGCGGCAATCTTTAACTTAACCAGATGGTGGCAAAGGCTTTCCAAGCTCGCCAGCGGTGGGGTCTTTTTCTGCTCTGGGCCGGCGCAGGGCGCACGGCGGGGACGCGCGGAGCAAGCCATGCTGCGGCAGGCAGGGGGCGGCGCCCACGGTTACTTACGTTGACAGCCGGCGCCGCGCCAGGAATTTCCCGGCAGACACTCATCACACTTAGGCCCGGTCGTTCCAGTCTTACACTCACAAAATCCTGAGCCATTACAACGACCATGGACCGAGCCCAAAGGGTTACAATAACACTCTGCAGAAAGAAGACGACAAGGCTGGAAACAGGTCTGCACGGCCCGGGGGTTACCCGCACGCACGCGCCCGCGCCAGCAACGCATCGCGCACTTAGAGATGCCCGCTAATGAAATGCTTTGGCAAATACGGCTTTTGCCGGCCCATTTATTTATTTGCCCGGCCTTGCCTGGTATCATTTTTATGACACGGGAAAGCCATCCACGGCAACCTTCCAAGGAAATATGACATAGTGTTCTCCACCGCTAACGGGTCATAATGGAGGCCCCGTTTGTCAGGGCATTTTTTGATGGTCTCGTGAACACCGTGGCAACTGTGTATATTAAGGATAAATCAATATGCCATCAGTGTAAAATCTGTTTTAAATTATTCAAATGGCCTTATCTGTTACCCTCAATATCTGAGAACCGCTGAACATTTCTAAAGTGCAATATGAATGCACTTTGTTCATTATGAGGCGGTTTTTACTTTACAATTTGGGACAGCTTTTAGAAATTGCATCTACGAGGCCTGCTAGTGCAGCTTTTATGCAGCGTAGATGAACAATCATGGAAGAAAAATAAATTTTGCAACCCCAAGTAACGTCCAATATGAGCATCGTTTAAGATATATTTTTCATTAAAACGTCAGCTGGCAGGACAACATAAGTTTGAGTAATCAAAAGCAAATAGAATAGTTTCTCTATGATTCCTCGTGCATTCTTATATAGGAGATTTTTACTTCCCAAGTACAGTTTTGCTGAAAGGCTGAACCGGAACTCCAGAGCCTTCCACCAGCCTGAGAGATAAAAGCAGCTGGTTTGCAGCAAGTGGAATTTTCAGGACAGCTTCTTCCCTTCTTATCCCACTGGAGAATCACGGGCAAGTTCTTACGCCTCTCTGTCCCTCAGTTCCCTTATTTAAGAATGACCCTATGAAGAGGTTTTCTTGTTAAAGCGAAGAAACAAAAACCAAATAAAACCATGCCAAGCAAACAACCGAACAACCAACCAAGAATGAAAGCCCCCCCGAGAATTTCATTTTAATAGCATTAAATTTAACATCTATTAGCAGTGGAGACTTGAGGGTTAACATTATCGAGAGCCAGAGGCTGGTCTCTAACTGTTTTTGTCATGGGAACTAATTAGATGATTTCTGCAAAGAATGTGGAGTATCTTTAATTGTGATTTATTTCATGTTGTCTTTTTTTTTTTTTAGTTCAGCATTCTGATACAAACATTTACAAGACTAATAGTGACATATAAAATAAAACTAAATGAACTCTATGATGCTCTCTCCTCGACTGGCTTGGTTTGTCCTTAAGAACTAGTTTTACTTTAAATCGGCATTTTCTATTTTAATGTGTGTATAGGGGGCTGTTGAAAAAAATTTTTAAATACTAGTTCGTTGTAGCTTTAAGATGTTTTCCTGTTCATATGTATATTACAAGTATGTACCTATCCCCAACTGTAATCTGTTTTTTTTACTGTTGAAAGTGTATAGCAGCATTTTGTAAGCCAGGTAGTAGAACTTTTTCTGACCGACATGAAGTTCTGTTCTACCTTTGCCAATCAGCCCATAAAACATTGATTAATACAAGGTTTTAGATGCAAAAAATAGACATAAATGAAGTTTTTTTTAACATGAAATATCTAAAACGTGATACATCCCAGTGGTTGTCATAGGCAAAGGTGGAAAGTGTAATTAATGTTAAACAAGTCATGCAAATAAGTGACAAGAAGAAGTGTGATCTACACCCCACCTTACGCACAACTGATGTGTTTTTTAAACAAATAGCACTCACTCATGCGACTATGGTCAATGGTAGGAGTGGGGAGACACACATGGCCTTGGAGAGTTATATTCTATTTCATGAAATGGGGAAGAATATGCGGGATTCCTAGACTAAAAGGCAACATGAACCATTCTGGAGGTTTGATTAGGAAGTTATACTGCAACTAATCTATGGGTTCGAAGTGTCATCTGTTCGCTTCGCTCTGTAGAAGGCACTGCTAATGACCTGATCTTGGGTTTCAAGGGGAATAATAAAAAAAAAAAAAACATTATCATTGATATACGTTTCGTGGCAGCTGCCCCGGGTTTCCCCGAGGTCAAGCTTGTTTCCAGGAATTACTGGCAGTGATTACCGAAGGTCACACACCAGTAATTTGCCAGCTTCCTGCCTAATGCTGGAGTTTCTATGCAACAGAAGTGTGCAGAGATGTCATCTTCAAGTCATTGCTGCCTCACACAGGGTCAGTCCATGCATCTTTGGAGGCATGGCTGTGCTTGGAATATGTATGAAAATGGGCAGGTCCACCGGTCCCCACACAGCGGCAGTCACTGTGGCAATATGGGATATAAGCTACGTTTTGTATTTGCCGTAATATAAAATGATGCAAGTGGTTAAGACATCTATTTTGACAGAATCCACATTTTGTCAAAGGTGTGGGCTGGTCCCCAGTGGATTTGATTGCCAATTGTTAAAGATGTGGAGAAGTGCCTATTGTTAAAAAAAATTTAGAGAAGACTTAGATGAAGTTGCAATTTTTTGAGATGATTGCCTAATTCTGTGAAAATGACTTGGGTAAATACCCATTCATTTTCATTAGTGCTTTGTATTAAAAAATGGCATAAAAGTGAACTCTCAATTACCTGTGGGCATCCTCTCCAATTGAATTCTCAGTCCTGCCCCAAGCCATTTGGGGAGCTTAAATGTGGAAAATAGTGACTAATTCATGCTGACCCTCAGGGCAAACCCAGGCAATGGAGCCCCAAGCTTCCCATGGACTTGAGAGCAAACCCCAGCCTCGCCTTGTACACAGGCAGCACCGAGTTCTCGGCCCCCAGCCGCCGAGGTGGGAAAACTGGAGCCTAATTGCGATGGACTCATTGTATGTGTACATAGACCACAGTGCAAAGATAGACCCTAGCGTGTGCCAGCCAGCCAAATTTTCCAGTTCATTCTTTAAGAACGATTTTACTCCTTAGGAAAAGGGCAACAACTTGAGGAATTTTGGTCCGTGGCGGGATGTGGCAGCCACTTTTCATGGAACCTAAAAACGTTCATCTTTGTGCATCCAGATTCCTTTTCTTGGTTTCAAGAGTATGAAATAAATGCTCCCCAAATATTTATAATTTATAAAATTCCCCAAAGGTCAATCATTTTAGCTAACAAACTTTCCAGGAATGGAAAAAAGCAACTGCTCTTGATTTTTTTAAAAGTGGAAATAAATACAAAGATGTATATTAAGCTTTCCATATTGCATCTGTAGTTTATGTGATTTAACAGACAATAGCTGACCAGGCTGTCCTCTCGTCTTGGATAACCAAACAGGGATTTAAAACAAAACTGTATTTCTGAGAACTGGGTAGGAAGCTAGCGCAGATTTTGTCATTCAAAGATGACCATCGGGGCTGAAAAAAGGCAAAACTTCATCAGAATAGCACACTCTGAGTAAACACAGTGGGGTATTGCTGTTAAGTTACCGGCCAGGAGGAATGCTGTGGAATAAAATCTTTTCTCTTAAAGCCCTTTTCTTTGATTTATTTCAAATAATATGAAAGTAAACTATAAAACACTTTAACCTTGCGTGATTTGTAGACATGCTGAGGTTTTATTTCTGCGTTCCTATTTAGTTTACCTTTTCTCTTGTTTCCATATTTATCATACGACATTTATGTATTTTTACAAGTGACATTCAGTGCAGTGTGGCTCTGCATTCAAAATTCAGACAGCTCCCTGTCTTTTGGTTTTTATTAATATCCTCAAATCTTTGTAACTAGGTGTTATAAAGGGAACTGAACTTCTGCTCACACGCTCAGAGTGGAATTGTGGCTGTCACTCAAAAAGCATTCGGTAAATAAAAGTCTCAAAGCTCAGCTTTGCTACTTGTGTCAGGGTGGTTGGGAGAAAGTACTCAAGCTTCGAAGTCAGAAAACTAACTCTTTGCTAATACTGTATGATTTGGGTCAATTGACCTTACTTTTTTCAACTAGAAAGTAGGGGAAATCATCAGTGGAACACTTACCACCCCCCGTGGTTTTGTTAGTGAGAATCAAGTGAAAAAAGCATATTTACAGGTCAGTCCACAGGTCACCAAGGGTTTCCTGTGCATCCCAAACGGTCCCCATGTGGCCAGGAGTTCCCAGACGACTTACCTAAGACATACAGCTATTAAACAGCACACTGGGACTTGAACCCAGTGCTCCAGCCTCTAAGTCCAGTGATTTCTCCACTAATTCACAAATAATAAGTAAGAAAGTCTTTGAAAAATAGGAAATGCTGTAGACAGACACAGTGTACGCTCACTTGGCCCAAATGAATTCAAAACAACTTCTACAGCTATTTTAATGAGACACTTGGCAAGTACCTATATGGTCTTGACAATCCAATCAGAGAAGGATAATTACAGGTTGATTGGATCCATTTCTTTGATGAAAAGACCATCTGTCACTTCTCAGCTCCTATATTTTGTTGCAAGTGGTCTCTCTGTGAAAAATTCTACCTTTAAAGTTGGTTGTCCACGTGATTGATTACCTACTGGTGTGGTAACAAATATATACCCTTCACCATATTAAATATATGCATCTCTTCCAAGTAAATTAGGAAGTGAAATTCCATTCATTGTTTCTTACTTTTCTATCAGCTCTCTCTCACAAGACAGGCCCCACTGTGCACAGGGTAGGAGAGAATCCTTTGGATGGGAAGTCCGCCTGATTCGTTCTGGTCACCATGTTCGGTACTCATGGTGAGGTGCCGGGACTCAACCCTACGGACTAGGGTTTTCAGGGCTCATGAAGCTAAGAGAATTAATCATCTAGAATAATTTCAACAAATTGCTTCTCCTTTTGGGGACTGTAAAAATTCAATAAATGGAATTTCTTTACAATGGATGAAAAAGGCAGACATCTACATTACCAATTAATTGCAAACAGTAATATTTTTAATCAATCAATACTTCTTGATTACCAGTTATGTGCAAGAGTTCATATCCTAATTTCTCACATCTATAATTAAGTCCATAAGTTTTCCATTTTGAATGTTGAATGCATAACTTAACTTGAAGATTAGGTTGAAATGACCAGGTTTTAAGAATTCATGCAAAAAAAAAAAAAAAGAAAGGAAGAAAGAAAAATGGAAAATTCTTTATCACCTAAACATTTTTCAGCTCATTATCTTTAAAGCAACAGTAACATAACCATTCAAATATATATCCCCCAACTATGAATGATTTCAACCAGCACAAGCGAATGATGAGTCTACCACAAGGATGTTTCTCCGTTGAGAAAGTTCATTCTGGCTCGGCCGTGGTGCAGATCACCAGCCTCTCCACTGTAAATAGCTCCCCATCGCGCGAAAGGCACAGAACAATAGCTGAAATTATAATGGGACTGACCTATGCACACATTCTCATCGTCCAGCTGCGCGGAAGCATTTCTGAAGTAGCCCAGCCTGCATAACTCACAGTGCTGCCCTCTAGTGTTGTGTTTACAGCTCACGCAAATGACTGTATTTAGCAGATCGATATAACTGCATCGATTGGAGTGGCCGAAGCATTCACAATCTTGCAAGGAAGAACAGAAATGTATACAGAGTGTATACGGTAGCAGAGTAACAGCACACTACATGCTCGGATCACATGAGGAGTGGAAGAAAGATGGCGGAACGGCATCACATGTACGCGACTCAACAGGACACATGGCGAGCGCAGGTGGCTGTGATTGGCATGGAGGTAGCATCCGTTTCAAGCAGGACAGAAAGGTTGAACATTCAGAACAGGACCGGAGAGTGAGAATTCTGGGCAGACAAGATGAACAGAAGCATTTGCAGGTGCACACCTTTTCATAGTTGGGAAGGCCTGGTTCCCATTAATGCAAAAATCTAATTTTTGCACACTGAGAACTTTGCTGTCTCTGCATCACTTCCCCTGTTTTCTCCTCAAATGCACATCTTACAAAAGAGGTTGGGACGTATGTGAGCCCTAAGACCTGAGCCTGTCATCACCCATGGCCCCTTGGGTTAGGGTCTCACCATCGATTATGTCAAGAGGGCAACCCGGCCGGGGTTTCACGGAAATCATGGCCAATTGAATAGGCGTCTAGACAACCGCACATTCTTTATTTGTGCTGTAGTCCCAAATGCTAAGAGGAAAGGTGGCCTTGGAAAGCCTTTCACTAGGCCACATCTGCATGTTCGTTTCTGTCTGAGAGAAAATATAAAAGGCAGGGACATTATATGTATAAAAGAGGGGCTCTTCAGATTCCCC
This sequence comes from Anoura caudifer, assembly GCA_004027475.1. Lineage (NCBI taxonomy): Eukaryota > Metazoa > Chordata > Mammalia > Chiroptera > Phyllostomidae > Anoura > Anoura caudifer. The sequence goes on from PVKU01000001.1 coordinate 133,438, forward strand.
CCCCCCAAGTTTCAAGCTACATCTGCTACAAAGGAAGATCAGGCAGCTACTGTGTCCCCAGATTTTTCCCCTTTGTCCCTAAAAATGTTGGAGGTGCCTCTGAAGCTTGGGGGTGACAATGATAAGAACTGGACAAGGAGATGGATCAGAGAGGATGACAGCAGGGAAGGGTGCGGGGTGCCTGGATCTTTTTCTTGGTTGCATCTCAACCAACGCAAGAAGTTGTTAATCTAGTTCAATCTTTTAAAAAGAACTGGTAAAGACAGAGCCTTTGTGGGTAGCAATAACCATCAAATCGTAGCAAAAAAAAAAAAAGAGGAATAACGAGGTGGGGATCTAATTTGTCTTCTCGAAATATGGGGGTAACCTAGCTGGGCATGTTAGGGGAAGGTCAACCGTGGTACTGCAAGCCTTGTTTATCTAAAAATACTCTTCCTACATCCAGCGTTTATTTCAGCTCTCCAGGAAGCCACACACAGTCACTATCTGAGTCCACTCACTCATTCATTCATCCATGCATGCAAGCCTCCATCCACTCAATAGATACTTTATTGGGTCGTTCTACCCTGTGCCAGGCACTGTGTGAGGTGCTGAGTTACTCTTTTGGCCTAGATAAAATTTTGGAAGTACTGCACTTAATGCCCAGAGTCAAAAAGAATAAGCATCACCAAACATGAATAAGGAAAAATAAGGAAGGGAGACTGGCCTTCTTCTTTTCTGCTCTTGTGTTTTTTTTAATTAACCTGCTGCCACCCCTCAGGAGGACATGGATTCACTCACTGGAGAGCCAGGCCGCAGACAGAGAGCCTCTGTGCCGCTCTGCGACACACCCAGCACTTGCCCGGCGCCTCTGACCTTGCTGTCACCTCTGTCCAGGACACTTCTCCCCGAGACATCCCCATGACCTGCTTCCTCAATTCTGCGACTGCTCTATCTGAAATAACAACCCCGAGCCCAAACACGCTAATCCCCCAACTTGCCAGGCCTGTTTAGTTTTTTTCATAGAATGTATACTGCCCGAAAACTACATTTAGAAAGCGATCTCCCCCATACTCGGAGTGTAAACACGTGCGCGTAGACCATGTCTGCTTTGTGCACGGTTCGAGCCGCAGGCCCAGAACATCACCTGGCGCATATGAAACGCTCAAAGAAGGTTGCCAGGTGGGTGAGTCAGTGAATCAACGGTGGTCCTGAGGCACCCTGCCTTGGAGACACAGGAAGATCCAGAGGAAAATTACGTTTCAATTCATTCCTCCACCATTCCGATCCCATGAGTCTGCCTACATCCGATGTACTAAAGGGTTTAGGAGAACAACAGCAGTACAACAAGACAGAACTGAATTCATGATTATTTTAGCGGAGAGTTGACTGTATGTCTACGCAGGTCAATTTGGGCAGGAAAAGGCTGATTTCTGAAAATTGCTATGGTTTTTTTATAATATGATTTTTCAATCTCAAATTGCACTGTAGACTATACGTATTTTTTTTTTCAGACAGATTTGAATTACTGCTGTGTACACACCCCTAGCTGTGACCTCACAAACACACTGGTGTGGCATGGCACAGAAGACACCGTAATCCCCTGTTTGCTGAGAAGCACCTTCTGCCAGGTGACAACATGAAGGAGGCCCCGTCCTGCCGAGTCCCAGGCGGGGTGTCCCAGCCTTGGCACTACTGACATTTTGGGCCGAATGATTCTTTGCTGTCCTGTTTATTATAGGATATTTCAGAAGCATCTCTGGCCTCTACCCCCAAGCTGTGACAACCGAAATTCCCCTGGGGGACAAAATCCTCCATAAGACCTGCGCGAGATCGTGTAAGACAGTTATGCTAATACTGTACTTAGTGGCTGGCTCGTCACGGCGAGGAAAGCGGGAAGGTGTCAGAAGAGGGCGTGTTCAAAGTTGGCTTTCTCGATCAGAAAAGACCCAAACCTCTCTGAAGGCTTAGAAGCTCTGAGACTGGGTGGGGAAGGCCTGGGCAGGCAGGAGTCGCAGGAAAACAAAAGGTTGGAGAGAGAGTATGGAAGAAAAAGGATGCTAGGAAGAGGAGGGGGTTCGATGTCCCTCGGTGCCTTCCTTCTTACTGGTCCCCACGTGGCTTTCAATGACCTTCTTGTATCACCTATGTCAATATAAGACAAAGTGCTCGCGATGTGGCCCCACGGAATTTTTTTTTTTTTTTTTTTTTTTTTTTTTGCCTAATGAGGAAAGCTTATTCAACGTTAGCACTGGAGAAAATTCATTGTAGATACTCAGAAAGAACGGGTTTAGGAAAACGGCGTTAGATAGATGGAGGGTGAATGAATTAGAACTCGAGAAACACATTCCCGTCGCCGCATTAACGGAGTCGCCCTGCCTCCAAAGGGGCCTCCCCGTTTCCCTGGTCCTGTAGCCCAACCCCAACCCCGCCTCTCAACGTGTCCCCGTCTGTGAAGCAATTCCAAACGCATCACTGGGGGACCAGGTGTGATAATTCTACTTCACTAGGTGGCTTCTTCCTGCCTCCAGAGATGCGTTTGGACCTTATTCTTGCTGCCACACCAAGAAGCCAGAGGCTCAACGAGGGAGGGTCCAATTTGGGGTCAAGGGGCCTCTGGTTTCTCCCGTGTGCTTGGCATGGCACGAAAGAGAGGGGTTTTGTGACAGTCCCCACTGCTTCCTTTCCACGTTACCTCCCTGGCTTTGTAAACCTGCATATCGTGGGTGAGGAGTGACACCCCATCATGGCCCCGTGGCTGCCTTCTGGCAGGTGCCTGCGCCCCAACAGGCTGGGTAGCCTGGCTGGGAGCCGCTCTGCTCTGAAGGAACTTAGGTTCCTACCATTCAGATCCACTCGGAAACCCCTCAAAAGGGCACCATGGAGGGGTTTTACATGCTTGGCTATGCAAGCGCGCATCATTAGGGGAGAGGAAGGCGGGGTTTTGATACGGTCGTTTTTGCCTTTCCCACATTCTGACCCATTTCCTCCTTTTCTCTATATGCCACAGAGAGACCAGTTCAATGTTCAATAAAATCTGGAAACTAGTTTGACTACCTTTGGCAAGGAAAAGGGAAACTATTATGGTCATGTTCACCAAGTAGTTCAAGCTAAATTCAGACTTTGTTAACAAATATATTTACTTGTAAGAGGTGTTTCTTTAAAGAAAAGAAAAGAAAAGAAAAACATAACATTGCCCAATAGTCCTAGGTGGAAAACAAGATGCATTGGTCACATAAGGAAGGATGTTTAAAAGAAAAAGGTGAAATAAAAACAGAGGTCGTTCAGTTTCCTGAGAAATCTCCATTCTGTGAATGACAGATGCTAGCTGGAATGGGCCATTCATGAATCATAGATGAGACACGCTGGCTTTCATGTAAAGAATGTAACGTAATTATTATTTCTGGGTAATGGTCAGTGCTTAATCCAGTACCGATCTCCACTGGTATTTGTTCCAATTCACTTCCAATAATGTTTGGAAGTAGAAATTCCAAGAGACTTCGTTTGTTCCAATGTCATTAGGGGCACCACTTCCAGAACCTGCCATTCCTTTAGCATGACAAGCTTCCTTGGAACTCACTCAAAGTGAGTTTCCATATTTTCAGTGCAAATGAATCATAGAGTTAATACTCTAGCATTTGGGTTAAACAGGAACCTGAACGGTTGTAACTCTTACCCACACATGAATCTTTCAGAAAACAAAGGGTGCAGCATTGTTAACTTGCAGCCAATTTCTCAGTTTTTTGTTTTTCTCTTACAGATGACATTTTCAGCAATATCGGATGCATTGGTCAGTATCAGTCAACATGCCTCACCGAGAAGCTGATGGGTACACTTCACAGATATTCCAGATTCATACAGTGCAATGTTTCACGACACGCAACACCATGAAGTCACTGTATGAATCCAAGAATTCCTACCTCTCTTGTGGTTTGCAACTTGGACAGAAGAAACTGTTGACAAAGCTACTTTGGGAGCAACTGGATAGGTTTAAAAAAATGAACAGCACATTAGAAACAATCGTGACATGTTCAGACTGCAACAGCTTATCATCAACCCACTTGAAAAGTAGCCCTAAATCAAGAGACTATTTGTACCTGTTCTTTCTGAGAGTTTGTTTCAGTTACAAAGGAATTCCACCTTACATTTGGCTGGAAATGGTTTAAGGTGGTTGGAAATGAAGTTTGGAAGCTTTATTTTCAGGGGCAAGAGTAAGGACCACTTAAATCAAGAATCCAGGTGTGCAAAGATTAGTCTAGTAACAATGTGCATCCTGGAGTCCCTACTGTCCCTGTCTTAAAACAGTGGTTTGTGTCATTGAGTTCATTAGCTGCGGCATTGCCTCAGGTCACCAGGTCATCCCCTCTGTGACCGCAAGCTCATCTACATGTAAACCAGTTAAGACTGTTTTTGTAGAACTGATCAGAGAACTGATCAGACATCTCAGAAAATCGTCAGCGTAGTCAACCATCCAGCAGCCTCTGGACCTCGGTCTCAGAGTCACCTCAACTCTGTCAACCGTTCAAACGTATGGTCTTCTTCTCAACATTTATTACCTTTGTGATGATACCAGTTTGTTATCGGTAGGGTTGTTTCTTTAAGTTTGCCTGTTATTTCTTTTCCAATTATTTATAAAGAGTTGCTTATGAAAATGGCCACATAGAACCGAGCCTGACGTTCTTTGCAGATGTTGACGAGATAAATTACAACTGCACAGAACTGGCCTCCACTGGAAAGTGCACCTGAAGCTGCAGTTTCAGGTCCAAGCACTTTATTCAACGGTGCTGCTTCCCAAATAAATTCATCAGAACTCATTACCCACATCCTGAAACAGTGTGGTTGGCGTTAACTAAAGACATTTCTGAATGCTTTTAGTCCTGTGACACTCACTGAAAACACAGCAAAATAATTAAATGGGTCTGTTTCAGGTTTTGAACAGCGCAGAATTTTGCTCATCTCAGAATTCACGGGGGAGAAGTGTTAAGCACCAGATCCCGTCTTGTGTGATCTGTGGAGCTCTGAGATTCAGGGGGAACTGTGTGGTGACATTTGACAGCGGTCTCACCGAACGTGCCGAGGAATAAAGCCCGAACCACCCCCCAGAATTCCACTAACACGGGTGGGTTTGATCTGTATTTCCTCCACATGTACATGCAAAAACTTGGAAAATTCATTTGAAGCAGATGATTGAGATAATTCTATTTACCAGTAACATATGTATCTAGGACAGTCTCGATTGATTTCGTCACTCTGACCAAGGACTGAGGATGCAGTCCTTCCAAATGGACTCCGACAAATCGCTAATACGTTTTGTTTTGTTTTGTCTTGTTTTGCTTAGCAGCTGCCTTCGGCTTTTCCCTCTGCCCATTTCCTTTAAATTCGTTAGAATTTAAAAGGAACATCCTGTATGTAACGAAGGCAGGTGAAGCCAGGGACGGGCCTTTTTTTCCGAGAAGGAAGAAGGTAAAAGAATACAATTTTCTATCAACGTAAACTCCTGTTTATACATGTCTATGCACAGCTATGGGCTAGGTGTTAGAGTGAATTGAACATTACACCGGATCCTATGAATTTCATCGCCCAGGTTTTAGAAGTTCTGTTCCTGTGTCGCCACACTGCTGTCTGTCTCTTTTAGGTACACGTTTGTTTAGTTTTGAGGTTAAAATTCAGAAAATAGGGACTGCCCGAAGGATGGACAGAGCGCAGGCTTGCCTTCCTGCAAGTGGAAGTGACTGCGAATTCCTAAAAGGCCCAAGAAGGAGAGCCGGACGGAGAAAACACATTGCGGTCGATATTGGAGCAGGGGTGGGGCGGGGAGAGGGGGAGAGAGAGAGAGAGAGAGAGAGACCTCTGCCGGACACTACAAGACGGGTCTCCTTCGGGGTTGCAGTGCTGTCTCTACATTTATTTTCCCCAAACCTCAACGCAACCGATGCAGCAGTTTACTTAACAAAAACATGAGGGAGTGGGTGGAGGGCAGGACGCCTGTGGCACTGACTGTCTGTAGGACTTGTTACCGCTCCCTGTAAATTTAACCACGAGCTTGTAACTCCTATGCCATCTCGCATTTTTCCCCCTAGATCTTTGACGGGAGTGTTCGGGGAGCACTTTCCATATTGGAAAATAAATATTCGAAGTATGACTCTTTCCAAGGCATGCCATTTATAATAATGCGCTTATTTAGTGCTAAAAAGGTAGTATATGGGGTTTTGCCCCTCAATAGGTGGTTTTTTTTTTTAATATCAGTAGGAATTTTACATGCTCCTACCTTGTTTTGGGTTAGAAACCTCAAGGGAAGAAATATTCGGCCATATCCTATTAAGCTTTGAAGGATCTGCATGCATCGGGAAAAATCAGGGTGTGTTATTTTCAGCTATCGTGGCAGTCGATCGACACAGAAAGTTATATGGACAAAGACACGAACCATACATCTGCTCTTGAACTTGGCTGGGATGCACTGAACAAAACGTGACCCCGGCACCAAACGAGAGCAAGCGACGGATGACTCCTAAAACATTGAATGGACATTGACACAGAGCCCCTTCCCTGACCGAGCTACGTGCGTTCACTTTTGCAGTCATTCGGTGTAAGAGTCTGCGGACACCTAACCAAATAGGGATGGCGGCAGTTCCAGCCTCGTGCAAAGCTGGCGCCTGAAACCAGAAGATAACGCAGAGGAAATAATTTCTCACTTGAGGATTCCAGTCTCTGCAATTTATACTTACAGATATGAACTGGCTGCATTAGTCTTTCCTGAGAGATTCTTTGGAGTATGTTTTAAGTGTGAGCCATTATCTCTGCAAAGAAGTGGATTGATTTCCTATTTTTATTTATGCAATTTCTCAGAGAAAGGGAGAGAGGGGTGGCCGGTGGCTGTGGCTGAGGCAGAAGAGCCCAGGGAGCTTCTGATCATGCCTAAGGTTTGTCTGCTTGGGCGCACGCACGGTTTCCCCATGTTTTTTTTTTTTTTAAACTCAACATTCGTTTCTAGAGTTATTGGTTCCAATTCAGACGTAATTATAAGCACTGGCAATTTGAGAATTGATGTTATTTCTTGCTTACAGTCACCAGTATAGAAAACAGTAACTCTGGCAAAACAGACCAGCAGCCTTAGAATCAGATGCTTTTGGGAACGATTTTCGCTAAGGTGAGCAGGCTGTATCTATTAAAGCACTCGCTTCATGACTCAAAACTACCATCCGCTGAGGTCAGCTCCAAACCACTCCTGCGTGGTCCTTTGGGACCACCCGAGCCCAGAGGAAAGCTCCCACCTCTAAACTCCGGGAGCAAGGGACCCCTGCCCGGGCTCCTGACACCTCACCGCCCTGTGGCCGAACGTGGGTTTTCACACTGCTGGTTCCCGTCTCCCAGGTCTATGTCTCATCTCCGTGATTGGATTCGGCCCCTTTGAGGAAGGGCCAAGCCTTGCAGAAGGCCCCGGTAAACACCCAATAATCGAGTGATGGATATCACGTGGCGGGGCAACTGCCCACGGGTATCATCAGATTGTTTCCTCCATAATCAGATGACGGCAAATAACATTCTTGTAAGACATGGAACTGGCACCGTCGCTTTGGCGTCCTGATGCTTGTTGGAAAGCTGATGCCCTGTTGCTGCGTCAGCTAAGGGGATGGGCTGGTGTCGCTGTACCTGTTGCAGTTATGAGCGGAGGACTTGGGACCTCCCGACGATCAGAGTGAAACCCAGACTGGAGCTGAGAAATTATTATTGGGGTGAGGGGAGGGGGGTCACCATATGCATCCAGGAGGACTGTAGATGGCCAGTCTCTGCTTGAGGGCCGTGGCTCCCGCGTCCAGGAGAATGGACTGGACTGCAAAGGCGCTGGCCCTGGCCGTATGGAAACCGCGGTTGCGCCTTCCACAACCGCCCTCTTTAAAAAGAAACAGGATGTCGGAAATGCTCATCAGGTGCCGTTACTCTGTTGTCATTGTTGAATTTTCAAGTTACAACCATGGGTAGCTGAGAAAATACCAATTTGGGGGAGATTTACTTAAGATACATGCGTGTAAACAGAGCGTGGGCGGGGTTTGAATCCCAGCTCCACCATTTAGATAAGCTCCTTAACTTCTGCGTCTGGGATGTCTCATCTGTAAAAAGGGGGTGATACACTGCCAGCGGGTGGTTGTCAGGACAGCAGGCTTAATACCTGCTTGAAGGTGTAGCGAGCATTCAATGCATATTAGCGCTTATTATTCTAATTGTAACAGAAAGCCGGTAACTGCAGCATAAACAGTTCCTGCTGAATTAAAGTCGAGAAAATAACATGTGCCCTCTATTTTTTTTGCAGTTGTAATCGTTCCCAAAGCAGGTGATTCTGTATCTAAAAAAGCTTGCTTCAGGGAATAGCCCAGTTCTAGGGCCTACACTGATGCACGCTATTACGGAGAAAGCCACAGACTTCTTCTGGAACACCGTGAAAAAGATTTTACTTTTAGAATTTAAAGACATGTTAATTCCTAAGTTTCTTTCAAGTTTAGAAGCCCGGCAGTTAGACTCTGAATCAATATGGATCTTACCCGATCTTTTTTTCTCTCTCATTAATGAGAGAACTCAGAAAACTGTTACGTGACAATTTGGCTTATGTGAAGTTCATTTTCATGAGTCAGAAAAGCTGAGATTCTCGTCTTAAGAATGAGGCTCCGGAAGAGATTTTTTCTCCTCTGTGCCCCAAGGAAAACTCTGCGCTGTAGGCTGGAAAGAACTACGCCAGAAACGCTAAGCCTGACCGCCTACTGCGGCCTCCACAGCCCATCGAGCCGAAAAGCACACCTGAGGCAGAGAAGGGTCCCAGACACATTCTGACGTCCAGGAAGCTTCACAGGCAGGGTCGTTTTAGGGAACCAGGTTGTCTTCCACCACCCGCAGCGCTCGCCTGGCGTGAACCCTGGGCAGCTTTCGGCCGACTCCCAGGTCGCCCTCAAAAACCAGAGGAAATTGTGACTGGGCTTTCTGATCAGGCTTTTTTTTTCCCCCTAGAATAGTCTACTATGTAGTTTTCATACTTTAGTAATTTAATTACATGAGAAGGCAACATTGAATGTCATGGTCGCATGTAAGGAGTCTTAGTTCAGATACTGGACATTGAGTGGGATGTCTGTCCCGGCTACTACCCAGGTGACTTAGTTCACTTCAGCCTTGGTGGCCTCATCTGCAAAATGATGTTGGAACAGGGCTCTTTAAGTTCCCTAAAAACCCTAACCTTCACATACTTTTTTAGCCCCACAATGTGGTGGGAAAGAGGGAGCCAGCGTGGCTATGAAAAGCCACGGCTGAGAGGACGTCAGGGGGCCCTCATTCCGCACACGTCTTCCCGGAGTGCACGAGGGGAGTCCCAGGTGGCGGCAGAGTCACAGGGTCCCTTGCGTTGACACAGGGGCTGCTCTCGCTCCTCCGGGGACCCGGAAACATCACTGATGCCTGCAGAGGAATCCGTACAAACCCCTGAAGCTTTCCAGAAGAAATCCCCTGTGTTTCGGCCTACTCTCAGACACACAGCGTCGCTCTCCCTGGTGGGGGAGACGCAGTGGGGTGTGACCGTGGGAAGTCTGTCCTTGGGGTGTCACACAGCATTCCGTTTTGCTGTAAGGGACTGTCTTGGTTTCTTTTAAAATAAGGATCTTTACTGTCCTGGAGTAGGGACAAGGATGTTTTGTGATTTGCATAGCTTATTTCACAAAGCGCTCCTGTCCTACCGTATGTTTGATTTCCAGGCGTCTCCCCTCTCCCGCAGCATGCCGCGGAGGTCTGGTGCTGGGGGTGGGGGTCAGGGGACAGTCCCTGCCCCTTCTCCTCAGACCTGGTGCTCCCAGCCTCTGCTGACAACATCGTGAGGGACTAGAAAATGGTCTGCTGCTCTTTCTCCAGGACGCTCAAGCCCCCTGCACAGAAATGGGTAAATTCAGGGACCGACAGGCCTAAGGCCTCGTGCGGTGGGTTGGGGAGAGTCTGGGGGAGGAGTCGTTAATTCCAGAGCTTTTCCTTCTAACCTCTTCCACTTGGCCCAATGCCAGGAGCTTAGCTTTTGGAGGCAGACAGGCCATTGGGAACTTGCCCGGTCACTCTGAGCCTCCCATTCAAAGCTTGCAAATGGAATTCTGTAGACCTGTGGGAGTATGTCCCCCTGGGTCTAAGCAGAAGCTCTAACTCTCCCCATCCCCAGGAGGTGAGGCTGTTCGTTGGCCAGCTCCCCACTGGTGCCCCAAGTCAGGGATACCCACACTCTTAGTGTGGGGTTCCATTTGAAGATCCATCCTAGGATCTTTCGGGGAGGTCTTGGCAAATCTTGGCCTCAGCTAGGAATTTCCAGTTCCCCCCACTCCACAGAGATAACAACAAAGTTCCAGATACCAGCTCACACTTAAAAAGTGGCTCAACATTCTAAATTCACCTGGGAAAACATTAATACACGGAAAAGGTCAATTTGCTGACGGCGGGAATTGTCAGCAACAAAAATCGCTAAACCTCTTGGATTCTTTTTGTGAAGGGAGGGGATACTTTTCCCTCCTTCACTGAAATACTTGCTTTATTCTTCAGGGTTAAGGAAGCAGCTATGTCCTAATGCTCATTCAGTTTTAGGGTCACCACAAAGTTTCATGGACGTGAGATGCTAGTTACACAGATATGAAATGGGTCTGAGATGAGGATGCCAGGTACACAATAGAACCAAGTCCCTACGGCATTGCACCTGGGACCTTCGCTTTCCTTCTAGAACATCAGCAAACAGTTCAAAATTAACGTAGCTCACCGTGCAATTTGTCTTAGAGCTACACAAGGCTCATCATTTTTCCCCCTCATTCTGCAAAATCTAATTAGTTAAAGGGCAATTCAAAGGAGATTTTCATTGGGAGGATTTAGGAGTATTAAAGCAAAGGGAAAGATGCAAACCCTGCAGCTCTCTGGGCCACACGGGGACGTTTAGGAGCAACCCGGGGTAGGGGTGGGGGAGGGGATGATCCACGTTTCCACGGTGAACCGGAGCCGAACGGAAACATTTGGGCGCCGTGTGGAGAGCAGCTTTGGCAAGGCCTCCAATCGGCCCCTGATGTTTCCCAGGATGGAAACATGTGTGTACTTTCCCTGCCGGCTAATGGGTCCCTGCAGGGGACACTTCACTGGTTCCATGGTCTGCGAACTAAATCAAAGCAGAGATGAATTTTTAACTCTGTGGTGAAGGCAATGCTCATTGTAAGAGAAAACAAAGGAGGGTGGACTATTGCTTCAGACCGAGTAAGTTGGAGAGGAGGGGAGAGCAAACACCTCGGTCCCTCTTCTATGCTTTACATGCACGATGGATCACTGGACAGCAATTTAAGGACATAATGCATGCTTGGTTCACAAAATGTTTCTCTCTCTCTTCTTCTGTTGCTCTTTAAAGAGATACTGTGATGTATTAAAAAATCCCAAGTGTTTTGAAACAGTGTTTGCTGCTGTGATCTTTCCTTGAAATGAGTGATCTGCCTTTAGCAGTGGACTAATCTGCTTGCTTGAGTGATAATCACCCACACAAACCTATTGGCACATCAGTCCAATTCTCGTTGCTCTATTTACATTCATTATATTATACTGTTTAACGTGATTAGTGAAATCACTTGCTTTTCAGGACAAAGGATCAGAATATATGTTAGAAGGTAATAATCAGTTGATCACTTTAACAAAGGCACCCACACCAAAACAACTATTAGTTTGGATCATCAGCATCGACAAATGTTTAGTTGGATAAAGTTGAGAATGTTTATTTCTAAGTGCATGACACATTTTAGAAAAAAAAGAAAAAGAAAAAAGAAGAAGAAGAAAAAGAAGAGGAAGAAACTGGAATGAATTACTACTACATCAGGTAGCCAGAGGTCATAAGACTGAAACGCTACAGATCTATTTTGGGATTCACTAATTTGGGGTTGATAGTATCACCAGTGTTTTCTCAGCCATGGCCAGTGCACTTCGAGATGATTCAGTTTTAAATCTGGTGCCTTTGGGATGACTAGAAAATCTGGTTCCTAATAGATAGACAACAGCAGGTCCAAATGACCTAATGAGAAATTTGCTTCAAAAACTTTGAGCGGATGATCGGAAAGGATGACCACTCTGTCCGTGCACTTGAACCTGACTTAATACAGGCATTGACAGTTTGAGATCTATACTGAAATCTATTAGGGCTCCAAAATCGTTAGTCACTGTATGTATGTGAACTTACGGTTACATACATCAATCATTTATGTCGATGATAGACATCATTCATTTCCCGTGAGATGCGCTTGGATAAGGGCTCTCCTGAGCGTTACACCTGTTGTAACGGCATCTTTCTAAGTACTTGGCGGAACTATGTTCATTGATTCCTTCTGTGGGATAAGGGAAAAGCCTTGGCCAAGCTGTGCACCTTGGACCCCCCTTCCTGGGCCCCCCAGAATGGGCAGTGAGTCATCGATGCATGAATTCTTGCTCATTGGAGAGAAACCCAGGGGACCTTATGAGCCCACAAAGAAAGAGCACGCGAATGCCACGGAAGCAACCTGGAGATGTCATCACATTGGATGGTTTTATCGTAAATCTGTTGACCTGAAAGCCAGGCAATGGGAAAGCTAGTCCTGTGTGATGTTGGGTGACCCCCGGAAGCTCTTACATCCCATTAGCTGGAGAAATCTAAGCAAAACCCACTTCCTCCAAGCAGACAGCCGGAGGTATCATGGAGGCGGGGTGCGAGCTCTCACTTTACTTGTCGAAAGGTTTTGGTTAGGTATGAAGGAGCTCGATTTTCCCAGGTTTCTGATAACAAAGGCTAATACGTTTTCCAAAGGCGCAACGAAGCATCCTTTCAGGTCACCAATGACTTCAAAATAAAACAGAACACGATGACACTGGAATTTCCTGACTCAGTGTGTAAAAGGTCAACATCTGCTGATGCTCAGAAATGAGGCATGAGGTGGAGGCGGCCGGATGAGATGTCAAGTGAGCAGTACAGTTAGGGATCCATGCAGCACGCGACCGACACGCCCAACAGAGACACACAAAGCCACCGGAGAACCACTTCCCACCCATCCATTTCTGAAACTTTGGGCGGCTGGCTGATCGCCTGCGCAGCCTCGGTAACCTGCCTCGGCAACCTGCCTGGGTTTGCTTCCTTGGGGGTCCCTGCTGCTCTAAGACGCACGTGTGCATGCGACTGTCCAGGCCTGAAAGGAGCACGTTGTGGGGTGTCTCTCCAGTTAGGTCAAGGCCAAGGGAGACACGGAAGCAGAAAACCAGACTCTTCAAGCCGAAGGTTTTCACGTGCGGTTTGTAGCACAGATTGAAGGAGGGCGCGGGAGCATGGGGCTGTCTCTAGCGGGAGAGAATGTTACTTCTGTTTCCAAAGCCGCTGATGTTCACTGCATTTGACCCATCCGGTGCTTAAATCTGCGGCTGGGCCTGCTCACGAGCTGAAGCAAGCAGACTGGGCTGATTTATACGTTGGAAAGCCTGGCTGTGCATTTGTAAGACTCGGGAGGTTTTTTTATCTGGATGGTACGGAGCCGGATATTGGGGATGGCCACACTCCGGCGGCCACCCTGCCATCACGTGTGTGCGCGGTGCGGCACAGCCCAGAGGACAAGCCTGTCATGGGGTGGGGGGCTGCACAGTGAAGATGCTCCTCTTCACTGACAGTACGCATCTCGGCTGCCTCAGGACTTCCTTTCCAATCAGTTATTCAGCAGTCACACAAGGGCGGCAGCCATCAGAAAGGGCGTGATGCACAGAGATACGTGAGACTCTGCTCTGAAAAGTTCTGGGGCATTTCCTCAAGGAGCTGTTTGTTGTTCGGGCTAATGTTAGGGTGTCACAAAGAGGAAGAAGCCGCAGTCTGGGTCTCCCATAATGACTGGAGCGGCGTTCCGCAGAGGGTGGGAGGGGCATTTTCCTTTTCTATTTCCACTAGGAGGTTTCTCGCTGAAATCTCTAGTAGGCTGACTTAAATTCTGCATTTTTTTTTATCTTTCTTTTCTAGCGAACATAAACCTAAGTCATCAGAAAACATGGATCCCTGTACTTTAGGAGGGAGAAACAGGCAGGCTGATTAGTGTTCTCCTTCCTTTCTCCAGAAAGACTGATGATCACAAACCTGCTTCTTTCAGGCCTTCACAAAGACTGAAGTTAACACATTAATAAAATTCCTTCCCCACCTGGTTTTGTGGTATTTCCCTTGGATTCTAATGAATATGCCTGAAGCATTCACTGGCATCCGGTCTCTGCTTTTTTAAATTATGGTAGAAATCCATACCCACTCCTGGGGACAGAGTTCAATATGTCTGTTGGTTACTAATTGTGGGCAAAATAGGACTATTTTTATTTTTGCTAAATGAGCTGTGGTGCCCTAAATAATTGCACCTCTGTGAAGGTAGCTTTCATTGATCCAAAGGGATCAGGAAAACCTTGACTGTGCCTTATGTCGACAAGAATTCTCCTTGGATAGCCATTGTGTCTGTGACCTCATCACACCTGTGCAGAGAACAAACACAACAACCCGACCCGCCAAGGAAATCCTCGTATCAGAAATGGATATTGGGAAATAGATCTCAGGAGCTGAACAACAAAGCAAAGCTAGTCTAGACTGGGTTGGGTGATTGGCGTTTCTTTTTTCGTTTTGTTTTTTTACTTACTACCAATACTGGAAATACTGGGGATACCTAGAGAAAAAGAAAAAAAAAATAAAGAAAAGCTGTTAGACATTTACTAGTACATGACGTCTTGGACTCAATGCAAACATCTCAGAAACTAAACACTTGCTAACATTCAGGTCACCCGGAGATAATCACAGAGAAAACAACATTTACACCCACCTGTTGAAACCGTTTTGCTTTCGGTGTACAACTCCGGAGCGCCTCGGAGTTAGGACACGAAAGCTCGACTTCAACAACCAGCCCAAGACTGCTTCATGACATCGAACATTTTGTGTTCTCCCGTAAGGTTATTGAACATTTCAAAAGAGATATTCAGCTAGGTTCTGGGCACAGAACACCAAACAGACACAATGTGAACCTCTGCAAATATATCCCCATAATGCAATAGGTCCCTTTAAACGCATTGGGAGAAGCATGTGTGGGCTGACGAAAGTCATTTGGCATGTAATTTGATTAATTTCACATAAGCATCATTTTTTTACTCCTCTTTTACTTGTCAGATATGTGGATTAAACTCTGTAATAGAAACTTAATTGAGCAGAATAATTCAAGAATACATTAAGTTGTTCATATTGATCATGCACTTCATCGATTTTTCAGTTTCCACTTAATTTCTTGGTGGTGCTAAGGTGGTGGGACCGTTTCTGAATGCGCCGGACTTGGTGTAGCTGTGGGCATGGATTTAGCGTGCATCCAGATGAAAACTCCGGGCCAGGAGCAGAGGCACCAGGCTGTCTGTGTTGGGAGCTTTGCTCTTGCACTCACAGCCTGTGCGACCCAGGGGCAAGTTGCTAAGGTTCTCAGTGGTTCAGTTTCCCGCCTTTCGGTGTTGTTGCAAAGATTACAGAAACTGGCACATGTAAAGCACTCGGCACTTGGCTGGGCAGGTAGTAGGTGCTAGATCCATCTTTGCTGTGATGATGACTTTCGATGTTGCTGGTTCATCAAGCAAGCAACCCGAGACCGAGATTGCTCATTAACAGTCAGAGATGTACAGCTTCTCCACTAATTTGGGTTGAGAGTACGAGATGGCATTGAGAAGGAGTCACAGACCTGCTGTGCAACTGGCTAGCTGGGGGACTTCAGAGAAGTTCCCAGCTTCTCTACGCCTGTTTGCTCATCTGAAAAAGGGCTAAATATCTACTGAAAAGGGGCTGCTGTGAGGACGGAGTGAGATAAGCCATAAACACATCTGATACACTGTGCTTAGTCAATAAGCAATCGCTGTTAACGAGCTGTTCAGATGTGTTCATCCCATCGCCGAAGCGTTCTAACAGGTGGTAACTGTGGGAATCACTGAACTCCTATTTTTATAATTATTTTTGAGCAACTACCCTTTGCTCATTTGAACTGATCACCGTATCTCACTCAGAGACTTCTAGCTTTGTAATGCTTTGAAACCAAGAGCCTTTTCCTACTTCCTAGGAGGGTGGAGAGAAGGAAAAGTTAAAGCTTCCAGTGTTTTTTTTTTTTTTTTTTTTTTTTTTTTTTTTTTTTTTTAATAGGAATGAAATCCTACTTTCAGTCAGTACATACATTAAAACATCTCTCGACTTTCAATGCACAGGGTCTAAGGTGCTTCAGCTAATTACCCATCGCTGATCAACCCAGACCGGAAGCCTAAAGTCCCACGTCCCTGTGTTAGCTCTGTCCTGTCCGTGCAAGTTCAAGCTGGTTGCCAAGGCTACACAGGGCTGCTAACCTCCTGACCAGGCGCTCCGCAGCTTCCTTCGCTGCAGCACAACGGTGAGTTGGTACTGAATCTTTTTTTTTTTTTTTGCCTTTGCAAATCTCCTGTTGAGTGAGGAACGATGGCAGCATCATAACTTCAGTATTAATGGCAGAGGTTCCAAATTTCGCCGTGATTGAAAAGCCGGCTCCACGGGGAGAAATGGCTTGCCTTGCGTCATCCGTCAAGCGGAACGGAAGTTAGGGTGGCAGGAAGAGACTTTTCATGTGCTTTCCAGCTCACAGGGAGCTGCAGGGCTATGCATAATGCAACGCGAAGTTCTCAGGGTGCTGGACTCCCCGCCGTGGAGAGCCAACCCTGTGATGAAATGCCTGCTGCAGCTAAAAAGCCTTCGGAAATGTGCGCAGTGTCCCCACTGCTTGCGGGAGGCCGGTGCAGTGGAGATGCACTCACCGCGGATAGACAAACCTTGATCCGCAAGGCTGTGATGAGGTCCCATTTTCCTCAGGAAGCTGTTTTCTATCACTTAACATTTGATAATTATAATCCAGGCTCACCCCCATTTACGTGGCAGTTTTTGGAGTTGCTACCAGGCAATCCACTTGCAACTCCGCTGCTGTCAGAGGGGAGTGCTTCGAGAAGATTTTTAAAAACTGCCCATTGGAATAAACATTTTTAAAGTCGAGAACCGCTGGATGCCAAGGGATGTCCACTGGTATATTTTCAAGTGTTTTTCCTAATGTTTCTTATTTAAGGGGCAAGCACCTGGCCTTTGGTTCTCTTCAGACAGCTACAGAATTGAATAACCTCATTCCATTCATGAAAAAAGCTACAGGCCAGTCACGAAACATCTATCAAATGTGTAAGGAAATAGGATAGGAAGACCACCACTCCTGTCCTGAAAGTGGGTTTCTTTGGGTTCCGTGAGGGACAAGGCCGGTGAACGAGATTCCATGTAACCGTAGTCACAGTGCCCGACAGCCACAGAAATGAGAGTCAGGAAAACCGAGGAGACGAGTGTTGGCAGTTTTTTTTTTTTATTTTAACATCCCTTCCGAAGTGACAACGATTATGCAGCGAATCTTCGTGCCTTGAAAATAGAGCTCGGGAGTACCTCTCCCTTCCTCACCTCCCCGGTGCCAGTCAGCGGTCCCCTGATCGCGTACCCTTGGCCAGGCCTCCCTGGGCCACTTGTTCACTTACTTTGCCCGAGAGCGAGGAGGGGACAAGTGCTGGTCTGGTTCCTCTGTGTCTATAGTCCCTTCCCAGGTCACTCAGTATATGTTGCAGGGAAAAAAAAAAAAATCACTTGTTTCCAAGAAGGTGTCTCTCAGTGAAAATTCTTTGGTCAGAGTAGGGTCTGGTCCCCTCAAAAACGCTCCCCTGAGCTATCGCTCAGAGGTCAGAGTTAGTGAATGTTTTTATTCTCGGTGAATGTTTTCTCTGTCCTGATAGCAAGAGTGACACCCTGGACACAGAGAAGCCCTCACCACACGGCCTCTTGAGAAATGCAGGTTTGGAGCTCAACTCGCCCCCTCTGGGCAAAACTCATTTCATGTTTGGCTTACTCTTCTCTGTTTTTTTTCTTACATCTTCCTTTTCAGTTCCTACTGGAATACCCTGATTTGTATTTCTTCCTAAGCCACCCAGGGGCAAATGCAGATTTTGTGGGAGCACTCTATGAGGTGCCTTGGAATACGAGGTGACCCTAAAAGGGTTCTGCATGCCCAGCTGTAGGCACCTGGCAGTGCTGCCCTCCTCAACCAGCCCTCCCCACGCCCAAGTCTATTTTAATTTTTTTTACACAATTGCTTTTTTTTCCAAATAAGAACTCATCTGTTTTCACAAGGGAGATAATGTTTGTTTTAAAGGAATCCTGTGGCAATTAGGAGGATGAGAACCTAGTAGAATTCTATCATTTTTTTCCTCCTTTTTTTTTTTCAATTTTACTAACCCACCCACCAAATAAATAGCTAAAGGGCATGCAGTTAGGCTTAAGGAAGTCAAAGTGGTACAGATCTCAAAAGTAACTGCTGTGTTCTGAGAAGAAGAAAGTAGGGCTCATGGCCGCAACCCCTTTGGAGAATCAACGAGAATCATTGAGAGGGCAGTGGAAGGGACCAGGTCTCTGCCTGCTTCAAACTGAGAGGAAATGTTACCACTGGAGTGACCGATGGTTTGAACGGAAGCCCATCGGATCAGTGACTAGATGTTCCTCTGGCCAGGCTGCGGCCCTGGAGCTCTAACTCCAAAAGGCCCAGCTGAAGAAGACGTAGGGGTTGGGAAGGAAAATGAACGCATCCTGGTGCCTTTACTTCCAACGTCCTTCCAGCCCTGGTCCCTGGTCCAAAGGCCGTGGACAGGAGGTACAGTCCCTTCCAGGAACTTGAAGGGGAAGGAGAGAAGACGGCCTTCACAGAATTTTCCTGGGAAAGCATCGTATAGACAATCCAATCAGAGATGGCTGAAGTCATCTTAGGAAAACAGGAGGCTCTAGGGCCTGAGTGTATGGGACAAACTTCACAGAGGTGACATTAGCGGATTGACATATGTGAAGAGTGGAAGACAGAGGGGCATCCCGAGGCATCTGGCAGCACGGCGGCCTAGCAGTGTCTCGGGAGGAGGGGTGGGTCACCTGGAAACTTGACCTTCGCTGCTCTGTTGAGTTAGGGAGGCAGGCCCTACAGCCGGATGCAAGTGTCAGGATGTTTCAGCCTGATGTTATTAGCGTTCAAGTCATTTAAATTTCCTGATCCTGTGCTTACCAAGCAACCTGCTGATGATTATCTGGCTTTTTTCAAGGAGACTTAATTACAGAGAAGCGAGTACACTGGCCACGTGGACTCGGATATTCTGAATACCATAGCAGTTATTGCTTCTCGTGGACGAGTGACTGGCATAAGCACACAATTGATCTCCCCACAGAGCTGCTGCCTCCCATAGGAGAATTTGCTGATCAGACTGAGATGGGACCTCAGTGAAATGACAACGGTGATGGTGGCCGATGCCACGTGTGCTTACCATGTGCCTGCCGCTGTTCCCAACACCTTACACGCGTGAATTTGTTTCATTTTTACGACAACACTAGGAGGTCAACACCCAGGTTCATTTCACAGGTGGGGGGAACCCAAACACAAAGAGCTTGCCCAAGATCATGTCAGTGAGCTGGGGAAGAAACTGGGATTCAAAGGAAGGGGTGCTGCCCGATATTCCGCTGTGGGTGCTGCCGCCATGTAGTATATGTACACTGTATTACCCTTGAAAATGCTAAAAATTTTGAATTCCAAATCCCACCTGGCCCCATGAGCTTTGGGTAAGAGACTGCAGGCTGGTGGTTGCCCATGAGCAAGTTGGCATCCTGGTGTTAAAGATTGGGTCTATGGTTTGGTTCATACATCCAATACCCTGCAAGGAAGGCCTGCTCTCATGGGGCTGACAGGTTCTGAGCCTGAGAGGCTGGTGGTCCACTCACCATGGTCATGAATGCCGCCCTGTGGGGGTGGGGGAGCTGTGAACACCAGCCAGTCAGTGTGCCATCTCTTGATGGCTGCATGGGCCATGAGCACCCAAGGAAACAGAGTGAGTCTTTTTCCTATCCATCTCCTCCGAGGTCTCGGTGGGTCCCTGCCGTAGGAGACTGAAGGCCTTGTGTTAACAGCCAATGAGCTGAGGGGCTGCATTTTCCAGGAGACACCAGAAAGGCAATGGCAGGTCAACATACCCCTTGTACATTACAGGGATATTTTGGTTTATTTATTCATTCACCAAATAATTAAGTCCATAAACACTTACGAAGGACAAGGATAATCTACAGCCCCATTCTCAAATTGCTAATATTTTAGCCCCTGAAGTCAAATAGACCTGAGTTTCAGTCTTGCTCCATCAGGCATTCGTGGTGGGACCTTGGGGCAACTTATTAACCTCTATGTGCTCATGTCTCCGTATTTGTAAAGTGGGGGAAAAATAGCATGTACCCCCTGGGGATGTTGTATAAGGGTTTAATACAAGAAAGTGCATGAAGCACTTCACCAGGTACGAAAGCCTTTGGCACATTTAATCAATAGTAACTATCATTATCGTCACTATCATTAGGATTTAGTTTATGGATAATCAATTGTAAGTATACATACGTTGCCAAGAATTGAGAGAGAAAAGAGCAATTGATTTTGCAAGGGGGAATCTAGGGAGGCTGCCCCAAGGAGCTGACAGTGAGGAGTGGTCTTGAAAAGGAGCAGAATTTCAACAGAGAGCCAAGAAAAAGGAATGAATTCAGTAGCGAGCGTGTTGACTTTGGGACTCCATGGCTGGAAAAATTGTCTGGATTCATTAGAAAAATGCAGGCTATGACTGGTGGACTACTATTAAACCAATAAAATGAAGAACTAAAAACCCAGGGATAGATTGGAATGTCAAGGAAAAAACGTAGGCTGAGAGGAGGCAGGGGCGGGGAGCCACAGAACGCCAAGCCAAGGCGGAAGGAGAGTCCTTGAAGGCAAAGAAACAACACGCAGAGATCCAGGAAGAGAAGCAGGAGTAAGCAGGCTCAGAGAAGGCTGACCTGTTCCAACAGGGGTCAAAACGGAGCCCATTCCCCAATGCAGGCCTGAGCAAGTCACCGAAGTCACCTGGGAAGTAAAACGGTGCAGTGTGCAGTCCTTGGAGTCGACACACCTGGGTTCAAACCCTCCTTCTCTGCCTGACTTAGCTCTGTGAACCTCAAAGGGCTCTTCCCCTCCGTAGTCGTCAGATTCCGTGTCTGTAGCACGAAAGTGGTAGCATCTTCCCGACAAGACTGTTGTGAATTAAGAATGAACTAATATGCACTTAAGGGCCCTTTGAAAATTTTCTGGATAATGATGCCCACATGTTCACCTGGGAAAATATGAAGTGATCCATGCAAATGTAAATCCAGAAAAAATAACAGAACAACCCTGGAATTACTCTCCGTCTCTCCGAGGAGCCCTGGCTATTGTGTGTAACAATTCAAGTTGGATTTCTGAACAAACGGATAATGTCAGTGTCAGACCAATTTCATTTTCTTTCTTTGAAGAATACTGGACCGTGCCAATACAAGGAAGTGAAAGATGGGATGCAGCTGAACCAGCCGGGCTTTCCGTCTGCCTCCCAGACGTTTCCATCACCAGGCTGAAGAAATTGCTTAGGACAGCGTGTCCCCCAAACAGCGTTTCACAGAAAGTTATTATGTGTTGCACAAAAAGTGAAGTTTGGGAAACACTGGGTAAAATAGGTGACTTTCCTATAGGACTCTCCGATTTTTCAAATAAGGTAATGTGACTAAGAGGTAGTACAGTGGATAGCATTTTTCAAATTTTCTTGGCCACAGAATTCTTTTAAGGGTCTGAGAACACAGTTTGGAAAGCAGAAGTATAGGTGAGGAAGAGGTGATGGTATATTATCTTTCCTAGAGTGATATATCCTAAAGGTGAATTATTAAGTTCTTAGCATTGATATGTAGAAAAATACTGTGTGTTACTCTCCAGGGATCAGAATTGAAAGAGGTGCCACCTAATACTTTTATTCATGAGATGGACAATGAGACCCAGGAGAATCATGGCCAAGCACGAAGCTGGCTGCAGTGGCTACCTACTCGTAAGGCAGAAATAACATTCACAGGACATTCAGAATAGAATTCGCTCAGAAACAGCATGAAGAAATGAGGAAAAGATGTCTTACAGACAAAGCATAATCTCTACGTATTTTGAAAAGAAATAAGGAAAAGATTTCGATACACATGTATATGGCTTTAAAGACCAAGACTCAAAGACTCGCTGGGTCTTGAATAAAAAGAGCGATGAATACAAATATCATCGCAAGAGTGAGTCCTTCCACTTCCACGGAGTTTACTGCAGTGAGAGCACAGGGAACTGGGATGTGCCTCACAGACTGGGGCGGCTTGGTGTAGAGCGATGGGGCTCCGAACGCTTCTCTCCTGGCTCCAGGTGCCCCCTACGAAAGTGGCCTTGGAGCTGCTTGAGAATTCAGGACTTCCCAAGCCATACGATTCCCAGGGAGGTCCCAGGTTAGGGTCCTCCTGGGTGAAGGGTTGAGGGCCTTTAAATGGGAAAGCTTATCATTTCCTGGTTGAACAAACGCCTCTTGGTTATTTTGCTAAGAGTGAGCAGGAACGGGGCCTTTCCATTCAAAACTTATCCTGGCGGCTTGGGATTCCGCTAATTCCAGGGATGATGCAGGATGGGTGTCTTTTCTAAGTCAGTGAGGAGTTGAGGTTGAGGGATCAGAGGCTGTAGCCACTTCTTTTTTACTTCTTAGGTTTCACATTTTGAATTAAAGTATGGCGTACCCTACGGGACCCTCTTAAAGAACTGACTTGCAATCCACTGAATGGAGTCCTGTGTGTGCGACCATGCACACGAGCACATGTGTGCAAGTGCTGAAGGAAAAGCTGATGCAAGTGAGAATCATAACGGCGTTATGAGTCCTGTCCTTGACTTAAATTTCCACACTAAAAAACCAGGGGACTTCCTGGGCAAGCAACCAGGTAGGAGACACAAAAATCTCATCATGTGAAAAAAGGAGCTAATGATGTTGACCCGGACAAGGAAGGAAATTGGGGTCAACATAGTTCTTTCTCTACTTAAACAGAAAGTGCTTGGAAATGAAGAGACAGTCAATACTGATGTGAAGAAGTCAGATTTAGAGCTAAATCACAGCTGTCATCCAATAAAAAACAAGTCTGCCTTATGAAAGGAATCCAAAAGATGGATCTATTTTGGAAGAACTTATTTTGTGACAGGTGTTATGCCCACCACATCGCATGCATTAGCTTATTCAATTCTCTGAAAATGGTTGTGAGGTGAGAACAGCTATTATCCTCATGTTGCCGATGGGAACACAGAATGTCGGAGAGGTTAGTTCCTTTTTCCAAGGTCACACAGCCAGGGAACGGACGAGCCCGGGCACCAAACCCCTAAAGTGTTCACTCTCATTCTTGGACATTTTAAAGCACAGTCCGATATGCCAGAGCTTTAGTTTAACGGGCTCCTTCCATTGTAAGACTTTTCCATCGCAAGACTGGACCATTGTAGATAATCTCTACAGTTTTTTATCCAATTTCTGCCATATTGAGAATTAAAACATTGACTTGAAAGTCCTTGATCACTGTGTCCATCTGTCACCTTTCAATTTTTCTTTTTTCTTTTTTTAAATTTTCACCTGAGGACCTATTTTCTTTGCTTTTAGAGAGAGAGGAAGGGAGAGAGAAAAACATCAGTTGGTTGCCTCTCATACGTGCCTGGGCTGGGAATCGAACCCACAACCCAGGTTTGTGCCCTGGCCAGGAATAGAACCTTCAACCTTTTGGTTACAAGATGGCACCCCAACCAATTGAGCCACACTGGCCAGGGCTGTCACATGCCCACTTTAACAGATATGGGGAAAAGTCTAAATGTCTAGAGAAGGACGGTAAAGACTAAGGGACGGATGGACAACAGAATCCACGAGAAAAATGAAAGAGGCTGCCTTCCTTTGGCCAGTGAGTGAATCAGCATTGTACAATAATCAGAGGATTAGGGGTGTGCAAGCCACTTCCATGGAGACTATAATAAGAAATTCATTTCATTGACAAAGCTTGGCTGGCACAAGGTTTTCCCAGGGCAAATGTCTTAAAGTAAATAAGACTTTGAAGCACAGTTACAGGTAGAAGAGGGTCATGCTAGATAGGAAGTCAACAGAAGTCTGCCCTGACTGGGTGGCTCAGTTGTCTGGAGCATCATCCCATATACCAAAAAGGTTTTGGGTTCGATCCCCAGTCGGGGCATGTAAAAGAGGCAACCAACCATTTCTCTCTCACATCGACGTTTCTTTCTTTCTCTCACACACACATGCACATTGATATTTCTCTCTCTTTCTCTCTCTCCCTCTTCCTCTCTCTCTCTCTCTCTCAAATCAATAACCATATCCTCTGGTGAGAATTTAAAAAAAAAGCAGTCAGGAGCAGTCCACCTCAGCTGCCTTTCTGGTACCCGACAAGGTGCCTGCCCTGAGGACCAGCCAGATGCCAGCCAGCGTCGCTGAACTCCACTTTCCTCCGCCCTGTCTCACTGAAGAAGCAGCGGACACTGAGAATGAACCTGGGGCCACTTTAGGAAGGGAAACGCTTAAACTCCACTTGATGACTGTGGCGATGAGGACCCTTAGGTAGCTGGCCACAGGGCAGCGTGACAGACAACCTCGGGAGAGTCCTTCTGAATTCACCAGTTATGGCTGCAACAATTGAGAAAGCCCAGAAGGGTCTTTGTTAATAAAATCTCCTTGAAAAGCCAACATTTTGGCTCAACAGAGCCGTATGTATTATTTTTAGGAGCTAGGCTGTTGTTGTTTTCTGTAACCCAGAAAGAACCTGAATCCCCTTAGCGTAAAGGGATTCTTTCTCTGTTTCATAGACATTTTCCCAGTTTCATGCCCCCATACCTCACAGCTTGTTGCTGGGTTTGCAACTCTTACATTTAACTTGATAAGGTCCTGGCACCTGTGATACTGGTTGTTAGAGGTTTTGGTTTGCCCCAGCTGCTGCTTTGAAGCTCCTGATAACATTTCCTGCCTGGCGTGGGGCTGGTGGCGTTTCAAGTTTTCAGGCTCTTTCTATTTCTTCTCACTGGGGTGGGTCTATTCGCAACCTCAGCCCGTCTCTCCTTTTGAAAGAGGGCAACTCTCAGGCTTTCACAAGTGGCTGATCGGTCCATTCACGGAACTGGGCAAATTGTCTGGAAGTGATGACTTCTCTCCTTGAGCAGGTCCCAGCGTGTTTTTCCCTGTGGATGCTGAGGATTTCGGCGGGCACCCACCAGGGTTAATGGGGCGGTGTGTCTCATGGTTCCTGTAGACACAGATGATGCTGTGCCCTCTTCACACGATGCAGCGTGGCCCCCGCACACCTACAGCCAAGCTACCTGTCCAAAGAAGGCCTCTGCTCCCAGGGTCCAGGCGTGCATGACTTCTCAACCACTGGGGTTTAGGAAAAGCCCATTCTTTCACTGTTCAAAGCCTGGCTGCTACTAAAATCAGAGAGGGAAGCATTTCTGAACAAAGCTTCTCTCAGGTTACCCAGGATGAGAAATGGGACTGTGAACATTTAGAGACTTTCCGGAAGTTGTTTATGGTTCACACCGAGTTACAGTTGGGGTGCTGAATGTCTTTGTCATTTTAATAGGAACCTCTTTGGGGGAAGGAAAAGCAGGCACCTGTTTCATCCAGTTAGACAAAAAATTTCTCCTGTGATTTCCATCATTTCCCAACCCATGTGCTGTGAACATGGAAGACTTGAGTTTAACAGGTGACCCGAGTGCTAAAACGTGCTTAAAAGTGGTGAAATCAGGGCTGAGAGCTCCAGCTGTGTGCTGAGGGGGAACGGGAGGACTGGCAAGAAGGGGCTGAGCACAGGGCGGGTGAAATTGAGCGGAAGGAGTGGCTGGCTCCATGCACGCACGCACAACCCGGGGTCGGGGCGGGGTTACTCACAGGTGTTTGCAGTGCCCTTGGGGATGGGGAGGTAGGAGCCCGGGCTCCAAGGGCGGCCCTGATAGTTCTTCTTGCACTTGCCACAGTCCGGGCCTGTCGTGTTGTGCTCACACTCACAGGTCAGCTTGCTGTTGTCGTACACGCACACGGTGGCGTGGAGATTGCACTTGCACCTGGGCAGGGAGAGACAAGAGCGCGTGGTCAGTGAAGCTGGTCTTGGCGACCAGCGAGGCTTCACCCTGCGTCTCCCGGGGCCTGAGGGCTGCGCGGAGGCTCTGGGTGAAGGGGAAATTGGCAGCCCCACCCTCGGAATCTTTCCAGCAGGTGCCCCCGGGGATCAGGGTGGGTTCCCACAGCACACTCTGAGGAATCCTAACACCCGTGGGTTGGTCCACTGGGGGCCTGAAAGCTCCTGTAAGACAGTGATGCTCCCAAATCAAGGGTTTCCCAGCAGGTATCCAAGATACAGCCACGGCTGACAGGTTTTTCTGTGATGTAATCCGATCTACGGCCATTTCGGGGGGCTGGAAGAACAGGGGTGAGTCCCGTGCTCCCTTAGACCAGAGGACAAGTCTTACTTGTTTAAAAAGAAAGAGAACCATGAAGACAACTTGTTATTCAGTTATTTCATGGACCCCCAAGAGGTTATAATCAGCTGTTCTCATCCCTAAAACAACAGCTTGGTCAGAAGCACTTTTTCTAGCAAGGTCTCTGACCAGCCGGAGAAGCCCTTGGGTTCTCTGCACATGGCAAATAAGGTCGTCATAGAGGCATCTCAGAACTGGGTCAGACAGCGCAGGTGAGAGATGCTCAGGATCCTAGAGAACAGAAGCCTCCATGAGGCAGCAGTTTGAGGTCATTAGCCAAGGCCTGGCCTGTGGTGCCCACGCACAAAGCTGTGATACGTGAGCGGCAACAACCGAACATGCCATTTCCACAGAAATGCATCCCTGTATCCAGAGTCTGCGGCTGGAAAATTGCAAAGGCCACCTCCGTATCTGTGCAGGTAGCGGTTATAAACTGTAATATTCCCAGCATGGGCCTCCTCCGCTGGAGAAGGGAAACCTAGGAGGACAGAATGCCCGTGCCTGGAGGTCAGAGCAACGTGTGAGGGAAGAGATGGGTCACACGAAGCAGAGAACCAGGACACCTGGGCCGGGGGAATCAAGGGCCAAGGTCTGTCACAGCCAGAATATGAAAATGTTACTCTCTGCGTGTGCACATTTATAAACTAGTCTGGTCTCTTCCAGGATCTAGGACAAAAATGTGGAAAGCCAAGTTTCGCAAAGACAAAGAAATATGGTAGTGTTTTCCATTTGTTTTCTTTCGCAGCAGATGTCGGGAATTGGGGAAAGGAACAATACTCTTTCTCGGGGGGGAAATAAGATTCTTGTGCAGCGAGCGCTGGCTTCTGTAACGTCTGTACAGTGAGGCCCAGGTTTCTCTCTTGTGCACTGAGGATCCGTTTGGAACACCCACCCAAAACTGTGGCCAGGAAGCAAAGGCGTGGCTGAGGCCGTTCGTGGGAGCTGCTGGCCTCTCTTCTATCTAAAAGGCGGAGCCCCCCAGGCAAAGGGCACCCATTCCACCCTCCCGGGGTAACATCGAGCCTCAGCTTCCTCTGGGGTCCGCTACGGCCTGTGGTACCTGCAGCTGCACCTTGCTCTCCCTGTGGTTATAAATGGGCATGGACTGAAAGGCTACTGTTTCAACAATACCTTCTCAATGTAGACACATCCACAGACCCTTTAAAAATGAACATTAGCACAATTTTTTGAAAAGATGAGAGAAGAATCATTCAGTGAAGTGAAAGAGTGGTTAGTTACGAGCTAGGTCTTGTAACAATCTTCTACATGCAGGGAGTCACTTGTGCTAAGCTGCCTGTTTAAGGATCTTTCTCTTTCCAACAGGAACTTGCTTATTTATGGGTATGTTTATGTGTATGGTGTTAGCAACCTAAGTGATAGAAGTGCCAGCAGCTACTGACTCAGCGTCCTCCGTGGTGCTACAAGTTCCAAACGAGGAGACGGACAGTGTGACCCCCAAGGATGGGCTGGCTTCGAGTGTGAAGGCCAGGAATGCCACAGTCATTGTAAAGTGGGCTGTCTATCCTGGAACTGTTAATACTCTCTGAGTTACAGGCAATTTCCACTCTAAGGACTTCATCATATTTGCTGAGAAAATATTCTTTGAAGACTGTTTAGTCTTACTTTTTCTCTGATTTCTTCCAGTTAATTGGTTTGTCTTCACCTGCCCAAGCTTATTAATCATGCAGGTCTCCACTCAACTCATAACCCTTCCCTGATGTCCCTTCTGCCTGCTAGAGACGCCCTGATCTCTACCCACCTGATTTCCTTAAATGCTTCTTTCTGTGTGTTTGGTTTGGTTGGCTTCTACCTAAGACTTTTGGTGCTTCTAAAATTTTTACTCATTGGCATGAATCTCTCCCATCTAAAGTGGGGGATGTGTCCACCTAGTACCCTGGTCTTCTTTCCAGTTACCTCGTTAACACTCACCTCTCCCTTCTTGAGTTTCCTACACTTTCCATCTCTGTTTTCTCACCTTCTCACGTCCCACTCACTCACTCTTTCCAACTAACCACCGCTTCCCTGGCCAAGATCAACCACCACCTCTTTGTTGAAAACCCAATGGCTATTTTCCTTGCCCGCGTTGACCAATCAGAGGCCTCTGACCCTGCAGGCCACTCCCTCTCCCCTGACACTCTCCCTGCTGGATTCTCGACCTTATTTTCAGAACCACCGTCCTGTCTGCGTTATCGTCATGCGCCATCTTTGGGTTCTGGCCCAGCAGTGGGCAGTCTAAGTGACTTCCCTTGGGTCCTGTTCTCCAGGTTGTCCCTTCAATTTCCTCTGTGGTCCTTAACTGCCTTTGAGTTATGGCCAATTTCAAGCAAACCGGTATCATGTTTTGGTTCCCAGAAAAAAATAAACATATGCAAAATAAGTGTACCTCCTTGAAAACAGGACATTCAGAGACTCCGTGTTACTCATAGAGATTCACGGGACTCTGTCCCTCCATTATCACCAGGTGAAGATGACCAATGTGTCGAGAAGTCCGAGCTCTCCATCACCACCCTCCCTCCTGGGCATCTCCAGCTTGACAGGTCCAACACCGACTCCTTTAGCTTCCCTCTCCCACCTACTCGGTCTTCTGCGAGTTCTGTCTCAGTAAAATGCATCCCCTTCCAGTTGGCTGGCCAAGCATGGCTCCTTCCTCTCCTTTTCCTGTCACATCTCATGTGTCACCACTCAGCCTGCACCAGGTGCTGAGATTCTGCCCACCCCCAGCAGCTCCCCAACACACACAGTTCCAGCTACCACCCCTTCGCTCATGGAGGGCTGAGGTCGTCATCTTTGATCTGGTTTATCACGATGGCTTCCAAGCAGAACTCACTGGCCCCCACTCCCCCCCACCCCCAATCTCAAACACAGTGGCCAAAACAATCACATACACAAAAAATCACATACACCTAGAACCACTGAAAGATGTCCCATTATTTTCAAAATGGAGTCCACGCTGTATAACATGGTCTACAAGTTCCTTAGAAATCCCCACCCTCCCACCAGGATGCCTTTCCCATGTGCTCCATGGACAGGGGCACCGTCAGCCACAGGGGAAGGCCACACCGTCTCTGCTACAGTCACGGGCTGCGCTGTGACTGCTTATTTTCCTGTCACCTTCACCGGGGTGTAAGGCCCTGGGATCAGCCGTCATAAAGAAAACAGTCTGTGTTATTTAATGGAACGTCCATAGCATGCGCTTGGCACATAATGAGCACCCAAAAGATATCTGGTGAATAAACAAGGAAACTGCCTGAAATCAGGAGCATCATGAACCTGTTCTACCATGTGTGGCAATGGCAATGGCAATGGCAATGGACTGAGCGTGGAGACTTCATGGTCACTGCACTAAATCAAAGCCTACATGATGTGTGCTGCAACTGCCACATGCCCTCGTCACTGGTTTCCATGACCAACCTTAGAGTGGGCAAAAGGAACTCCACAAAATTAGTGAGAGCTTGTAAACCCAATTTTCCCCCCTAAGAAGAGGTTTCTGTGGCCTTTGGCCCTCAGCTGGCATTTCACATGGGCTCTTGGACCCAGGGTGGGCCTCCTGGTGGGGGCCCCTGGGCAGTACTTGGCCAGGGAGAGGGGGCAAGTATGGGGGGGGTGGTTTGGTGGAGCCTCCACCACTCAGAACCCATTGTCCTGCCTGGGCCTCAGTTTCGTCACTGGGTGCCTGGCAGGGTCCTGGGGAAATCCAGTCCCTCGCAATGCCTAAAATGCTGGGGACCACGGCCTGGCCCTCTCCTTGGGGACTTTCTTCCCAGCATCCCCTCTGCCACCTCCACCCAATCCACCTGCAAATTACTTTTGTTTTTTAAAACTGCCTGAGGCGTTAGTGGGTAAGGAAACCAAAACCTGATCAGCAGGTACAGAAGCAACCAGAAGCCACTTGAGTCCAGTTCCCCTTCTTGCACAGGTTTCTTCTCCCCCCGCCCCTGTAACACCTTGGCCCAAGGCCTGCTGGGGAATCTGCTACCGGGATGTGCCCTGGCAGGGACCCCACTCCGCAGCGCCTGGGTCTGGCCTTCACAGACCCTCAGCTGGAAGCACCTGAACACAGGAAAACAAGACGAAATCCCAGATGGGGAGATGATGTGGGGAGACACCCCGCAAGGGGGGCCTCAGTAGCCTGCCTCCTCTTGTCAGGAGGGGGCGGTACTCCGGGCCCTTCCCTGGACTTGCGCAGTGGCCAGCGGACCCTGGCACCCCATCAGCCACGGGCCCTTGTGGGCAGTACTTGGGGCCGTGTACCTTCCAGCCCAGGCCACAGACCTGGCCACTCTGGTTGGTGCCCTGCATGCAGCCCATCTGCAGAGACATGAAGGGGCTGTCACACCTTTGGTCCCCAGCATGGTGTCACCGGGTCCCAGGAGCCATCATGCCCACTGGCTGGCACACCTGTTGGCACACCCATTTGCAGCCTGATGGTTGAGTGGCCCAGGGGTGGCAGGATATGGCTCCTGGGGTCGTACAGGTGCCTTCTCGTGCCATCTGCCATCATGCTCCCCTGGCTGGCACACGTGCTGGCACCACCAGATGGACACCAGCACAGGCCTACCTGGGGTAGCTATCCTAACTACAAAAAACACCAGAAGGACTCAGGAGAACACAGCTTGGAGCAGAGGAAGAACGAGCTGTTTGTGCAGTGAAACCGCCCTGGAACCTGCGCACCGTAGCCTCAACTCCTCACGCGAGTCTGGCTCGCTCCGGTGCAGCTGATGTCTGGAGAGCGCGCTCCGGGCACCGGCGAAAGCTGGACGGGCTCCAGCAGGAAATCCGCTGACCTCGCTCAGCGCCCGGCTGTCTCTCCTCAGTCACCACGACGGTGGCTGTGCCACGCTGAGCTCGAGAAGGGGGAAGCTGAGGTGCCCCGACATTGGTCCGGATTTGGAAATGACTCCCTGTCATTTTCTACAGCTCAGTTTATTCTCATCGGCCATTCCGATCAGACACTAAAATCCTTCATTTAGAGCCCCTGCTGGAGTGGTTTCTCCTGCACTGGGGGAAAAATGGGTTTCACAAGTGCCCGGAGACTGTTCCCAATTCCTAGTGCTGTGACCTCTGGCCTGGTGATTTCTGAGACACGCGCTTGTCTCTGACAAGTTCCTTATCTGTTCCCACGGCCACCTGGCACGTTAAGCCGGGGAGGGACTGGGCAACTGGCACCCTGTCAGGCTCTGCCAGCAGGGAAATAAATACCTCATGTCCTGGAGAGCTAAGCCTATTCACCAATCCTGTTTACCCACACCGAGTCACTAGGCTGCAGAGAGAACTGATGACTTGCTTGTACCTCAAAGGTCCACTTGTGTGTCGGTGGCAAACGGCACGCACCGTCAAATCACGGCATCGCTAAGACGGACGTAAGAAAGAAGTGAGCTCCCGTCTGTGATGCAAGCAGTGAACTGCAGGGTGTTCTCGCTGCCAGCCAGGCCCGCACTTCCTGTGTTTTAGCGACCAGCTGTCATGCGTCAATTTAATCTTGCTTATAAAAAGGCTCCAACATTTAGGTCTGTGCCACCTGCCAGTAGGTATGAAAAGGCCCAGACAGTCTGCCTGCTTTTTTAAAAAAACTACATAATTTAATATATTTATTCTGGGGGAGCATGTTATTCGCCAGAATTTCCTGGGCGTTAGAGGTCTGTGTGTATATATATATAGACTATTAGCAGTGTTTCAGAGGTACAGAGGCAAAGAGGTTTGAAACCGGCTTTTTCCAAAGCAAAACTGGAAGGGAAGCCAGGCTGGCCACCTTGCAGGCCAAGGTTTGGGCCGCTTTTGAGTCAGAGGAGGAGTCCCCACACGGGGAATGAAGTTTGAGCATTGCAGCCCTTCCAGACCTTGGGGGGGGGGACCCTGGCAAACTGTTCACGGGGTCACATGCTTTTGTATAATTTTCACAAATGAGATACCATTATATATTTTTAATTAATGAAGGTTTTTCTGCAACGAGCCCTCCCACCCAGGATGTAAATTTCAGGCACTTGAGAACCTGGGTCAAGGTCCAGTTGCACCCCTGTCTCAGGTTGGCACTGGGTACTCGAATGCTTATAGAAAAGAAGTCAGCATCAAGATTAGACCTTTGTAGAGGCCTTCAATAAAAGCGGTAAATTATAAAACGCCTTTACGTACTTCTTCTGCCTTTGCATCCCTCGAGTGTTCTCTTTGCACTTTGACGCCTGAAAATGTTCTTTCCACCTCAACAGGTTACTTGAAATGGGACACTTGCATCGATATAATTTAGAGATTGCTGGACCCAGACAGCCCGGGTTCGAGTCCAGTCTCCGCCCCTTACTTAATCACAGAAACAGAGCAGTGACTGAAGACTTCCAAGGCCCCGGCGTTGCGCTAGTGCTTTTTTGCACAGGTCACACGTGATTCTGTGCAACCTCACAATAATCCCATGGCTTTGGCACTGTAATTCCAGATGATGCATTTGAATACTGAAGCCCTTGTCTCCCGGCTGGTACAAGAGTGAGCCGGGATGCTGACCGTGGGCGGCCGGCCTCCAGAGCTCTGCTCTGACCACTGCGCAGGGCACGCTGTCCTCCTAGGTGTGACCAGGTCTCAGCGGCCCCGTCTGTAAAACAGGGACAACCACTGGGTGTATTTCAAAGAACGGTTTTGGGGGGATCCCATGAGATAACACACATGTGCCCCTAGGGGGGCACCTGACACGGAGTTCTTAATAAATGCCAGTTTCACGGATTATTACTTGTGCAGTTGGTACTGCGGCCACCACCATGGCCAGTCACCGCGGGGCCCAACAATTCTACTCCTAGGTATTTTACCCGAGAGAATGAAAACCATGTCCTCATGAACACTTAAGACACGGATGTTCATAATAGCCCCAAATCGGGAACAACACAGATTCGTGCCAACCCATGAATAACAAAATGTTGTATATGCACAGAAGAGGACATTATCTGGACAAAAACAGTGAAGTACTGACATGCTACAGCACGGATGAACCTTGCCAACATGCTAAGTCAGAGAAGCCAGAGACCAAAGGGCACACAGTATGTTTTCATGTGTGCAAAATACCCAGAAAAGGCCAATCTCTACAGCCAGCCAGCTGATCCACGAGTGACCGCTGGGAGCTGGGGGAGGGACTTTGTTTGGAATGACGGCAATGTTCCATGGAATTCAGTGCTGATGGCTGCACAACTTTAGGATGGACTAAAACCCATGGAATTGTACATTAAATAAACAACAACAACAACAAAAAAGCTAAAATAAATACGGGATTTATCCAAAAGGGACCACAGAAAGCAGTGGGTAAGAGTGAGCTGTGGGCTCCCGCGGCCTGGCTGCAGCAGGCACCTTAGGTGAGTTTGTGAGCTCAGTCCACTCCTCCGTCACATGAGGGTAATAAAATACCCCCTTAGGGTGGCTGGGGGTGTAGCACGAGGCAACACAATGGGGCAAGACTGCTGATCGATGTGTTCTTCCTTTTTCCACACCAGAGGTGGGCTCGGGGCTGCATGTACACAGACTGCATTTCCCAGGACCTCCTGTAGCGGGGCGTGGCCACGGGACTGTGTTCCAGCCAATGGGACCTTCGCAGGGGTGGAGTCTGTGCCCCACTACGCTGGGCCCACACTTCTCCCTCTGTTCCTAATTGACTTCCTGGAACATGAGCACGGAGTTGAACCACCTTGGCCACATGGCAAGAGTGGATCTTGGTCTTCCTCTGCCGCAGGCAGAGAAGGTGGGGCCAGGCAGGTGTGTGGAGTGAAGCCACCATCCCAGCCCTGGGACACATACCTCCCAAGTGCAAGCAAAGAGAAATAAACTTCTCCTTTGCTCAAGGCCTTGCTAAGGCGAGTCCCCTGCCACCCACCTGAGCTTACGTCTGCACACGGCACCTGGAACGTAGCGCTGACTAAATAGAAGCCATTACTATTAGCAACCTTAATCTGAGAGCAAGAGGTGTAAGACGCAGTTATGAGAGGGGCCTGACCCGAGCCTGACGCCACGGGGAAGGCGGGCTCAGCCTCTGCAGAGTCCGACCGCTCTTCCCTGCACTCACAGCGGTTGTCGCTGCTAAGCAAACATGTTCTCAGAAGGTGTATGTTTATAAACTCTGCCGTGGCCAAAGTTCAATGTCAAACGGACAGCTGCTTATCATGTACTTTTGGGAAAGCAGCCACGCACTGACAGACCGACAGAGAGGCTGGACATCCCACTCATGTTTGGCTTCCTGTCTCCCAGGAGAAGCCCTCAGGGATGAAGGGGTTTGGGGTTCCAGGGGGCCACCCTGTGCATCTATGGGGCAGGTTTCCCTACAGCTCTTGAACTCATTCTCTCGCGATATATTGAGACTCTAATAAGGACCCTGGTTGGTGGGGCCTTCCTCTCCAGAGCTCTGTTATTGGAAGGATTATTTGTGAAAACTGATGTAGGCCTATTTTTTTGAAGCAGAGAAATGCATAGTTACACAGTTTTTTTCTGGGAGTATAAAAATAAAATCTGGGCTCTTGATCAGTTCTTCGTGGACACTGGGATCTTATGATCCTTTTTTTTTTTTTTTTTAAAGTATATAAGGCAATTGGTTAGCTCCCAAAACTGATGGAACGAGGACCAGAAAGCCTTCTTGTACATTTAAGCAATACATGGCTTAGAGATCCTTATGGCATTTAAAAAACCCTATGAAAGTTCCATTTAAACTTTACTTGAAATCCTAAACTTACCCATACTGATGCATCAGATTATATGATTCACTAAATTGCTGGTTCTTTAGATGATATTAAACATAGCCCTTCTTCTAGTCCTAAGTCTTGCCATGAGGTTGAGAGTACCATGACTGTAAAACAGAACTGGGAGCCTACACATTTGAGATGATGTGTTGTCCAAGATTGAAGCGGGTTTGTGACCGCGCTCTGTGACCCATTTACAAGAGTCACGAGGAATCTGCGTAGGTAAGAGGTGCTGAGGATAGAAGACAGATTTAACAAGGTAATTATCTCAGTCCGGACTGCTGCTGTTTTCTGCCCAACCAATCAATCTGAAGACTGGGATGTAAGGAGCTTGTTCAATTAAAACTAAACTGATGCAAGCCCAATTAGCCATTACTAGGTGACCCTAGATGCTCGATATAGGCAAGGTGAACTTTTATATTCTGCTTCTTTTTGAGAAGACAGAAAATGGAAGGGCTTCCAGTCCCAGAAATACGAACAATCGCTGTGCATGATACAAGAATCTACCAGAGAGATGGGGCAACATGGCATTAGGAGCTTGGACTGTGGAGCCAAGGGGCCTGAGTTCAAGGCCTCGCTCTACCCTGCACCTGCTGCGTGGCCCCATCCGAGTCTCAGTTTCCTCACCTGTCCTATGGACTGCTGGTAGTGCCTATAATATGGGATTGTTACAAAGTGAAATGAAATAGTCCATGTGAAGCCCAGATCACAGATGTTGGTGGATAGGAAGTATTCAATAAATGGCAGTGATGCCAGCAGGGAGATATGGCGAATTCGTGGCTTGGCTACTTAAAAGTCTTTCACGCATCACCTTCTGTCTTACCTTGTTCTATGAAACATGTGGCAAAACTGCAATGCTCACTCTCGCAGGCTTCCCTGCCTCTAGGACTGGTCACGTTATGTCTTTCTGACCCCTGAGAGATGACCGGCAGTTACAAGGAGGGGTGTTCAGGAGCACTTTTGAGACAGGGCAGCTTCAACGGAATCATTGCCTTGGCTTTGTGCCCCTTCTCTTTTTTCCTCCTATTTTTTCTTGTCTCGGGTTCAGACTGAAATGCTAGAGGGACTTCTGGCTGTGTAGCCATGAGAATGGAAGCTCCGTTGAGTGGCAGGTAGGCGGGCGGCTAGAAGGAGACCGAGGCCCGGTGATGCGCTCACTGTCAGAGCCCCAGCCTGCGGGCCTTCCATGTGCGCTTACTTGGAGAACACAAGCTCCAGCCTGTTAAGACAGTCAGCTTCCCTGTTTGTGAAAACTGTAAATATATTCCTGACGTTAGACGCCATTCCAAAGACGGTTGATGTTATTTTCACACATACTCATCCATTCTGTGGTTTACAGCAATCAATGGCTAGGTTAGATTTCTTTCCTGTTTTTTTTTTTTTTTCCTCTTTATAAGGGGAAAAAACCCCACATGAAGGAAATATTTCATCTATTTTTTATTCCAATTTGATGTGAACTATATACCATGGTAATTTCTCAGATACTTCCTTGGAAAAACATAATTCTCCTTATTTATTCTATGAGAAACTGGAACAAAAGAAAACCAGGGCAGGAATAAATCTGAAGCTTTCCTGTGCTCTGCAAGGCCAGAGTCCAGGAAGGCCCTGGCTCCAGCCCCGAGAGCATCTGACACTGTGGAATTCCTTTATGGGCTTGGGTTGTCAGGCACCTTTTTGAGATCTCATAAATATGTATACTTGTCCACTTTTAAAAAGGTCTTATTTCTTCAAATGGTTCTATTAGAGTCTGATTAAAAATGAATCAGACTGAATAAATAGCTTTATGACTGGAATAAAAGTCGCATCTGTGCAAAAGAACATACTAAGCAACCTCATTCTGTACTTTGACTTTCCACTACAAATTTTGAGAGAAAAATTGAATTAGATTCCCCTAGGTGGTATGGAAAATTGGAGGAAATAGCTTTCTCCTAATTCTCCCTTTTCTGAGAAATAAAATAATATCCAATAGAGGAGAGTGACCTAGCAAAGCCTTTGTTTTTTTTCCCCCTTTATGCGGTAGCCTACTTTTGTTAACAAGCCTTGGAAAAGTTGAAGATTAAAGATGAGCTTGACAGAGAGAGAGAGAACGCACCCACCCAAGGAGCCCCATCTTACTTGCTGTGACCAATGACATGAACTGTGTCACTTCAGGTTAAGATTGGAAACAAAGGCTCTAAAGGAAAAACACAAAGAACCCCAAGACTAGAAATGAAGAACAGCTATGACTTCTAAAAAGATCCAGCAGATTGGCTACGGTCGGGAAAAGATCATTACGTAGATAGTAGCTACTGGATTCGTCCATGCTGTCATAAGCTCAGTCAGTCTTTCCGTCTGTGTGGTTACGTATTCGGGGTGGGGTCTGCACCAGATGTGTGAGATCTTAATGAGAAGTAAAATTTAAAATCATTTCATGCGGACCACAGTCCTATTTTGGAGTCCGATAATACCTGGTCCAGGAACCTGGGCTCAATCACTCACTAGCTGACTCCCTTTGGGTGGGTTACCCTAGCTTCCAAGGGCTAACTTCTTTCAAATGTGAAGGGTCTAGTCTGTGTTGGAAAAATACCCTACGTTGGCTGCCTCACGGACCCCACCTTCCAAACTGTGGTGGGTAGATCTGAATTGTAGCGTGTATCCTTGCTGCGGTTTCGCACACCCCGTGGCCTTTCTTCTTCCCTTGGTAACAACCCTGGGGGACCACCTTTCTCATTCCCAGGCTGAGGTTCGGGTTGGGGATTCTAGCTTGCCTCTCCGAGGGTGGACAGAGGGGCCAGGCTCAGCCCATCTATGCACTTTATCTTCTTGGACACCATGGTGAATTCAAGGATGGAGAAATGACCCCAGCCCTATAAAAACTGGCCCTGGGGTCTTTGCTGAGAACATGGGAGTAAGACGTCCCTTCCCTGGCTTAAAGTTTTGCTAAACTGGAAGCAGGCAGCATGGGACTACTCATGGCCTTTCTGGCTGAGACATGGAGACTCTCAGCTTGGAATGAAGCCAAGATAAAGGAGTCAAAGCAAGAGATGGGAGCAACAGCCTGGCGGCTCTGGGTAGCCCATGCGGCCACAAAGTCGCTGCAGGCTGTGTTCCTGGTCGTGTGAGCCAAAACTCTCTCTAATTTGTCTGAACTAGTTTGAATTGTTTTTTAGTCACCAGAAGCCACAAGACCCTATCACAATGCGCCATGTACCTTCCCCATACTCCTCCACCTCCCAAGCTGATGGAACCAGACTGGACTCGTGACCCCACAGCAGTGATCACACAAACCGGTCAACAACACAGAACTGGTGGGCTGGCTTGGAAAGACTGAGCTGGCCCAGGCAGATTTTTCTGGAAAATGGAGAAATGGAGATTAGGGTTAGGATGTGCTAGATAATCTCAGAGTCCATTCCAGTTCCAACCTTATATAGTTCCTATAAAAAGTTTGGTGGGTTTATTATTATTATTATTATTTTGGTAAAAGGAACTGACTTAAAATTAAGGTGAACAGTGCTATATTTTGGAGTTGGAATATCCCCTTGATTACTTCTCTGCTGTTTGGCTGTTAGGCTGGTGACTTGGCTTATCTGAGTCTAGCTCCTCCTCTGTAAAACGGGGAGGACAATGAACAGCTTGGTTTTGATTCGACGTCTGAACGAGGTAGCCTGTCAAGCTCCAGCACCACCAGCTCATCAATAGGTGACATGAGATGATTTAGTTCTCACTTGATGGTCATTGGCAAGTATTATGAAATATTTGTTAAACACACTATATAAAACTCTGTGGATTTTTACTATGTCCAAATGCATTAGGACGCCAACTCGTACCGGGTCACCTGCCCTTCAAGTCCAAAATGCCTCCAGTTGGATCCTGGTTCTGCTATTTGTTTGCAGGGCAACCTCGGGGGTGTCACTTCCTTTTTACATGCCTCAGTTTCTCAGCTGTATAACTGGGTAATTGAGTACCGAACTCATCGAGTCGTTATGCAAAATAACAAATTATTATCTTCAAAGCATTCAGAAACAGTGCCTGGCACTAAGTAAAAATGTTTGCTGTCCTTATCGTCAGCCCCATCATGACCAACATCTTCATTATTCTTGTCATGGTTTTGGCTGTGGGAGGGAAAGCCAAGGGCACCGGAGAAAGCTGAGGCTTCCAAACCCCGGACACGTAGAATTCTACACTCGTGCTGAATGATCACACACGTTTCTGGGAACAGCTGGTTGACCAAGAGCTTAATCTTGCACGGATAACACTAATATTTTTTTTCCCCTCTCCTAAACATTGTGTCATTTGCACATGATTTTAAACTTTCAGATTTTAAACTGAACTTGAAAAATGCTGTTGACCCCCAGCCACCACCACAGGAGGCAGGGAGTGAGGAAATGTCACCTGGAACGTCTCGGGGCCCGTGGTCCAACACCACAGAGATGAAGTGACCTGTGCTTTTTTTAAATAAAAGCCCTGAGCTGGGGACAGTGACTGCCACCATGCTGTCCTGGGCTGGAGGTCCCCTCCCTTGGCGGGCCCGCCCCAAGAGCAGCCCAGTGACAGTGGCACATGGGAACTGCCTCTTGGGCGGGCAGGGCTGGAAATATCAAATGCTGATGGTGGTGTAGCCTTTTAATCCACAGGGTAGCAAAGTAAAGGTCAATTACCTCACTTAGAGGAATGAAAGGCGTGTAGTAAAAGTCAAACAGATCTGCCATTAGATAATATATTTCACGCATGAAAATGAGGGCTTTCTACTGCAGGGTTCTGTTTAATGCACTGGTAGACAGCGCTTTCTGACAATGAGTAAGACACGAGGCTGACAGTGAAGCTGCCCGACTGGGTGTCCTCTGTGTGATGACGGAGGAGTCTGTTCGGGTCTGTGCAGTCACCACTGATTGGTGTCAGGACCCAGCCTGGAAGCCAGCAGGCTGGCCCCACAACCTGCCAGACAGAGCGGGAGAAACAGGTGCTTCTGTGGGTGGCTCTGGGGACTTGAGGCTGTCAGGATGCTCTCAGCTACACCAGACGGGCCTTCCAGTCTCTAGTCTGCCCAGTCCTGGAACCTGCACCTTTGGCTTTGCTCCTTCCCCGACCTTGGCCTTGGCTCGGCACCCAGCTCTGCTGTCCTGTATTGTGCATTCGGTGTTCCAGCCTCATTCCTAATCTCCGGGGCTGCGACACTTTATTCCGAGGCTGTTCGCCTGCTGCCTGTACTTCAGATTCCGGTCTCTGCTTTTAACCAGTATTAAAGTTCATCCACACGGTTTCTGCCTTTGTTGAGGGTTTGATTTTGGAGTGCTGACCCTGATTATTTCATTCTGATCACTTCCAACACACCGGTTCTGTGGGAGGAGCTCTTTCTCCTAAAGCAATTGTTTGGCCATGTCTCTGATGTATCGTCTCTCTGAGCAATGCCCTCAGTTCTTCACCTCATCAGAAACATCCCGAAAGGTCACAGGCAATGTGTCAAGACTGGGCGGGGCCGTGCTTCTGCAGCTGACACCTGTGCTCTTGCCGGGTGGTGGGGGGGGGGGCTGGCATTATTTCGCCTGGGGAAGCGCTGTTTACTGGCCACCACTTAAGAAACTATCTGATGTTAGGAATGTCGTTTAATTTCTCTGAGCATCAGTTTTCACATTACAAGCATTCAAAATTTTCTACAGTTCATTTATTTTTTTTTTAAATAAGCACTTACATTAAATGGGGATATTTTGTAGAGAATGTGCCTTCATGTTTATTAAAGTGACAAAGCTGTCATTGGGGGTTCTTCCAGAAACACCGGAAGCAGGTTACATTTGTGTGGCAAAATCTCCCTTCGTTCCGGAAGCTCTAAGTGAGCTTTCATCCATGCGATGCAGTGCAGATACCCACCACCGTCTCTTCCCCGGTCAGCCCAGATCCTTTGCAATAACCCACATGCAGGTGCTTCTGCTTGAGATGATAATAAACTTTCTGGTTAGTGATGTAAATTTGGTGTGTCCTTCACAGAGGCAAGTCTCTGGGGAGACCCTCCACTAAATCATGCTGCCCTATGCACCACCCCCCCAAACTCATCTGCTCCCAAGAAATGCGTGCATCTTTTTTGCCTAAGTCTCAGCTCCCAGGAAGCCAGGGGATGCTCGACACCAGGAGGAATGCGGGGGTCTGATCTCTCTCGTCCTCTATATGGAGAAAACACTGTGAAGGGGAAGCAGAGTGAGCTGGGCACACACTATGTGGACCAGGTTTTCATGCTCCAACGGTGACATCATGGAGCCTCAGACAGACATGAAGACAAGCTGTTGACCTGAAGTTGCTCTCACCTGGGCCTGGGGTCCAGCCCTGCCCTCTGGGGAGGGCTGAGAGTTTCCGCTGCAGGACCAGAACACTTCCAGGCAGTTCTCCTGAGGTCTTTGTCCCAGGAGCCAGGGAGTGGGGCACCTGGAGCAGGGGAATTGGGGGGCGCGGGGCTGGAGATTCCAGCTGGTGGTGATGGAGCGGCTTCTTCCAGCCTGGCTACCGCACCACACAGGTGACACCTTCTGGGAGTTGGGAGTCACTCCAGACGGAGCGTGAGCCTGTGAAACTAGTCCCTCACCCCTGATGTAGGATTTTAGTGCTCCCCAAACCTTCTATCAGGGTGGTTAGATTTAACAACCTTGTTTTAAGAAAGCAGTGTCCACAACTGGGGAAAACAGATGTGTGGCCAGTGGCCTGATTAACTCCAAATAAGGAGTGGAGAGGGGCCAGGGGGCCACATACCATATTTTGCCGTGTGTATGAACACCCACGCATTTGTGTGCCTCATACACGGGATTATTGTACCCATTACTATACCCATGGTATGTACCATATCTTGCCATGTATAATGCACATTTTTTTGACCAAAGTTTTGAGAGAAAAAGAAGGATGCACATTATATGTAGGTAGTACCTGAAAAATCTTGTATCTGTTCTTGTGTTTTGTAATTATTTGTTATAAAATTTCTTATACCACAATATGTTCAAAAATAAATGCTAAAATTCCTTTATAATATAAAAAGCAAGTATCTAAACATAAGTGAATAAAACATTGAATTAAAAAATTAAAACAAAATATTCTTTTTCCTGAAATTTTGGGCCACAAATGTGGGTACGCATTATATACAGCAAAATACAGTAATCTTTATACCCATGTATAATGCACATCCTTATTTTTCCCTCAAAAATTTGGGCAAAAAAGTGCTCGTTATACAAGGCAAGATGCGGGGCTCTCGGGCTCACTCGGGGCACTCGAAGCCCCTCCCTCGGCCGAGCTGCACCCTTTGTTCCTTCTGCCTCACCGGCGTTCTAACGGAGGCTGTGCCGTGACACCGATAAATAAGCCAGCAAAGGTTGTACCGCTTAAGGCGGGGTATTGCTCCCTGGTTCCGAGTGCACAGAGCTGTGAATCTGAAGAGTAGGCGCTTCCATGTTTCTGGGTTGGTGGCCAGCGAGCAGAAGGAGACTGTAGTCAGGGACCCGGAAAGACAAGAAATGACCTAATAACATTCACTCTAGGTCCTATGTCACCCACCAAGTTAGAAACCCCTACACCATCCAGATTTGAAGTCAGAGTAAAGCACGTGGGAAATACATGAAAAAGGAAAGAATTCTGGGCAGATGTAAATTACAAAGTTAGACTATGATGACTTCCAGCTACATATTATGAACTCTAAAACAATCCTAAAATTAAAACACACACGCGCACACAAAGAGGTATAGCCGATAAATTGACGGTGTAATCATAACATTACATTAATCTGAACAACCGCAGAAAAAAAGGAAAGTGAACAAGAAGAATGGGACCAATGGTAAATAAATACCAAGGTGTTAGACTTAGCCCTGGCCGGGTGGTCCGGTGGGTGGGAGTGCCATCATGTACACCAAAATGTTGGGGGTTTGATCCC
Organism: Anoura caudifer; assembly: GCA_004027475.1. Classification (NCBI taxonomy): domain Eukaryota; kingdom Metazoa; phylum Chordata; class Mammalia; order Chiroptera; family Phyllostomidae; genus Anoura; species Anoura caudifer. The sequence goes on from PVKU01000001.1 coordinate 176,439, forward strand.
CAGTCAGGGTGCGTATAGGAGGCAACCAATCAATGTTTCTCTCTCTCTTTCTCTCCTTCCTCTCTCTCTCAACTCAATAAGCATATTCTCAGGTGAGGATTTAAAAAAGAAAGAAAGTTAGACTTAAATCTAACCACATCAATAGTCACATTAAATCTAAATCTAAGCACTCCATAAAGATGGAGATAAAAAAGCAAGAGCAACTATATGTTGCCTACAAAAGGCTGGAAAAAGATACAGTGTGTTAACACTACTGAAGAGGAAGATGGAATGGTGTGTTAATATCAGGCAAATTAACATACGTGAGGGACTCAGAAGAATGCTGTTATGTAGGTAGTGCTCAGTGAGGGTTCATGTTACTCGATTGCTTTTATGGGAAGGGGGAATCTAATGAAGGAGGCAGTGAATCACAGTAGACTTCAAAGTCAAGTGTAGGAGTAGACCAGGAGTCTTCAGTTCAGCTGCTAGCATTTTATTGACTGGCTGAGCAACTTTAGATAAGTTACTTAACTTCTCTCAGCCCCAGTTTCCCTATTGGTAAAATGGAGAGCAACAGTACTTAACACACAAGGGCTGTTAAGATGGAAGGTGAAATGAGCAACCTGTACCAAGAAATTCTATCACCAGCTTTTTTTTTTTTCCCCCGAGACAGGGGAGAAAATAAGGAAATGTGGTATTTTCCACACCTGACATTATGGGCTGAGCTTCATGACTGTTGCCCAAACTATGTCCACGTGGTGGAGAGAAAAGGGAGGAGCAGCAAGATGGGGGAGATGGAATGAAGACAATAGAAGTAGGAAAAAGGGACAAAAAGCAATGAGGGGATAATAAATCCTCCAAGAACCCTGGAAATCATGGGGATATGGCGACAGGATGCAGAGTTTCCGACACTGTGTTGGGCGAACGTTTCAGCCATTTTTATTTAAAGATCTGAGTACAGGGCAGGGACTAGTGAAATCTAGATGGTTCATACATTGGTAACACACACACACACACACACACACACACACACACACGAATAATTCTGTGGCAGAATTGCCTGATTTGCAAAGATGAGAAAAACTGTCATTCTCTAAGAGTGCTGTTGCCATTCCAGGCTGGACCCTGATGCAACAAAAAATCTACAGACACCATGACAGCCCAGGGCTTTCCAGTCGCACAGGACGATGTTTTCCTGAGGGTCAGTCGGATCACAGTCACCGATGAAGTCTGTTCGGCCACATCCATGGCCATTCATTCAATAATTGTTTGCTGGGTATCTGATATGAACGAGGCGGGCTGGTATTCGATCTTTCAAGAGTTTCCAACTTTCCTGTTTCTACTTCCTATCTTCATTTCTTAGAATCCTGTCTGGAAAAAGAAACTATTTTGGGCAAGTATTAAGATCTACACTTCTTGTTTGGGGCAGACACACATTTAGAATGCCCAAGTCTCCGTGCAGGGTGCAGCCTCATTTTCCGATTACATCTGGAGGATAATAGTGATTTATCATATGGTTTAATGTCATAAAACATTTATTAAGCGCCCAGAGTGTGCTAGACACACAGAAATCAGATATAAGACATTGTTTTTGCTTAGCAGCCCTTTGTAAAAGAAGACTAATGAATATCTGTGTATTCAATAGATCAAGCAAGCAATATACATTTTAAGAAATTTATAAATATTTAATCAAGATGCTGTACAGTAACTCTGACAGAGAAACCTAAGCTTCTTTGATTGCTAAAATAGAATTCTAATAAAAATTTAAAGGTCTACAGCTTTTGTGGACAAAACGAATTAAAAAAATCTCAAAATGAATATTTCAAAATTATTCCATACAATTTCTCAGAAAAGGATTAAAGATCAGAGAATTTCTCACATCCCCAACAGACAAGATGAATTAATTCTGCATCACTGCAATCTAGAGAGAAAATGTAGAAGAGTTCATACTATCCCCATAGCTTGTATGTTAATGACTTGGAAGGGATTTGAAGTCTGACTTTATCCTTTCATTTCGAATGCCTTTAAATATAAACACGCACGCACAATTACAGACGTGGGAGCCTTAGTCTACAGATCTGTGACTCGCTCAGGTTGGCATTTTGTGACTCTTTGGAATGTCATCCTGGACTCCAACCCCTTTTGTTCTAAAGTTAATTTTAGCTCCGAATTTCCAGGTCTCTGGAGAGACTGTGTCATAACGAACTTCACTAGGAGACAGATTTTTGGGTCTATATTTAATTAAAAGTGCCCTGACATCTGCTCAGCCGCCATCCTAAAAACGTCCATCTGAGACGAGAGTGGTGACCCACTACTTGGGATCTATATTTGCAGGGACCGCTCTGCGGAGGGAGCTGCCAGCTGGTGGCCTGCCTTCTTCCCCCCACTGGGCCACGGAAAGGGAACAACGTGGCGTGTGGGAGGTCTACAGTCGCAGAGATTAAATCACCATCCGAGTGGACGAGGTTACAATACCATTCAAAGACATTACCTAACTCTCGGCCACACTTCCCTTTTGCCCACACTAACAGAGCTCCGCAGGTGAGTTCTTCCAGGTGTCTGCCGACCAACCGCTGCTGTTGCGGGGAGCAGACACAGGCCGAAGAATGTTTATCTATCATCAGCGTCCAGGGAGAGGCAAGGTAGAGGAGGTACTTTGGCACAGTGGGGAGTGTATAACATTTACGAACGGAAAGAGAATTGACTCTGCCGGGTTGTTTACTGCTGCTGGAGAAAACAAAAGAGGTTAATTTCATACTGTTTCATAGAGCTTTGAAAGAGGGTGAAATAAAATAATGCTTGGGCATCAGAGTGGTGCGCTAAGAATCTGCGCCCCCCCCAAGCAAAACAAACTCCATGTAGGTTTAAGACCTTTAAAATGGATTTTAAATTCTTATGAATTCAGATCCTGAGGGATTATGTTAAGTAGTTCTTACAAATCATATCTCGTGCCAAATGGCATATAGAAAAAATATGCAAAAATATGATGATGTTTCATTGAAGATTCTGTGTATTCCGTATTATGGCTGAATTTGAATTTTTATATTTATAGATATCATTGCATCACATATGGTAAGTGATCATAAAATATGCATATGTAAAAATCATATTGGTTTACCTATATGCAAATCAGTAAATATATTCCTGCATGTAATTTTTAAAACATGTAACTTCTCAGAAACGTGGCTGGAACCTGGTTGTTTCTTATGGGCCATGGAGTGCTAAGAAAGAGAAATATAAACCATTCATTATTGGTGGCCCTTTGGCTATTTTTAAATCGGTAGGAAACTTCTTTTTGGCCGGGACAGTTCCCCAAATAATTCCTATTGTGTTGCTGTTCTGCGTGGCCTTCTGTGGGCTGCAGGGCTGTCCCTTGTTATTGCCCCACTGTGACCAGTGAAGGGAAGAACACAGAATAGATGCTAAATAAATAGTTCTGTTTGACTGAATAATAAGCCTGTATAAGTATTTCTATAATAAACTGATTTTATTTATTTCATTGAAAGTATGATGGAATAATAATAGGTAACCATTCAAGTAATCCACCATAACAGAAATACTGTTAAGAAAGGTAGAAGAGCTTCTAAAATAATCTAAAAGATCTTGAAAGCTTCATCTGCCCTCATTCTATTTTTGCTTAAAACGAAAATAGCAACGTTTGCCTTGTGCTTTACAGTTTACAAAGTGTTTTAACATGTATCCTGTGTTTATAAGTTTCACAACAACTCTGCGATTTTACGGATGACGTAGGAGTCCCAGGCGCCGACCCACATCTGCCCTTCCCGGAGCCGCGGGGGTGGAGCGCACACCTGCGCACCCAGGCCATCGACTCCCTAGTTCTCCCCTCGGCACCACACCATGTGCCTGTCCGCTTTGGCCTCACGTGTGCTGGGATAATGCTCAGGCGCGTTCATTCTCCTACTTAGATCCTGCATCACTAGTGCGGTGGTCAAAAGGGTGAACTCATGAACACCAGCCTTGCAGGGACGATAGCAGCAGAACTGCGGGAACACTTACCATATCCAGCCAGGGCTGTAGGCGGTAACCTGGCCTGCGTCACTGACCATCAAACGGTGGCATTCCGCGGGGAACAAAGGGCCCTCTTGTGCATAACTCTCCTATGCTGCCTGCTGATGCATCTGGAGTTCCCACTACTCCAGTCATTCCTCTGGGTGGATACAGCCACCCCCTTAAAAAGGGGAGGCTGAGAGGGAAATATCACAGCACGCAGGCTTGGGAAACCGTCCGAGAGGGGGCGCTGTGGGACGTGGAGAGAGGTCAGAGCAGTTCTGGAGGGGGAGTATTAGGGATGGGAGCCTGCTGGGTGCGCACCGAGATCGCAACGGTGGTGTGTGGGGGAGGGGTGGGAGATGACCCTTCCCCAAACTTTGTTCCGGGCGCTCCGTGTCCCTGTCCTTGTCTCTGTCATTCTACAGCACCCTGGGCTTGCTGAGCGGTTCATGGATTCTGTCCATCACACTCAAGATGCCACAGAATCGGGCCACGGAAGCATGGAGCTCATCTGATAAGGCTCAGCGATGGTGAAGTGATCCTCGGAACTGAAGCAGCAAACCTGTCTCTCCTGGGGTCCTCGGAGGAGGATGCAGCCTGGTGTACCGTTTCTCCCACAAAGAAACCGTTTCCTGTGTGTCGAAAATGGCACCAGCTCTCCGCAGGGAGAGGAGAGGCTGGCAGGGAGTACAGGTTTGTGTTCTCAAACCCAGCTTGAAGATCTTTTGCCTTTTTTTCTTTCTTTCTTTCTTTCTTTTTCTTTTTTTTTTTTGGTGAAGCTGTGAACTTGCAAAGGGCAATGTGCCTTCCTTTAAAGTGATGTCACTAGTGAGCTGAAGGGGTGGCATAGAAGTTCCATTACAAGCAGAGTTACATGTCATATATGTTGATCAATAATGAAACTAAGGTTCTTAAGTGCGCTTTCTAATGATCATAGGAAGAAAAATGTAACAAATGCATTTTGGAAGCTCAGCGGGAAGTACTCAGTGACTGGTGAATACATATTAAAGAGCAGTGTCTAAGCAATTTGGGCCACAGGGGCCATGTATTAACTGATCTTTATGCTGCAGACAGAGTTTAGCATAGGACTGTGCACATAGTAGGTGCTCAATTCATGTTTTCTGCCCTATTGGTGATCTGAGCAGATTAAGAATACAGATACAATTTCAAGAGCATTATTTAATTTTGCAAGTATTTTAAGAAATGATAATAAGTTAAAATATTTATGCGCAACTTACGAGTTGGAAATTATCTATTCATTACCATATACACTAAATTACTTGATTTTCCTGCTAAAACTCTTCCAGTGGTTTCCCATGGCCTACGAGACCGCAACAGTCCGGCAGTTGTCCGACTCTCCTGCCTTTATTTCTCGGACTTTCCCCCTGAAGCACTCTGGACCGCTCTATTTCCGTTTCTCCTTGGGGCCTTCACCTTCCTCATCCCTTTTGGAATGTTCTTCCTGCGGATTTTTACCTGACTCTCTCCGTCCCACAACCTGGCTTCTGCTCTGATATCCTGCCTTTAGAGAAGCTTCTTCGACCACTCCGAAAGTAGTCTTCTCATTCTCTTTCCCTTACCCTAATTTATTTTGTGTCACGGCCTAACGTTATAAAATGCATGGCTTTTCTCACGACAGGTTCAGTATCCGGCATAGCATAGGTACCCGGGAAACAGTTCGCTCAAGGTGTCCATGTGTCCAAATCAGTGTGTTGGATGCGGTGGACCCCGAGGTCACGACTCAAATGCCTGCGCTTATCAGGCAGGTAAGCAGACCCTGTCTCAGGTGACAAGGCGAGACGTGAGCAGCGACTGTCTGGAAAGTTTAGGCTCCACAAGAAAAGGTATTCGAATGAAAAAGGAAACGGAAACACTGTGTTGACCAAATAAAAATATAATGTATCTGAGGACTAGACTGGCCCGACCTCTTCGGATTTACGTAAATTGTGCATTTATAGAGAGCGTGATCACCTAATGCTGGTGGGTTTTAGAGAAAACTATCATTTCCGATGTGTGCAAGGTGGGGAGAAAGTATATTTACAGTTGTGAGAACGCAAAACTCAAAATTGGTAAAGCTGTGGTCATAGTCACAGCCCGCGTGCCTGTGTCCACACCGGCAACTGGAGCTTTTCTTTTGCCCCGCCCTGTGCTTATTCCCACGTCCACTCTTCCTTTCTTTCGCCTTCTCTTCTTAAAGGTTTTTCCCTAAGATCTGAGGGTGAGTTAGCACAGCCCCCATGTCCAATTCTCAACTATTCAGTAACCTGCCGATCCGAGCAGTTACTGCAGGTGATGACACCTGGGAGTTTTCTAATCACAGAAGCAGGAAGTCCCACACTCAGGAACATAGTTAGGAAGCAGGGAAAGAGGGGGCTTGCCGAAGACAGACGGGTAATAGAAAACGTCACCCCTCACCCCTGGTGCCTGCTCTCAGGTCTGCAGAGAGGGGTAATCCCCTGAGGAACAATCAATCATCTAGTAACATGAATAAGGCTGTCGAGGCTATAAAGCCTTTATTTGATAACTAGCCCTGTCCACTCTATCCCAGATTAGGTGGTTCTGGTTCTCTGACGTCCTAACTGGTCTGCGGCAGGGTTCCGACCGGGTCAATCTATTATCATCGGCTGTTTATATTCCTCTGCAATCAATGTCACGCCATACCGCTCCAGGCTGTGATTCACAATCATAAACTGTGGTTTGTGTTTATCAGCTTCGGTTATGAGAAAGATGGGGCAGGTAGGATGTAATTACGTTGTCACGGGCTGCTCAGAGACAAACAGGGAGGCTCACTGCAGTGACCACCGAAGGCAGGCATGTCCTGTCCGAGAGCTCAGTTTAAGTGACCAGGTCTCCGCGGCTCCCAGCATCGAGCTACAATTGCCTCTGTGTTTGGCTGCCTTGGTCATGCTTCTCCCAGACTAGAGTAGCACTTTGCAATACAGAGATCAGAACTGTCAGTAGTTCTGATCCTTTATGCTTTGTAGCAAGACACTGATCAGCTGTGTAAGAGTTTGTTATCATTATATTGATTCATGGGGAGGCTGGTCAGCCTCAAATTAACAGGGAAAACCCAGCAAAAATGAATGTGTCAGTTCAAAGCCCAGACCTCGGAGCTTTGGTCCCTGCTGAACTCTCTTACTACTGGGGCACAAAGCTGTCCTCACAGCAGGGTTAGGGAGCGTTTATAATGTCTAAAGAGTAGAGATATGTCCAAATTTCAGTTCACATTCTGTGTTTTCAAGCAAAATTAGCATGTGGATATTGGTAAATTCTGACATTTTTTTTTTTCTGGAAGGATTTGACTATCATTGTAAGGTGCCCTTTAGAATTCATTACTTTCAAAACATATTGTAATTTAAGCTTTTTTCATTACTTTGGGAAAAGATCATCAAATTTTCAGCGGGCTAAATCAACACTGAGAGAGCAGCTAATAAATTAGAGATACAGAAATATGTTACTGCCGACAGACTCACTAGAACAAAAGAATGAAAAGCCCCCACTTGTGACTAAACCTATGTGCAAGTGGCCATTTGCTGTTGGCTAATACTAATTAACCACAGGGAAATGCAGATGTCAAAAAAAACTTACATACTACCTCTTCATGCCCATCTATTTTTTGTTGTTCAACTCTAGAGTATCATCTTTATCAAGAAGATTTGATGCAATAAACTTTAAAATATATAGACAAACCTCATTTTATTGTGCTTCCCTCACTTGTGGTTTGCAGATACTGATTTTTTTTTTTTTTTAACAAAATCAAAGCTTTGTGGCAACCCTGTGTCAAGCCGGCCTATCGGAGCCCACTTTCCCAACAGAATGTGCTCACTTTGTGTCTCTCTGTCATAATTTGGTAACTCTTGAAATGGCTCAAAACTTTTCATTATTATTATGTTATGGTGATCTGATCTTTGACGCTACCGTTGTAATTGTTTTGGAGTGCCAGGAACCACACCCACACAACAGTGAACTCAGTGGATCAGTATTGTGTGTGTTCCGGTTGCTTCACGCACCTGCCGTTCTCTTGTCTTTCTCCCTCTCCTCCGGGCCTTCCTATTCCCTGAGACAAATAATACCAAAATCAGGACAATTGATAACCCTACCATAGCCTCTAAATGTTCAAGTGCAAGAAGAGTCAGACATCTCTGACTTAAAATTAAAAGCTAGAATGACTAAGCTTGGCAAGGAAGGTATTTAGAAAGCCAACGTAGACAGAAAGCTAGGCTGCTTGCACCAAACAGCCTAGTGGTGAGTGCAAAGGAAAAGCTGTTGAAGTAAATTAAAGGTGCCACCCAGTGAACACATGGAAGATAAGAAAGCAAAACAGCTTTATTACTGGTATGGAGAAAATTTTAGGGGTCTGGATAGATGATCAAACCAGCCACAGCATTCCCATACACCAAAACCTAATCTGTAGCAAGGCCCCGACTCTCTTCATTTCTGTGAAGGCTGAGAGAAGTGAGGAGGCTGCAGAAGAAAAGCTTGAAGCTAGCAGAGGTTGGTTCACAGGTTTAAGGAAAGAAGCCATGCCCCCAACGTAAAAGTGCAAGGTGAAGCAGTAAGTGCTGATGTAGCAGCAGCAGCAAGTTATCCAGAAGACCTAGCTAAGATCATTAATGGGGGTGACTACATTAAACCATAGGTTTCAATGTAGGTGAAACAGGCTGATACTGGAAGAAGATGCCATCTAGGAGTTTCAGGGCTAGAGAGCAGTTATTGTCTGGCTTCGAAGCTTTAAGGTACAGGCTGACTCTCTTGTTAGGGGCTAATGCAGCTGGTGATTTTTAGCCAATGCTCATTTACCATCCCCCAAATCTTATTAGGGCACCTAAGAATTATGCCGAATCTACTCTGCCTGTGCTCTATAAATAGGATAAAAGCACATCTGTTCTCAACATGGTTTACTGCATATTTTAAGCTCACTGTTGAGACCTGCCACTCAGACAACAACAACAACAAAAAAAGATTCTTTCCAAAGTTTGCTGCTCATTGACAATGCACCTGTTCACCCAAGAGCTCTGGTGGATCTGGACAATGAGATTAATGTTGTTTTCATTTCTGCTAACACAACATCCATTCTGCAGCCCACGGATCAAGGAGTAACTTTGACTTTCAAGTCTTATTATTTAAGAGACACATTTTGTAAGGTTTTAAGTAGTCATTAGCTGCCACAGGTAGTGATTCCATTGATGGATCTGGGCAAAGTCCATTGAAAACCATTCTAAATGCCACCAAGAACATTCATGATTCATGAGAAGAGGTCAAAACTCCAACATTAACAGGAGTTTGGAGGAAGCTGATTCTAACCCTTTTGGGTGACTTTGAGAAGGTCAAGCCTCGAGTGGAGGAAGTGACTGCAGATGTGGTGGAGAGAGCAAGAGAGCCAGAAGGGGAGCCTGAAGATGTCCCTGAACTGCTGACCTCTCAGGATAGAACATGCGCTCCTGAGGAGTAGCTTCTTCTGGATACACAAAGGGAGATGGAATCTACTCCCGGTGAAGATGCTGTGAAGGTTGTTGAAATGACAGCATGGGATTTAGAATATCACGTAAACTTATTTGATTAAGCAGCAGCAAGGTTTGAGAAGATCGCACCAGCTTTGAAAGAAGTTCTGTTGTGGGTAAAACACTACCAAACAGCATCGTGCGCTACAGAGAAATCTTTTGTGAAAGTCAGAGTCACGCAATGTGGCAAATTTCACTGCTGTCTTATTTTAAGAAATTGCCACAGCCATCCCATCCTCCAGATGTCACCAGCCCAACTGGTCAGCAGCCATCAATAGCCAGGCAAGGACCTCCACGAGAAAAAAGATGATGAATTGCTGAAGGCTCAGATGATGGTTAGCATTTTTAAGCAATACCGTATTTTTAAGTTAAAGTATGTACATTGGTTTTTAGACATTATGCTATTGCATGCTTACTAGACTACAGTGTAGTGTAACCGCACCTTTTATATGCACCGAGAAATAAAACCATCGCGTGACTCACATTGTGGTATTTACTATGTTGTGCTGGTCTGGAACTGAACCTGCGTCATCGCTGAGCTCTGCCTGTAACTCATACTGAGGGGCTCTGTTAGTCAATACGGTAATTTTTCTCCCAATTACTTTTCCCCCAATAAAGATAAAAAAATCCATACCACTGATATTTACTTTCAAATTTTTCATATAGTTGTACCTCAGATCTCTCTCTATTGCATTCTTAGGATGTGTAAACATTTTCTCACAGTGCTTAAAATGGAGTTCCCGATAATAGTTCATTTTAAATTTTCTATATTCAAAATCTTCATCAGGTATTTGAATGGGAGAACCCATTATTTTGGAGTAGTCAGAAATTTGAAAGAAGTAATTTGACTTACACAATAGAGGAGGATGTAATTCTGCAGCTGGAGTTTCTAAATGTTCCTTAGATGTATGAAAGAAAGAGCAACTTCAATATTCTATCTAACTAAATGACTTCATCTATATTTCAAATGTTTCCAATCAATATTCTCCTTTCTTCTGTATCAGCTCACCATTATAACTACACATAACTCAAAAGCTAAGGGCCAGCTACCCTGTTAAATATAATTCACAGTTGTCACTGTGAAAAACAAATTGTTAAATACTGCCGACGGAAGCAATATGTTTATATTTTTATGTTAAAAATGCATTCTTTTCCCAGTTAGTTTTTCTCCTTCTCTGTTAGCTTTTCAAGGCGGCCCCTTCACTTCCTTCCAGCATCTTAGCCAGACTTCCTGGTCATTTCTCAACCATTGCTATCAGACCTGTCAAGTAAAGGATGAAATCACTTCAGTTTTCAAGGAACTATGAAATGCCTGGGAGAGAAATAATATGGTTAAGATTAAACCCTGGCTAAGCTTACAGACCTGTGTGGAAATTCTGCAGTCCAAGACTTTGGCAAGCAGATATTAGGACTACAGTCTTCAGAAAAGATGTTATAATCTTGAACCATTGCTTTCCTTTCTTGTGCTCACTGTCGGTCTGCTCATCCTCTGGCCCACTGAAGCATCAATTTAGGCATCTGTGTTCATGGATATTGGGGCTCGGTGAGGTCAACCTACTCTAGTAGATCTGGCCAGCAGAAAGGAAGGCCCTCCCAGTAGCCCTTGCACGCGGTAGGTGAGGGCTGTGCAACCTGGGGAAGGAATCCCCACACACAACCGCCGACTCCAGTCCTGATTGGAGGGGGTGGGGGGGCACTGCCAGAGAAGATAGTTACACAGCGTGACTGTTGGCTTGAGAAGTGTTGTTTGATATTGGCCCAGATGGACAGAAGCCAGGCAATGCGCCCCCCCGCCCCCCCACCCTGCCAAGAACTAGCCTTTCCTACTTACTCTCAAAGGCCCAATATCTATTTTTTAATGACTTGACTTCCTTCAAAAAACAGCCCAACTCTTCATGGTGGCAGTGTCTTCACAATTTATTAATTAATTCAATCAACCTTTGTTGAGAAGATAGTCTCTCCCAGGTACAGTCTAGGTCAATATTTCTCAGTGTTGGCTGCTCATTTAAATTTCCTGAAGGGCTTGTAAAATATGCTGATGTTGGTCCCCACATCAGGTACCCAGGCCTTGGGTATGAAATTAAATGGAACCAGGATTGGGGCACATCTTCCAGGCACTGAGGTGACAAAGGTGAACAGAACAGCCTTGATCCCTGCTCTCCTGGCACTTGTATTTGTGAGAAGGAAATGGCCCCAAATATTTATGAAGACTTTTATTTCTACCATTGTGGCAGTCTAGAGCACACTAGAAGCTTCTTACAACACCAGAGCTAAAAATACTTGATAAACACTTTGGAGACTGCAAAAGAGTGTATGTAGAAAATTCACTGATGTCGGAAACAAACAATCCAACCAGGGACGCAGGTGAATATTGGGGCCACTGGGTTGTTAGATTCCTGGGGTCTGAAAGCTTGAGGGTGGTGGTGGTGGTGGGGGGTAGTTTAGACATGAACCAAGATGAGCATAAGCCCAGTGCATCAAAGACCAACCCAATGAAGATGGAACCCAGAAAGTGTTAGGGTCTTGTGGGAAAAAGTAAACCAAGGTGTGGGTGGCATAGGTACACATTTCCGCCCACGTTCACTCTCCCTGTCCATGCTCCAGAATCAGTAGTCAAGGAAAGTTCTTTTTCTTGGCATGGCTCTGCATAGCAGTTAAACCAACAAGTACATTTTTGGTTGCTGTCCATCCCTCAGGGCCATGGGGTTTGAATATACCTGATTTGCATGGTCCTGAAAATGGTAAGGTGTAAATTATACCTTTAAATAGACTTGGCAGGTGCCTGAAGGGAAAATCATAATTCTTTTTATTATTTAAAGAACTGCTATAGATAGAAGACTATCAATTTTAAGAATAAAAAAGGAATCACAAAGCTTCCAGTAAACAAATCACCCCAGAGAAAATCAATGGAAGAAATAAAAAGAACCAGAAATGCAAATTCTTCGGAAGTTGTTATAATCAGAGCAAATACAAAATAAGTCTGCTTAATAGCCTTAAGAAATGAGAAGAGTGAAACACATGGGGCACAAGAGACAATTAAAAATGCCCAGGTAGATTTGGAAAAAAAAAGAAAGAAACAAAGACAGAAAGAAAGAAAGGCAGAAAGAAAAAAAGAAAGAAAGAAAGAGAGAGAAAAGAAAGAAAGAAAGAAAGAAAGAAAGAAAGAAAGAAAGAAAGAAAGAAAGAAAGAAAGAAAGAAAGAAACTAGCCCTGACCCATGTGGCTCAGTTGGTTGGGTGTCAACCTACAGAGCAAGAGGTCGCTGGTTCCATCCCAGGTCAAAGCACACGCCTGCACTGTGGGCACGGCCCCTGATTGGGGGCCTGTGAGAGGCAACCAACCAATCGATGTTTCTCTCTCACATCAATGTTTCTCCCCATCTTGTTCTCTCTCCCTTCTCCTCTCCCTAAATAATATCTTTAAAAAAAATCTAAACATGACTGTAGAAATAAAACTATACTTGTTGAAACAAAAAAGAAGTCAGTGAACGTTTTACAGAAAGACAAACCCAGTACAACATGGAAGCGGAGCTGCACATCAGAAGGAAAGGGTGGATGCCGGACACTGATTTTCCCAAGAACCCCAGGAAGCCAGTGATTCCCATGTGCTGTGGAAAATAAACTCAGAGACGAGGCATCTGTACAAAATACAGAGAGAGTAGCTGATGGAGAAATGGATTCGAACCCAGTCTGCCCAGCTACGAAGATGACCACTGGGTCATATGGAACTTTTCCTGCTTGCTTGGTCTTGCTCCTTCTCTTTTCCTCTCCCTTCACTCACTAACACACGCAGCTACACTCTTCCCTAGGGTCAGGCCACCCCTAAAGAAATGCAACTTTTTTTTTCAAGGATTACAAAGAGATGGTTGGGGAAGGAAGACTGCAACACTGTGTTTTGAACTCTTACTACACCAGGGTTCTTTACAAATGCAAATACAGGCTAAGGAAGTCCTGGCTGCCATGGGCTCCAGATTAAGGACCTGGTTAAGCAATTTGGGAGGATGTGTTAAATAGAGATTGCCTGGCAATGACTTCCAAATGCTATTCTCATCCCCTAAGCCTGATCAAAGCTTCTTTTTAAACCAGGCACTGAACATTTCATCTGGGATAGAAATTTTTTACTTGTTTTGACATCTCTGAAGAGCTTCTCAAAATTTGCCAAAAAAAAAAAAAAAAAAAAATCTAAATATATAACACATTTGTGAGTGCACCTCGAGAGAAATGTATTCTTGATCCAGGACAGCCATCCCAGCCCATGTAGGGACGCTGTTGTGCAAGGAGAGGAACGCACACAGGCAGGGCCTGTGGCTGTTGGGAACACACTTTCGGGGGGAATGCTCCCCCAGCATCTGGGCTGCTCTCTAATGAATGGGCTCTTTTTTTTTTTTTTCTCCAGCTTGCATCCCCAAAATGACTTACTCAAGCCCCATTTTGCTTCTGGCTGCCAACTATGCTAAACTCAGATTCAGAGCCAAAGGATGAGGTTTCCTCGTGCAGCCAGCGTCTGGGGAGCGATCATCTCCCACAGCCGCATCACTGAGGGAGAAAACCCGCAGCCGATGCCACAGGCTGGCTGGCGTCCAGGGTTTCCTGGCCTCAGACGCGTCTCCTTTTTGAAACCTAGGGAAACTGCAAAGCCTGGGCAAGTCACATGACAGCCCATTAGCCACACGGGAGACTCCAGACCGCAACCCAAATCCAGGTCTGCCCTCTTGGTTGGTCCCGGGTTGTTCCGACTGTGCTTTCTCTGATAACCCGAGGTGGGAGGATCCCCAGGAAAAACGCCCTCTTGGAAAAGAGAGCAGTGAAAAATGACACCGTCGATGCCAGGTGAATACGGAACATTCTCAGTTCCGAGAAGACTCTTCGGTCTGGAAACGAGAAGGTACCGCCTTCCATGTCAGATGCGCCGCGGTCTAGCACTCAAAAGCGTTCAGCTTAGAAGGTCTTCGAAAGACAGGGAGAGAGGGGCCCAGATTTCAGGCAGGCAGCACACTTTTCCTACGGGGTTTTCTTGGGGTGCAGGGCGGGGAAGAATGTCCCTGCAAGGGGGTGTCAACCGGCAGAGCTAAGGGTCGCTGTGCAAAGCCAGGGCAAAGGCATGTGCCTGCGTCGTGGGTCTGGTGCCTCGTTGGGTGCGCGTGAGGGGCTGCGTTTGGACTGCTGGCCACGAGGCAGCTAACAGTCTGCAGGGAGGTTTTCCAGATCGGCGGTTCTGCGCTGAACAAAACGAAATTCGGTCTGATGCTGTCACCCTGGAAAAATGCCATTTCTGAAGCGAAAGCCACGGGAATCTGCTTCCTTGGTGGCTGTGGCAATGGCTCCCGTGCCACAGCGGTTCGGGGCTGTCCAGGGGCAGCTGAGCACGGGCCTTCGGGCATCACCTACAGAAGCCACCGGGGTCTCGGGGTCACACAGAGAATGAGAGTTGGCTGTTCTGGACATTATGTAACAAGAAGTTGTTCCAGCTCATTATCTGTTTTAAAATGTCAGCTCTCCTGCATTTTGATAACGAGTTCTGGCAGCAGGCAGCGGAGAGACACCCGACACTACCCAGGTTTTCCACCCGGCTTTTGAACACTGGACTTTGATTCCCAGATAAAGATATGAGACTCACTCAAACATGTGGAGAGATTTTCGTGATCGGATCCAGCACCCTACGTGATCCCTAGTCTGTCTGAGAATCTCTGAGCCTTACCCTTCTCAGGAAGACAGAACTATGGTGAAGCGACACTTCGGAACTGCTCCGTGAGCATCACGTGGAAATGGTGCGGGACTGCTTTCTCTGATGGGAAGATAAAATATATTGCTTTGATCTGTTTTTCAAACAATGAGACATTTCACTCACAAATCAACCCTGTCTCCTGTTGTAAAGCACAACATCACATTGCAGAGGTGAAGAAGGCAAGGTCCAAAAGGTTGTCCTTGTTGTGGAGGATAAATAAATGCCTGCCTCTGGCTAACTAGTAGGGTCAACCTTATGGTCCAGAGGAGTTTTCAGCACAAAGGTGAGGTAAGTGTTTTGGAACTGAGGACACTGCTGGCGTGTGCGTGCACACACACACGCGCACACACCCGAAGATTCAAGGCTGGTGAATGCCGTGTCTCTGCAGCTGGCTGTTGTCTCCTCTTCCTATTTCCCTAAGTGCCCCTTCCTCTTAAAACAAAAAGTCAGACCAGACCATAATCTCAGATCAAAGAAACTTGCCATTTATATTTCCAAAAAAAAAAAAAAAAAACTTGGTAAATATCATCTGTGGTTTTAAAAAATCAATCCTTCTGTTCCCTGTAATTAAGTAGGAAAATGAATTAGTGGATGTTTCCAGATGTTAGCATTAAAAACAATAAATATACCTCCATGGCGAAGGCTTCCTTTTGGAGGGGAAGAAGTAACGAAATCAGAATTAAATTAAAGTGCTGGTCTGGGAACCCAAGAGGTGCGACTGCTCAATAAACTAATGCAATTAGACAACCTAAGAATTTTTTTTCTAGGCTCCAAATCAGAAGCATGGGCTTTGCAAAGGCTTGAGATCATTGTTAGAACCCAAGTCCATGTTCGAGCTTCTCAAAGTCACAGCCGGCACACACTGCCTTGAAGGTATCGCTTGGTCGATGATCAAGCGAGTCTCTCCAACTCCGAGTGGTTCTGCACTCTTTCAAGTGCAGCAGCCTGTTTGGAAACTGATGAGGGTTCGTTTTGAAATGAAGTCATCAAAGGCCGGCAGCCTTCCGGGGGGGGCTCCTCTTTTCAGGAGAACAAACCAAGGTTTTTAGTACAAAATCCCTTTTCAACAAATAAAAAGCTCGTATGCACGGCAGGCTCCCCCCCCCCCCCCCAAAGCCCTGGCTCTTTTCGGTGGCCCTGCAGAAGCGGGCTCTTCATTGTCTAATTCATCCAGGGATGGATTGTCTGCTGGGCTAATGAGCTCTCCTGCAGTCTCTTCTCCTGCAGGCGAATCCCCCAAAGAAAAGTCTTAAATCAGAGACTGTTAAAGCCAAAAGAGAGGAATGGAAGGAAGGAAAAAAAAAAAAAAAGGCGGGTCGAGAAAGCCAAGTTAGCAGTAGGCCAATGACCATATATCACAACTGGCTTTGGTGAAGCTGTGTGCCTGACGATTTTCATCCACACAGTTCATTTCTAAGCTTGTTCTTCCACGGCCAAGGCTCTATTCTGAGCGTCGCACCACTTGAGCCCACCTCCAATGGATATTAATGTAATAGATCATCATGGCGGATGGCTCTTAAATGTACGGATAGCAGCCTTGACTGAGAACTGATTAGAAAGGCCAGGATTAAGGAGTGCTCCTTTCTTGCCGGAAAGCGGAACATGACCCTGGAAACCCGGAGGCTCTGGTTCCTGTCCTATGAGTAATTTTCCCATGTTTTACACTGTCACCGGTGGGTCTGGCAGACATTATTAGGAGGCTCCGTGACAGCATGTAATAAAGCATGTCGGGTGGGAACTCACGGCTCCCCTTTGCACTGATGATCTCCCGGAGAAATACGGTATCGTGGGTTACGGGAGGTGGAGGCTGCCAACGCTGATGCCACCCGGGCTGACTCATCATCAGCCTGCACCGTGCCGGTGACCTGCCGCTATGAAGGAACAGCTTGCAGGAAGGGCAGCAATGGAGAGTCTGTCTTACTCGTGTTAGCTCAGATGTTCTAGAGACGATCATCTGATTGTGGATAGGCTGTTGCCAACCCCCGAACACGATCGCAGGGCGCTGCAGCTCTCCGTGCACAGGCAGGGGTCTCCGGAGGTGCCCGCCTCTGCGTCAGAGAGGTGCCCGGCGGGCAGGCCGCAGGTCGCACAGCCTGCGTTCTGAGTGGTTCAGCGATGAGCGTACAGAATTCACGAGGCCAGGGGAGGATTGGTAAAGGTGGGGGTAACCGAGGCGGCTCGTTTTAGAAATCTGGTATTTGAGTTTTCAACATCATCCAAAGTTGGTTTACTGCATTCTTTTTAACGAACTCTCCGGCACGAAGCAGATGGTTTCTCTATTAACAACCGTTTGCACTTAACATATTGCAATGAGGTGTGTACCACATGCCGCCGAGCAAAGCAGAAACATTCAGGAGTGACTAATTAGGTGTAAAGACAGATATCTCCAAGTACACAGCCCTCCTGTATGTTTTTATCGTTCACTGTTTTACTCACTCAAAGTGCTTAAGTCTGAACTATGACACCTGGCTGACAATTGTGGTAACGCTAAAATTATGTTTCTGTTCGTTCTTTGGCCACATTATTATTATTATTATTATTATTATTATTATTCGGGAGGTTATCATTTGTGTGCCAGAACTTCCTTGGTAGGTCAAACCACATTTTGTTTTTAAATGTTAGAATGTTTGCATGTTACTTCCAAACCCACCAAGCCGCTTATTTTAAGAAGTCCACTTTGCCTTGAAAATATAATATATAATAGAGATGAAATAAGACTATTGACAAAAACATGGTGTTTTACAAAGAATGATGAATTTTAATTGGGTTTTGAAAGTTATGTCTTAGTCCCGAGTGGGTAGCTCAGTTGGTTAGAGCATCGTCCCAATATGCCAAGGTTAAGGGTTCAACCCCTCATCAGGACACATATAAGAATCAACCAATGAATGTACAACTGAAACAGCAAATCTTTGTGTCTCTCTGTCAAATTGGTAAATAATTTTTTTTTTAAAGTTCAATAAAAAAGAAAGTCGTTTCTTCCTTTTGCGTCACATCTTCTTCACCAGCGGCCCACTCTAACGAGCCCATGTAACTTTCCCTTCAGCTGCTAGCCCTCTATTCTGATCCCCTCACGGCCCATGGATTTGTCTCTGAACTGAAGGTGTTTCTTCATGTCCACGACCCTGAACTTCCCCGGCGCAGGGCTCAAGTTCTGCCTTCCCGAGGCAGTCCCCCCAAAGCCAGAGGAAAGCCAGACTCGAAAGGGCGTTCACCGTGGCATGCCGTAGAAGAGAAATTCCCGACTCCTTTTCTGCCTCAGATGATCCTGGGACAGTGTCTTCTCCGTGTTGCTGACCCACGGAGTCAGTGGATGTTACGACTCTGTCACTGTGTGTCCAGCGGACAGTGTTAGGACCGTGGGATGAAACAATGAATCTCTCATAACTACGGGTGTCTTTCTCAAGAGCCCGGCATGCAAAATGTCAGAGCTGGCTGCCCATCGCTGGTGGGGTAACCACCCTTCTGTCGCCCAGACAAAGTATGTCTGCATTTCTCCAGAACTCGAGGAGTCGAGCTCAGAAAATCTGCACAGGCTCCGATTTTTTTTTTGCAATGCCCAGTTCTGGTGTTCATGGGGATTTCTACCAATGAAGAACTGTAGAAATAACGGTCACGGCAAATTGAACCTGCTGAAGTCTTTAAAGGGAAAGGAAACAATTCAGACAGATAACAGAAGTGCATTAATGAACCTATGCTAGAGTGTGAATTATGTATTAGTACAAATAAAACTCAGCCCAGCAGCACAGAAAAGAGGGGTTTGTGGAAGGAGAGAAAATGTTAATGGTTAACACTGATACAGCCAATATGTGGTAGTGAGACTAATAAACAATCATTGAGAACAAAGCAAAACTGCTTTTAAGTCAAAATATTCTATTGTAAGTACCATTCCTGGGATATAATAATGACCACCGTTCATTTAACATGTATGTAAATGTTGCCTGCATTAATACTATTTACAATAACTCATCAACATGGGTGCATTTGTTGCATTTTATAGATGAGGGGACTCAGACTGAGATATTTCTAAGTTATGTACTTTTTAAGTCTATCAAGTAGCAAGTGGAGGAGCTGGGATTTGAACCAAGTCTCCCTGCTTCGAGCCACCCTGCGCTGCCTCCCCATAGAAACCAGGGCTGGTTAACAAGCACCTATCTCAACTTAATATTTTTTATTTTTGTATTGTATCAAAAACTCTGCTGTGGTACGTGATCTCCTCTGGCGTCTTAATGTGGTTACATTTTCCAGATGTAACACTGGAATCTCTACATCTGCTGTTGTTAGCAGCAAAATCTAATGGAACGATCAATATCAGGGAAAAGGGCAAATAATCAAATTGCAAAGAAGCCTCTTGGTTTAAACTCATCAATGCTAAGCAAATATTAAACGTGTAACCCTGAGAGATATCCCTTTGTTTCTGCAGCGCTCCTGTTTTCCATAAATAACATTTATGTTTAATGAAAACAGGATTAACTTTGTATTGAAAATTGAGCCTGTCATTCAGTCTGATTAAACAGCACGCCGTCTTGCAAACCCACATTTTACTCAATACTTCTGTGTGTCTGGAACCAACTTTATTGTGAATAAATTTTCTGGATTTATCTAGATTTGGGAAGGGAGAAGAAAAAGGTGTCTTTCTAAGCAAGCACTAGTATTAAAATAGGGCATTAGATATTTTCAATCATTAGATACTATTCAACAATTTGAACTGCTTAATAAAAACAGTTTCATGTGGTTCAACGCAACATATGGAAGTAATTGTTTAGAAATAACCTTCGTGAAGGAGAGACTATCAGAAGGTCCTCTAGCAAGCTTCCTGCATCCCAGAGGTCTTCCTCCTTCTCCCCGCCCTGCTGTTACCATAGCAACTGTGTGCATGTCCCAATCACTGCAGAGCATGTTGCTTTCTAATTGTGAAATGTCTGTCAACCCATCCAGATGGTAGCAACTTGAGGGCAGGGATGGTGGCTTTCCATCTTTGTATCTCTAGCAACTGGTGCCCTGCCAGGAATTAGTAAGCATGAGATGCTTAAGGGTTACATTTGTTGGTACGGTATTTTGCACTTTTCAAAATTCTTGAAGGGGAGGTGAGGCAGGTACAGTAGCCCTCCTCCCCCACCCCCTTACACACAGTTTCTCTTTCCATGTGATCGACTGTGGTCTGAAAATATTAAATGGAAAACTCCACAAATAAACAATTCATGAGCTGTAAACCGTGTGCCAGCCAGGACACGATTCATCTCTTAGTCCAGTGTCTCCATGCTGTTGCTGCTCCCACCCACCCACTAGTCACTTAGTAGCCCTTTCAGTAACTAAACTGTGTGGCAGTACCACAGGGCTGGAACCAACCCTTCTTTTACTTGATAATGGCTCCCAAGCACAAGAGTAGTGATGTTGGTGATTCAGATATGCCGAAAAGCAGCTGTAAAGGGCTCCTTTAATTGAAAAGGTGAAAGTTCTCTACTTGAGACATTGTATTATCTTACATTATCACAAGAAAGGTGAGTGCAGTACAATAAGGTATTTTGAGAGAGAGACTGCATTCATATAACGTGTATTACAATATATTGTTATAATTGTTCTATTTCATCATTAGTTATTGTTAATCTGTTACAGTGCCTAATTTATAAAGTAAACGTTGTTGCAGGTATGGATGTATGGGAAAAAACAGTGTAGGTAGGGTTGGTACCATCTGTGGTTTCAGGCATCCGATGGGTGTCTTGGAACTTACTCCCTGTGGATGAGGGGGGATACTTTATTATTTCCCATGTTATAGTTTGAGATCAGAATGCCATATGATCTGATTTCCAGTTAAATGATGCTTTTACTCCCCCCCCCCCTTTTTAAATTACCAATTGCCATGCTCTCACAAAACTTATAACATCATTTCTATTTCAATAAACCTAACTGGTTATTCTTTTCTTTCTGAAGCCACCAACAAAGTATTTTTAAAGTGGCAAAATGTTGCACTGCATTAACGAATTTAATCAAATGGTTACTGGGAGTTCCAAAATGAACTTCTTTCCTCTGTTAATTACAGTGTATTTCCGACACCCTCTGGCCTAGTTTCGGTTTCTGTTACAGGTGACAGCATTCCACAGTCTGCGTGCTGCTGAGGTTGAGAAGGTGGCGGCCCCGGCCCCCTTCGAGGGTAACGCTGCAGGATGCGCAGCGTGCTTGATCTCTTCCTCTGCATGGCTCACCCCAGAACCCAGAGAGGACCCTGTCCTACACTTAAACGTTGCTCTGCTGAGTGGGTGGAGCTTTCACAACCAGAGAGCACTGAGTGGCTCCAGGGAGCTGGACAGGGTCCTCTGAACCAAGAAAGGCATGGTTTCCACCTTCCTTCCCTCTGATCTGTACTCAGCCACCAGGTGGGGCAGCAAAAAAATGCTTTGGAAGTGAATGTAGATGAGATTTCCCAACTGATCTGCCTGCCCCAGCTAGGACTGCAGAAGCAGGCAAAATGTTGTTCAAGATTTTGCTTGCATCTTCAAGATTTCCCGAGAAGCCCAATATTTTTCCTTTCTTTCTTAAAAAACAAAACAAAACAATGTTTCCCAAAGGAAATAAGACGTTCCCAAGATATTTTTGTAATAGACTCTCCATCCAACATCGTACTCTCTATATGTAGATTGTGGGCATATTTTCCTGCTCTGCTGGAAAGCTCGTTGAAGGGTCAAAGCATTGTCCTACAATACCAGTTAGTAATGACCGGAATGCATTCAGGATTACGTAGGTGTGTGTGTGTGTGGGGGGGGGGTGCGGAAAATACTTTCTAGGTATTCTGCTGTCACTCAGAAACATCAGCACTCCTGCCAGGAAAGAGAATTATTACCTCTGCTGATTTCTAAAGAAGTATTCATACTTGGGCAGAAACTTAAGAACGTAAAACAGGGATGCACTTTATTCATGGATCATCGAGAGGCCAATGGACACAGGCGTTCACTGACAAATGCGTACCCTAAGTCCCCTCCCTCAGCCCTTCCTGATAGCAGTCTCGTAATTCTGACTTCCCACGGGCCGTGACCCCACGGAAGCTAAAACAGGAGCTTGTTGCAGTCTCAGAGTGGCCCCTCTCTCGGTGTCTGCCACCCGCCACGATTCCGGCTCCCCAGGGTGAGAAACGTGGCCACGCCTTGTGGGTGCTCATCTCTCTCTCCTCTGCCGCCCACTCTCGCTGCCCCCCCCAACCCCCCGAAGCGGGTCACCGCTCTGCTCTGGGACTTTAAAGGTTCTTACACATCACAAATACAGGAACACATTTTCCCCCCTTCTTTGTCCCCTTAAAGGTTTGTGAAAGTTTGGTGAGAGATCGAGCAAACTGGAGTTGTGGGAGGGGCCTGAAAGCCCAGCTGGGTCTCACTGTTGTCCTTCCAGGGGACACGGGGCTGCGGGCACCGGGTGAGTGCTGTGGGTGTGGGCGCAGGGAGACGGGGACACAAAGCTGAGCCTCTCTGTTTTGTTTTCTACCTTTTCGTAGAAAAGCAGAGGAACGACAGGAACCTGGCCGAATGGCTTGACTCTCTCCCCAGTATCTGGTCACTCTCCAGGGCCTTCAAACAGCTGCGGTCACATTTAGTCCAGAGTTTGTATAGTTATTTGCAGGCGGGGGAGCATGGTAGGGAATGCTTGGGTGTTACCTGAAGGAGGGTCCTGGGTGCAGCTTTGGGAGGTGGTTAGAATTACCGGGAAATGCTGCAGTGAAGTAAGGCATGGACCTGGAGAGCCCTCTGACCCGGCCTCTGAGACACTGGCCTGGGTGAGCGTCCATCCCAAGTCCGGGCAGACCCATCAACACCTGTGGGGCTGGTGGCCCGGCGTCTGCCTCCCTCCCGCAGTCCCGTGTCCACGCTGGGCTTCTGGCCTACAAGCATGCTGACTGCAGTGGGGTCAGGGTCCTGGTAGCCATTCAATGGGGGGTGGGCTATGGGCTCCTGGGAGAAAAACTGGGCCAGTCAGGGGCCTGGGTGGCTCCCGTATACTTTTAACTCCTTGGCTGCTGGAATCCAAGAGACAAACATCATTGGGAGACAACTTTGAGACAGACATTGATATTGCGATTTCACTAAACATGTATCTTGAGGATGAGAGGAAGCCATTTCTTTTCCCTCGGCTGGTCCTTACCCGGGGGGAAAACATTATGAATCAGAATTTCTGGTCTTAAAAGCACCAGTCAGACAAAGGATAAAAGAAACAATGCTTGTCTAAGCAGGGTGGTATTTATTTATCCTGCATCCACATGTATTGCTCTGATCAATTTCATTCTCGAACTTTGGACAACCGGTTGAAGCCGGAAGCTTTGCCATTCTGGTATATTAATTAGATAAAGCATTACCAAAAATACTGGCTGAGCACCAACTCCCTGGCAGTCTATGGAAGGAGGACACAAAAATGGCCACCGCAGGTGAGTGGACAGAGCGTAGATACCTAACACAGCTGGTCTACCTGATGCTCAGCAAGGTTTTCCAGAGCCGTGCGCCCACTTCCTCACCCCACACGTGCGAACCCCACTGCGTGCCAGGCCCATTTCTAGGCACCGGGGGCAGATCGACGAGTATAAAACACAGGTTCCATCTGGGTCTAAATTCTGCTCACGCAAAGTAGCGTCCTCGGCTAATTTATTTAACCGTTCTGTGTCACATCTGCAAAAGAGGGAATGAGGTGAAATTTTCCGTGGTTGCTTCCATCCTAAAAGAAGCGACTCTGCCATGCAAGGGCTGTGCTGTGGGGCACAGATACCGCCCCTATAATCCCAGCGCAGGAGTTCACCCCGCGGCCGACCCCCAACCTGCCACATGGCTGACCCCTGAGGCGCCCCCTCCCACCGTCTCTTGGCCCACCCTCTCCCCCATCTGTTCCCTGCTCCCAGCAGCGCCAGAGGGTCTATAATTACCCACGGATGCCACCCATATGTTGTAACAGCTTCGCTTCCCTGGTATTCTGGTAAGACGAAGCGGAGAAGCAGCCAGGGCAGCAGCACGGCGCCCACGCGGGCCATCCCCCTTGGCGGCAGAGGGGCGAGTGCCACCGGGGGCTCATTCGTTCCTCCCCGACCGACACCCCTAAGGAGCGGGAGGAAAGGCAACATGCGCCCGACTGAAGTCAGCCTGTGGTTGCAACGCCGGGGTGTGGTGGGGGAGGGGGCAGTAAAAGAGAACGCATTCGGGACCAGTGAATCTCGTTTTCCTTTAAACACACGACTTTGGTTTATTGGCGCAATTAGAGTTGGAAGCGCTCACAGCTGATGGGAGAGGCGTCCTCTGGCATCTCCGTTTTTCCCTGAGATGCGCCAGATTGCATCGGTGGGCATTCCATTCTCTTACATCTTCGCTGACTCTTCCATCGCCATTTCTCCAGATTCAAAACAAAACAAAAATATCCCGGTCCCTTCCAACACGGGGCTTAATTCCCTACAACACGTAGGTGCACAGCACTCCCCAAGGTTCAGGAAAGAAGGAAGGCCTTCCCCCTCAAGGCTAGCCTTTCCCTGAGAGAGCCTCATTCTTTTCGCCTGATGCAGTTAACAATACGGGAGGGATGACAGCTAAAATTAGGCCTTGCTCTGGGGTATCAGTCTGTTCCGAGCAGTGCAAGTGATTCACACACACGTGCATGTGCGCGTGTGCACACATGAGATGCCTTCATTTATCTCCCTCCATCGTAGGAAGACCCCAATGATACTGCAGACTGAAGGAATCTTGTTACCCCGGAAGACTTGTGTGAACGCTGATGCTTTGACCGTATTAATAGGTGTTTTTGGTTATGTAAATTTGTAAGGCTCTGGTCAAATAACATGGAAGTATTTCTTTACTGCAGGACATCTCACGTGCTAATCTTCGGCTCTCCTAGAAAATACTGCAAACATTTCCCGGATGTATTTGGGCCCCTGCGGCCTTCATGGGCAGAGGGACCCTGGGCCACACGACACCAGACAAGCCCTCCCACTTCAAAGATGAGGACACAGTGCTTGCCGTGGTGGGGGCGGGGCTCACGGGGTCAGCAGCACAGTGGAAGCTAGAACCCATGTCTCTTGACTTGTAGCCAACGTTTCCTTTTACAATGAGACCAATAATGATTTCGAGACCCTAACGTTTTGTTCTCTGTCTTCTCAATGCACTCCTAGCGCAGTATCCGTTGTCCTTAGGTACCTGCCAGCAACAGAGAGCTGGCAGAGCAGCTGTCCTGACTGTAGAATATTCTGGATTGGGATCTGGGATGGTAAGGCTCCTGGACCACACATTTAAAGCCTCTATCCGTTCATTCAGTGTTTTTCATTCAGGCGGAAGTTTGGAAACATATTCACTTATCAAAACGTAAGTAATTTCATTTTATTATTATGATTGTTTGTAATCCTCATCCTAAGATATGTTTATTGATTTGAAAGAGAGAGATCGATGTGGGAGAGACATCCATCAGTCGCCTCCCTTACACACCCTGACCAGGGATCGAACCTGTGATGGTGCGAATGTGCATGGGACGGCACTCCAGCCAACGGAGCCGCTGGCCGGCGCTAAGCATAAGCAACTGGAAAACCTTCCTTTCTCCCTGTGCCACCGAATGACCTTGTGGAGATACAACTTTGTTACCTGCAGAGAAGATGGAGGAGGGCAATCATGAGTTGACACGCAGTCAGTTCCAGTTAAACTAACCTAGTTAGTCCTAACGGTGGCTACTGAGTTGGAGTTCAGACCTACGCTGCAGTGAAATCAGCCTCTCCCTCCACACAATCCAGTTACCACAATGAAATCCGCGACCTCAACACACCGGGTATTGTGCTCGCAGAATGAACAGACATGTATCTCTACTGAACCAGCGGTCAAACGGATCCACAGAAACCCTTACTCTAAACATGACCCAACGGCATGGCCTCCATTAATGTGTTAGGAAATACCTCTGGGCCTGGGGACAAGAAAGAGCAAGACCTTCTGAAGATGCCGACCACCGAATTCAGATAAAAAACCACGGCTCCAGCCCTGGCTGGTGTGGCTCAGTGGATTGAGCGCTGGCCTGCAAACCAAAGGGTCACCAGTGTGATTCCCAGTCAGGGCACATGCCTGGATTGCAGGCCAGGTCCCCATTACAGGGTGCACGAGAGGCAACCACACGTTGATGCTTCTCTCCCTCTCTTTCTCCCTCCCTTCCCCTCTCTCTAAAAATAAATCTAAAAAAATCTAAAAAAAAACAAAAAACATGGCTCCAGAAGGTGGAGGAGCTGAGCATACCCCTGTCCCCACTGTTTGGTCCTGTAGATGGGCTATGGCTTCCCAGGCGAATGGGAAGTTAAACAAGGAAGGAAATCATTTCACGGTTTCATGATGTGGTATTTGGCCTAAGTATCCTTCTGTTTCTTAAGAAGGAGACATCTTTCCTTTAATGACCCACTAGTTTAAAAAAATTGATGGTGCCAGGGAATCAAGGATAAAGAGACAAGCCCTCAAACTGAGTTGTTTTTCTGCACACTAACGAAGTTCATGATTTAATTGGAGGAATTATTAGATACATTCTGTCCTTATAATGGGGCAAACCTCCGAGGAAAATGAGCTGCTTATGCAGATATTCTCCTTTTCATTCAAGAAATCCTCAAGGATGTGGGAAAATATGCTCTGAATCCGAATGGCACTCGGTTGTCCACTTAGAACCAGTTCACACCATAAATCTGTATTCTAAGTGTTTCCACTGGAGTTAAAGAGCAACACTTGGGTCGTGTGGCTTTTTTCGTGTTTCATTGTGGTTATTGAGCTTTTCATTTGCACACTCTTATTTATTGAACTTCATTCTCCTTTTAACAGAAGAGCACATTCAATTAAAAAACTTTGATGGTAGAATAGTTAGGAAAAAAAACTTGGAGGATAGGACCATCGGCTTCAAATTGAAGAAATTCTGTTATACAAAACAGGTAGACACTTACGTCCAATACAGTTCTGGAAGAGAGGATGTGACCTGATGATATTAAAAAAAAAAATAGACATGGTCTTCAATGAAAAGATTACCTTTCTTAAAATAAGCTGAGGTGGTTGGCCATTTCCAAATTTATCCATTAATATTTGTGGCTTGTTTTACGTTGGATGGCGGCCATGAAGCAAAAGTAGTTGCTGGCATTGAAGGTTTATGGGAAAGTATGAGAAAAAAATTAATGCTGAGAAAATTCAGTTCCTTTACTTACTTTTTCTCCCCTCACAAAGTGAGAAACTATCACCACGATTTTACTTTACTAGTGAAACACCTAGCCCTAACACAGTATGACAAACTAGCCCAATCGCACATTATAAAGTTGATGAAAATGAGGCAGGGAGTTCAGATAAAAACACACAGCGACTCGGTATAGTAAAATACCAAGCCAAAAGTCACAGAGAGGGCCACTTCCAGAACATTCTGAGATGGACAGAGCTGCAAGATTCACTGGGAATTTCCTGGGTCGGCGGTATGGATTGAGCTCCCTTCTGGCTGATGTAGCTATAAAAGTGTAATGAGAAAGCATAAGGTTTTGTAATTAGTCTGATTTTGTCACTTTAGTATGTGTGGGATTTTTTTTTTTTTTTTTTTAAATCATGGAATGGCTTGGGTCCTCAGTTTTCTCACCTGTGAAATGAGGTTAAACACCATCTACCTCACAAGTCTCCTGGGAGGGTTACTGGAAAGAAGCTACCTGACAAGACCCTTAGAACCAGAGTGCTATCCAGGTGTGAAAGATCGTCACTTAGATATTTTTAAAAAATATTTTCTTTCTTTATTTTTAGAGAGAGGGGAAAGGAGGGAGAAGGAGAGGGAGAGAAACATCAGTGTGTGGTTGCCTCTCACGTGGCCCCTGCTGGGGTCCTGGCCCGCAACCCAGGCACGTGCCCTGACTGGGACGTTACTTGGATACTAATGGGAGCTATTAGGATTTCCTTAACTCATTCCCTTCTTCTGATTCCCTTCTCTTTCTCAGACCATTTCTCAATTTCCTTCAGGAATTACCTCTTAAATGACAGCATTCCACAGTTCGGCAAACATTCCATAAATGTTTTTGTAGGTGACCACAGTCATCTATAATTGCAGGGGCAAAACCCTATCATGTTGATGCCGTCCAACCCCTAAACTCCAACCACCAGCTGCAAGGCGATACTACCCAAACTCTTTCTGCGACACCAGAGAAGTGTTTTCAAGTCCTTAAGTGGACTCTCCACTGGGATTCCCGATCATGTCTTGGCCTTCAGCCTTCTTTCCCTCAGATCTGATTGGCCCCCCACGCCCCATGGGCAGGGTAAGCAAATCCCAAACCCTGGTGTTACGGTGGCTCTTGGGGAATCCGGGGAGCTTTTCTGGACTCTCCATCTGAGCATCAGGACTTGGGGTTACAGGTGTCCCACGACTGAGCAATGGCCCGGCCCCCCCGGCCTCCCCCTGCAGCTCCTGGAGAAACGCAACCCTGCGGAAATACCCTGGAATCCCGTCACCTTAGAGTGCTCCTCCCCTGCGCTTCGCTGACACATGAGAACCTGTACAATTTTACGTTTCTTACTGCATGGGGGACTCGGAGGCCCAAGCGTAAGCATCCTTCAAAGATTCTTGGAGATGCTGAAGACAGAAAGGAGAAGATAGAAAACCATCTCCAGGGATTTGTCTGCTCCACCACTTTCCAACTGTTTGGAGTTCCTTGCCCTGATGGGCTGTTTTTAACCATGACTGGCCACCTAAAAAACCCCATTCTGCCCTAGCTCCTGGGCATTCTAAAGCACGTATTTCAAGTCACCACACA
Source organism: Anoura caudifer (assembly GCA_004027475.1). NCBI lineage: Eukaryota > Metazoa > Chordata > Mammalia > Chiroptera > Phyllostomidae > Anoura > Anoura caudifer. The sequence goes on from PVKU01000001.1 coordinate 205,392, forward strand.
AACGCCACATCCTCATCAAAGACTTTGCCGGGCTCTCCGTGTTAAATTACCATGCCCTCTGTTGCCATGCACGTTCCACACTTCTGCGGTGAAGGCACCCGCCCCCTGTTGCCATCCTTTTCTGCCTGTGTGTCTGTGCCCCTCCAGCACCGGCGACACCTGTGAATCTCCGTATGGCCACTGTCTCACCCAGCGCCCGGCCCAGGGTGGAGGGTGAGTATTTACTGCTGATGGAAAGGTGTTACGAAAGCAGAATCTGTTAAGCAGTGGTAAAACCCAACTTCAATAATTAGGACTAATTGGGAAGAAGGAACGCCTGCCAGACCCGATGCTTCAGCGCCTCTCGCGCGAGAGGTGAGGAGTAAATATTCTGGTGGATGTGCTCAAACTGTGGGTGGGAGACACACTTGGCAAACTTGCAGGGTGACTGGAGAGCCTTTTGTCATCCGCAGATCGCTCCTGCGTTACATGATATTTTTCCAAATTATCTGAGAAAATACGAAGAACGCCCTGCTGCTTTTGTACCTCTAAACTCCCCCGCGGCATTCTTGCTTGCTTAATGTCACATATTTTTCTAGCCACCATTTGGAAGCCTGGATTCAAGAAAGTGAAGTTCAATCTCCTGTTGCCCTAATTACAGCAACTACCAAGGTGGTGACAGTCAGACAGTGAGGCTTTAAAGACATAGCTGATTCCCACCGGGGGTGACTGCCCAGGGGCCAGCCTCAGCCCTGACCCCCAGCGGCCCTGTCCCTGGCCCTTTCCAGGCCCTGGGATTAGACAGGGACGGTGTGGCTCCGAGCTGGGGCAGCACCGGAAAGCTTGTGAAGCTGAAGCTTCTGGCTAGCGCTCCGTGGCCCCCTTCCCGGAGATGAACACAGGGGCACCGAAGGCAAAGTCAACTCTGCAAATGGTAACTGAGAGCCAACGACTTGTAAAGAGTGTGGGTAGGTCTGGTGCCGGGTAAGACCTGGGTGAACATCACTGAGGAAAATAACCGACGGTTCCGTCTGGGGACATTGTGGAACACGGCGGGTGAGAGGGTTGTGGGTGCGCGGTCTCCAGCCACGGACAAAAGTGCTTACAGCTCTGCCCTCAAGTTCTTGAGGTTAAAAAGGAACTCGTGTGATCTGGTGTTGGAATCAGTATCCTCACTCATTGCCGACAGAACAAATAAATGGGCATATTTTTACATGCTTATTTGTCTTTCAGATTTCATACTTATTACAGTAAACCGCATCACTTCCTTGAAATCGTTCACCTCAAAGAAGCAGTAAATAAGGTTAAGTTTATAGTCTATAAAATCGATGCCTCTGACAAATACAATGGTCAAGTTTTCCATTTAATTATGAAATGCTCAGAAGAAAACAAAACACGTAAAAGTCAAAACTTTCCATGTGTAACTGAGAAAACATTTCAGACCTCATATTTAACAGCCCATGAGTTTAAACTCGCTGTCAGTCTGGAAAGATGTTCAGAACAAACATCTCCTGTCCATTCCTCCCCTCACCTCTCATTTGGGTAGATTTTATTTATGCATTAGACGACCTTTTTGGCCATTAAAACCATCTTGCTTCAGCAGTTAATTAACACAAGTACCATAATTTAATACAGTTAATGCTACTTGATGTCCATTAATGTACCTTCCATTAGTGATATTATTGTAGTATTACCCAGTAAATTAAAATGAGATCAAGACTGAGAGAGCCACTCTTTAATTAAGGCGCTGGCACACTTGACTCGTCTATTATTCATTAGAGGAAATCAGCCTGATTTACCGGAGGAGGACCTCCGTAAGTCAGAATTAGTCCGTGCAGATTATTAGGTTGATTGCACGGCGCCAGGACTGCCGGGTCCCCGGCTGCCGCCCGACAGCCATCCTTCTCCTCCAGGACCTTAAGGAGCGCAGGGTGAGAGGAGGGAAGCGGCGGCACCGTGAGCACGCGCAGTCAGGGAGGGCCGCCATGTTTACGATGGGACGACAGGTTCTGTCACCAGTCAAACAGGCACAGACGCGTCACCTGCTAAAAAAGAACCTAAATGCGACGTCCGTCTTGTGACCATCACGGCATTGCTTTTCCATCGCACGGCAGTAGCGGGAGTGAAGCACAAGCACCCTATTCACTGGTACTCCAAAAAGAAAGAGCTGGAATTCGCAGTCGACTCGGAGGTTCTGCAGCTAACTGTTTTCGTTTCGCAGCTTAACATGTCCAGGTGAAAGAGCTTGGGTTCTCTGTCCACAAGTCTGCGGCAACTTCCCTCCCTTCCCCAAGTAACTCACGCCAGGTCCCACACTCCAGTGGAGCGACCGGCAGAAAGACATCGTTACAATGATCGCACGCAGGCATGGAAAAGGCACGTTCGTTCAATGTTGCGAGTAAATTCCATGCGTGGAGGAAGGAGGTGTTGACGGAAACCACTCTTTTGGAAAGTTTCTATTTGCGATATCCTTGGAAAGGAACCTTTGGAACTTTCTTTTACAGATCATCAACGAATGCTCCCATAGGTGATGTGCTGTATAAGAAGAAGACAAACTAGGCTGAAGTGTTCAAGGGTAAAACATCTACCAGCTTCTGTGCGGAGAGATCCGTGAGGTAGGCAGATCTGTGAGCGGTTCCACGATCCTTATATAACTGAGAAGCTGGAGACGCGCCGGAGCCTTCAGGCCTTGCTTCTTAGTCCCTCCCCTAAGACTAAAAATACCCCAGCCATCTGGTGCCTCGCACTGTGCATGCCAACGTTGGTTTTGCCCTGAGGAATTTGGACAGAGTTTGGAGGTAACAGAAGGGGACCTTAAGGAAGAGGCTCACCTCGCCTGCACCTTCCTCTCTTGCCTGGCTGCTGGCTCCCCATCGATCACTGACTGGTGAACAGGAAAAGACAGTGGAGGTGAGTCCCAGAGAGAGGGGGAGGGCCCCTCCAAACTCCTCAGAGCCAAGGAAATGCAGTCGGGGGATGCCGCCGGGATGCGGGATAAAAGAAAAGTGCTGTATCTGGTGGCATTTTACATTTCTGACATCCCATCTGCAGGAGACAGTGTGTCTGACCCCAGTGGAGAATGCATAAAGACCTGTGGCTTTAACGTGTATTTCTACTCTTTTAAAAATAATCAGTAGGCACAAAAGTGAATGTGCAATAAGAAAAATACACCCGCACAATGGTTATTTCCCAACCCAAACCCTTCACACAGCTGCCTTCTGTACACCTGGAACGTGAGAGGGGATGTTGGGCTACGGGGACCTCGGCGTAGGTTAAGGGTCTCTCGAACTGCGGGGAAACTGACCTAGAGAACTCTACCTAACAATGTAGATCCCACGAGGATCTAAATTCAAACCTCCGCTTATGAAGTTCGACATTTATTCTTATGGCTGCACAGAGTACGAGCTGCTTTGCTGTGGAATGCTATTGTTAATAATACCAGCATCAATTATGTGTATATAGTACAGGGCCCCAAAATAAGATCCCGGAAACTGATCGGCTCCTGCTAAGATATTCATGAACGTAATGGCTGTATTTCACCATAGGCAGCAAACTCCTGCGTAAGGCTACACTTCCTACTGTATCCTAGGGGCGCTCTGCTCACATGGACTGCCTTCTACGCCCTGGAACCCGCAAGCTCACAATCGTACCAGAGCATACTTCTCTCAGAAACGTTCCTTCGCTTTGAAGATCTCATTATCCTACATCACCGAGACCTTGGTGAAGACTTTTTAAAGAGGTTCCATTGCTCAAGATCCTCGACTCTTCCAGGGGGAACAGGAGTCTAGACCAAAGCTGGAGAGTAGGGGGCCACCCATTTCTGCCACTTCCCAGAGTCCAGACTCTGGGACCTGGACCCCCCTACCGAGGTCATGCCCGCCACACCATTCTGTGTGTCCACGCGGGCCCGTCCCCTCATAGCAGTGACCTCGTCTTCCCTCCAGCGCACAACTATAATCTCACTGTGGTCAGAGACCAGCTGAGGCAGCTCTCCAAAAGGCCGGGGAGCCTCAGGATCTCAAGATCCAGCGTCTGAGGACTGGGCCGCCCTAAGGAATGCTGGTTAACAACCCTGCCTTATTTGTTTAGATTTTGTATGTCATTAAACCTATACGACTTACGGGCCATTCATCTTCTTATCTTCACATATTCGGATTTAAAAGCGATCCTGGCATTTTTAGAGCGATGACTGCTTTGCTTTGCTTTGCTCTCGCTTTTTCCCATTTTGCTGTTACTCTGTGCACCTTTGGTTTGCCCAGCTCAGGATCCAGCCTTTACCAGCTGGTTGTGTGGATGACACACCACACTTCAAAATCGGGTTGCCAGTCTCTACTCCGGTGGTTCTGGTTCTCGTTATTGAAGTTTTCCATTTAAACACCTTCCAAATACCTGGAAACCTGCTCTGCTGTGTCTCGGGTACGTTCTCAAAACCAAAGGCACGCCTGACTGTGACCCCCCGACATTTGAACAGGGGCCCATCTATAACTGACCTCAGAATGACGGGAGCCTCACTCAGATCCCGACGTCAAAGGGCAGCATGTGTCTTTAAGGCAATAGCATCCAAAACCCCGAAAAATACAGCTTCCCTTTCCTACCAAGTACGTTTACCAAGAAACACAGCTTTCATGTCCAGAGTTTTGTACAACGTAGCAAAACAGAGAGAGCTGTACCATGTTGAAACCCTCTCTTGCATTTGAAAAGAACAAATGCAAAGATGTACTTCCTGTTTCTCAGCCCCTTTTCTAAGATGCTCCCCCCCCCACCCTGCCCCCACGCCCTGCCCTGCCTGCCTTTTGATTAAATTCCAAGAAATCCCACCAGGCTGCATCTAATGACAGCAAGTCCGGGGTCACAAGTGGCTGCTGAGTCACAAGGGTCTCACATGCCTCAGGGCCCACCCACAGGCGGGTGTTCCCGAGGAAGCGTGGCAGCAGAAAGTGACAAATACCCCTCTACTGCCTCTGGACGCCCACCCTGAGGTTTTCCGCGAATCCCCCATCCGCATGCATCCACCGGGACAGACGCCCTCTTACCTCCCGTGCACCTTGATGTCTGAGATCGCATAGAAGTAGCGTGCCAGGTGGAGCTCGTCCACATATATCTCCCCGACGGCTGGTCTCAAAAGCCGGATCCTCAGGTCTGTGACCGTGAAGAAATCGCGCAGCTTCTTGGTTGTATCCAGCTGCCCGTACAGAGAAGCCATATTGCGTAGCCACGGCCCAGCAAAAAACGCGAACCTGTCTTTGATCTCGAAGTGGATTATTTTGCTGTTCGTCATGTACCCCGTGGAGTACTCTTCGGTGCAGATGATTTCTAAGACCGTGTGCTGGGAGAGATCCTTCACGGACTTCGGGTCCATGTGGAAGGCATGCAGGCAGTCTGTGGCGTAGTACTGATAGGGCTGCCATGTTCGCCCGTAATCGAGAGACTTCTCCAGGATCATCTGGTCTGGGCGCCCCGACTCGAAGGTGATGACGATGTTGTCCGTGAGCTCGATGGTTTTGCTCCAAGACAGAGTGATGTTCACCTGGAGAGGCTTAGGGTAGTCCTTCCAGGTGGCAGACTGCCAGAAGGTGGAGGGGTGTCTTCCTTCAAAGTCAAACATCAGCTCGGGGGGGTGTGCCAGCTCGGGGGTGCTTGCGTCACACTCGTTGTTGCACATGTAGGGGTTGCCCTATGGGAGAAGAGAAAAAGAGGGTGCGTCAGAACAGGGGCCTGACCCGAGTCTTGCCATATTGCTGTTGCTGAGGAAGAGGCTAGGGGGAAAAAAAGGAAAAAAAAAAAAAAAAAAAAAACCCCACACACCTGTCTGCACTAATCATTTTTATTTGCCCCAACTGGAATCTCCTGTATAATTGCTTTAAAAAAATGAAAAAAGAAGAGATATGCTAATTTTCTGGTCTTGTTGCCTTCCACGCGCTTTTTAAGAAGGGAAAATAGTTTATTTATCCCGTTTGTGCTAGACCCATAATGTGGTCCCGGAGGCGCAAAGGCCCCGAGAAACTGTCTCACAGCTCAACACCGCCGTGTCCTCTCCGAAAGATGCTTCAGAAAAAGCAAGGAAATCCCTGCATGCCTCAAGGACGTTCCTCAAGAGCACAGTTCTTTAAAAAGCCATTTTTCCCAGCAAAGCTTTAGCATCAGCAATGAGCCGTAGATACCTGTGTCCTGTTTTTTGGGAAACAACACCCCCTTGCCGCATTCCGGCTCCTTTTGGCTGTGCCTCAAATCCATCATACTTAACTGGGTCCCTGCTTCATCAAGCCTGCCTTGAAAGCATTTACTTTGCTCACCACAGACCATTAGGATGTGGTGTGCTACGGGCTCTGGGGCTTGGTCCAAACGTCTGCCGTCCCCTTAGCTGGAGGCATGGGGATTGCTCAGGAAGGGCTTGGGGGAGGGCCTTTGCTCCAACTTCTCAGAACAGGAAGTTCCAGCATAAAGTTAGGAGGGTGCGGCCGAGAGCCAGGGACCCCCTGACTTGCCAGTCTGTGCTGGCCATCGGCAGCTGTCCACAGGGGTTGCCGTCATTATCGTTTTCCCTCTCACGAAGGCTACTTCCTTCAAGGTCCGACCCAACAAGAGGCTGGAAGTCGGTCTCCGTGCCACCCCACAACTAGTGACCACACCCGAGAGCTGCTCTCGGCTTTCATCAGGAGCTTCTGTGGCAAACAACCCGGCTCCCAAGTTCTGTTTATTTTGTGTTTAAGGAAACAAGTGGCATCCTTTGGAGCCAACCGTGCGGATGTTTCTGGTGGATCCTGTCCTGGGTAATTGCAAGACGCGACCCTCTGACGTTGCCTTTAGGCTTTCTCTTGTAATTGCAATTAGATTCCCCCCTCTTCTTCATCCACTGGGAGCTGGCTTGCCACCAGACCTGCAGGATGCTTGCGCTGGGGCTCTCCTAATGGTTTCACACTTTAGATGTGGATGCTCCGTCACCAGCTGACGCGTGTGAAATGGGAGATGGATGTCGGAGAGCTGCTCCGGCCTCCCCAGAGGTAACCTTCGCCTCCCCAGTCAGCTAATACTCTCACTCCCTCTTCCCCATTAACGCAACTGGATCCCGACGCCGGCAACAGGTTTGGGGGACTCGTGGGGAACTGAGAGGGGGCTGGAGAAAGAAGAGAAGGTCCGTTATCTGAGGAACAGAACTGTTTCAGAAATACACCCAAAGCATCAGTGATAATGGAAATGTTGCTGTACTTTGCTCTCGAATTTCAATTCCCTATTCCTGATCCCAGCGTCTGTGGCACTATTTATAGTAACCCCTTCAAAATGAGCGGAGAGGGAAAAATAAGTTTCTGTTCCAGGTGGAATAAAGCACCAAATGTATTATTATTTAAACTCTTTTAAGCATAGCAGAGAGCCAAAAGCAAAGCTCGGCAAACAGGCAAAGGCTTTTTATGGAGGGCTATAAATATTGTGCAATCTGTCGGCATTTATACATTCTAAATATACGTGAGTGCACATTTACTGGAAGGGGTCAGATTTACTCAAGTCACACCTTCATTCGCAATTTACTGAAAAAAACAAAAACAAAAAACATAGTCCCTTTGACATCTATCAGCCTGTAGCCATCTGCACGATCTTTAGGTTGGACGCTGCCACCTTCCTCCTGACAAAAGCATCTTCATCTGAGGTCAAGGGTATTGAAACTCAGGATAGCAACCCTGCGGGATCGCCTACGTGAGCTATCAGACATCTGTGGTAAGCCGTGTTGAAAGATAGCATTTCTTTGACTTCAGCAAAGATGCTCAACAACTCTCAGAGGGAAGAGGGTGCAGAGACCAAGGAGACGACACAGCAGACTGGTTCTGGGAATAGGTCGATACTAGCACCCCTGTCTTAGAGAAGATGCTTCGAGATGTCTGTCTAAAAAGCCTGTTCATTCCTACAGTCCATCAAAGGTGCTGACAATCAGCACTGTTTACGTAGCATTTATAGGTCAGGCACTTGGCCACCTTATCCCGGGGAATCCTTTTCATCCCTGCCTTACAGAAGAGGAAGCTGAGGTACAGGGAAGTGTCCGGTCACTTGCCCAAGGTCACATAACAGAGTCAGTAAAGGGCAGAGCCAGGAGCCTCTCCTCCTGCCCCTGTCCCACCCCCAAGGCAACGGCCCCCCCATGATGCAACCCTGCCCGAGAGCAGGGCTGGATGGCACAAAAGGAAGGGCCTGAGGTGAGAACGGTTCGGGAAGCGCAGCCTCAGGTTTTGCATTAGAGAGCCCTCGTGAGGGTGATCATGCATCTAAGGTGCCATAAAGTGAAACTCTCCTGAGCTCACGCAACACCTAGTTTCAAAAGCTTCTCTGACCGTGGGCCCCCTTTTCGTCTTGGGAACCCCTACTTCTAGGGCACATAGCCAGTGTTCCGAAGAGCGCCCTTTGAGATCCTCTGCTCCGTGCTGCCCTTAAAATGGTGAATGTGTGAGTGCCAAACAGCTCTGCAAAACCCAGAGTTGCAGCTCCTGAATGAAGACATGCTTGCGTAAAACAGTCCCTGCTTTTTATCCCGGGGACACCCTTCCGCTGGGGCTGAGCAGGACAGCCGGCTTGGGGTGAATGCTGACGCTGGCATCATGGTGTCAGCTGTCCCAGTGCATGCCAGGACGAGGAGGAAGCCGTGTTGCTTCGCACCGATCTGATGCTTTAGACACCTGAAACACCCAGAGGAAAGCTTCATGCCTTCGATGATTGCCTACCATACCTGATAATTACCGACTGCCTACTCCATCACTGTATTCAAGGCCCTGGTCCGGGCTCCCAAGATCCAGCAGTAAACACATCCGAGTCCTTGCTTTCAACAGAGCATCTGTCTTAGCTGGAGGAGAGGCACCAAGCAAACAAATGTATAATGTTTGATAATGTTACATGCGATGCAGAAAAATAAAGCCCATTAAGGGGAAGAATAGCATTGGAGGAGGGATTTTGATTGTAATTTTATATTGGGAGATCGCAGAGAGCCTCGCCTCGATAACGTGACATTTGAGCAGATTAAGGACAATTCCCAGTGTGCACTGGAGATGATCAGAGGTTGACCAGAAGGACAGTTTTGTCCTTCATCTGACTTTATTCTTCTTAGTGGTGACTTTAACAGCATAACAATTTATTGAAATTGATGAGTAAATAAATCGTTTCACATGAGAATGTAAACCGAATGACTGCAGATATAAAAAAAAAAAAAAGAGAGAGAGAGAGAAATCAATGACACTTCTTATTTCTTACTCATATTCCTTGAGGAGATTAATGATTTGATAGCCATTAACATAACTTACTGAGAGACAATGGCATTGAGAGAAAATCAGCAGGATAAAAAATATTACTCTGGTCTCCCGAGAAGAAAGCCTGCATTTCAGGTGAGAGAGAAAGAAAAGAAGGACAAAGGAGCCGAAAATGTTGCCGTCCTAGAGAAAGAAAGCCCGAGCAGAGATTTTTCTGCTAAAATATTGACAGTAAATATTTCACAGGGTTGTGATCTGTAATACTGTTGTTACAGAGAATTATCAATATAAAAATAATTGCTGTTAAAGGGATTAGATTAATTACATTTTCAACTACTTCAACCCCACCCTAATCCTCTCTAATACCATCAACAAAGAAATTCATATAAGAAAACAACTTCCCCCTACTTCTGAAAGCAAAGAACTTCTTGCTGCTAAATCCAACAGACTCAGGCATTAGCGAGTGTAAGTAATTATTTTGTAGCCAGCAGGCAGCCTAAAATAGATCTCAAGCCCTACAAACAGCAGATCCTTAACCGACCGTCTGCGGACAAAGCAGAAAATATTTATGACTGTGCTGATAATTTTATAACATTGAGATGCCTAAATAACTAAACAGATATGGCTGCTAAATAGTTTCTATAACAATGGAAAGAAGAAGAAGGTTGTGATGTTTCATGTCATTTAAAAAATAACATTAATATTTTACCTCTGGGAGAATGGAACTTAGTGTTTCATTAGCACTTTGTAGCCAAAGTGGAATACGTTGTTATTCTTCCCTCCTGTGCTTTCAGAACTTACGGGGATAACTATGTTTTTGAGACATGCTTTCATTGTTTCTATCGGTGGAAGTGCCTTCCTTCTGACAGGTGACATTTAAAAAAAAAAAAAGGAAAAAAACATCTGTTCACCTAAGATCTGCTAGACCCTTCACAGTTTAAAAAAAGAAAAAGAAAATCCTACGTAAGTAGCAGCGATGTGCCACCGGTGGTTCCTGCTGCTTTGAACTTGCCCTTCCTCCCTATACTCATTGGCAAACTATTGGGAATGACAGCCGGAAATGTAGGGGGTTCTCACGGGAGGTTTTGCTGCTGCGCTGCAAGGTACACGCCAAGCAAGCATGCGTGTACGTGCAAGTGCTGGTGAGAAGCATTTGGGGTCACACCCGATGGTGAGACACTGGGGCAGAGCTCGCTCACACTCATTTGCATCTGGCTAGTCCTTGCCTGTTTCATTGGTGACAGTAACAGGAAGACACAAAGGAGCAGGAGCAGAGTTCTGGGGTGGCAGCCCCGACCTGTGCTCACTGTGACTCTGAAGCAGACCTCACTAGGGCTTTGCCGATGCAAGGCTCCCCACGGGGGGAGCACGTGCCAGTTGACGAAACGGGAGCACCACGCTCTGATGGCCACGTCATGGGGACCGGACCGCCTCCTTTTCTCCTCTTTCACGGTTGGGAGCCAACGAGCAGCGCAGTTTCTGGGAGGTTGCTGATTGGTCTCTTTACATCAGAGGTGTAATTTTGGGTGGGAGGATCCCTTAGTGCAGTCCCTTCTTGGACCCCCTCAGTCCCTCCTCCCTTCCCCAAGTCCCATCTGCTCCTGGATCCTTGCTTGGCTTCTGGGTGAGAAGGCGCCTCTGTCACGTCTTTTCCACAGACAGGACGCTGAGTCTGCCCTTCCTCCACCGAGCTGACGTCCGTGGTCCCACTGGGGTGCCCCCCTCTGGGCCTTGGAGCTTCGTTACTGGTGTTTAGGGGGGACAGAGAGACATTGGAGCCAGAAGGAAGTGCAACCCCAGATGGCGGACAGCTGCTCCGGAAATCTAAAAGGTAACTGTCCTCGCCGTGAATACTGACAGGCCTTGAGGACCAGAGGGATGGGGACAATCCTGTGCTTCCTCAGACAGGGAAGGCCCACAAGGTGGCAGGTTCCACGGCCATAAAAGGCAGCTGTCCCTGCGGATGGCAGCACAGTCTCACTCCTGACCTGCCCCGTTCACCGGCACACTGGGGGCCAGTGTGGGGCAACAATGTGGGCTGATGTTACGGGCCTGGCCCAAGTGTAGCTACTCTGAACCTGCTCGGACAAAACTGCTTACGGATTTGTCAGAGCGCGAATCCCAAATTTTCACCCGGGAAAGACGGCCACGGTGAGAATGAGGGAGGATAAAGAGTTTGTTGTTTTGAACTCTGGAGTCAGAAACTGCCTGCTCTGTTTTCTAAGGAGACCCCTCGCTCATCCCAAAGATTCCTTTTCGGCATCAACACGGGCCCAAGACCTGAACCTGCTCCTGGTCGGGACTAACACCATGTGGGCTTTTTAATTTGGGAGTAAAGATGGGAGGGCTTAACCTTTCCGCGGTGAGAACACTGGGAGCCACATCACAGATTATGGGCCGGGAGAATCATCTGCGTGAAGCCCCGCAGAGGATTATGGTGAGGGTTTTCAGACTGGTCAAGCCTTCAAAGGTCAAGGTAGACCAGGCTTCTGAGAAAGAGCCAAACACATTCTCAAGCCACAAGCCACAAAAATGGATCGTCTGTAACAATCTAAATCATTGCTCTGCATGTACTGAAGGAAATATAAATATTAATGGAATCAAGGGGGATTGGAAGTGAATGTCGACAGCAGTAAGATGACACTATTGTAATTGGTAGGAAAAATGCACTCTAAAATTTATTGTCTTAAAAAATAGCACTTAAAAATCCTTGGTACAATATTCTATCTTGCCCAGACCAGTGTGGCTCAGCTGACTGGAGCATCATCCCGTAAACAAAAGGTTGCGGGTTCAATTCCCACTTCAGTCACAGAAGGGAGGCAACCAATTGATGCATCTCTCTTGTATCCATGTTTCTCTTCCTCCCTTCGTCTCTGACTAAAAAAAAACAATGAAAAAATATTTTGTCTTCTAGGTAGTCTCAAAATAGATCAGAAAACAAACACTTAAATCTTAATAATACAAAGCTGAAGCAGCGAGCTGTCTTCACTTTAGGTTGAAGTCACTTGAGGGGAGTTAAAATATCATGGGAGTGGGAACACTGGGCATCCTGACATCACCACGCAGGGTAATGGGATTGGGCATTTTGAATTCTGCAAGTTCTGACTAGGTTCCCCAAGACTGTTTCCTTCTTTCGTCCCACGAGGAAGCAAGTCCAGGGCCCTCCCCGAACTTGCCACTTGGGCATTTTCTGAAAGCCACCAGCTTCAAGAGGATCTAGAAACACAAACGCATCCCCAGCCGAGGGTGCCTTCACGAGAAGCAGGAAGACGACTTCCCCGTGTGGCCCTTTCCACAGAGCCCGCTTCCCCGGCCACCCTGGCTTCTCACGCTCCATCCTTCTGTCAGGCTCCTCTCTTCCAAATTCAGCAGCTATTTACCAGGCATCTGCGATGTTAAAAACACGGTGCAGAACACAGAAATAACACCATGCAATGTTCACAATTTAGTGGTGGAGAGCAGACCAACGCAAGCAACACTCTTGTGTTTCTCTAATCAGGTACTTGTGCTTCTAGAGGGAATGCACTGGGCATTTCCGAGGGTAAACAGAGTCACCACCAACTCCATGAGACCCCTTCATGTGCCCAGTCCACCCCTCAGTACGTAATTAATTAAACCTATTTTTATAGTAGAAACAGACAGACATTTTATGGAGTACAATGCAAAAAAGAATTTGTAAGCATTTTTAGGAAAAATCACAAAGGTATTTCATGCTTAGGACACATTAGCAGGTACGGTTGAAAACCCGCGGACAGGGTATGAAGATGCAGGCATCAGGAGGGCTCGGCTCGGTGACGCTTATGCCATTCCACCCCCTTCCTGCATGGGACACGTCACCCAGACTCCCTGGAGTGGCTGTAGCAACGCCCGCCTCACCAAGACCGAGACGCTGGGTTTAAACCACCCCAGCGTCAAACTCAGCTGGAATATACGTGCAGTGCTCCGCCCCTGTGGCGTTCTCTGCACACCAACATCTGCTCATCTTTAAAAAAAACGATGTGAATCTGTCATCCTCCTTCCACCACATTATGACACATAATATGTACGGCAGTGGCGTACACGTGGAAGTGCCTGGTGGGGCCAGTCCCTGCCCATCAGGAGGTCTGGCTCAACAGACTGGGTTGGACCCGGGAGCCTGCATGACTTTGGACCACAGTTTGATAAGCACCGGTGTTCTGTTTAGCAGGAACCAAGGCTCTGGGTTAGATTGGCCTAGGGGTAGAATCTCCACTCTACCACTTCGCTCTGATGTCATTTTGGACAAGCTGCTTTCGTTGAGCCGTGATTTCTTCTTCTTTGAATTCAATGTAATGATATGTACTTCATGATGTTAACTTGAAATAAAATTGCACGATGCATGTTAAGTGCTTAGCAGCTCCTAGGCATGCAGTAAGTGCTCAATAACGAGTAGTTAGCATTAAATATGTTCCACCTGTATTCCTTGACTTGGCAATGACAGCGCATGCTTCCATTTTCCACGCAGGAAACCTGGGAATCATTGTGTATTCCTTCTTTCTCCTCAATCTGTTCATCAACCAAGTTCTCTAGACGTAACCCACCACCACGGCTCTGCTCACACTGCTGAAGCTTCCTCAGCATTAAAAATATTTTCTCCAGAATTAGTGTAATAGCCCCTTAAATGATCTCCCTCCACATTATATCATCCTCTTACAGGCTATTTTCTACATAGCTGCCATAAGGATCTTTCCAAAATCCAAATCTAGCTGAATCATGCCCCCTCTCAAAGCTCTTTAAGGGATTTCTCATTATCTTCAGGAGTACAATTCGAATTTCTTAGCAGAGCTTATAAGACCCTTCAAGAGCTGTTCTCTGTATTTTTTACATTTTTCACCCATTCATGTTCATACCTAATGAGTTAATTATATATGTGTGTGTATATATGTAAACACACACACATACTCACATACATGTATATGTAAGCATATACATACATACCATACATTGGACCATATACATTATCATGCAACTCATCATATTAAGTTCTAATTGTTTATTTTTATGTCTTCTCCACTAGAGTTCTATGAGGAGGCAGAGAATTGGCACATAGTAAGTATGCAACAAAAATTTATGGATATGAAGAAAGTAAGGAGAGCAGAAAGACAGGAAGGCAGGGAGGAAAGAGGATAAAGTAAGTAGATCTGAAAGTATGGGAGGGCCAGAAGGGATCTGCCCACAGGTCAGGGATTGGGGATCAAGCAGCTCACCAAGCCTCATGAACCACTCGTACCCCAAGCTGTAGGTGGAACCGGGATGATGCAATATACGGCGTAACACAAAACGAGAACCAAACAAACCCCAGAAGGTCCAACTCCAAGTGCAGGGTGGCCGTGCGAGTGGCGGCTGGAGCCCCTGGGGCTCGTGCTGGGGCTGGAGGACAAAGACAAATGGCGTGAGCAGTGATGGCGTCCCAGTTCTTTCCTCGGTTTTCTCCATCCACCACAGCAGTGCTTCTCTGGTGGCTTTAGAGGTAAGATCTCTCTTCCTCCCCCGCTCCTGCCTTACTTGTCCACCCACAGCATCTTTCTGAGTTTACAGGAATGGCTGAACACTCAGTTTCATTGGTTCTTGGGTATTCATGAAGAATGAAACAAAACCGAGGAAAGGAGCAGAGAGTCGGTTGGCTATAATTTCACAAGGCCCAGGCATGCACAGGCCTCCTTGGTGCAAATCCTTGAAAAAAATAAGATGTGATAACGTGGCAATGGGAGGAAGAGAAAAAGGAAGTGTACACATTTTGCTGGAAAGAAGGGAGTGGTCTTTGTTGACTGTGGTGCAGGTTAAACGGGTCTCCTAATTACAGGGATCCTGAAACTTCTCCCTGGGTCCAGAGGCTGATGCATTAGGAAGCTAATGAAGCTTATCCCACAGAGCCACTCAATTTCACAGGCTGCTTCTCAGGCCTGGCACCGCAGTGTGTGTGTGTGTGTGTGTGTGTGTGTGTGTGTGTGTGTACTATTACTATATTTCTCTTTTTAAAAGGAGGACTCCTGGGGCTGTGCAGGCTCATCAGATCTGGTCTTGGTCCTACCTGGGCCACAGATGGTGTCTTTTAGAGCCCGCCGAACGAAAGCACCTCTTCCTTCTCACTTCTTACTCCTTCTTCCCAGTGAATTGAATTCCCCTATCCCCTCAAAGGTTCTGTCTCAGCATTACTGCATTGAAATGCATTTTCTCAAAATTCAATTTTCTTGCCCAAGTTCATGCCTGAGTTATATATATATAATATTGACATACTACACCAATATTTATTATATTTGTAATATACCAATATTTCTTTAAAATGTGAATTATTTTATTCAGGTCAATAGATACCTATTTCTCCTGGTGGATTAGCAACAACAAATATAATCTTCATTTATCGGCAAAGCTGGAGTGGCTGCTAGTCTACCAAAGTCAACTGACAAAAGAATATTAGGAAACTTTTATGTGCCAATTAAGCATTGTTCCATGTTATAGATTAGTTTATATAACAATTAAGCATTGTTACTATTACAGATTAGTTTATAATAAGGCTGAGTCACCCTGACTTGTGTGGTTCCATGAGTTGGGTGTTGTCCCACAAAATGAAAGGTCACAGGTTCAATTCCCTGTCAGGGCACGTGTCTGGATTGTGGGTTCAGTCCCCGGTCAGGGTGTGTATGAGAGGCAACCGATAAATTTTTCTCTCCTTCTCTTTCTCCTTCTGTACCTAAAAATAAATAAAATCTTTTTTTAAAGGTTGAATCTTCCTTATCAGCCACAATGCTATAACAAGACAAAATAGAGAGAGATGTATCATTTTGAAAATAATAAAATATATTAGAGAAGGCTATTTTGGGTAGGTTATATGTAATGAATTGTCTAATTCTCAGACAATATTTGTAAAAATGTAATAGAGGGGTATAAATGTTGGAAAGTCACTATAAAAGATTTCAAGGAGGCAGAGTCTTGGTTTCTGAAGATGTCTTAGGTTTGCAAAGGTGAAGGAGACATTCTCTTTTCTAGGAGTGGAGAAGGTGTCCGTGGTCACTGAACAGCTTCTATGGTCAGGAATTGTGAGCAGGTTTTGTATTTGTCATCTCATTCGATCCTCACAGTTCCCTAAGAGGCAGTATTCTTGCAATTTTAGAGATGAAGAGACTGAGGTTCCTCCGGTATGTCACAGAACCTATTCAACACAAGTATCTGTAAAGATGAAAACGAACCTGACTCTTTAGAGGCCCAGCGGTTGGGCAGTGGGAGCTAAGTTTTGATGGAAGAGGCGAAGTTGATTCTGGAGAACACAGAGAGCTGGGTGGAAGGGTTTGAGTTTGGTTAACTGGAGAACAGAAAGCCATTAGAGGTTTTATTAGGAGACATCTCATATGCTTTCTTCATTGGTTTTCCAGATTCCTTTCCTGATAAAAGAAAGGTTCAGGTTGAGTCCAGTATTAGAAGTCATCTCAGTCAGTCATGAAGAAGAATCCAAACGCAAGATTCAGTCAGAATTCTAGTGCGGGAGCCCAAGTAATACTGGACATAGCTTACCATCTTTGTAAACAATCCCTGGCACACAGTAGATAGTCGATAAATGAAGAGCAAACAATGGAATGCAAAGCGATTTATTTCTGTAACCAGCTTTCTGTTTAACAAAATATGACTATTCTCGACAGTTGAAGAAGCAATTATATGTCTTCTAACAGCTTCAACTCTTTATCTGCAGCATGAGTTGCTTCAGGGATATAAAGCAAAGAAGTATGATTTTTTTAATTTTTTCTTTTTTTTAGGGAAACACACCCCAAATCGCAAACATTAGTTCCTATTTCACTTACACACCAAGAGGATGTGTAAGTCACACTGCGAAGCAGGATAGGGTCCAGAACTGGCCCAGAGCCTGGGGACTGTTGCCACTGAAGTCTAGGACAGGCACTGAGACAACCTTAGAAATAGTGGAATTTTGTAACGAAAGGGGGAGAGACCGGATATAGGGAAGCAAACAAGGGGGTACCTCCAATACCCCAGGTGTGAGAACGAGGAGCCGGACTGAAGAGGATGGGAAGGTGTTGGGAGACTCGGCAGGATTTAGATCGATTGGAGGTGGACAACAAAGGACGAGAAAGAAGCGATGCTGACGCCGAGGTTTAGTGCCTGGAAGACAGTGAACATGGTGGCGATGAGGTTTCTGCCTGAAATGAGTATAAGACGGGGACTCTTTCACTGCCTCATTCCAGCAGAGTTCCACCATCCAACGTAACTGAAAAAATCGAGAAAATGCCAGAGATTGGATTCATAATGTGCAACAAAACACTGTCAAGTTCTGCACTCTCAGGTCTCTCTAAATATCCCACATGCACAATTCCTGATCTCAAAATCTCCCCCATCTCACTGCAAGCTCCATGAATTTGGTCTTGGACTTGGCCAGTGTAGGCTTCCTCTCTTTATCTTCTTTTAGTCACTGTCTGTGTATTTTTGTTATAAATCCTGTTTCTTTTTACATTTGTTAAATTTAAAATTACTTCTGTGGATACAGCATAATTCCATGGGACAATATGGGTTTAAATAAGCAAGCAGGTGTGATTAGGGAAATAACATTTGGGCAAGTGGACATTCACAGTGATGATCCTTTCTACCTCTCAGAGCCTGGATCAAAATGACCTTTGCCATCCACCAATGCCAACAGGTACTTGAGGTCCTTGCCATGTTTGCCTTGGGCAGAAGTCTAAGAAAGGGGATAAACATCCCCTACATCATCACCATCATCACCACCACCACCACCACCACCATCATCATCATCATCATCAAGCTTTAGGAGCACAGAAGGCATGAAACACACAGCCTGACCAGCTAGTGAAAATGTAGCCTAAAGTGAGAAACGAGTGATAAGGGCTCTTGGAGGGACTGCTTGAGCCTTGTGCTTCCCATGCTTGAAAAGGCCAAAGGCAGAGGACCAACAAAGTCTGCAAAAATTGACATTTAAAAGAATGTGAAATGGATGGCCAAAAATCCATCTATGACAAAGATGCATTTGTGGGCCCGTAGGAAGGTGGTTACAAATTCCTCAGCCCCATTACTAAGTTACTGCAGAATTTAGGGTGGAGGATGGAGTGTTTCTGGAGTGAACTCCTCTGGACCAACCTCAGAGAGAACTGGGCAACTGCCCCTGAAGAAGAGAGAACCCACTGACTTGGCCGCGCGGTGGAAAATGCCACTTAGTTAGAGCTGGTTATACTGGCAGCTTACAACCCATATTTGAGTTCATGTGTATGCAGAGAGAAATCTAGATATCTGGATGTGTATACAAGGGGAGAAATAAAAATTTAATCTGACCTCCAAGAAAATGAAAATGCAATTCATATCCTAAAGGATAAATAAATATGCTTTTTAAATACCAGAAGGAAAAAAAAAAGTGTGTGATCAATAATGTCAGACACTTGAGAGCAGATAAGGAGTAAGAAAAATCTTTCTGATTTATCAAAAAGTGGTTGTCAATGACCTTGGAGATACTCATTATAATACAGTGTTGAGCTGGAAGCCACTTTACTAGAGAATGGTGGAATGACAAAAAAAACCCCAAAACATAAAGAAGGGGGGTGAAGCAGGGATTGAAAATCCTCATTGGAGAAGTCTGACAATGAGGAGGAAAATGGGATATAGTTTCATGAGGAAGAGGATCACATAATGAACTTTTAAGAACGATCAGCCTTTCACGATGGAGCACAGAAACCCAGCAGGAGAAGAAAACTTAAACATAGGAAAGAAGGGTGAAGTCTGCGAGTGAGCTGCTAGTACCTATGTTGTAATTATAAAAAAAATGCATTCCCAGTGCAAAAAGGTCTCTTTTATTGGCGAAATCTTTCTAGTTAGTAGCCTGGATGCTCTAAGACTAAACTCATTGGATAAATGTCTCCTCTGTTCCTCACCTTCTAATTTCATTAATCTGCTGTGGTTAACTCTCACTAACAGGAACTAATATAAGGATTGATTTGAGGCAATTTCAGATCCTCCTCAATATTAGTTCAGGCCCCTATGACTGGAAAATCTATTTGTCCTGAATGGATTGCACTGGCCTACTCAAGTGATTTCAGAACTGGGAAGTCAGAAGATATTGAATTTTAAATATTAGATTATTTTATATTGGACTTTGGATCTAATATTCGATATTAAAGTGTAAAATCACATTGTCCTTATTGCTGGTCTTCTTTCCTGTCTTGCTGCAGGATCAGTATTGTTTCAGCTCAGTATCCGAGGGCGCAGGAGCCAACAGGGTGAGAGAAAACATTTACGCTGCTCACTGGGGGGGCGGACAGCCCAAGCTTTAAAATGAATGTCACAAAACTTTAAAAGCAGTAATTTATTAACACGGGATGGCCAGATCATATCGGACTATTGTAACAAAGAAACAGCAGACAGAAGGAAACCAGGCTCCCCTCAAGAAGGGATGGAAATGTTTGAGTGTGGGCTGCTGCCCGCACGAGAGGCATTCGGACGACCCTCTGCACAGTCGGACACGTTAACACCTTGTAAAAGGCAGCAGACAAAAGCAAAAGGGGAGTCTAATCCTGAGGATCCAAACGTGTACAACCAGAGTGCGTCCACGCTGGTCTCCGACGGCACTCTTCGGACATGGGTTAAGAATCGTCAGTACCGAGAAGGACTTTTAAAAAAGCATTAAAGCCAGACACAAAATGTGCAATTTCCAGCCCTCGAGTGAAACCGTAACAATTTGATTTCCATGGGACTATGAAGAGGCCCGCATTCTTCAGAAAAATAACTGATGAATCTGTTTAAAACAACAGTGCTGTTTACTGCGGATCTATCGTGTTCTAGGACTGTTCTAAGAACTCTCTTTCAAGTTCTTCGCATGTATTCAGCCATTTGATTCTCAAAACAAATAAACTCGCAAACCAAACCTCTGGGGCATGTAACCTTCTTATCCTCAGTTGGCATACAAGGACACTGGGACTTAAGTGACCTGGCAGAAAATGACGAGAGCCCAACCCAAGTGTTTTAAATCACTGACATTTTGGGATACTACTGTAACTCCTGAACAACACCTGCCTGGCCATTTTACTTTGTTCAGCTCCCTGATAAGCACATTCTCTGTGAAGTACGAGTTCAAAATATTTTTCTTAAAATGGTCAAGTGCCAGGCAGGTTGGCAATCACGTGATTGTCCTTGATGAAGCACCAGTTGGGGACTGGGTCCTAGGAAGAGGAGGTTATCGGAACAGGTGGTCCTGTACATGACCAGGACCAAGCAGGAGATAATTTGTGGCAAATTCCAAATTGTGGAGTAGAGCTATTTTAAATCCCCTATTTAAAACATCATTTTTATTTTATTGATTTGAGAGCAAGAGAGAGAGAAACACCACTGTGTTGTTCCACTTATTTACACATTCATTTGTTGCTTATTATATGTGCCCTGATGGGGGAATCAAACCTGCAACCTTGGCATATCGGGATGACCCTCTAACCAACTGAGTTACCCACCCAGGTGATGTGGACACCGGCCAGCAGTGTCCGAGTCATTATGGATGAAATAAAACATTCACACAGACTACTGAGTCCAGTGGAGGAAAAAGGACAACAGCATTGCTTTTCTCTCAAGGGGAGCGAAAGCTGAGGCCTCTGCCATGACAAGCCTTTTTTCTAATTCTTCTCACATTCCAAGATGGTCCTCACTCACCATCCCCGGTTACAACAAAGGAGCCAATGTCCCTCGTTACATCAAAGAAGAAGGATATTAGCAAATGAAAAGGCGAAAGTAGTTGAACCAGTAACACTGGTCCCTGCAAGGCTCAGCATGGATTCTAGGAAGTCACAGTAAGCATTTGCAGGGTGAGGGAGTTTTAGCAAAAAGCAAGCTTCAAAAGAGCCTAGTTATATTGCAAATCTGGTTACCCTGATTACCCACGAGAGAACCTATCTGTGGGCGTGGGTCCTGTGCATCTCCGAGCGGGAGCCGGGCCCACGCCACGCAGAAGGGCCTGCCACACCCAGGGCCAGTTTTAAATCCCTTTTACCTGAGACCAGGATTCATCCTAAAACCTAGAGGGAAACTAGGCTGGTAAGTTTTCTCTAAAGTCAAGATACACCAATTGCACGGATCAGAGGAGAGCGGAGGCTAAGACCCAAACAAGGCTTATTCAAAAATTGATTAGAGCCCTGGCCAGGTGGCTCAGTTGTTTGGAGCATTGCTCCCTGCCCCAAAAGGCTGTGGGTTCAATTCCCAGTCAGGGCACATGGGAGAGGCAATGAGAATGATCAGTGTTTCCCTCTTACATCGATGTTCCACTTTCTCTCCCTCTCTTCCCCTCTCTCTAAAATCAATCAACAGATTTTTGGGTGAGGATTTAAAAATTATTTATTAGATTCTTGGTGCAAAGGAGGGGCCACAGTCCTAGGAAGGGAGGGAAGAGTCAGTGGGATAAAAGGTTTGTAAATACAAAGACTCGGAATGGGCAACCAGGATCCTCCTGGGATCATACAGGGGTTCTGCGGAAAGAGCTGGCAAACCGCAAGCCAAGACGGCCCTCAGGAAATCTGCACAGAGCAGGATTTCCTTAAGGGACCCAGGAGCAACGCCACTCCTAAGGACTCACCATGGGATTCTGTATTCAAAAGGTGAGGTTGGGTCCCTGGTTCCATCTCCAGTTTCAGCACCCAAAATTAAAATATATAAGCAAAAATAAACTAAAATAAGAAATAAAAAATGAGAAGTCACACGGCAAGGAAACCTGTCTCACTGCAACCTAGCACCTCCCAGCCTTCCTTGACATTTACACTCTGTCTTGATCTTATTAAAATGACATTGAGCTGGTGTCTCGTGGAAGAGACTTGGGTAGACAACGGGGTGAACACTGCCAGGAACAGTGCGCCAAGTGGCCCTTTCGGGAGCTGAAGAAAATATTGGGCCATCTATTTCATCTTGCGTGGTCTCATCCTTTAAAATTCCTTACTTCGATACATTTATCGTGTACAAATGTGTCCGTGCAACGGAACACGGGTCCCGTTTCATATCACTGAACAGGTACATGGATGGGTTTGGGGACCACCAGGAGAGGGAGGAGACCACTTTTCAGGTGGATGTTTTCTGCCAGAACGCACCCTAATCTGCACGAAGTGGGGAGCTGCTCCCCATTCCCTCTCTCCTTCCTGTTCCTTTGGTCTTTGTCCAGGTGAATTCTAGCCCCACGGCGTCCCTCTTAGTGACTAAAAGCTGTCCATGGTGAGAACACTGCCACCTTATGCAATGGTGCGGGGAGCACTTTCAAAGACAGTAAGAATCCTTGCTCCCTTCGAGTAAATAAATATGAACAACAAAAAAATCTAAACACCACGTGGTCTTTCATTGTTATTTTACTTTTTAAAAGAAATAAATACACCCACAGTTAGTTCAAACAGAGGCCTTCTGACTAGAATCAACAGTACTGTTACCTACTTAGGGTCTAATGCAGGATTTTTATTAGCCCAAAAGTAAAAGCACGAAAAGCCCCAGCTTGTTGGTAGAAAAATGAAAAAGAAAAGAAAGTCCACGCAGTCACTACGGTCCTACGGGTTTATAAAAACCCTTTCTCCTGAAGCCTTTAAGATTCTAAGTTCGCTAACATCCATTCTAAGGGTACAATCTGGATTCTCTGAGATGTTATTAACCCTGAAATATGCACCTGTAACTGGTTACCAAGTCATAACATTTTTAACCATGCTCTGACTGCAGGGTATCAGTAGAACGTAAAAGTACAATGTAAAAGTTGTTCATTTTGGAGACACAAACGTAACTCCCAGATTTAAAGAGGGGAGAGAGAAAGACTCATAGACACGGATAACAGTGCGGTGACTGCCAGAGGGAAGGCGGTGGGGGCGGCAGAAGAGGGTGAAGGGGGACAAGTGGTGATGGAAGGAGACCCGACCTGGGGTGGTGAACACAATCCAATATACAGATGAGGTATTACAGAACTGTACTTCTGAAACCTATAATTTCATTCAACAACGTCACTGTGATAAACAAACAAATGCAATGAAAAGAAGGGATGGAGTTGCTTGGTGGATCTGGATCCCCTTTGAACAGACAACCAATAGAATTCTGAATATCAGAACCAATCTGACTGCTGCTTCCAACTTAAAAAAGCCTCAGTGTCATCTGCAGCTGCCTCCTCCGTTTTATGTTTTCAAGTAAACCGCTGTCTGAATTGTAATAACTGGACAGATTCGAGGACGCAGACTCAAAGCCCACAGGGACCAGCCAGGCAGTCAGTCCAAAAGGAGCCTTGCACCGGGGTCTCAGGGACCGGGGAACTCAGCCACAGGGTTAGGGGAGCAGTCGCCAGTCATTCCAACTGCTGGCTGCCACGTGGGTATGCGGAGCCAGTTCCGCCAAAGTTTGTCTCTCAATTCTCAAGAGAGGCTACAAAAATCCAGATTGGAAGGGATCTCTCAGCACTAAAGTTGCTGCAGTGTTTAAGAAAACATCACCCGTGACGGACCAGCCACCTCTACAGGTGAAGATGAAATGCAAGCCACTGAGAAGTGCACAAACTATCGTAGCAACGAGCTTCCTCCAGGCGATTAGTAATTGCATTTCATTACCTTCGGAAAATCAAAGGCTGTGGGCTTTGGAGGCAGATGTCTCGGTTTGCGTTCTTATTTTGTCACATAACAGTCCTGGAACTTGGCTCCAGTTACCTGTCCTCTCCAATACTTCAGTTCTTCGGCTGCCGCACAGAGGGAGATGCTAACTTGAGCCACAGTCGTGAAGATGGAATGCCATCGACAGCCCGTCTTGCCTTTAAAATAAACTGCATTCTTCAACTTTCATGTTGCTGCCAGCGGTGGGAAGAGTGGGAACCTTTGCGGGGGTTTTGTTGGGTGTGTGGAGCATTTGAATACTCACAATGGTATTTCATGGAGGCCACAGATCTAGACCCGACCACGCTTTATCACTAACCCATCGCCTGCTTTGCACCAGGCTGTTTGAGCTCTCTGTGCATTTGCAGTGAGCACCCCACACGCCTCATCCTGAGGTCCAGTCATTGGGAGGCAGTGAGGAGATGGTGTGGACTTGGCCCCTGGAGTCAGGCAGCCTGGATCCGAATCTTGGGTCCGCCACTGACTGGCTGTGGGATACTGAACTCGCTCCTGAACTTCCCAGGTTTCCGTCCCCCTCCCCCCACCCGCCCCAGGTAAAGTGAGGATAACGAAAGAACACCTCACTTTTAATAAATAAATAGGACCTGGAAAGCCCTTAAAACAGTGCCCAGAACATAGCAAGTGCTTAAGAAATAATAGTCACTTATTAAGAATCTCAGACACCATTGATTTTAAAATGCACGCACCGTTGTATAATATGTTCAGGGAAGGAAATGACTTCCAATTACATTGTGACACGATGCTTCCGTATTAGAATTTTTATTTATATCAGTGAAAAGGTCTCTGGACCCAGGTATAGATTTGCATCACACACGACTGCTGGGCACGTGTGCAAAGAAAAGCACACACAGTTAACCCGTCAGGCTGGCCGGGCGAGTCACTGTGGCACACTGTGTTATCCCTGTCAGCTCTTCCTCATCCCCTTTTCCTCTTTCTGCTCCTTCTCCTTCTTCCGATTTCTAAAAATTCGTAACTTCAAAGTTTTTCCAAGATGCGTATCAGCAGGGAGCATAGTATAATAACGTCCCATGCACCCCAAACCAAAGCAACTCTTCTAACAAAGCGCTTTGACCATCTGCAGGACTTTTCCCCCAAGGTCTTGACGCTGATTTTGGCAAGTTTTGATGCTTAAATTTTCTTGATCTTACTAGAAGGCGCCAAGCGAAGGTCCTTCTGCTCATCGCGATGAAATGGTTTGTGTTTTGAAACATCAAGGGGCTGCGCTTGTTCCGTCCTGTCCACAGGGACCCCCCAGCCCTCTGCCCGGGGCCCAGGCCTGCGCATGCGCAGGAAAGGACAACTTCCTCCCCGCAGCCATCCATCAGACCACTGATTGGAATGTGCATCCTGATTTCAGTGGTGTTAAAATGATGGGAAAAAGTGCAATTTAGGATCGGTGCAATGGAATATCATCACGAAATAGGTGCTGGGGGATATAAGACCCCTTTCTTTATTCCTCATCAGTGGCTTGACTTGTGAGTAACTTTGGCAAAACGGGATCTTGGGTGACATATTCTCCACTGTACTGCACGCTGGGGCAGGTCTTCTCATATGAATAAGCCACGACCCCCCCCCGCCCCCCCCCCAGAAACACCACAGCTGCTCCGTCGTCTCCCAGTCCACGACAATGCGGATGAAAGCGACGATGAAAGCTAATGTTAACTCCTGCTGACGGAGCCTAACGTTTCCGCTCTGAGACTTACCAAATTCATCATCCCCACCTTCTGTAATTTAAAAACTGCAGCAGGAAAGAGGTTGTGTCATTACCCTGATTACTAAGTTTCCTGGGCCATGATAAGCGCTGTTAACTGCTATTTTGGGGCCTTTTTCTCCCCAGAATCCTAAAATGCAGGTTATTGTATCTTCGATGATGCCTTTGGATCCATTTGTTGAGTCTATAGGTTTTATCTTCACCACTGACCTCTCTGTGCATTATTTTCTGGCTCATTTTTTTCAACCCATGATTTCATTTTCTCGGTATTCTGGATATAGCTGATTCGATTATCTGCAACGTCAGGTCTGCTTTTTACTACTTTCAAATAAGATTTTTATTTCGGTTATTGTCATTTTCATTATGTAGCATGCTCCTCTTACCGGGGCCTGCTTTTGCTCAAAAGGGACAATGTCCTCCTTAATTTCATTAGAAATAAAAAGTAGGTAATTTTGAAAACCATATCTTCTATTTCATGAAATAGATCAGATTTATTTCTGAATCCTTCTAACTTGGCTCTGTCTGTGGCTGAGCTGAGGCTCTGGCTATTCATCTTGGAGATGGACCTGCTGATATTTTCATCCTTGAAGGTAAGGCTCTGCTTGGAGGTCTTGAGCAGCAGCAACTATTCTGGGGAAAGAGGAACAGGATCCTGCCACCTTAAATCTCAGCCAGCGGCGCTCGGGCTCCAGAGCCCACAGGACTCATCTGGGGAGCTTTCTATGAATGCAGATTCCGGGGCTCTGCTTCCAGTGAACCTGACGTCTTGCATCTGGTGCGGTGCACCAGGAACCGTCATTCCTTAAACATCTGCTGTGAGGTTTTCAAACGCACGCTAAGATGGAAGGACAACAGAAAGAGCCATTCTGCACCCATCACCCAACTTCCACACTCAGCAATAGTGCCCCCAGCTCGTGCTTTTTCCCTATCACAGCACCCCCATTTTGTTTTCAAAAAAACTTTTAAATAATTTTGGCTAGACTGTTTTAGAGCATAGTACAAACACTGGGACTTTTCCCTTACATCTGCAGAGTGTATCCTTAACTGATGAGAACTTAAAAAAAACCCCACATACCTGCAATGACCTTGTCACACCTAACCAGACTAATAATGATCCCTTAATAGCTCACACTGCGTGAACATAGGCAAATTCCCCTTGTAATTAAAAAGAAATGTCTTTCCCTGTTAGTTTGTTGCACCAGGTCCCATGGATTGGGCTCGGTTGTTATGCTGCTCATGACTGTATACAAAGTCCATGCTTTTAAGAGCAGCTGCTCTGAAAAGTTGTCCTCCAGGGCCTGGAGAAGGAGTTGGCATGGCATCCCTCCCACAGGTGAAATGGCTCCGTTGAGAACGCCAGGCAATGCGCACCTTCCGGCGCCGACGGAGAGGGGTGTAGATCGGTGAAAGGTGTGAGTCCAGGAAAAAAGCGCAGGGCTGGTTGGAGAAGGTGCCCTCTGTTCAGAAAGGGTCTGTGGCATGAAGGATACGCACTGCGAAACCCGCTTAGAGCGAGCAGCCCAGCCCTCGACGAGCTCTCGATGGCTCACTGTTGTTCCTCATTTAGTGGGACGCATGGGCTAGAGTTTGGAGGCCTGGTAGATGATACACAGCAACAGGAAAAGCTAATTAACATCTAGAGGTTGTTTGTGATTTAAGGCAGAGTTGAAAGGCAGGTGACCGAGGACAAAGGCAGGAGCGAGAGCTGCATGAAGACTGAAGACGTGAGACAGGGCCAGGGAGAACGGCCCAGCCACGCAGGTCTTCACTGTGGAGTCCACACCTGTCCCGTTGCTGTTTCCAGCATGACACACACACAACTGGATCCTCATTAAGGTTTGCATTTTCTGCTGGAGCATCTCTCCTTGTCAGTGTTTCACTAGGGACCAGCAGGTGCGGTGGGATGAGAGAGGTGGATGGCCACGGTCAATACCCAACACTGCGTGGGCTCCAGGTACGGTGCTAGGGTCGAATGGGGGTGAACTCGAAGGAGAGGAAATGCATGCTTTCCAGCTGTTCACGGTCCCCGGGGATATTTCTGGTTTCCGTGTCTGA
The DNA here is from genome assembly GCA_004027475.1 of Anoura caudifer. NCBI lineage: Eukaryota > Metazoa > Chordata > Mammalia > Chiroptera > Phyllostomidae > Anoura > Anoura caudifer. Next base: position 232,985 of record PVKU01000001.1, read on the forward strand.
GTACATGGCGATACCATTCACCAGGGTGATACGGCGAAGGCAGAAGCTTGATGAAAACTCCATGGGTTTCCTCTCGGGGTGTTGGTGTAGGATTCTAGGGGGAGACCCAGTCAGCAGCTGGCTACGTGAATTCGGTCCTCAGCAGGGTTCAGTGGTCGAACCCAGGAGGAGCTTACATCAAATGGAAAGAGCAGAAGGTTGAACGAGGAACGTGGGTAATTCCTGCCTGGAGCAAATGGACTGAGCCAGATAGGAACATAAAGGAGGCGGGGGTGGGGGGTGGTGGGGGATGAGCCAAAGGCATGAGAAGGAAATAAGAGCAGTGGGTGAGGAGAATGGTGCATTTCAGGGGGTGAAAGTGGGACAAATATTACAATAAAATACAGTGAAACAGAGAGGTTAAAAAAGCTTCCAAATAGTAGCCCACTTCTGGAAGCTAAATGGAATACTATATCTTTATACCTGTTCAATGTAACAATTGTTGAGACAATTTTGAATCGCCCTTCTGTCTTCTATAATAGTGCCATTCATGCACTTTATATACAGTCATAGTAATGGATACAATTTACTAAATGCCCCCTCTGGTTCTCTGGTGTCTCTGATTCTTTATAAAGAGCATCGTTCATTTACAAGCACACCTGTAAAATCTATATTGTCATCTATCTCCATTTTAAACATGGAGAAACACAGGTTCCTGTAACTGATTCCAAGAATTGGGAAGTGGAGTAAACGGGGCAGAGGTCAAGGTCAGTCTCTTGGTACTTCCACCGCAAGCCCATCACTCCCTTCAGGTTTCAACTGCCTGAGCTCAGTGCCAGCACACGCGTCGTCACTGAGACACAAGGAAACTAATGACCGGCAGCAAGGGTATGTGAGAGTTCCAAGTCCATGGGAGAGCCTGGATTATTTAATCCTCTCTGGAGGCAAAGTGAAGATATACCTACAACGAAGGAAACAAAAGAATGGACCAAAGGTTTGGGTAATGAAGCTTAAAATAATCACGTTTAAAGAGAACCAGAGGAAAAGAACATCAAAGCGATAGAAGTCGATCCACCAGGCTTCACTGCAAAAAGGCAAGAGCCCCAAGCCTCCCCCAGCACGCCCGGCCAGCCCTCACGTAATTACACAGCCCCTTCCTGACGCTGAGGACCGAACGCGGTGTAAAATCCGCAGGGTGCCTTTAATTAAAAGTTATTTTCAAAAGCAAACAGCAATGGATTTTGCAAAAGGGCAAGTAAAAATCAGACGTCTGAGTGCAGCAAAGATTTCACTTATCGGGTGCACTTAGGTTGATAGGATTTGGGATGGAAAAAAAACTTCTGACTCCCGTTGGGCCCGCTCGTTTTGCGTGTTGGAACACCCTGAACTTGAGATGAACTCAGGCCCACAGAACATTATGGTGTACGGCAATGTGCCACGCCCATGGATAAATAAATGATGACAACCGGAGCACGGGGAAAATGCGGAGGTATTCCTGATGGACACCGAAGAACTGGGAATACACCAATCTCTAGCGCTCTACCGGAAAAGCAAAGCGACCGCCCTCTTAAACATGGATTCCATTAAACTGATGATTTTTTAGATCGCCTGCTTCATCAGATCTTCGTCAGCCGCCAGATACAATGGTTGAGGTCTCATTTCTTTTTAAATTATGTCTTCGATGACTGACTCACCCATAATAGGACGCATGTTTGGGTTATCTGCTCTTTTCTTCTCAATTTTCAATTACAGTTAATATACAATAGTGTATTAGTTCTAGTGTACAACACAGTGGTTAGACATTTACATAACTTATGACGTGATCACCCCCCGTACGTCTAGTACCCGCCTGGCACCTTACAAAGTTATTACAACATTACTGACCATACTTCGCCTCCCTGTGACAGTTCCATCACTGGCAATTTGTACATCTTAATCCCTCCCCCTTTTCCCCATCCTACCCCCCCCCAACCCCGGGCAACCATCATCTGTTCTCGGTGTTTATGAGTCTGTTTGTGTTCTGTGTGTTCATTTCTTCTGTTTTTTAGATTCTGCACAGAAGTGAAATCTTACGGCATTTGTCTTTCTCTGTCTATTTCATTTACCATAACGCCCTCCAGGGCCTCCTGTGTTGTTAAGTGGCAAGATCTCAGTCCTTGTCATGGCTGAAGGGGTCTGGTAGAGAGCGGAGGCAATACCTGGCTCCTTCCTGTCGGTGCTCTGAGCTGGCCCAGGCTGGGTTGCACATACGGCCGTGAACGGGCGTGCAGCCTGCAGGCACGGGGAACAGCTAACCGTGGAGAGTCCCTTGGGGACGCCGTCTGGGACTTTGGCCTCATCGATGCTGCACTCTAGCCCAAAGGTTCTCAAGTGCAGTGTGAGTGAGACAGAGCTGCAGGTGATGTAATGACTGAAAATGCAAGTGCCTGGACCCCACCTCGGTCCTCCCAAATGACAATCTCTGGAGGTGGGACCCTGGCGTCTCTGCTGTCCTCGGGCTCCACGCTGACTCAGATGGCCTTCGCAGCTGCGGAGCCCCTGCTCTGGGCCCCGGGCCTCGGCCGGTCAGCCAGGACTCGAACTGCTCCCTGGGCAGCAGATGGTGCTGGCTGTCTGCAGCTCTGCCCTGGTGGCCCAGGTCCCGGTGGCTGCTGCCGCCTGTCTGATTCACTCTTTCTTTTCAGAATCCTTTGTCTGCTCTACACCATTTGGAGTCAAAATGAAACAAACAAACAAAACAATGTACTTTAAAAATTAAGACAGTAGGAAAAGTCTGGAAAATACATAGAAGAAAAAAGATCACGTGTCTTCACACCATTCCAAGACGATCACTGTCCCTGCTGCCGTGAATTACTGCCACGGTGTACTCAGAAAGTCACAGCTGTCCTCCTAGGAAATCGTGTGCCCCGCTGAAAAATTGCCGTTTTCACGGAGGGGGTTGTGCCTTTGTTCGTTAGTTCAGGTCACGCTCACAGCATCCCTAGAAGGAATGCACGAGTGTGCCCCCACCCATTTTACAGATTTGAAAGTGGAAGCTTAAGAGAAGTCCCAGCAAACAGCGGCGAAGCGCAGGCTGGAACACGGGAGTGCTGTCTCTTGTCCACTTTAGTTTTTGCTATACGCGTCTTTCCGAGACACTGGACACATTTCTAAAGAACATGGCTGATGGCCACCTAGTCTTCTCTTTCTGGAGTCTACCATTTTTGTACCCGATGCTCTTAATCCAAGAATGGATTATAAATTGCTGTATTGTTGTAATGACTGTCTTCATGGATCTGGTTTTTTCCCATTTCCAATGATTTCCGTAGGAGAAATTACTAGCAAATGAGTCAATACACTGAAGAGTATAAATATCCCAAAATATAATTTTGATGAACACTGCCAAGTTATGTTTAACAAAAGATTATAAAAACGTCTGCACATGTTTTTCATCTGCTCAGGCCAAAATGCTGATGTAGCCATTTCTCATTTTTCCTGGTTATAAATATATCCTAGGTGACCACATTTGTATATTGACCTTGGCCTAAATTCCTGATTATTAAGTTAAATTTCTACAGACAGAATGGCTGCGTTAGTGGGTACACGCATCTTAAAGCTGCTAACACTTATCACTAAGCCGTTGCCAGAAAGATCACGATTAGAACCCCATCAGCAGGAAACGCGGCTGAGCATTTCCTCACCCCCTTGTCCACCCCAAACATTTTGTTTCCATCTGAATTTTGAAGAACTACTGAAGTAGAATGGCTTTTCACACACTTACTGACTCATTGTGTTCCTTTCTTTCTCGTAAGCTTTTGTTTTCATTTGTGTCCTTTGCTCTTACTTAAAAAAAATCTTCAGGCTGCGAGTCTCTGTTTTATTACTTATCTGACAGAGTTCTGTATGTTGACTATTAGCTCTGCCAAATCCCTTGCAGAATGTCCCTCTCTTGTCATTTGCGTATTCCTGACAAATGTCCTTGATGTAGGAGAGTCTACATTTTAATGTGGTCATGTCTATCTGTACTGTCCTTTACGAGTTAGAAAAATGTATGTTCATGCGACTAACTATAAATATTCACATATATTTTCCTTCTTATGGCATTATTTAATTTTTAAATCATTTGGAACATGCTTGGTGTGGGTATAATATAGAAACTGTAATATATTTCAGGTAGTGAATAAATTAAATCCACAATATTTCCTGAAAAACTCATATCCCCCTCATGTGAAATGCTACTTTTACATGTATGAAAAGGACTCACACACACATAGACACATAAGTATTGTGTATACATGTATATGCACATGTACACACACAAACAATGCATGCACACATGTGCCTTCATACATGTATACATGCATTTGTGTGTATCTGTACAAAATGCTTTAAAATATCCCTGCAGGCATAATCGATATTCTAAGTATTGTAATTCATTGATTCATGCATACCCTTCATTCATTTATCCAGTGCCCATTCACAAGTAGGCCCTATATGCAAGCACATAATTAGATAATTTATACTCAATCTTATTATTCTATTGATAGGGAAGAGGCCTTGCTATTTAATGAGAAGTTCTTTTCTCTAAACTGAATGGCACAAATGGTCCCTTTTGTTCATTAGACACTTAATCATCTCAAGTAAAACGGCACATATTTATTTAATTTTAGACTGGGCTTTGATCCACGTGAACGAGATAAGCTTTTTTTGGACAAGGACAGTGCCTGTCTTCTGAGTGGCCCTTACGTGCACGATGTACATTCGAGATCCATTTATTCACTTAATTAACAGTGAGGTGTCATCCAATTACCCTAATTTTGCAAATGAAGCAGATTCAGGAAGTCCCAGTGACTTATCCAGGATCACACAACTCATCAATGGCCACGCCAGGGTCAGGGCCCAGGGCTCTCAGCTGTCATTTCAGGGCCCTTTCTATCAGTGCACTCTTCTTTCCCCCAGCACTTTGCTTGGCCCTTCTGGCTGGGCTGCTCTGTTAAAAACCTTGGCAGGAAGGCAGGGTGGGTGAGACCATCCAGCTAGGAGCCTGTTACCAAACCGTGAGGAAACGCTTACAGACTATGCAGTCAGTCTGTTCTATATGTTAATGCGTATAAATAAACATTCTATGCCTGACTAAGTTATTAGTGTGGTGGGAGCATTAAGTACATACACTGAAACATTAAATAAATACGGCGAAGAGATAACGCTTGCTGAAGTAAGCAGAGAAATGTTAGGATGGCTAGATCATACGTTCGGGTCAACACTTCGGCAGTGGAAACATATTTGAAATTATAATGTGCTTAGTGAAAAAATATAACTTTATGTGAAAATATTCCTTGCTTTACTCCCCAAATCAATGGATAAAAATCAATGGAATCTAAATGCATTTTTGATAGATTACATTCTAATATTACATACTAGGGAATCTATTAATGAAAATCTGCAATGAATATTCAACATTTTTTTCTGAGTGCTTCCTCTACGCCAGGCTGTACCCAGTATTCCTTACATAAGAATGCCCAGGGGACATTACCCCTTTCCTGTGGCATTTACAATCTCTTGGGGAGGAATGACAAGACATGACTACCAATGTAGCAGGAATGACAAAGAAAAGCTCCTAGGCCAGGGTTGAGCAAAGGCTAATTCTACAGAAGTGATATTTAAACTGAGACTCAAAAGACGAGTGGAGAGAATCTTAGGCAGGGAGAGGGGAGTGGTGGGACAGGAAAGCACATTTCAAGGCAAGGAGACGTGTTGTATGTGAAAAGCTGGCCAGAGTTTACGAAGCTATAGAATTTACATCAGCCTTTTTCTAAAAGGACCCGGAGGGAGGTAAGGCCGAAAGGGAGGGCTTTAAAAATGTTTGGCTGTGCCCTGGCCGGTGTGGCTTAGTTGGTAGGGCATCATCCTGTACACCAAAAGGTTGCAGGCTTGACTCCCCTTCAGGCCACGTGCCTGGGCTGTGGGGTTCAGTCCCCAGGAGGGCGCATGCAAGAGGAAACCAGTCTGTGTTTCACTCTCACTTTGACGTGTCTTTCCCTCCCTTCCCCTCTTTCTAAAATCAACAAGCACAGCCTTGGGTGAGGTGCTTGGATGCGAAGGAGTCTGTTTGACAACTGAGATGACACCGTCCATGTGAAGCTGCGGAGATGGGAGGTGAGGGAATGACTCACAGCACAGGTTCTCGGTGGGAGGGAGGCAGGGGAGAAGCCCAGCAAGGCAGCTGGAGGGGTGGGCCTGCTCCACGGTGACAGGAGAGGAAAAACCAGGAGATTCAGAGGCACCTCAGTGGTGAGATTTGATGGTGGAAGGTGGAACGCATCTCTGATGGCCCTGTCTTCTCCCTGAGGCAGACTGTCCGATGGGAACGAAGAGGAGGATGAGGAGTTTGGAGGAAGGCAACCATCCTGAAACCCTCCCTGGGGTCAGTGGGACAGACAGCTGACTACAGAAACTTGTATTCTGGCAAAGTGAGACCTCTTGTGTGGATACCTGTACGGTGCAAAGCTTGTCTGGACTTTTTGTCTATGATGTCATCAGAGAAATAAGGGAGAAAGGAAAGAAAATCACTGAGTCCCGGTTCACAAAAGACTTCAGAACGATTAATCCAATGAGAGTGAATGTATAACCTTCCAATAAAATACGGGACTCAAACCTCCTCAGAATACAAACATTCCTTGACTTCCATCCACTACCAAACTACTTCAAACAATATTTCACACTTACTCCCTTTATTCACCGGCCCCATCCCCCACTCATTCCTCAATCCCTCACAAGGGCGACTGAAGTTCCAAAGATAGGGATGATTGCATCGCAAATTCTGTGGCTTCATCCTGCATCACCTGTCCTCAAAACCACACATTCTCAGAACTCCCTTCTCTCCTGCCATCCCGAATGCCCCACTGCCTTTAAAAAAGACAAACAAAACAAAACAAAAAACAAGGTTTTGTTACTTAGAAAAGTTTCAGGTTTGTAACAAAATTGAGAGGGAGGCAGAGAGATGCCCCATCGACTCCTCGCCCCCAGTCACCCACAGGCTTCCCCATTATCAGCATGACTCCCCGAAATGGCACATTTTTTTACCCAGGGACACCAGAGTGACCTTCCTGAATTACTGGTGGAGTCACGTTACTTCCACGCTCAGCATCTGCCCACGGCTTCCCATCAGGGACAGCTGTCACGCATCAGCCTCCGCCCGCCGAAGTCCCAGGCAGGGCACAGACCTTCTCTCCTATTACCTTACAGCATTTACAACCCCCCACCCCCATCACCTGCGAGAGCAGGACCCCCCACTTTGCAGGTGAGGGCACTGCAGGTCACCGGGCTCAACTGAGGGTAAAGCCAGAATTCCAAGAAAGCATCTGGTGAACTCTAGACCTCTACTCCTAACTGGGACCTCCTACCGAGTGGACAAAGAAAAGGTCACATGCCCCAGCCTCACACGCAAGTCTTTCAGGATGTGTCTTAAACAGGCATCTTCCCCCTGTGGTCCTACCGTCACTCCTCCCAGGTTACAGGAGTTGAACCCCATTTCTGGAAAGCTGCCAAGCAGTGGAAAATCTCTGAGGGGCTAATTCTCCAAAGAATAGGCAGTGATGAAGCCAGGGCCACGAAATGTAAGCATTCTGTGCTGTATCTTACGAAGGACGTAGTGATGAGCTGGGACCAGCCTAGGCCAAAGTTTTTTGAATAGTATATTATCTCTACTCTTTTTATTTTGGGGGGAGGAGATATTTTAAAAGATGGAAATTTATTACAATAGTTTATATAAAGCCACGTATGCATCATGCACATTTTGTTGGGCTTCTGTGTCCACAGCTGGTAGCAATTATTCTTCCTTTTATAAATAAATGTAGTTATCATTCCTTTGTATCAATAAGAGTTCTATATGCGCAGGAGGAAGGAGTCTCCAAAATGCCTCAAAACCAAACAAAACAAAAAAAACAAAAGCTCCTCTAAGTAGCTATACAACTTGACACACATTTAAAAAGTTTTTATAGACGAATAATCATTATAGTCCATATGAGTGAAGGATATGGTGTTTAGCGTCCTTTGAATATCCCACATCTTTGTGGGCCTGAAAAGTGTATCAATATTTTGCATAACGTTGGATGATGAGATTTATACTTTTCTTGGCTGGAAAAAATCTTTGGAGCTGGAATAAGAGAGATTACGGATGTCATAACGCATCACATCACCTATGCGTAAGTCCTACACAGAGAAACCCACGGCCAACGGACAAGAGGGCGCACATTTCCAAAGGCGCTTACTCCGCTGAAACAGCCACCCCGGGGGACAGATTTTACAGAGCACTGCTCTCTTCTGACTGCCACCCACTTCCGACAAAATCCTGTTTGCTTCTCACAATGCGCAGCCACAGCAAATATTCACACGGCACGCCTGCAGCATCTGTGGGGAAGCAGGTCTTGATTAGGGAGCGAGGAGCTCAGCGTGTGACCCTCCTCGGTGCCCGTTAATGGGGGGGGCGGGGCTGGGACGGGGCACGTCCCTTTCAGTTTGCTCATTTTTCCACGGGCGCTTCCTGTGTCCTCAGCGCAAGGCTGAGGCCTCACTAGGGCAGCTCGCCGTGGGCAGCAGGTGTAAAGTGAGCTCGAAAGACATGTCACAAAGCCTGGGGTTGTGACCAACGCAGCCGATGGGGTCCTCAGGGCTCACTCATTCGACAAGCAGGAGAAGAAAACTAGGTGACCCCCTTTCCGCCCCCAGCCCCTTCTGCGCCATTGAGTAGCCCTGGTTTTTCCACAAGCACCTGAATAAGTAAGGAACTGCGGTTGGAAGGGGCCTCTACGATAGTCTAGATGCAGAAGCTAAAACAGAAATGGCTCCATGGCCTTACACACCGGCTTCAGGGGGCGTGCAGCACACACCTTCACAAATGACCGCGTGGCTGCAGGTCTCCTGTCTTCCATGATGTGCATCCTTCTTTTAGGAGGAAAAGCTGACATTTATTCTTTATTGTTAATTATATTGCTAATTCCACCGGGTTGGGGTGAGGAGCGCCACGCAGCTGATGAAGAAGAAAACAAAGGCAAAAGCACAAGGAAGGTTCTTTGCCGCCACTTGGGATCTCGGAGCCCGGCCACTGGGATTATCTGCCCCGGCCACTGGGATTATCTGCCCTGGCCAGCACGATCCCTGGGCTATTGATTCTGCGCCTGTGGATTCCACTCGGGAGTCGGATGGCTAAAATAACCCCACTTTCCCCGCTGATCATAAAGCTCTCATTGTTTTCGACAATTTCTGACCTGCTTCTACGCAGCCCACGAGTCTGCTGCCATTTTTAATAAGCTTTACAGCTGGTGGATTAACAGTGAATGTCAAGCACCACAGTTCGAATTGATGATCGTATGCGGGAACACTATTTTCATACGTTAAAAAACCGCCTCAGTCTTGCCATAAAATTCAGCACTCAACCGCTCGCTTATTTGATCATTGTTACATGCACTTTTTAGCTCTCAACAACCCCTGTGTGAGTACGGGCCTTTGAACGGGAGAACGTTAACATAAATAAAAATGACAACAGTAAGTGGAACCTATTTCCTTTCACTTTTCTAAAAAGGTACATTGATTATTTAGCTGTCCATTCTCCCCAGGATTCATCATCCATAAGCATGTAAACCAAAACTCACAAAAGTGCAAATTTGAAAGCTGGTCCGTAACCGAGTCAAGTCCATGTGCACGGTTGGAGGTAGGCTTGCCTACATTTTCAAATTATACTGCAGAATTCTTCAGAAAGATGTGACATTCCTTATCCACCTACTTCAAATTATTCCGGATAGGTATGCAAAATTGTTTCTGAATGTCATCCATATTTTTCTACAGCATCAAGTTGTATAAATTCAATGTGGGATAGTATATCCCAACTATCCCACAAAAACGTAACACATGTCAAAATATTATTCATATGTGAGTGGCAATCAATGAGATACAAATTAGCCATCGAGAGGCACCCGTGACTCATCTGATGAAATACGGATTTCGGGCAGAGTACTATTCCTCTCCCCGAGGGACCAAGTCCTCTGTTCTCTGGTCCAAGTCCGCAGACTAATGTACCTAACAACAGCTATCAAGGCATTGGACTTCCTTCCATTAGGTACTTTTCCTTCCTTTCTTAATCCATCACCCTTTATCATAGTGAAGTCTAGTGTCTTCATTAATAAAAACTTAGAATCTGCAAAACATTATAAAAGAGAAAAAAAGCAACCGCGGTTAACCATAAGCGAAAAAGACTGACCACCCCCTTTAATCCTGAACATTTTAGGGATGTTTCCTGTCCTCAAATCTTTTCTCTTGCATTTCTAAAAAAAAAAAAATTATACTATAATTTTCTCTTTTTTAAGTTGCATCATACAAATATTTTCCATGTTATTGCAAATGATGAAGTTTAATTTTGAATGGTTAAAAAATTTTCCATGAAGCAAATATTATTGAGACAGTTTTCTTAAGTAGAGATTTGCTAAAGATTCAAAGATATATTAGGTGTTTCTCTCCTCCCTCAGTCCACATGACCACTATTTGCGTGCACAGAGTGAAGGCTTCTGAAAGGGATCTGTAAATTGACACTTTAAGATAAATTCTTGGGAGGGTGCGTATTCAAGCCTGCTGTTCAGTATCCTAAGAATTAGGTTCTGTTCATCCAGAGTGGCCCCATTTCCTTTTACCTCTGTCCAAACTTCCACAAACCTCCTTCGTTAAGTGAGTACCCACGGCTACTCTCTTGATTCCTCCTTCGTTTTTAACAACCAATGACTCCCCCGCTCACTGTCCACTTACTGTCTCCATGTGCAGGGTATTGTGTCAGCCACAGTGTGTGAGCACCGGGCCCCTGCAGGAGTAGCACTGGCCCTCAGAGAGCGAACACCAGAGAGAGAGGAGGTGAGTGTAGCAACAAATAAAAGGAAATGCCCGTAAATACAAGAGTTCAAAAGCGGGGCAGATCCCACGTGGCTGAGACACTTGAGTAAGGCTCTCCTAAAAGGAGAGCCTTTGAGCTGAGCTTTAAGAGGAGGCGTAACAATCGAACCAGCAGCAAGGGAGAAGACAGATATAATAATATGAGCAAAATTAGACTCAATAATTAAGGGCATGTGACTGAATAATTGAAAGACAGCCTAGAGTGTAGGAGTCGGTGGCTGAGTTAATGACGTGGCTTAATCATCAGGCCTCGGTGCTTGGGCCCCATCTGTCATGCCGTCGGGAGCCACCAGGTCTGCGGCACAGATGTGAGGGCTCGTGCAGCGGATGGAGACAGCGAAATGGCAGTAGTGTGCGAACTGCACTGAGCGGAGAAAGAGTAACAAGGCGTCTGGATCAGATCTATTGAAATGGTCTAGGCCTGATGAGGCCACGTCATTGGGAACGGCAAGACAGCCATCGATCTGACTTGTTCATGCCAAGACAATGATGAAATCCAAAGGAACAGTGTTACCATACGTATTTACAAAACTGAAGGTGAGTAAGTTACCAACTGAGGGGGTTATCCGCACTAACACAACCCGTCTGTGTACCACATTCCTTATCTCAGGGCTAGGGCACAGGGTGGAGCCTGCAGATCGGGGTGTAGCAGGGTGGGAGCGAGCTCCGTGAAGAGTTGTCCCAAGCAGCTCCCCAAACCCACGTGGCACCCTGGGGAAGAAGAGACGGTAGGTCCTAACAGGGAGCAGGGGGTGGTGCCCGAGGAAGGTCTGGAGACTCTCACCAGACTGGACTAGGGTGTAGCCTGTTTAATCCATTGTGAACTGAGTGGTGGAAATCAGAGGGATGGTAATCTCTGCAGAGGGGGCTGCATGCTGTTCTAGGGGCGGGTGCAAACCTGGAAACGAGGCCATTCCAGTTTGATCCGCAATGAGACCGGAGGATAGGACGTCCCAGGACCTTTGGACTTGAGCTGGCTGGGACACCAGTTGGGGTGGACCAGCAGCAGACGTGAGCTCGGGTTGGGTGTTGGGCAAAAGTGCTCAGGAAGAGAAGCGAGGGGCCCTGAGAGCCCACAGGAGGGGCTGACCAGTACCTGGCTTGGCACGATGCCCACTCGGGAGCTAGCACTTGCTCAAAAGCACTGCAGACATGCCGTGCCCTTCATCAGCGAGCTAAGATGGAGAGATCATTTCTAAATTCTGGGAGGATCTTATGATGGAAGACAGATGTTTATATACTAACTCACTACCCATCTCGCTGGCGAAATACACACAGCGGTTTTCAGATTCCGGCGTATTAATTAGGATCAGCTGGCGTGAAGTCTCAGGATGGGGCCTCTCAGCGAGAGAGCCAAGGCGGGCAGGCAGCGCTGGCAACAGGCAGAGCTCCGCACCATTTCGGCGACTGACTGACTCATTGGCAACATAAATGAATGTTTTTCTCTTGAATAAACCAAAGGGGTTTATAGGATTTTGCCAAACTAAAAAATAACAAAACTTACACTGTAAGAAATTAGCAAAGTTCCCTTTATTGTTTTATTTAAAGATAGAAACAGCTAAGCATCCTAACTGTGAACAATCATGGCAGTTTGCAAATTTTATTCCAAGGAAAGCATGTGTCAGACTCAACTAACATTTACTCAATGCCTTCTCTGCCAGGCATGGTGCTAAGCGCTTTCTACCGTCTTCTGAGAGTGTGGGACAAGGGCTGGTGCTGACCAGCAAAGCGGTTCCTGTCTGCGATAGGAGAAGAAGCGTTTGCCAAAAGGGTTCATCAATGTGCTACTTTTTTTTTTTCCATTGGAAAGTCTTGCTAGGAAGAAAATGTCAGCTAAGTACACAGTGTGCTTAGAGACTTAGCTAATTCACATTCTGGTGCAAGTTCATCTTTCATGGGCAGGTAGCAAACAACTCATGGACTTGCAGTGGCCACAAACCACAATTTGGGCAGGCTTGATTTATAGACAATATCTCATTAACCAAATGAATGAGTCAAACCTAATTGAGGAAAGTGTAGGGCAATTTTTTTTTGGTAAATTTTAGAATTGGCCCATTTCCTCAGTCCTGTACCAATGACATTAAAATTTAACAGCTCTTAAAACATTTGTGAAGGTTAGAAATAAAGCTGATAAAGTAGCTCAGAAATTGAGTAAAAGGGAACAACACCCCCCCCCCAACTCATACACCCACACACGCATGAGAGAAGAGGTAAGTGACGCAGACATTCGATCCAGGACATTCCCAGTCTGTCTAACAGAGTTGCACAGGAGAGGACAGAAAATCTGCAGAAATTCTCAGAACATAAGAAATTATCAGAAATGAAAAAGAAAATCTCTACAGCTAAAGGAGCAAATTAGCCTTCAGACTAAGAAGTCTTATAGAATTACCAAAATGATGACTTGAAAAAAAATCTCATACCATGATACACCTACACATCTTTAGGAAAGCTAGAACATCAAGGCTAAAAAGATAATCCAAAAAACATCCAGAGTAAGAAACACACACACACACACACACACACACACACACACACACACACACCCCTACAAAGGAGAAGGAGTTTACAAAACACCAGACAGACTCATCAGCAACAAGAGAGGCCAAAACCCAATGAAGTAACACTTTCAAAATTCTAGGAGAACATTATTTTCAACTCAGAATTTCATTACTAGCCAAGGGTTCAACCCAGAATGAAGGTAAAATAAAGACTTTTTACCCATGTAAAGTTAATTTTCCAAACTGACAATGTATTCTCAAAAAATGAGGAAGAAACAGAAGAATTCAGGAGCATCAACAAATAATTAAGTCAACCCAGAAGAACAGAAATGAGGAAGCGCAGTGGGTCAGCAGGGCTGCTGCCATAGAAACCAATCATTCAGACGAAAGTTTCCAAGGCATTTGGAAATGGCCTCTTCCCTGATTGGTCAGTGATGATGTCATGTTGTCAAGTAATTCAACTCTAGGGTGAATCCAAGGTTGACAGGAACAAAGTTGAAGATATGCAATAGATTCTATCATTGTGAAGGTGAAAATATTCAGACTATGATAAACATGCATTCCATTGTCAACAAGAAAACAAAGAGCTAAAGAAAAAGCTGGGAAAGAAAGCATGCAGATTTAATATGAAGCAGATATGAACCAAAAAATAATGTGGCATGATTTTAAGCAATGGGAGGTAATTTTCAAAGAGTCTATTTGACCTCGGGCTAGAAATGTACTTCCCATTGGTGCTGTAGAGAGGGAAATGCAATCTTAGTACTCAGTTCATCCATGACCAACATCAACATAGACACAGTAACCCCAGCCTACTTGAACTTTAACTTCTCAAGACAATTTAGGGATCAAGCATGAAGGCCTTGGTCATGGTGGCAGCACAAATCATAAATCTTGAGGATCCTGACAACATAAAAATAAGGGCACTTGAGCAGGTGACTGAAGGAATGGGAGGAGGAAAAGTAAAAGAAAGTTAAAGGGCTTGATGATAATGAACTCCTTTAACTTGACCTTGTCTGAGAAGCACTCTATCTGCCCTTCCATCTAAATGATAGCTTTGCTGGATAGAGCAATCTTGGATGCAGGTCCTTGCCTTTCATGACTTCAAATACTTCTTTCCAGCCCCTTCTTGCTTGTAAGGTTTCTTTTAAGAAATCAGCTGATAGTCTTATGGGCACTCCAAAATGTTAAAGGGACTTATCTAATAGAGGAAGATCAAAAACTATGAACAGTAAAATGACAACAAACTCACAACTATCAACAACTAAACCTAAAAAAAAAAGAAAGAAAACAAAAACAAAAACAAAAGCTAAGCAAACAATAGAATAGGAACAGAATCAGAGAAATGGACATCACATGGGGTGTTACCAGTTGGGGGGAGATGGGGGGAAGGTACAGGAAGGAGAAGCACATTTGGTGGGCATAAAATAGAGGGGGAGAAGTTAAGAATAGTGTAGGAAACAGAGAGGTCAAAGAACTTGTGTGTATGACCCATGGACATGAACTAAGGGAGGGGGGATGCTGGAGGGGTGGAGGGTGCAGGGCAGAGGGGGGATAAAGGAAGAAAAATTGGGAAAACTGTAATAGCATAATCAATAAAATATACCTTAAAAAAGAAAAGGAGAAATTCACTTTCTACCGTTATAACTGTTTACTGCTTCGCTGTGAACATGTAATGTTTGTAATTAAAAGTTTTAATAATTAAATAAAAAAGAAGGAAGTTTAGGGGCATCAAAAGGACCACAGTGGGGTGATTGCTGGGGGAGGAGGGTATAATGGGACTAAATAGTAATGGGAAAAAATACAGTGAAGATGAAATTAAAATAAAAAACCCCAGCTGTCTGTGGGCAGTGAGACTGAGTGAATTAACCCTCAGTCTTGGGTTTTCTGATCATAAGCACTTATTCTGATTTGCAAAAGTCAATAAAGCAAGCACAAACAGCACTTGTTGAGGACCTACTGTGTGAATAGGAATGTTAAAGGAGCAAACGAATACTCTGTGTCCTTGAAGACTTTCTGATCTAATTTGGGAAGCAAGACGTGGAAATTTAAGGAAAAGGCAACACGCAGCAAGTGGTCCCTCAGGACAGGAACAGTTTACTTACACAGGGGCCGGAGGAACATGCGTGCCCCATGACAGTGTTTCGTCTCCTTTTCTGTAGCGTCTAAAAGAAAACGGGGAGCACAGTTTTTTTCAGGAAGACTTTTTGGAACTTGACCAGTCCAAGGTAGCCACAAGGAAGTCATGGATTCGTGTGGCTGAGGCGGGAATGCAAGGGCCTTTGCAACAAGAGGAAGCCTGTGAGAGAATATCCAGACCTAAGAAAAAGGAGCGAACGGGCGGGCGGTCAAGTGTGGCAGAATCGACACTGAGCAGGGAATCCACATCATGTAGTTTTAACAGTGCTGCTTTCTATAAATTACACCATATTTTACCTTGAATCCTATCTTTCTGGCGTGAAAAAATGTCACGAGAAATAACAGTTGGGTTTTATTTATTTACCAGACTTAAGGCTGCTTCTAGGAGAAGCTGGTTTATTTATAAGAATGCAAATTTTAAAAGCCTCTGGAATTTAGAAAAGGCTTGTCATTTAAAACCCCTATAAATTAGATATGTTCTCTTCTACACAACAGAACTTTTTATGTGTTCTTTCTCACAAGCTAGGCAGCACCAAGTTTGTTCAAGATGATTCTTTCGAGGAAGTCTTTTGACTTTAACCTCTAAGATCCAGAAAAGTATGACCTCACTTAAATATCTACTCATTATAAACCACATTAAAAACAAAACAAAACGAACTCCTTTGATTTTTCTCTGAAACGTCTTTCTGCCCCAAATCTCCTATAGTGTTTTAAGTTTATTTAGTGAAATGTTTCATCGTTCCCTAACATGTCAGAGTTCCTTAACAAGGGAAGCTCACCCAACACTCAGTAACCTCAAGTGGATATGAGATTCCAGGGGCTTTGTCTACTGTTTTGTTATTTAAAGCATGTTTCGTCTATTTAAAATATGTGAGGTGCAATTCTGGGGAAGTGATAAAAGCCCGCCTCTACTGCCTTGAGGCTTTGAAGCCGTTGCACTCATCATGAAAAAGCGGCCTCTGGTAGCCCCGACTGCAAGGGCCTCGCTGCCGGGCTCCCCAATGTTACTTGCACCCCTGAGTGGGCCCTGGGGCAGCCTGCCTCGGGCCAGCGCCCCCTCCCGTGGCTGCGGGGCAGTTACTCTTCAGCCTCAACGCCCTCATTTGTGAATTGTGAGGAATCACCTACCTACCTCCGTGGGTGGGTTCTCACCCGAACCCAGGGGCCACGCGTGCATAAAGCGAGGCTGGCACATAGGGGCTTACTACATGTGCGACGCGCACACACGCCCTGCGAGTTCCGAGCACGCCGAGCCGTGCCTTCATTCTCTAATCCCCGGCACCCGGCCCAGCTACAGGATAAAATCGTTACAGTGGTAACAATCAGAAGACGGAGAACGCACTGCCGGAAGAAAGCGCTCACTGGGAAGTGAGGGGACACAGCGTGGTGGGCGTTCTCCCGGAGGGCCCGGTGCGCTCAGCGTGGATTCAGACCATGCTGACCGGGCGCTATGGGCCACAGGCCTGGGAGTGGTCGCGGCCCCACCGACTCGCAGATGACGGACGGGACGTTTGTAAACTTGAAAGCATGGCAAGGATGCATGGAATCCATATTCCATTGAAAAAACAACCAGATTGTGAGAGAGAGAGGAAAAAAAAACCTCCAGTCATTTCTCAAATACGCACTCAGCACCGATTCGGTATAAGGCACAAGAGGAACGCCGGTGGAAGGCTTCACAGGAAGAAGCAAAGGAAAGGGGGTAGCGGGGAAACAGCTGCTGCTACAGTTTCCCCTTCCTTGTATTAAACAACAACAACAACAACAAAAAAAAACCACACACGAAAAACCTAAATCAAAGCAAACCAGTCTCCTCTGCCACCAAAACAAACAAAACGAACACATTATACACACAGACACACAAGCCCCACCACCACCAAAACTAACTACACTGCTTTATATTTTGCACTTCCAAAGGCAGACCTCATATAATCCCTTAATCATCTTTAGAGGTGGGTGTGTTTCGAATACTGTAGAGAGTTCATTACTTGCCCTAATGTACAAGCCAAGATCTCCTTCCTCCTCCAGGACGAAAACATCCTAATGTTTGAGTCCCAGTTCTTGGTCTTAGCTCTCAACCTCATCTTCCACCTCCATGGCTGCCCCTCCCCCCTTGCTCTGACACCTGGCTTCCTGTCTCAGGACCCCCCTATCTTGACATCTGTCAGCTTCTGGGTCACCCACACCATTTACCATGGCATGGTACTGTTCAAATTGAGAGAGAGAGAGAGAGAGAGAGAGAGAGAGAGAGCGAGCACAAAAAGCAATAACCTTCACAGAAGGGAAAAACAGACACATTCCATTCCTTCACTAAGAAATGGGAAATTATTGATCGTCGCTTCTTGCCATCACACAAAAAGCAAGCGGCTGGAAACAACGAGAGTGGGGAATATGCTGAGCGATCTTTAAGTATTTATGATGCTTTGGATTCGTTGTGTCCTATAGACAATTTTACTAGAACTTTTAAGTGCTTCCGATGTCAGTGCTTTCAACTGCTTAAGCATTTCTCCTTAATGGTGCTCCAACGAAAATGCCTACTCTCTTAATACAACGGCACTGGGGCCGAATTTGTACGCGCGCATCACTCTTCAAGAGTGGCTTCTCAGGTGACTTAGTGAACATGAATGATGAAACTTCCACGTCACCCCTCATCAGCTCTGCCCGAAATACAGATCGCCTTTCACCGGCTCGACTGTGTACCTGCAGGGGGCAGGGTTCCCCTGGGCGTTTGTGGCTGCCTGTGCCGGTTTCGGCTGTTCCACAGGCCCGGCTGAAGCCCTGAACCAGCACCCCCCCCCCCCCCCCCCCCCCCCCCCCCCCCCCCCCCCCCCCCCCCCCCCCCCCCCCCCCCCCCCGCCCCGGGAGTGAACTTCCCCCTCCTCCAGCTCCAAGTATCTATGGGAATTCACTGCCGCAAACGCTCCGGAGAACTCATTTGAATACCATGTTCCCAGCGGAATTCTTGGTAAAATGCTCATTGATTAGCCACCAAGAACTCCGGGGCTGAGATCAGCCCAGCAGACAGTTAAAAACTTGTGGAGCAAACGCCGATGGTCATTAGTTTAGAATATAAACTCTTCAGGGAAGATCCGATGCCTCTTATTCTATGTTCTGAAAGCAGCTATGGAGAAGAAAACACTTGGCCACATGGAAAAGAAATTACTCGAGAGAAAAAGATATTGAGTAACCTATTTTGGTCCCCTTAAGAATATTCTTAGTAGTATTTAATAACATTATGAGTAAAAAAGCTAAACGGTACTATTATTGGCGGTCATAAGGAGCCGGGCCATTTGGAAAGGCGCAGCGGTGATAGGAGGGGACACTCAGCAAACACGCGTCACAGGGTCACTCTGAACCACCGGGGCCATTTCACCGAAGCTGATTTCCATTTGACTTTTGAAAGTTCTCTGCATCACTCCTTGGTCAGAAGGGAATTTTAACCAGAAGAGATGGTTTTAGCTTAAGACGCTAAATCATTGTTTTTAGAACAGGCACTGAACTTGACAGAACAGGGTCTTAACCTCCCCATAACTCCCTCTTTTCATGAACGTCCGGTTTTTCCATGCATTTAAAAGGCAGTGCTGGGCCCAGATTTTGAAGTTACTCATCTGTATTCATGAGCCAAGTATGATTGGAGTCTTCTCCTGCAAAGCTCTATTGCCTTCTCATGTTCTTGTCTCAGATGAGTAGCACATTTTCCACCCAAAGATGGGGAAATGTCTATTTAACCAGACTCAGGAGAGCCGAAAACACCAAAGTGGTAACTTTCCTTCTATTACCTATTTTTTTCTGTCTATTGCTGCCTTTTTTTTAAATTGTATTTTTCAATTGTGGTTTGCATACCTCTATTAGCTATTTTTAATTAAATATCAATCCATACCAAAATAGCAATGGAATATATCAGTTTGATATTATAAGTAAGTTATTTGGGACTGTTATTCATGGAGGCTTGTTGAGGTTTCTGGCGTCTGTCAGTTACCAACATGTTTTTGTTGTTGGTTTTTTTTTTAGATTGTAATTATTTATTTTTAGAGAGGAGAATGGAGGGAGAAAGAGAGGGAGAGAAACATCTCTCCCACGCCTCCTACTAGGGACCTTGCCCGCATCCCAGGCATGTGCCTTGACTGGGAATCGAACCAGCAACCCTTTGGTTCACAAGCCAGTGCTCAATCCACTGAGCCACACCAGCCAGGGCTGTCTTTGTTGTTTTAAATAGATTCTTCTGAGTATAGGATACTAATCACTCGTATGCTGAATCTATAACAAAGGAGAAAAGGAAAATTTGGAAATCATAAGCAAATCTAATAAATGATAAAGAGGATAAATTTGTTTAGATCAGACTTGTGCAGCTCCAACTGGTTTTGTCTGACAGCCATGCTTACAATCTCACTCAAAACATATTTTGAATTGATTTATATTTCCTGGAGATCAAAATCATAATCTACATCTCTACAAACAAAGTTATTATCACTACTTACTTTTTTTAGTTTCCAATTTATGTCTAAATATTGCTGTCTACTCCTTAGGGTAAGCGATTTGCCTTTCACTCCCTGCGGCTGATCCGTGGGGCACCTTCCGCTGCTTCTCGCAGGCTCTTCAATTCTTGACATGAACTCTCTCGGTGTGCGGTTAACTTCCTCATTGTTGGGATCCTCCTATGCACTGTGTATCGTGATGGGTAAAGTGTGCTTTAGCTATACGAGGGCCTTCCCTTAAAATAAATCAGACATTATGCGAGTAAAGCAAGCACGGAATCGGGCTCACGTGTCTTCTTTCCGGAACCTAACTTCCACTGGAAAACAAGTTTTAAGTGCGAAGACATATTTCAGGTCCTGACAAGGACAAAGGAGTCAACGTCTCACTCCAGGGAGTCAAGTCAGTGCGTTCAGACACTAACGTTTCATTCAGAAAGTGAGCAAAAAGTTTACATTTTGCAGGTGAATGCAGCTCTGAATCGTGAGCTTTTCATAGACAGTCCTTTTGACAGAATAATTAATAACACAAATACTAGTGCAAGCACACTGAATGCTATGCATTATTATTTCAATCATCATAATAGACTTATTCTTCCCATTTCATAAATAAGGAAACTGAGTCTTAGAAGTGTAATATAATTTTACGAGTTTGCTGAGCTGAGAATTCAAAGAGCTTTGTTTCAGTCTGAGATCTGCCTGGTTACAAAGCTTGAGCTTTGAAAGCACAATAATAAATGAGCAAATAAGCCAACTATAGTAACCTACAATGAGATTTTCGTCTTACAAAACTATTTGCAGAAGTGATAAAAAACGATTTTGATGAAAGCATAAAAAACTCAATGTAAGTGACAGGTCAGAAAGTGTTTTAAAAAAATACAATAATACATGGGTCTAATTGGGCAAACACATTAGGCTTGTTTTCTGTTTGAAAAAGTTATTCACTGTTTTTACATCTGTCTTTCTGCTTAAGGTGACCGGGAGTGGGTTTTCACCACATTTGGAGCAGTTTATTGTGCAGAAGCCCAGCTTGGAATAAATGACAGTTGAATGATATTTTTCATACTGGCATACATTGTGTGATATTCAATGGCACTGGAGCCTGAATAGAAATTACAGAGGCAGCTACCCTAAAAGCAACACAATCGCACAGACCACCATTGTGAAGACATCAATACAAAACGGCTTCAAAGCTGCTGATGTCTACCTGCTTAGATAAATTCATGATATTTCAAGGCAGACGTTTGAACAAGGCAAGACAAAAACTCTCTACAAAGAGCTCAGAGAAGCTGCTAAGTATTTTAAAGACATGAGACAAGACATGAACAGGAGTACTACTCCGTGCGAGCACAAAGGATTTTACTCTGTAACCATACGGCATAATCCACCGGGGCTTTGGGGTTGTTTTTTTTTTTTTTTTTTAAAGGAGACCTCTCTATAATGAATGGCCCTTTCAGCCTTCACAGAGAAAAAAAAAATGGCAGGGAGTGTGTCAACCTCCAAGAAATCGAGTGGGAGGTAAGATGATCGATAAGTCCCTCCCACTGTTACCTACAGAACAATGGGATGGCAAAATGGCAGCGGGGGTGTGGTTAAGAATTCTGGAAAACAGAAGTGTGGGCGTGGGAGTGTGTGTGTGCGCTGGAAGTGTGTGCATTCTACCGACAACGTGGAAAGAAGTTGGCATAGATCAGTTCAATCCAACAACTAGAGAGCCAGGATTCTAGATTAATCTCCTGTCATCTGTTGACATCTCTCAACCGGGATTGCTTAGTATCTAAAATTCCTTAGAAGGTGTTGACAAACTGTGATAAGGAGACCCCTAAGAGACAGAGCATAATACATTTTCAAAAAGGATGTGAAGCTTTAGAATATTTAATGAAGATGTATTTGGGTCATGATTTATTGTTTTCTTTCTTTCTCTCTTTCCTTCCTTCCTTCCTTCCTTCCTTCCTTCCTTCCTTCCTTCCTTCCTTCCTTCCTTCCTTCCTTCCTTCCTTCCTTCCTTTCTTCAATAACAATGCTTACCAATGCAACCCCCAAATCCATGACTGCTCAAACATTAAAATGAATGTAAAAATGGATTTTTCCCCATAAAATTAATAAAGGCAAGTGCCGTAAGCATCACTCTGAAATACAGATATTCCCCATCGGGAATGTCTGGGATTGCCTCAGGTTGTGGGCTTGTAAGCAGGCAAATGCTGAGTGGCAAGTCACACTGTACAAGACTTGGGAAAAAGCGCTTTTGCTCGCCTTGTTAAAAAGCTAATTACCACAGATGACAAGGGCTGGGTAACACAGAGTGTTCATTAGCAACCTCACTCCACTAAGCAGACGTCCCCAAAGCACTTATCTTTCCTACTACATTCGTAAAATGTTTCGTATTCACTATTCATGATACCCACCTTGTAAAGACCTACTTCCCAATTAATGCCTAAACGGGAAGAGCATGAAATGGGACTCCCAAATTAGTATGGACCTCCAAGGTATAAGCCTGCCTATCTTACAAGTTTTAGAAAAATTAATAAAAAAAGGAAGCTGCCAATTCGGAAGTGTTAACTTTCTCATAACCCGGCCCCCTCCCCTCCCTCTCACCCACATGTCCATTCTCCCAGGAACTGGGCCACCAGGTCACGGACTTGGGGACACAAAGGGGATTTGCCAGCCTCGAAGCTTTGGGTTCTGTGCTTATTTCCCTTCACACCAAAGGCATTGATGCCACAGCTGGCTGTCTCTTTTCTTTGATCAGAATTGTTTACAGCAGTAATTCACACCTGAGTAAACGCAGTACTTGTGCAAGAGAATGGTTTCCCCGCCCTTCGCCCTTCGCCCCCAGATGGTCTAAGGGGCCGCTTCCTACTGCCATTGCTGCCACCGCTTCCCGGGTCGGGAATGCTCCTGTCCACGAACAAAGTTGTGCTCCAGAGCAAAAGTGTTTCAACCGCATCCTCTCCGAGCAGATGGACCTAAAAATAGCCCTTTATTTTGTCTTTTATCAGCCCCTCCAGGGGGCAAAGGGAGATTTTGTGTTCATTTAACAGAACAAAAATTCGTATGTTTCTGGGAAATGTGGATCCCATACACAGCAGTCAACATAAGAGAGTAAGATCTTCTAATTCGTGTGTTTGTTTCTGACCCCCCCACCCCTCCCCGGCTATGACGGTCAGTGATTAAAATGCACTACATCACTCTCATCACCCGTGCTGTAGCCAGATTGACTTGTCTGCTTCGATCACGACAGTCCCCTGCCCCTAAACCTTCCATGGCATTAGCCATCAGCTAGAGTCTCATCTCCTTAGCTGGGCATTCAACATTCACCACGGTTACGTCTCAACCTATCTTCAGGGGCTTTTCTTTAAGGATAAAACAAATTTCCATTTTAACCAATTGGTCTACTACTTGTGTCCAGAAATAGCTGGAATTTTTATCATAAGATGCCTTCATTGCTCCTTGCCCGTGGGCCATCTGCCCTCAAGACTCACCCTCCCCATGGTGCTCCCACTGGTGGCTGTGACGACCACCTGGCCTCCCTCCCCATCTCCACTCATGCACCCCTCACTTTCTAGGATCGTTCCGACGTCCCGTGATTTACTTCTTGCATTACCACGTGTACGAGAGCTTTGACAAGCACCATAGTAAAACGTTGTACGTAAATGTATAAATCAGGGCAAAAGTCTTTACAACATACATTGTTAGTTTTTCGGATCAACATATATAAACAGCACTTAGGTATATTAACTTTCACGGACCTTATCTGATCTGATATTCTCAGTTTTGTGGCTACTGCACGGTGTGTTGTATTTCTCCTAGAACGTAGGTACTCCACATGCTCAGCCGGAATACAAATCCTGTTTCCCGTACGTAATAAGTGTTGGACCAACCAAGGGATACGACAACACAGTTAGCTTTTTAAATCATGACTTTGTCAACTGTGATCAACAACAGACTTGGAAATACAATATCAAATTGTAATATTTCTTTGCATTTTTATGAAGAGATTTTAAAAAATCCTTCAAAACTTGCAAACGAAGAAAAAAGTTTAACTGCCAGAAGTTCTTACATGATGTTGATAAATCAGCTTGTTGTCGACATGCTGGCTACTGCAAGCTGTCTGGTGTTTTAAGACAATGTTAGATGCTCACATGATATTTATCACACGTGTGATAAAATACACCTTTGTGTACTTATTGGTCTAACGTGTTTGTTTCCCACGAGACTGTCCATTCCACGACAGCAAGGGCTGAGGGTGCCTTGTTCATCTTTGTAGCTCCAGCACTTGGGACAGTGTCTGGTGCATGGTATGCTCTCCATAAGTATTTGTTGGATCCATGGGTTAAGAAATGAATAATTGGAAAAAATCAATAAATTAATGAACGACTAATACAACCAGCGCTGCTATTCTTTGGGCTCTGACCCATCGCAACTACAGTGCTGCGGCGGATGTGCTCGCCTGGGCTAGAGCGCTGGTTCATCGGGGCCCCCAAACCCCTTGCCCTGTGTATCCCTGCCCACGGCTAAAGTCGGTGAGCATCCCAGCTGGGACTTGGTTTTTCTCTATGGAAAACAATGGCTTTGAAGCAGTGGCTTTCAGTTCCCAGGTGCACCAGGCAACAGAGCAGCAGAAATGCCTCCAGCAGCAGCCAGAGCAGTGTGTGTGTGGCTTGGAAGGGCTGTAGTCCACTGACTGACTGCTGGGGGTCTCTCAACATCAGCATCTTGACATCAGTGTTGCCTGGTAACGGTGGTGAAGATGCTGTTAGCCTGCAGCCCAGAGAAGCTGGACAGGAGGATGTCAAAATGGGGGCTCCACTGGGCCCTGACATTCTCAGAAGTTACGCAGCCACGATGGAAGTGACTGCTTCAGGGTGACCGTGGACAAAAGCTGGCTGCTTCTACGGGTCCGTTCCTAGTTGTGGTTACTTTTCGTCTTGCTGCTGATGCTACAACTGACCTCCATGCTATGAAGGTGGTTGTTGCCCCTGCAGCCATTGGAGAGGCAAGGTATACACCCACTCCCCACTGACAAACTCCAGGGAGAAATGGGGATCCATCGCCCCCACATTTCGCTTCTGAAATGAGTGTGAAAGAGGTTCAAAAGCAGCCCCCAAAAGTCTCAAGTGGGAAGGACTTCTCCCCAGCATTACCAGCTTATCAGAAGTCACCCTAGAAGGCTGGAAATAACAACAACAACAAAAAAACCCTTTCATTTTTATATGATGTTATCACAGACAAGCACTATAGTGAGGTGACCCAATCAGTGTGTTTCCCTTTCCACTCAGTGTTTCCTCTCCCGTGGCCCAGGTTCTGATTTTCAGCGTGCGTGATCTCGGGCGTTCCAGGGTCATATTTAGGTGGGCTACAATTTGCATGGAAAGGGCAGAACGAAATGTTCATGCAGTCACAGCTCTGCGGTCCCTCTCACCCAGCTCAGTATTTATAACAAGTTTCCGAACCCAGGGACAAATTGTCTTTACTCTGGAGTTTGGATCAACAGCGTTATAATTAAATAACAGAACTTAAAATGATTTTTCTGACATCAGATAGAAAGAAAACTGTAAAGATTTGAGTAATCATTTAAAGAGAAAAAAACAGATTCCTAATAAAAAGAAATCAGCCTGAGACATCTCTGGCTTCTAGAACACACACACCCCTCACACACCGGAGGGAAGCTGTTGATTGACATTTGATGGAGCCAATAGTAAGGCTGAGGTTTTTATCTTGTGGGGTAGAACGTACAAGGAAGGTGAGACAGAAGGAGCAAATGTAAATTATTCATTACCAGCAGAATATTATTTTAGGAAAGAAAGTATAGTACAGAGCTTGAGGGAAAGGCCTAAACATGAGTTCTAGAAGCTCCTGGATTCATATCTATGAAAATCATCTAAAAACAATGAGTTCAGAGTTAAACAAAGTGACTTTTAAGGTCTTTGCTGTGTCTATTTTTGATGATAACTGCTTTACATTTTATGCCTTATGCAATATAATCCCTAATACCGTCAATCCTCCCAAGGAACCTTGTCCATTTATTCCTATGATGCGTCACACAGAGTTTTTTTTTTTCCAATTAACATGTTGGCTACCGTGACCCAGTGAAGACCTTTGGATGAAAGGACCCGTAAGGCAGATGAAAACAGCTGGAAATTTTAAAATTACAAATTGCTTTGGAGTTTTGGTTGAAAAGAAATATACCAGGAAGACACAGAAAAGCAAAAATAAACGTAGAAAATGCAAACAATTAGACTAGCATAAAAATATTGTATTTCAGGAACTCATGCTTGTAGTTTTAATGGCTTTCTGGCTTTTAAAACCCAATCACTTTTATAGTGCCTTTTTAAGACCAGCTTTTCCTGCAAGGTTTTCATTTCTTGTCCCTAATTCCAATCAAGGTTTGGTCTCTGCTATCAGAGAGCTGATTAATTCTAGGGCTTTCTTGTAGCATCCTTTTACTTAGCATGCTCACTGTTTTCACTTTGGGTTTTTCCTGAGAAACATTTTGTCTTCTTTGTAATGCTTTTTATGTGTTTTTTTTTCACCTGTCCTTCCTCCCAAGGATAAAACAAACAAACAAACAAACAAACAAACAAACAAACAGTAGCAGCAGCAGCAGCAACAAAATGGCTTTATTCTGTGGGAACTGAAGATGGTCACGCTTCAGACTAAAGTCTTTCACCCGGGAGGCTGGGTGTGTCACACTTGTGGAAGGAAACCTGACTTTTCGCTCTGGGAGCAGGTGGCCTTTTGTACCCCGTGGAGATGGGTCCCGGAGTTCCAGTCCTGCTCCGCTACTTCCTTTTTTATGAACTCAGGTGAGTTCCTTAATTTCCGTACCTCGGTCCCTCATTTGGAAACTAAGGATCTCATATCAGCCACTTTGCGTAGGGTTTTTATTGAGGAAATAAGTGCTTGGACTACACTGTCGCACATTAGAACGGCCAGACCACTATTTGCTGTTATTATAAACCGCATCTGGTTCTGCATGCCCCTTGGAAAAAAAAATCTAAGTTGACGCTCCAATAGCTTTTCTTTTTTCTTTAATAATTTTACTTTTTTAAAGATTTCATTTATTTATTTTTAGAGAAAGGGGAAGGGAGAGAGAGAGAGTAAGAGAAACATCAATGTGTGGTTGCCTTCTGTGTGCCCCATTACTGGGGGACCTGGCCTGCAACCCAGGCATGTGCCCCAACTGGGAATCGAACCAGTGACCCTTTGGTTCACAGGCCTGTGCTCAATCCACTGAGCTACACCAGCTGGGCTTTTCTTTTTTAAAATAAAATACAATATAGAGAGTCTATTGTAGAACTGTTTTTTGTTTCTGTTTCATTCAATTTTTTTTTATCATGTTAGGCAGTAGATGAAGTAACAGGCTTTAATTGAAAGGGATGAACCTGCATTATTGTAAAGCAGAGACAGTGACAATTTTTCCAGCAACATCATGGGGATTTTTTTCCAGCTACTATTAAAGTTAAAAAAAAAATCCCACAAAGAACTTCTTAGGGCCATTAAGATACTTATTAAGAGTAGCCCTGGGCAAAACATTAAATAAAAAAGCCCATAATCCCAGCAGGAGCATTCAACTTAATGAAATTCATTCCATAAACCCAAACGCAGATGATCCTATCTGTACAGGGCGGTCCGAGAGCCGGGGATTAACCTGGCAGCGCCTTTCGCATGCGGCTTTAATCCCACTTGCCTGAAATTGGAAAAGCGGAACGGAGGCCCTCTCATTACCGACGATGTCCTAAATAACAACATATTCTCGGGGGGAGGGGTTCTGGGGGTGACCGGAGGACAGCCCGCTGAAATGAGGAGGAAGCCCGGGAAGGGGGGCTGCGTGTGTTACGCCAGGGGCCCCGTGGGCTGCTCTCTCCCGGCTGAGGTCACGGGGAGAATGCGATGGTCCGGGTCTGAGGGCTTCCGGCAGGTGCATCGCCTCCTTTGCTCTCTCAGCCCTGCTCTGGGAAGACGGGGGTCACAGAGCTTTGCCCCGCCCCCCCTTGGTCTGCATCTCCAGGACTGACGTGGGGAGGGTCCTTTCAGCTGGCCCTAACCCTGCCCCACCTGATGTCCCACAACCCTTACAGCGAGGTTACATGCGGCTCAAGCTGGCTGCGCAGAGGCGGGCTGGTGGTTTTAGATTTATTCACAATCAGATCCAAAGTCAGTGAGCTGGACAGCCGTGTAGCAGCTCAACTTGTTCATGAAGATGTCCAAAATGACTCTATTGATGGGTTTTGATCCTTTCATTTTCTTAAGTAAAAAAAAAGGGCAAATTCTCTATTTCTGAAGAGCTGATTAGAACATTGAAACAAACCAGTTAAGAGGTGACATGCACTCGAGAACACATATTCTTATTTTCCCACTATATTTAAACTGCAACATAAATATTTGAAATGAACACATATCATAAGGCAGACTTTTCTCAAATATTTTCCCAGACTTAGTTGTTCTCTAGTCTTGAGAAATTTTTTAACAAAAGTAAATTTCAATGATATTCTCTCAGCAACTAAAATACTTTCTATTTTCAACTTTATAAATTATGACCCACACTGGTTTCTACATGGGTTCATTCAGTCCCAGTCATTATAAAGGCAGGTAGTTGACATCACATAAATAGCATATCATCTTTTTAAAAAAAAGTCCTGTACACTTTTAGGTAGATTTGCCTTTGTAATTTAGCCTGGGGAAAGACCTCAAACAGATAGCAAAGGAAGGAAGACAGAAGTTAGAAATTCTGACCAGAAACAAAAAAACAAAACTCCTATCTTTCAGGTAAGCAAAAACATTTCAAAGTCAAATTTGTCAGAAATGGAAACCAGCTCAATTTGGACAATAAAAAAAAAAAAAGAGAAACAACACCACTTTGGACATTTTGACAGGTAAAGAAAAGGCATAAAGCATAGCCTGATTAATTCAGTTTGAATATGAAACTAATTGGACAGAAGACATTCTCTCGATTAAATCCTCTGTTTGCTCGTCAGTTTCTGTGGAGTAAAAGCCAAATGCAGGCGTACAGAAAGACCTTCCAGTTCTTGCCCGACCTTCCTCCCCTGCCCTACCCCCATCCGGTCCCTGGCTCTTCCTGCTTCAAGCTTAAGCAACCTCCTGGGCAGGGTTCTCTCAGCAGCTCCAGCAGGCGAGGCTGCCCCTGCCTGGGCCACCTCCTGGGAGCCTCATGAAGGCAACCCCCGCCCACGAGGTTACTGACTTGCTCCTTTGCTCTCCCAAACCCTGAGCTCTCTTCTCTGAAGGCTGAAGGTAGGGTTGTCACTTTCATTCACACAGAAAATAAAAGCACAGGGCCTGACCTCTTGCAAATATTCAATACATTTATTCACTGGCTGGCTGGCTCACGGACAGATGAATGAATGCATGAATGAATGAATGAATGCTGCTCCAGAAGACATCCCATGCTCCCCTTCTTGGTCAGTGTCTCCTGAGAGGCATCTTTGGTGACATGAGGGCATTGATAAAAGGTTGGTGGAAAAGGCAATCCAACTAAACTTTGGATCGGGAATAACAGCAGATCAATACCGTCATTTCTGTGCTAAAAGGACAGCTGCATTTAGCCATCGAATAATTACAGGGACCTTTCCATGTTTGAGGCATGACTGTAAAGTAATGAAATCACTTCAGGAAGCAATCCACGCAGCCAGTTTCATTCGCTTCGAGTCACACTGGTACGGAAGCATTAAACATGCTGTTTGTACAATTAAGACAACAGCTATCCACCACCCAGGGAGGTTCCCAGTACACATCTCCAATTTTCTCAAACAGTGTAAGAACTCAACGATGTAAGCATCTTATTTATTAGAACAGGCCTTAGCTGTGAGAGATACAATGTATCAAAGGGCACTAGAGGGGGTTATTGGGAATGCTGTGAAGAAACAGATCTTATTTTTCCGGATTCCAGGCTGTTTCTATATGTGCTGAACATAGAGTTTTCAAACCAGGGAAAACTTGTTTTATAGGCAACTTTATTCCCATAATAGTCTCAGCCACACTTCCCACCATAACAAACTCAGCCTGTCAGAACTGAGGGACCTGGGCATTTGTGGGGGGGAGGCAGCTGAAAAAACTTGAATTACGAGAATTTCCTCCTGGACTTGAACTTAGGTACCCACACAGAAACACCAAGGGAGCCAATGAGAAAGGAAAATGTGGGAAGAATTAATCTCCGTCTAGTTCCAGCTTTCAAGTCACGCAGAAAAAGAAGGATTTCAGCCAAAAGGCCCTGAATACATTTTCAGATGGGTGAATGCATTTCCTTTCTCTTTTTCTTTTTTTATTGTATTTTTCCCATTGTCATTTATCCTCCTTATGATCCCCTCTCCCCTCCTGCAACTACCACACTGCTGTCTAGGAGTCCTTTCTCCTTTTTGCTAGCCCCCCCTCCCACCCCATAGCTGTCAACCTGCTCTCTATCTATGAGTCTTAGTTTGCTTCCTGTTATTGCTAGTCTTTCACCCACCGCAGAGAGCCGACCCACTTCACAGCAACAGCCCAGGTCTCACCTTCTCACCTGTCAATGCCCCCACACCCATGTGCTAGGCCGTCCTCTCCTTTGGCAATTACGGGGCTTTAGGGAGTAAACTCGCCGCAGCCACGACGACACAGTGGCTGTGATGTCGAATCAACTTAAATTCAAAATGGTCCGAAATGCTGAAAAACACGTCTTCATCAGGAATGGCTGGTCTTCGGAAATTTCAAGCCATGCAAGGAAAACCCTGACTCTACCATGAGGGCGTTTTACTTCATTTTCAAGATTTTACCCTTTTGATTATTTTCACCCCCACCCCGCCCCTTACTGGGAGGTACCCTCACTGAAAGGCCTGTCAATTTCAATCCCTGAGGTGACAAGTGCTAAGCGTTCTCCGGGGCCCATTTCTAGGTACTGGCTGTTACTGTCGGGGTGGTTTATGACGAAGATTAACAGACCTCCAAAATGAGGTCAAAACAGTAGGAAAGAGAAGCATTCTTTAGCCTTTCCCTCTGGGCAGAGGGACAGCCCATTTGGCAGGGACAGACGACATCACTTTGAGTCCTAACAGCGTTCCTCTGACCCAGTGACGTAAGCATCCGAAGTCACAGGGAGCGATTATATACACTCACGTTCAAGCAGCGTGGCTGTCGGACCCCAAGGAGGAGATTAGTCCAGCCTGTCACTAAAACAAAAGGCTGTTCTACTTTTAGTCTGAGCTCATTGGCTTCTTCCAAAAGCACTTTTCTGTTTAAATTTGGTGGGATCTCCCATCACACCCAACACACTCCTGGTACCGCAAGTCCCGCCCCGGTCGGTGCTGGCAGTCACCCCCGTACACCGTGCATCGCCCCGGGTGGCTTCCGAAGGGGGCAAGCACCTCCAAGAAACTGGGGGGCTCTCGAGCTCCGCGGTGAGGACAGACCCCAACAGCAGGAGCAGCAGCGTCCCCTGTGCTGCCACGGGGGAGTGGGGTACCCACAGCCAGCAGGTGTGATGACAGCCCCATCGCTGTTTGTGATTTTAGCTTCCTGGCGACCAGGAGGATCTTGGGAGGGGCTTACCCTCAGTTCAACAGTCCAACAGGTGTGCTGGGCTTCCAGACGGCATGGTTCATAGTAACTGAATTTTACCATCGATTGTTTCTCCTGATGGCCAGCCGGCCTGAGGGCGGCTCCCGCCATTGCTGTAGGTGTTTATTTAAAGGACACATGCTCCACAGCCCGGCCTCCGTTCTACAGCCTTTCTGGAGTTTTCTCATGTCAGCCAGGCCCCCTGGGCTTTCCGAAGTGATGGACCCTGAAAGATGTTTGCCCCGAAGAAACCACACGGTAAATGGAACGAGTAATCCATCTTCTGTGCAGCGATCAGGCAACCGGTTAGTGAACATACTACACAAACAAAATAATTCATCTAAGCACTGCCCCGAAGAGTAATTAATCTCATCGGCTCCCGGTGATGTGTTTGCTCACTGGGCATGATTCGGTTTCCTAGTCCGCACAGTGCAAGGTGTCGGAGGCGGCAGAGGTGTGCTGACCAGTTCAAAAGAACACTAATTTTAAGAGCAAAGTGTGACGCAAATGTTTGTGCAGCGTGGGGGTGTTCGTTCCTTTGTTTGCAGAGAGGAAGAACCCCTATCACTGTTAGGCTAAGACAATAAGAACAAATGCTTTCCAATAAAAGGGGGAACAGGTTGTGCCACCAGCAAACGGCAGCCATCAAAGCCCGGCGTGATCCTAACACGATCTGGACTGATAATCGCCTTCGGGGTGGGGGCAGGGAAACCCAAGTGCCAAGGCACCAACGAAGGAGGAGGAAAGGGGATTGAATGACACATAGAAAGCCCCAAAGAGTGGCCTGTCCTGAGCTCTGCGGCACACCAACGGGGGAGAGTTAATTGGTTGATTTTCCGGGGGAAATGGTTTGCACGAGAGAGAATTCTGCTCACTTAGAACCAGCAGGTAAATATAAATCCCTCCTTAGCCGTTTCCTTTTTTGGATCTTGAGTTTAATAGTTTCAGATATCAGCTACTTCCCTGTATGTCACGAACTTCACTTTGCGTCGTGGAGACCAAACAAGGCCACCAGCTGCGCTTCCGCCTGACGCTCGGTCCGGGAGCGCGACAAACGGTGGTCTTCAGCCTCACGTTGGGGCCGATCCCACCGAGGAACAGGCTTCCTCAGGGCTGTGCTTGTAACCCGTGGAGTCAGAGTGAAGCCACCTTCAGATGTCTGAGGCCTATGTTGAGAAATTCCCATGAAATTACGATTGTGGGTTTCAGATGCTTGGCTACAAAACATTGGCCCTGACATCCTTTAGTTCTCCTTGGGTGGGAGAAGGAAGTGATAACAACAGACCTTCTAGAGGAAAACGCCAGGAGAGCTCTCCCTACTGCAAAGATGGTGACCCTGGTCCATTCCGGAGAGTGGGCACCACCCAGGCTCATCTCTGCTGCCAGGAGCATTCTCCACCCCCCCCCCCCCCGGGGGCTGTTCCGAGTGGTCACAGCCTTGGTGCCCGCTAGAGCTCCAGCTGAGATTTTCGCTGCCGGAAACAGAAGCGGACATTTGAGCCAGGATGCGAAGCGCAGTCTGGTCTGAGCCAGTAGGATGCTCTTCCCTAGGACTCTGAAATTCGGGTGCCGAGAGACGCGGTTTGTCAGCTGTGGGAGCCCCAGTGCGAAGCCAAGGGATATCAGCCTTCAGCAAACAGAACCTACCCCACGTGCAAGAAAAATTGAGGAAAGCAGCAAAACTGAGCAAAGAGAGGAAGTCAGTCTGCTAAGAGAACTGGGGCAAGGGCCCTGGAGGAGACCCCAATGGCACACAACACCCCAGAACTGGAAGAAGTCTCGTCTCAGTCTAACCCCATATGTGGCCGTGCTACCTGTAACTTCCTGTTTTCAGGTGTCGGTGAG
The DNA here is from genome assembly GCA_004027475.1 of Anoura caudifer. Lineage (NCBI taxonomy): Eukaryota > Metazoa > Chordata > Mammalia > Chiroptera > Phyllostomidae > Anoura > Anoura caudifer. The sequence continues at coordinate 266,376 of PVKU01000001.1, forward strand.
ATTGCTTGTTGGGTCTGTTCCGTAAGCACCGTGTCTACATGCCCTGGTCTCCGTGTCTTTCAGGGTAACACCCCTGCCCTGGCTGGTGTTGCTTAGTGGATTGAGTGCCAGTCTGCAGATCAACAGAACGCTCCTTGAACTACAACCAGAAAGAATCACCAAACAGAAAAATCTGGGCCCAGGCACGCAATTAGCAAGCAGCAAATCAGTTACTGGGTTTAAAGAGAACTATGTGTTATGGAGCTTTGACAAGAGATTCCGTACAAAAGGGGGTGGGTGTCAATGAAGACTTTAACTTAGCCTGGAAGAAAGACAATAATAAAAGCCAACATTTATAAAATGCTTACTATCAGCCAGGCACTCTACAAAACATTTACAAATATGAATCATTTGATTTTATGAAAATCACCTGATTTCCATAATATTCTCTGACATGGGTGCTATTATCCCCCATTCCCAGACAAGGAAATGACGCAGAGAGAAATTAAATAACGTGCTCAAATCTCAGAACTAGTAAGTAGGCAAAGGTGAACCATGGAGGCATGCAGGCCCACAGCATCTGTTGTTCAAAGCAGGCAACGCACAAACACAATATAGGGACATGTTATGGCAACATTTCCCAAAGGGTGTCTCTTAATACACTATAGTTACAAAGTGTAACTCTTTATTCTAGGGGGTGCTCATAGTTGTTATTCTACCAGAAAGGTCTTGGTAGTCAGATAAATTTGAAAACCGCTGGGTCAGACAATGTAAATGAGTTCACACACACACACACACACACACGTATATATAAAATTATATAATTTCATATTATTTATATATAATCTGATAATATATATGAATTTATATATAAATATATATAAGTGCAGATTTTCAAGAGGATATTTTATGTAATTTTCTCCAAATCTTTTATAAGGTGGTCTCATCAAAATAACACATTTGAGGAACCTGTATCTCAGAGAATAATTAAAGCAGTAATTCTTATGAGATGAAGTCCAGATACATGCATAGCTCTGCAAACTAACTTCCTAATTTCAATCACTGTAATGTCTAAACCCTCCTGACAAAGTAAACAAGGAGTACTCTTAAAACACGATGAGCAGCCAGATTCATGCAGGACCACTCCCGTTCTCATCTGTGAGAGGAAAATATGGAATCCAGCCCTTTGGATGGGAAGGGCAACTGTCTTCCATTTTTAATACCCTCCTAGACTTCGGACGTGGCCGGAATAAGAAGGCCGAATAATCATTGACAGGTTAATAAAACCGCTCACATTGTGGTTGTCATTACAGATGCGGTGAACTCAATTTGACGGCCGCGAGCAATGGCAAATGCTTGTCTTAAGTCGCACAAGACGCGAGGACAAGTGGGGAATGAATGTGCATACATAATCCTAATTCCTTGGTAAGACTGACTCCTTGTTACCTCCCCCACCCCCATCTGTGGTAGCACTGAATTTTCAGCGGTGTCTAGGAAACCCCAGACTTCCTGAAACCAAAAACTAGCTTCACCACCTGCTACCCCTCCTAGCAGTTGAAGAAGAAAGACACCGTATTCCATACGCGGCCATCTAGTCAGTACTAACGTCCGATGCTGCCCGTACCACCACTGAGGTGGCCGTGAGGAATTCCCAGCACCTTGAGCAGGTGAGGCCTGAAACAGAAGCATCTAGCTGGCCAAGTCGAGGTCACCTGACTGAGTCCTGGATGCCAAAAGGCCTTGGACATGTTTATTTCCCTTTTTTAAAAAAATTAAATTTACTGGGGTGACATTGGCTAATACAATGACACAGATTTCAGATGCTCTACAACACATCATCTGTACGCCACATTGTGTGTTCGCCACCCCGAGTCCAGAAATCTCCACCCATCACCATTTATTCCCTGCTCCCACCCACCTCCCCCCACCCCCTTTCCCTCTGGCAGTACTTGTGGCTGTGTCTATGAGTCTTTCTTTTTTTTTTCTTTGCTTAATCCCCTCATCCTTCTTGCCCAGCCCTTCCTCCTCCCTGCCTGACTTCTGTATTCAGAGATGGGACACTATATTCTAGTGATATCACACATAGTAGGCTTTTCCTTTTAACTAGAAGGATACACTGGCAGTAAGAGAACTAAAAAAAAAAAAAAACAAATGACCGAAGTCCACTGCAGTGACCACAGACCACTCTGAGTGACAACCCCAAGTTCGGCAGGGACCTATAACACTGACCTAAACGACAGTGTGGTTGGTGTAGCTAGGTCTCTATACCTGCCCTCAGCCACCCCCCCCCCCCCCCCCGTGCAGTGCCGGCCTGTGCCTTCCTTATTTTGGCTGCCGTGGGGAAGGGGGGCACCAGATATGCACTCGTGGAGCAGAGAACAGCAGGGCTCCTCAAAGCCTCTGAGGAGCCCACAGCGGGGCCCCTCGCATCACTGGACACGGGGACTGGGGCTCACGAGGGAGAGGTCACTGCTCGGAGAAGTGAAGACCTTCCTGTTTCAGGGGCCAGGGCTGGCACTGAAGCGCTGAGGTTCAGGAAGCCAGAAAAGAAATGGTGACCACGTGCTTTAGAGGGACAGGGAAAGATCAGGTGCTAAGTCTGGGTGGGACTCAATCTCACGTCATCCGGGCAGAAATCAGAAGAGGAGGCCCCTGCCTCCGCGTGTGGATCTCTCTAGAGGTCACGGACGCTCACGGGAAGGCACTGAATGCTGGTAACTATGTGCATCCTCTCATCGGGTCTTCCCAGCCCTCAGGTGTGGCGGGGAATACTGTTTTACCCTCACTTTACAGAAGGAGAAACCGAGTCTCAGGCAGCCGTAGTCACTTTTCTGACTCTAAGCCCCGGGCTGGCCATCAGCGGTCCCCTGGCTGGCTCGCCTCCCACCCGTGGCTCTGTGACCTCCTGTTCAACACAGCATTGGAAGAGAGAGAGGAACAAAGAAAGGACCGGCTACTTCAGCGCTGGCGATTGCCGGGAGCGCAGAGGGCGCTACCGGCACGGGACTAAAGGAGAAGCAACCAGGAGGGTGTGTGTGCACGGAAAGCATCCGAGGCCTGAGCTTATTCTTACGGCCAATCACCCCTCTGGCCTCAGCCAGCAGAGCCTGGCAGGGTCTCTGGAAACGACCTCAGCGGAAAACCCAGCAGAAGGGCGGCCTCGTGTCTGAGCTCACTGCGTTTCTAGGGTGACAGCCACATCAACAAGCCACGGAGAAGAGGCAAAGAACGTGACAGGACTCTGTAGGAACAACCCAATCAGTGCCTGGCTGAAAGCTGGAATTCTCACCAGGAGAGACACATACGAGGAATTTTACAATTCACGCGTGGGTGTTGTGCTCTGAAAAATTAACTTACTACACAAATGCACTTACCGCCTTCATAAAAGGGACTGTGGCGTTTGTAAGATTCATTGAAAAGCTCCTTTAAGTAGCCAGTTTCTCCACATTATACTTACATGTGGTTTTTTTGTAACTTAATACACAGAGGCCCTGACTTAGCAGAATTTAAGATTTCAGCATTAGCAGCTACTGCCATAAAATTTTTAGCATGAGTAAAAATAATGCTTTTAAAATGATAATGTGTATATTATAAGAAAAAATAATACTTTTCAAATGATAATGTGCATATTTTAAGAAATCTATAGTATAAGGTAGATAAGAAAAGTCAAATTTAAAACTCAGCCTTTCAAGATTATGCCTACCAAATGAACTGAAGTTTAGGCCTATTTTCTTATGGTAAAACAGGGATTAATAAATTCATAATTGTATTCCTTTATGAACTCTTGTATCTAAGCTTTCATTTCCCACAAGAGCCCTTTTGGTTTAAACAAACAAAAAAAAGACTAAAACTGTAATGTCGACTTTATGACATAAGCAGGTTGAACACACCTCACAGGCCCCTGGGTTACCTTCCTGCACCCGAAACACCCATCAATGTGCCGTAAAGCCATAAACAGACAACTTCCCGTTGCATCAACAGTGTATCTAAACACTTCACGGCCTCCTATGAAGGATTAAATAAACTCTCATATGGAAATAATTCTTCAAGCTACTAAGTTAGAGATCCAGACTTCACTGTTAGGTATGTAAAATGCATCTTGTTTGAATGAGATAATAACAAAAATCAGTATCATTTCCTGAGCACCTAACACATGCCTAGCCCTAAATCCAGCTGCTTACTACATTTATTGTAACGCTGCGCACCGCCATTTGTGGGAGAGGAATTACCATTCCTGTTTTATAAATGAAAAATAGCGACTTAGTGTTATCGGCTAATTTACCCAAAAGCCCATGTCAGTAACTGGAGGAGCCATTTGACACCCCTGTGTGTCTGCGGAAGTATCACTCCCTCCTGGTGCTCTCCCCACCCTTGTCTGCCCCAAAGAACTGAAGGTACTGAAACTATTTTTCTGGATTAACATTTTCTCAATAATTCAAAGACAGTAGCATCAAAGCAGAACAAGAAAATAGTATTGCTTACAAGCATGGCTAAAAATCAACACAATAAATGTGGATGAAGAGAAATGTATATATAAATAAGGAAAAGCAAATTAAACTTGAAAAATCTCTTCAGTTTAAGAACTAAGCAGTGGCAGTCAGAGCAGAGATATTTTTTTTTTCTTCTAATAGCTGAATAAGCTGATGGCTCATTTCTCCATGTAGCAATATTCTGATTTTTCTCCCGAAGCTGGAAGTCCCTATTTTCCAGAACGAGAAAAATACTTATACTTATGTAAACTGGGGTGGTAAATTATGCATGCTCAATTAATCCAGAAGGCACAGCCCTCGGTTTGCCTAAGGTTCTTGAGGCATCAGCTGTAGGTGCCATGATCGTACTTTATCAGCCCCTGGGTTTGGGGCCATCTACTCGGATTAGGCCGATTGTGTAAGAAATGTTCACCATTCGAAACAAATGGCACAGATAAGTTCCGCCCCGCCACACAATTGCTCACGGTGCTCACGGCGCCCCACGGGCGGGGAAGATGAACATGTCTGGGTCGTTTTTGATACAGCTCCGGGAAAGGACTAACAAATCCAGCCCATAATCAATCTCTGTTATTTACTGCCCACCTGGCTCCTGGGCTATCGGTTTCCGCAGGAGGAGAGATAAAATCTTATCAGCAAACGGCTCTGACACCGGATGCGGTTTCCCTTTCAGGGACTGGGGCGTGTGAGTCGCAGGCTAGTCACAGCAGGCTCCCAAGTGACAGGACACTCTCCAGCGGGCCCTGCTGCCCACTCCTCACCCTCCACCTGTGTCAGTGGGTCTGTGCGTGTGTGAACGTGTGTGAACATGTGTGTGAGAGCAAGAAAGACAGAGACAGTGAGCGGGAGACGAAAGAAGAAGAAAGAGAGAGGGGAAGAGAGAGATCCAGGAGGAAGGATCCTCAACACTGTCATGATATCCAAAATTACTGAGATAATGGGTCATTTGTTCCACGAGAGAACACAGAAACTCGGAGAGGAAACATTTAAGCCCTGATAGGAGCTCTGGTAACGGCGGTGCCCCTGTTAGGGAATGAAAGGGGCCTATTGTTTCTAGAAGGCGGCGCTGGGGGAGACGGAGCAGCAGATGTGGGGGTACAATAATACCAGACATCCCCCACGACCCCCACTTCCAGAACAAGTGAACACGACGGGGTGAGGAGCGGAAACCCAGGCGTCGACACTTGAAGTTTTCAGACGTGTGAGTTTCCAAAGGTACAGGCAACGTAAAGGACAAAGAAATACTTCCAAATGCTAAAGTTTCATCGGTTTAACTAGGGCTTTTATCCCCACAGGATAACTACCTGTAGATAATGCCAACACTCTTACTTAACACACTTGTAGCTACATAAAGCACACATGTGAAAAACAGGTGATCTCATGTATGAAGGTATCAGCACTATACATTAGCTGTACATGAACAGGGGTCGACTTCAAATGTGTGCATTGTAAGAACATGTTTTATCTTACAGTCACCATTTTCCTGAGTTGAAAAAGGCTTCCCTGCTGAACGCTTCGTGCACCTCCAAAATATTTCCAAAGTGGAAGTTGGTAATTTCGCTTTTTTCATTTCAATATAAAACCATCCTAATTTGCTCCACGTCTGCACTCCCACTTTACCAGATAAAATGACAAGTTCTGATGAAATTTAGTCCACAAGTAACATAGGTAAAGAGGGAAGGTGTAAGGAACCAAATTGTTCTTTCTTTCATTCTGTCTACCCATCTTTACATTGAGGTGATTCAAGTCCGAAGGACCATAGGGTGAGAAATGAGTCTTTTCCCCCAAACTCCTGAGCCCTAGCCTCTCGGCCTTGCTCAAAAGCCCTATTCCTAACTCACACTGTGAGTCTTCCAAAGTGATTCTGTGCACATGCACATGGAAATACCCAGAGAAAAATCAAAGTACCTATCAGCGGGGACACTTTGCTTTCCTTCAGTGCGTCTTCGAGACTGTTCTGATCTTCTAACCGGTGAACAGAATTCCTTTGATGGATACACCATCATTCGCTCGTGGCACCCGATTCATGTTCATCTAGGTTATTCTCAGCTCGGTTTTTTTTTTTTTTTTTTTTTTTTTTGAGCTTAAACATTTTTAGGGCCAACTTTGGGGGTCACTTTTCCATTTCCAAAACTGACTCTTTTTTCCTAGAAATGCTCAGATTTGCTTCTGCTGTCGCGGCAAGTAGAAGGCCAGCGCAAGGGCGACAAGGACAAACACACCACGTCGGATAGAAATGTGAGCAAAGTAATTTTGTATAATCTTTTCAAAGGAATAAAAGTCAAATGCACAAGTCATGAAGATTTTCAACAAACCCCTTGATGCTCTGATCAAGCCTTGGAAATTTTAATCAGACGCCCTCTGGCAACCTTTCCTCCAGGTAATCAAAGGCTCCCTTTCCCTGAATACGACATGTTGACACACAGTAACCTCTTATTCCAAAGCCTTATTTCTTCTCCAATAAGGCTTCTCGTTATTTTGTTCCCTAGTTGTGTTTAATCCTTCAGTGTGAAAACATTTTCCCCTTTCGAATGGCGAAATTCAACACAACAAAGGTATTTCTGAAGCACAAGTTCCGGGCGACTCAGGGAGACCCAGCCACCACAGGAAAGAGACGATGGGGTCAAGTCTGGCTGAAGGCAAAAGGTCTTCTGTTTGCCCTAGCCATGAAGTCCTACTTTTTGTTCATTTTCAGTAGAAAGATTACGCCGACTACCTTATAAAGTATAGGGCAAGGTTAGGATCAGCGAGAACCCAAAGCTTGCTGTAGGTTCATCGTGTAGACCACAAACTCGGGTCATAAGGGCCTGTTTGCTGTTTCAGGTCAAAGGTCCTGCAGGATACAATCAGCATTCCGTGGAGCTCAGGCCCTGGCCTGCATCCGTCCTGCTGTTCAGTGCCACCGTGGGGTGGCGAGACTCTCTCTTGCACAAAGTTCCGAAGCCAGTGAGTTAAGTGGCATTTGGATGGTCTTGGTAGTATTTTTTTTTCTTTACACCATATGTACATATGTACCATGGGTGTTCTGATGCCAGTGGTCAAAGCTTTTAAAGTCAAGCTTTTAAAGAAAATGATATAAACTCCTCCTCCTTTTTATGCCCTAGAACATGTTCATGGCATCAAACAATCCCCCGACTCATCTCAAGCAATCAGTCCCATTATCAAGATGTGGTGTAGCAGCGATGCCCGTGAGCGAGGGACTGCGGTGTCTTGGGGAGATGCAGTGGGTACCTGGGACCGTGGGGCAAAAATTGATACTTTGTTGCTTTTCTCACTGCAGTGCTCTGTCCTGTTGGAGCTGTGGAGGAGGGTCTGCTCAGGGTAGGGGTCTCCCGACAACTTTTAGCAGGGCTCAAAGATGGTGGTTTATGGATGGTTCATTCCTGCCTTTCCTGATACCCGATCATTTTTTTCTGGCCTGTAAACATCGCTGCTTCCCTTCTCCACTTATCCCCAGGCTTGGCATTGTGGATCTCCTGTCCAAGATCCCATTAGTAATTTATCAGAAGAGCAAAGGTCATTATGCAGGAAGCCAAGGGAACTATTTTGCATTTGATTTCTCGTTCTGATAGCATTACTATTGATTTAGTATTTCTCCAGCACGACACGGGCCAGACACAGCAGATCACTGTAGTTCTGGACTGCCAATCACAGATGATCCAAGGCTTTCCAAAACAGTTAAGTGCACGAGAGTCCAAGGTCCGTCTCACAGCCTGGAATCCATTAAACTTTAACCGAAATCCCCCAGCTGCCAAGAGATTTTGTAAGGAGCTGCTTTATCCACTGTTTCAAAAGAAAAGAAATTTTAATGAAGAAATCTCAATGGTTATTTCCAAAAAATCACTGATGTAAACTAAAAGCAAAAGAAGAAAAAGTTGCAAAATAATCCACTCTTTCAAAAAATGTCAAAAACCACCATAAGTTTAAAGATAATTATTTTGAACTTCTCCTCTCCCCAAAGACAAAACTGAAAACACAGAGGGTTGGCAAAATGAAGGTGTTTCATGTAATTTCAAAAGAACTGAGACAGTGAGGAATTTTTCTAGTATGGGGTAGTGAATTTACTTTTTTTAAACTTTTAATCAGTCACATATAACAGTAGTTGGACTCAGGAACCAAATGGTTAGCTAGGTGTTACTAAAAAGTGCTAAATGCATGTAACGTTTTGCAAGGTCCAACGAGTACATGACTGTGCACATTTTTTTTGGCAAACGTGACCTTAGGAAATATCTAAAACCTGGCTGTGCATAGCCAGAGGTGCCCATAGACGCACCTAGTGGTGGCCTTCCGGTCCTGGAGGTGGACTTGATGTCTTCAAGTGCAAAGGCCAGGTGAGCAGGCTGTGGACTCAAGCACCTGACTTCAGCTCCTGACTCTCATTTACTACTAGTGTGAGGTGCCTTGACCCTGCTAAATCTCCTCACCAGTAAAACTGAGGGCATTTCACTCCCTGCAAAAGGAGCAAACACCCCTCCAAACGTTTGTTGGGAAAGTTGGATAATTGTGCTGCAAGAACTCTACTATCCTTACTTCCAAAACAAAAAAATTTTTTACCACTGCTTTGCTGTTGTTTCTGGAAGACACTAACTGCATTTCTCTCTCATGCCGCTTCACCCCCCCCACCCCCCGCCACACTCTGGAGCACAGCTCTCTAACAGGACGTTCTGAAAGTAGACTCTCGTTTGTCCCTTGTACAAACCCTAATTCAAAATGGGTTAAGGGCCTAAATCTAAAATCGGAAACAGTAAATTACATAGACGAAAACACAGGTATGAGACTACGGACCTTGGTTGTAGAGAAGATTTTATGAATTTGACCCCAAAGGCTATGGAAGTAAAGGCAAAAATAAATGAATGGGACCGCGTTAAACTAAAATGCTTCTGCACAGCAAAAGAAACCACCAACAGAACAAAAAGGCAACCGGCCACGTGGGAGAAGATATTTGCAAGCAACCACTCCAACAGGGGGTTTAATATCCAAAATACATAAAGAACTCAGGCAACTCAACGGCAAATGAACAATCCAATGAAAACATAGGCAGAGGACCTGAACAGATACTTCTTCCAAGAAGACCTACTAATGGCCAACAGGTATATGAAAAGATGCTCAACTTCAGTAGCTGATAGGGAAATGCAAATCGGAACTACCACGAGCTACCACCTCGTACTTGTTAGCATGCCCGTTATCAACAAGACAAGTAACACCTGTTGGAAAGGTCGTGGCGTAAAAGGAACCCTCATGCAGTGCTGGTGGGAGTGTAAGTGGTAAAACCACCGTGGAAAACAGTATGGAGGTTCCTCCAAGAGTTAAGACCAGAGTTACCGTATGACCCGGGAATCCCCCTTCTGGATAGCTATCGGACAATTTTGAAAACACTTATTCGGAAAGAGATACGCACCCCTATGTTCATTGCAGCGTTATTCGTGCCAGCCAGGACATGGAACCAACCGGAGTGTCCTTCCACAGGTGACTGGATAAAGAAGCTGCGGTGCACAGAGACGACGGACTGCTGCTCGGCCATAAGAGACGATGAAATACTGTCATTTGCAACAACACGATGGACCTTGCTGCAGTCCGGCAATTCACCAAAGTTATCACGTAATCGTTCCGACCAGTTTATGGCTCGGAGGCTTTGGCGGCAGCTGTGCAGATCTTGGCCGTTGCTCTCTGGCCAAGCCTGCCTGTCCAGATTTCAGAGAGACGATTGGCCCTGTAACCTCAGTGCTGATCACTGCACGCAGGACTGGTAACTTCCCAACTCTTCCCATCTCAGGGCTCAACCGGAAGTCCTAGCCTCCTGAACTTGGACGGACGGAGTCGGAGTCCTGCCATTGCGGTTCCGCAGCTAGGTGACCCTGGGATAATTGCCTAACCTTTGCAAACCCCAGTTGCTGCCTTGATATACCTGGAATGATTTTAAGGGGCTAAAATTAACTGAGGCATTGCCTTACATGGGGCCTAGCACACAGGAAGTGTTCAAGAAAGGTTAGCGGCTGTTACTTCCCAAGGGAAGCGTTCTTTTGTGCTTATCTGCGACTCCCTGCTGGAGGAGGCCCTGCCACCTCTCCGCGTCCTACCTCCTTGTCCCACACCTGGGACACCTGCTGCCGTGTGAGCAGTGCCAGTGCGGCCAAACTGGAGAGCTGTGGGTCCCATGGCAGCCACGTACTAGTTACTAGCCTTCATCCAACGACACAGTTCCCGACTAGCAGTGCCGTATTCATGGGACCAGTGGCCTTGGGCTTCCACAGGAATTGGAGTATCGTTTATAGTGGGTACAGGTGAAGAGGGTTACGCAGTGGCTCTGTCATTTTTCAGCTGTATCACCTCAGGCACATGACTTCATGTCTCTGTGCACCCGTTTTCTCACCTGGACAACAGGGAGGAAGTAGTGCCCACTTCATGGAACTGTGTGGATCAAAAAATGTGACATTCAGGCCTTGGCTGGGTAGCTTAGTTGGTTAGAGCATCATCCCAATACGCCAAGGTTGTGGGTTTGATCCCTGGCCAGGGCACATACAAGAATCAGCCAATGAATGCATAAATAAGCACAACGATACAAATCAATGTTTCTCTCTCTTTCCTCCCTCTCCAAAATTAATAAATTTTTAAAAAGGTAACATCCAGCATTTAGGACAGTGCTCATCACAGAGTAAGCACTCAAACATTAAATATGATTTTCATTGACCATATATGCCTGGGGGAAAAAAGTGAGAAAACTTTCTTCAGCATCTCCACACCCCTACACCATTATTTCATTATGTTCTCAAATTCAGAAGCTATTCCCACTGTATTACAAATTTTTACCCCACATACAGGCAAAGAGCAATGACTGAAAGGCCTGTCTCTGGAGTATGGAGTGACAGAACAAGACAGGCAAGATTAGCACAGATAGTTCTTTGCCTTCGACCACATGCACCTCTTGCTCTGAAAGAAAAATCCTGTACTGCTTTAGAAGAGATGCCAAGGATGACAGACAGGTCCAGGAAAGGCGGTTCTTACCACGTGGCTTCCAGCGACAATTTAACATACAAGGGAGCAAAAGAAAGGGGGAGAAATGTCCCAATACAGATGCTCATATCCATCAGCCATCCTGGGCAGGCAACAGGCAACGAAGTAATTAATCCATAATCAAAATCTACACATGGAGCTCCCACTCCGTGGACAGTCCCTAATCACCGTATCGGAAAGCTGTCTGGGGAAGGATTCCGGCTTCCAGGTGCAGGGGAAGTAAAAGACGGTGACTGTCAGGAAACTCACTAAAAGAACTTGACTAGCCTGCTGCATGTTTTCCAAAAATGCCATGTGCACATTTCTTTCCCAATAGAGGATGTAATTCATCAATTGTTCAGATTGATTTTCTCAGTACAGCTCCTTTCTGGATCGGCTCTGAAATGGTACACCCCACATTTCTCTTCTAACACCCTCATCAAAGATGCTTGCTGAAGGACCTCCAATTTTGAATACCAATGAATGACCCAAAGGCTCCCTGCTCCAGGTGGGGTGCCAGCATCTCACAGCCTTCATATTAGACAAGTCATTTTAGAAAAACTTAAGCTCAGGGAAATGACTTTCTGAGACCCATTGGGCACACCAGAGAAGTCACCTGAGTCTCCAAGTGCCTAGAAATACTTCTCATCTTTTATCCTCAGGATCTTGCTGATTTCTGGAAACTTGAAACTGAAAGTCTGTGCTGTTTTTCTCAGCCCAGGCTGATGTGCTTTAAAGTTTCCCTAATCTCCTATCGATGGATTTTAGGCAAATGCATCTGGCCTACCGGAGAGAGTCTTGAGACAAAGATTAAACGGTGCTGTGCGTCCCTGAGAGGGAAGGCAACGAAAAGGATAAAAAAACGAACACAGATTATGTTGCCCCTAAAACAGTCCAAACACATATTCTGATCAAATCTGCGCGCCGACTTCATCCCACCTAAAATAAAGTTCAGCAATTGGAGCCTCTGACTTTCATCGGCTCCTCTGTGGTCTGGGTATATGCACGGTCATTACCAGATAACGTCTCTGCAGCCGGATGCTACCAGGACCCTCCATCCTGACTCGACTGTTACATTATAAAACATGAGATCGGGCAATTTTACACCTACTCCTTCTATTGATTCTGACTAGTAAGTAGGCAGTCAATGGTGATTACGAGATGCAAAGCATTCCAGAGTGGAAAGAAAATTAAATTTGGCTCATCACTTCTGTTAACTATACAAATCTAATATCTTCGAGATGAACAGCAGGCTGACTTTAATATAAATAAATATATCATTTAAGTCCCAAATCAGCAACAAAATTTATGAGGCCACTTCAAAATGACGATACCTTTAAAAGGAAATTATATTTCCAAAGGAACTGCTCTCTTTAAACTGTTAGCAATACAGGCGCGTCGTGACGCTAATTAGTGGGAGAGACAACTCGAGGAATACTCAGTAAAGGAGAAGGGAGAGACCAGGGAGGGCGAGGGAGACAGAGTTTCCAGTTTCCATGGAAGTAGGAAAAGCTGTGCAGACAGGAGCTGGTTTACGCAGCCATCCGGGGATTTCTCTAAGCACCGGCAGAAGCGGAGCAGAGCTGCCCCTTTTCACCTATGAAGAACTCCATTCCGCGTTCCATGCCCTTGATATGTTGTTCTTCTGGATCTACACTTGCCTTCCCTCGAAAAGATATTATTACAGTAAAAAGGATCTGATCTTGAAATGTTTAGTAGCTAGGAAATGGAGAAGGTTACACAGAGTGGCCCTTTGTTCCGTTCATCTTGATAAGACCAAGATTCGAACCCTGGCAGGTGGTCTTATGAATGATCACACACTACCAGGGGCTACCCAGAGCCTCTGAATCAAGGGGACTTGATTATTCTTTCTCTCTGTAGAAAAACTGTTCAAAGTATAATACAAATTTCCCAAAGATATATGGGAGATGCCTGGTAAGTCTCTAGACTGATTTCATTTGAGGCTCCCTAAGGGAGGGGTCAATCTACGGACTGAATGTGTCTCTTCTGTTACAGCCGTGCATTAATTTCATTTCCTCCTTTTTTGGCAACAGGATGCCTTCCACAGTTTAGGGGCATCCAGGGTGGTGAAGAAGGAACAGGCAACCCTGAGGGCCAACTAACAGATGGGGCCTTCTGTCTGCATACCTCACTGGCCTGGACAGGACAGGTGCCACCCAGGGGTTAATCTGTTCATTCACCCACCTTCTCTGTAAGGCACTGTAACTTAACAAGAAGTAGAGTTCTCAGAACTCTAATTAATTTGCTAACGTATGATAACAATGACCTAATATTATCAGGAGCAAGTGATTAGCTATGTGAGATGGATGAACCACAAGACACAGCAGAGTCCTAGTAAAAATTATGCAATCCGCTGGAAAGGCGTGCAGAAACACATTAAGGTGAATTAACCACCATTTACCTACAGTAAATGGCAGCCGGATGAAGTTGGGTTGCTTAACTGCAAAGTCTAGTCACTTGACCTCTGCACTCTGAGATGGCCCGAAAGGCTGACACCAGGACCGAGAGGCAAGAAGTGGGTGCAGTGATGGGCACCTCTGGCTGTTAGACCAGCATATGAGCTTCCAAGTTGAATGAACTTTTATGATCGTCCTCAAAGCCTTCATGGCCATTGATTCGTGTTTCGAAGTTCAGGTAGGTTACAAAATCTAGAAGACAGGGATGTTTGCCTGTGTTCTGCAGGTAAGGAGACTGAGGCTCTGAGAGTCATGTTGCATGTTTACTAATTTACAGAATCTGGCTCCGGATCATCTTTCTCTGACCCCAAAGCCCAAGTTCATGCCCATTCGGCCACAATACCTCTCATCGACTGGAAGTGAAACTATGGATGACACGTTAAGAATGACCCATTCTGGGACGCACTCCATGATATACAGGAAAACTCACTCATCTTTGAAATCCATTAGCAACCGTACCAGGGTGCTGGGACATAAACCAAGGCCAACCAGGGAGTCAGATGCCATGTTCTCTGCATTTCCAGGCTCTGAGAATTAATCTACTATGTGTTTAAAGTTTCTGGCAGACACAGAAGCAATAACACTTTTCTGATACAGCTTATAAACCATCCCTATATAGCACACGACTCAAAGATCACAATACTCCATCAAACATATGATTATTAATATCCCTCACTTACATTTAAGGAAACATACCTACGGGCAAAGATAAAAAGGAGCCCTGGCCCGGTGGCTCAGTTGGTTGGCGTGTTGTGCTGTGCACCGAAAGGTTTTGGGTTTGATTCTCGGTCGGGGCACATGCAGGAGGCAGCCGATTGATGTTTCTCTCTCACATTCTCTCTCTCTGTCTCTTCCCCTCCCCCCACTTTTCTCTCTGTCTAAAATCAATGCACATATCTTTGGGTGAGGATTATAAATAGAAAGAAAGAAAGAAAGAAAGAAAGAAAGAAAGAAAGAAAGAGAGAGAGAGAGAGAGAGAGAGAAAGAAAGAAAGAAAGAAAGAAAGAAAGAAAGAAAGAAAGAAAGAGAAAGAAAACAGCATTTTGGAGCGTTTGTTTAGCTAACACATGGAGTCAGTATTCAAAGTATACTCTGTGGACTCAGCCTCCCCAGAACCCTAAATATGGCTGGTCTCAGCTGCCTTCGACCAGCTTTCTAGTGCTTTCCTGGAGGCCTCTGTGCTCCTCCACAGGAAACAAGTCTTGCAAGGTCCGTGATGTCCCAGGAGTCTGCCTGACGCGGACAGCCCATCAGTGGATGGACCGGAGCCTGACGTCAAGGGCACCGTGGCTATCTTGTCTTTCCTTCTCGACCCTGGGCCCTTGCTTCACAGCATCACGTTAGGCCCAGGGAGGCCCAGACGTACAAATGCCTTGTGACACCACCCCTTCCTCAGGACTTGAGCTGCCATGGCTCTGTTAGAAATGCCTGTGAAACTAGTGCAATAAGCAGATCAAAGAATCCAGCCAATAAGAACGAAACGAAACTCCATGTTTCAGGATCGGTGCTCACGTCCTCACAGTTCGTGACTCAGTTTCCTCAATGTGCATTCCATACTTCGTCTCAGTGCAGAGTTCTAGGACTAGTCTGGGCCATCCTGACAAATAAACCAAACTCCCCGAGCCTACAGAACACTGTTTCTTTAGGAACGAATTCACTTTTGGGGTCATTAGCATTTCCCAAGGGTCCACGGAGCCCAGCAGCTCAGTGGGAAAATGCATTTCCTTCCTTGAGGAGAGAAACCACTGCGTTTTCAGCTGCCTTCTTAGACAACCGTCCTCATTTGCAATAGAATCCACAGGAAATGTGGAAGCACAACGCAATATGAAGGAATTGCTGGGGACTCTAAAAAGAATATTTTTAAGCAAAAAAAAAAAAAAGGAAAAGGAAATCTTGAAAAGTTTCTGCAAACTGTCACAGCGCGGCAAACTTTTTAGAGCGGGGAGGGCAGATGATCCGCCGCGGGTGCTCCCCACAGGGCAGCGAGCGCACAGGCACCCCAACCTCGCAGCCCTCTCCCAACTGCGTCTGCTTTCAGAGCAGAATCCTTCCCAGCGGTTCCCACTGCAAACTAAATGAAAACAACTTTGAAGTGTACCAAACATGCCATAAATTCTCACAGCACAAGAAGTCGTTCCAGACAGGCAGGGTGACGCAAGGCCCCAGAGGCGCAGAGCATCCTTGCCTTCCAGCGTGGCGCTGCCCGCCGCTGTGGGTTTCTTGGAGGAGGCAGGGGTCCTCAGTGAAAAAATGGCACGCACAGTGCACAGAAGCGGCCGCAAGGCCGATGCCGGATCAATGGAGGATACGCACGTCTTAAGCAGAGAACTGATTGTCCTTCAATCAATTAGCAAGTGGGGCCGCTGTCAAAGAGCCCTCCTCCATCTGTCTGACACATCCGCCGTCTGGGACCCGCTGCCGGCGGAAGGCTTCGCTCCCCTCGCGCAGCTCCAGTCTGTCCAGAACCTCGCGAGTCTGGTGGCGCAGCTGTCTGTCCTTCCGTGAGAAGATCGAGCATGGAGGTGGTCCTAGGCGGTGTCTCACTGCATCCTCGAGCCATGTTTTCCAGTCTCCTGCTTAGGAAGTGGTCCTCGCTCCTCGAAGAGCAGTTACGTGGATGTCAGGAGCCATGATCAGGCCGACAGAGATGCCCTTGGGGGGTGGGGGGTGCTTTCCCGCCTGGTGGGCTGACCGTGACCCTGGATTTCATTCCTTACGGTCTAGTCCGGCCACTGTGTTCACACACCCATGACACCGAATGGGACTCCTCACTGGCTGATGGAGATGTTCGTGGTTGATCCAGGCTCACGGCCTGTTCAGAATTAGAAATCACTATTAATATCTAGACATGAAACCATGTCAGTGTCCTAATGAATGTCTCCGAGCCTCAGTTTTCTTATCTCTAAAACTAGAATAATAGCTCTGACTGGTATGGCTCCCTTGGTTGCCAGTTCGATTCCCAGTCAGGGCACATGCCTGGGTTACAGGTTCAGTTCCCAGACTGGGCGCACACAGGAGGCAACCGCTCGATGTTTCTCTCCGTTTCTTTCTCCCTTCCTTCCCCTGTCTCTAAAGATAAAGAAATAAAAATCTTAAAAAAATGAACAAACCTAGAATGATACTACTGCCCGTCTCGAGAGTTTGTGGAGGGGTTCCTATAAATGCTGGATACTTTGCCTGGTGGGCGGCATGTAGTAATCCCTCAGTCAACGGTAATAATTACACCGTTGTTACTCAGCTTTTCGGAAGACGCACTGACTCCAGGTGTCTGCAATAACCCAGAGTGGATATCGGAGCTGTGCTTTCAGGTGCGCGAGTGGCTGGCTTTCCGTAAACGGAGACGGCAATGGTCGCTGAAGTGTTAGGTCCAAGCAACTGCAGAAATGGATTTTGCAGCTCAGACAACAATCAGGGAGTCGGAGCTCACAGATGCAGAATTTCCTGGTGTGCACAAAGCGAGCGCTGAACGGCGTTTCAACATCAAGATCCCCTAAGTGAGCGAGAGAGAAGGGAATGTGATGGGTACCTGGGTTCTAACAAGTGCTTGGTGAGAGGCTGACCTCTGTTTGCGTGCTGGGAAGGTGGTTTCACCTTCGCCTCCGGGAAAGGATCCCCGTGATGCCAGCCTCACCCAGCGAAAACAAATTTCAGCGTTTCAAGTTGATGGAAGAAGAGCCTGTGTTGATGGCATCATACTCCTGCAGGACTCGAGGAAAAACAAAAGAGGACCTGCTGTCTAGAAGTCACAGAACTAGGTATTGTTTAACAAACTCCTAAAGAAGACGTTTTTATCAGTCTGGGATTCTGGCTTTGGGAAGAACCAATTCATTTCGTTGAAAGATCGGGAGGTTTCAGGTTAAGACATGGCTACCTTGCTGGGATGTTTTACTGTAACTCCAGCGACAAGGTGTCTTTGAAAGAGATTTGAGTGCACCAAAGTCAGTTTTATAAGTAAATTATAACGGAAGGTTTCCGCTGCTGCAACAATGTGAGTCCTTGTTTGTGTGAAAGAGAGAGAGAATGCTTGTTTTCCAACGCGAGCCAAAAGCAACCTTAGCCAAGAATTCAAAGTAACAGACACATCTTGGTCTATTTGGATGTCTGCTGGAATGGTCCCAGCAGGATTGATTTGCTCAAGGTAGCTAGCCAGACAACAGCAAGTCCTAAGGAAGGAATAATAAGGTGTTCAAATGGAAGTTAAGGTTAGCGCCCCAGAGCCAGAGAGCAGGGCATTTTTGGATAAAGTCAAGGACTTACTAACCACCCCCGGCCCCCCCCCCCCCCCCGTCGCCCTGGCACCCTCCAGCTCCTGGCTGAGTCCTAGGGGGATAAGGCTGTAAAGTACTCAGTAACAGAGCAAGTGAAAGTCTCTGCGTGATCCTGGCAGCCCGAGCCAGTTTGAATACGCTAGTAACAGCCGCCAACATTTCGCATTTACAGAGCCCTCACCGGACTGCACAACCACAGGAGGTAAGTGAGCGCTACTTAATCTGCAGCTGAAGGGGCCCAGGCAGAAAGAGGTGCAGTACTGGGTTGGCCAAAATTTGGTTTGGTTTTTTCCAAAAGATGGCTCTAGGAGCACTTAGATAATAATTTTGTTAAACTGCATTGTGACAGTTGTCCTATCAGCGTGCATTTAAAAAAAAATTGAAATTGGTGAATTTTTGTGCAGCCATTTTAATATTGAAGAGGGGAGGAAAACATGCAACACCTCTGGCATATTATGCTTTCTTATTTCAAGAAAGGTCAAAGTGCAACCGAAATGCAAAACAAGATCTGTGCAGTGTGTGGAGAAGGTGCTGTGACTGATCGAACGTGTCAAAAGTGTACAAGAACAATTAAAATTAAAAAAAAATAAATGGGGAAAAAAGTGGTTTGTGAGGTTTCATGCTGGAGATTTCTTGCTGGACGATGCTCCATGGTCGGGTGGACCAGTTGAAGTTGACAGAGATCAAACTGACACATTAATTGAGAACAATGTTGTACCATGCGGGAGATAGCCAACATACTCAAAATATCCAAATCAGCAAAGTTATTAATAAAAATAAAAAAGTCTTTTATTTTATGGAAAAAACCAGATGGACTTTTTGGCCGGCCCGGTAATTGCCCACGGACGCAGGGCAACCAGGCAGAAGGCTGAAACTCAGACCCAGGAGGAGGAGGGAGTCTGACCCCTCATCCCTGCTCTGATCCTCCACCGTTTACAGAGCCAAGACTCCAGGTGGGGCATGGGGTCCCCTGTCATCTGAAACAGACAGAAGTCATTTTGAGCCGTCAGGGATTCCAAAGAACCCAGCAGACCTTGGTGCTCCCCATTTCCTGGGCCAGTGAGTGCTCTGAAGACCCCAAGAATGAAAGCAGCTGGGAGACACCTCTGACCCCAGGGCACCATTGTTTCAGGAAAGTGGGACATGTGAGGAGGAAGCCAGTGGGCACAGAAGACTGAGCTAATCTCCTTGGAACAACTGAGCGAATCTTAACATAGGGATGGAGGGCGCCCTGTGACGGGTGGGCGAAGGGCCAAAGAAATGCAGTTGTTACTGGTGTCCCAACATTTCTTCCACCCCTAGGCTGGCGTGGCTGAAGAAACCACGTTCAGGGACAAGGAAAGCAAGGTGACCGGAAATACAGGTAGGTGCGGAAGAAAGTGCCACGTGTCCGGGGTGCCAAGCTGCCCGGCTGTGTGCGCCTGCCTCCGTGGGGATATGGGAATCTACGCATGTTATTCCTGAGAAGTAAAACCTGTGTCACACTGATGACGAAGTCCTTCTCTTACCCAACGAGACGGGGCAGGGAGGAACATGAACATGAACATGGCATTCCTCTCAGGTGCAACATTTGACTCTGACTGTGTCCATGACTGTGTTTGAATAGCAGAGGGGGAGAGGCCTAGAACAGTGCATCATGGTTAACCTTGAACATCTGGGACCCATCCAGTCCAGTTTAGGAGACTCACTGAGTTTACCAGGACATCATGGGGTTCCAGGGCCATTTGACAGTGCGGTCACTGCATGTGGTAGTTGTATATACCACAGAATAGACACTGGGTGGACACTGGCTTGAAAGACAGCAGACCTCAGTTCAAATCCTGCCTCCTCTCACAAACTGCATAATGTAGGACAAGTACTTAACACCTCTTCAGTCTCATTTTATGTGTCTGTAAAATGAAGGTGAGCCCTGGCCAGGTAGCTAAGCTGGTTGGAGCGTCGTCCCGTGCGCCAGGAGGTTGCAGGTTCAGGGCATCCGATTGATGTTTCTCTCTTTCTCTCTCTCTCTCTCTCTCAAATCAATGAGCATGTTCTCAGCTGAGGATTTAAGGAACAAAAAATGAAGATGACATTGGCCTAAGGTGAGGTCGGCATTGAAACAGCTCCGGACCCACAAAGCATGTCTCCACTGCACCGCCTTCTCAGGTGCTTCTTCAGTCTGCGGCTGTCCCTAGGGGCTATTTGAGTAATTAAAATGTTAATTACTTGGAAAGGCTTCTATAAAAAAAAGTCTCTGGATTATTCAAATTCCTGTGTCAGTACAGTGACCGAGGATCACCAAACAAGTTCTCAATTTTATGTTGGCGCACGTGAGCCCTGCCTTGGGACAGGAAGATTGTCCGCCTGGGTGCACACCCATGTCACACTCTCACACGGAGGAAAGCACGCCGCTCGTGCAGGGATGGCTTACCTCCAGCCAGGCTCGCTGCTACTGTGCTTTCGGAATCAAAATTAATTCTCAGTAAAGGAGGAAGATAGGGTTTTACATAGGTTCTGTGATTTGCTCAGAGGCTCACACTCAAGTGATTTAGCTGGGATTCAAACCCAGACCTGTCTAATTCCAAAGTCATGCTTGAACCCTTAATCCATGCGACCTTAACCCTCCGAAAAGCTTGCGTGGGCGTATTTGCATACATTCACACAGACTCTGTCACTGAACGCAGGCAAGCTGTTGTTTTTTTTTCTCTTTGAAATTTGCACTCCACCTTCCTTTGCCCTATGAACACGTGCTTCTTACTCCCCTTTGGCCTATCTGATGGATGTCGATACCTTTGGCTGTGATGTCTGCCAATCCCAGAAGTACCCCTGACCGCCGATTTCCAAGGTCAAGGTCTTATCCAGAATCTCTGACCACCGAAGGAAGATTGCTAATTCTTTCAACGCCATCCTAGCTACATGGTATGCTCCAGTTAAAGGGCAAATTAGTGTTTTTCCCTGGAGCAATCTTCTTTTATTTATTTAGAGATAATCTCTGGGAGTCTGGACTGAGAGTAACAGGAGCAGAAGCTACTGTTAGCAATCACTAACATTCATTAAACATTTATGATAAGCCAGGCACTGTACTAATTGACAAACCTGCACGATCTCATTTACTGCTCACTCTAACCTTAGACAGGAAGTGGCTACTACACAGCAGATTAAAAACTGAGGCTGGGAGTCTGAGAGCTAACTCTTTGCAGAGGCAGGTTTCAAACTGGATCCCTATTTTAAAGCATTATAGATTCGGCCTCTGTTGTAAAATGTGAACTAGGATGCTGTTTAACTTCTCATCATCCCTGCGTAATTACATGAACCCATGGCAACCCTGCAGCTTCTGATAAATATCACGCTCTACCTCTGAAGGAAAAGCAGACAGAAATCCGGTAGGGAGCATTAAGGAAAAAAAAATTTTTTTTTTCAGTATTCCAGGCAGGAAAACGGAATCATATCTTATTTAGTAAAATCTGCAGGGACCAACAAATGTCTGACCACAGAAGCTATCCAGACAGCGGCTTCTCAGGGGACAGTGCTCCGCTGGCCTCCTGATGAGTTCTCTGCTTGGTGACAGTGCCGACAAGGTGTGACCAGTCTGAAGGAGTATCCAGGCACTTGACCGCAAAGATGGGTCTCTCCACTGTTACGCCAAGCAGGTGTACAGACGCCAACAGACACCAGAGATAAAGGATGTATTTTAAATGGCCAGAAAGGAAAACATATGCTAATCTATAGGAAGGTTTTTACATGCAAGCCAACAAGTGAATGAGTTTAGTACCTTCAGTCCCCTTTTCTACAGCTGGCATAAAATTACAGTCACTTTTTATTTTCTTTTGTTTTTTAGAGAGAGAAACATTGATTTGTTGCTCTACATATTGATGCATTCATTGGTTGATTCTTGTATGTGCCCTGACCTGGGATCGAACCTGCAACCTTGGCGTACCAGGATAACAAACACTCTAACCAACTGAACCACCTAGCCAGGGCCACAGGCTGGCTTTTCAAAAAAATGTTCCATGTTCAAAGGCAGCATTACTTGTTTGCTAGCTTCTTCAAAGAATGATAAAGAGAGAAGGCACCAAGGCAGAAAGTCCCACTGAGGCACGTGAGAAGGTGGGGTCAGCCACTAAAGTTATTTCTGACTCTGCCCAAGAATTGTCAGCCAGATCTAATCAGGTCCAAGATGTCACTGAGGAACTAGTCATCACTAATTTAACAACTGGCCTTGGAGGATAAACCGGGAGTTGGGGGCAGCAAGGAGACAGGGAAGGTCCAGTTGGTACCTGGAGAAAATCTCTTGTGGAAAAAGCAGCTCTCAGGTAGGGCCTTGGGGGCCCCGGTCCATGTGTGCTCCGTCCCTGGGCCTGCGCTCCTGAGATTGGAGTCACAGACGCGGGAAAGGATCACAGACGCGGGAAATTCGAAGCTGGAGCGTTCGTACCGACGGTTAGCCGAGTCTTAATCATAGGTCCTTGAACGTGATTTCTTGGGGCTGCCTCTTTGGACGGGCTTCCAGATGTTATAGCCATGATGCAAAAAATTGAAACAAGTGCAATTGGCTGGATTGTGCAAAATCTGATGGATCCAAATCAGGGTATGAGCTAAACAGGACCAGCCAATGAGCTTACAGGAGATGAAGACAGAACACAGGACTAAACAGCAGTCCACGACAGGATAAGGGATTGCAACAGCCAGAATGAAAATATTTCTCTTTTAATCGAGAAGCAATTTTCAAGTCACCCCAGAAGGCTCTGAAGCTTGGCATTGACCACTGTGTCTTTTACAAGCAGAATTCCCAAGGAAGAGGGATCTGCCTGGGCTATTCCCCAGGGGCACTGACTCTGGTCACCTCTGTCACCCGCCTGACACCCTAGAGCGTCAATACATGCAAAATGCTGAGCACACAGTAGGTGCATCGTAAGCAACATTTTCTTTCCCCTTCTCCTATTGCTTGAAAGCAAAGGAGTCCTTTTCTGTCTGTTGCGGAACAAGTGGGCACAGACAAATGGACAGGGTGGGGCAGAAGTAGGTGTATGGTTGTTCCTAAGGAAAATAATACATTAATTAACACATGATAACACAAAAGCAAACTGTTTCGTGTACTCACGGTTGGAAACCTACTTTTGCCCCACCCTGGATGTCAGGTTAAATGGACTCAGAAACCACTGGAATTTTCTTCTACAAATTCTGGGGGAGGCGGATTATTTGGGCCAAGTCCAGAAGCTCCAATGAATAATTCACTACTTGAAGCTCAATAATGTCAAGATTCTTTTAACGAAACAGGCTATGTCGATGGACTTTTCATACATGCGGTGACACTGAATTAACAAGGAGAAAAATGGCTTGGCGTTGTGGTTCATGTAACCAAATTAAATGAGCACAGATTTTGGACCCAAAGGAACTGGGGTTTAAAGACAAGTTTCAACACTTACTAGCTATGTGACCTTGAGTAAGTCCCCTACTCTCTCTGGGAGTCATTTTGAAAGGGGTAATCTTCTCCTTGCAGCGCGTTATGAGAATTCCAGATAAAATAGGCAAAGTACTTGTATCGTCTCGGGCAAATAGCACTTACTAAGTGATGTAATATCATTACAATAGGTATTCAGGCTAACTCTTTATTATTAAGTTTGCAATTAATAAAACAGTAATATTATAGATTTAAAATTTTTTTTAACAAAAATGCGTGGTTATGTTACTGCAACGGAGAGCAAATTGGGTTACTTGCTCTAAGGGTCTGACCGGCCCCTAAGCCTTCTAATTCTCACAGAACACTTCCCTCCAGGAAAACAATAATATCTTCGAGATTTATGAGTACTAAGTATATTTTAATAGATCCATAAAGAGATTGAAGCTCTTTTTGGAAATAAGACTGAGGGAGCCATTGATCAGAATTTGACGGGGGAATAATTTCCCTGCTAGGCTGCATTTCCCCACATACACTTCTCCCCACAAACTGATGGGAAATTCAGTATTTCATCTCCTGAATATGGCCCAAATGAATTGTGGAAGTCCAGCAGAAGTGCCTGATTGTATTTTCATTAGTCTTCTTTGCCTTTAGGCCCTACAGGTGCAATGAAAGAAGAAAGAAAATTAATTAAATTTAGGGGCCTGTTTACCCCCTCCAGGTGTCATAAAATGCACTGGCTCAGACATTTTTCAAGTAATTAAGCAGACATCTCCGTATTTCCTAATGAGCTGCTGCCTGTCCCTTTTTAACCTGGTGAGCGATCTCATCACCTGCCTTCTGTCCGCCCGATAGGTTCATTCCCTGGACAAGATCAGCTTTGCCCTCCTCCTGCAACGTGCTGAGGGGACCCCACAGATGCAAATGTGAGCAAGGTCCTCTTGGGTGCAAACATCCTTCCAAGGGCCAGGCAGTAACGGCCCTGGGCCTGCTGGTTTGAGAATATTAAAATAAACCTGTGGGTCTCTTGTATGTATTATTGGAGATGCTGGTTTATACAAAGAAATAGTGTGACTGAGGTATGCTCAAATGTATGCACATTTGCACATGTGTGTTGGAATTATGTGTGTGTGTATGTGTATGTACACACACGCACACACATAGAGAGAGAGACAGGGAGATAGGGAGAGAGAGAGAAGAGAGGCACCAATTTAGTTTGGGGCTCAGACGAGAGAAAATTCGACCTGCATCTCTTAGGGGAAGTCCGAACGGCACTTGGATTTGCACAGATGACGTGGGAGTGGGGGGGCTTCCGGCAGCAGCGGAGACCCCGCGGAACCAGCTGACTGTCCACAGCAGGCCTCTGTGGCGGCGTCTCACCCGCACTGCTCCAGACGCCAGCAGCCTGGAGGCACACCGGGTTAGTCAGCAAAGCAAACGAACACAGAGGAAACCCTTAGGGCTCTGAACAATGGAGAAATGGAACTTGCTGCATCACAGAGCAGGAGCTGAGCACCTGCAGAGAGTCTCAGAGAAGACAGACAGGGACACAGGACAGAGGACAGTGTGGCAGGCAGGCGCCCCCCAAGGGAGGCAGGAGGAGCCCCGCTGGGCCCATGGGCCAATACAGGAATGGGGTGGGGGGGGCAGGGGAAGGCACAGCTCTCCCCAGAGCGGAGGGGAGAAAGCAGCATAAACAAGA
This sequence comes from Anoura caudifer, assembly GCA_004027475.1. Lineage (NCBI taxonomy): Eukaryota > Metazoa > Chordata > Mammalia > Chiroptera > Phyllostomidae > Anoura > Anoura caudifer. Next base: position 291,656 of record PVKU01000001.1, read on the forward strand.
GCAGAGATGCACAGGGAGCCCGAATTGAAACAGAAGGCTTTAAAAGCCAGGGAGAGAGATCAGAATTTGAACCTTTTGTGTAGATTCCTTGGCAGTGACAGATAATCGATTCTGTGTTTTAAAAAATCACTTGAAGAAATCTTAAAGATCAACTAATCTAAACCTACCTTCCCTCCCTGCACCACCTTTTCTCAGGGGAAGAAATGTGTTGCGCAGTGTTTCATTAGGAGTCACCTGGCAGTGACGCCGGAGAGCCTGGGCTCCGGGTCGGCCAGGGGAGCACCATCTTGCCCCAGGTGGACGGTCTCCGCCTCTGCTTCCCCATCTCAGGGGAACAGCGCCGCCCTCCAGGTGAGGACAAATTTAAAAACCCCTGCCTGTTTTGGGGTCCACGGGAGAACTGAGACTGCCTGGCACACCCCCGCCTGAAATCTGGGGAGACAGGCACACGCAGGGGGCACAGCTTAGATCCGCCACACAGAGCAGAACCCCCTGAAGCCACGAGTCCACGGGACCCCTCACAAAGGACTGGTGATGAACTGGTGGACGCTGAGTGCGGACTAACGTGAGTGAGACGCTCTGGGAGCCAGAGTCTTCGTGGGGCCCCCGCACGTCACCCTTCCACGGGGTTTATCTCTGGGAATCCCACTAGGTTCTCACTTTGGGGGTGGGGTGGGGGAAGGAAAGATAATCTTTTTGCTGTGCGCTCAGAGCTTCCCTCATAAAAGACTTAATGTTCTGGAAAAGATGGTCAGAGCATCACCCCAGCTGGAGGGAGTGAAACCTCCCGCTCCAACACCCTCTGACCTCCAAGCTCACCCAATAGGAAAACAACACACACACACACACACACACACACACACACACACACACACGCTCTCCACAGGGTGAAGGCGCTGAGGAACTAGATTGGGAACACAGCAGAGATCAGACAGACAGACCCTGGTCCCGAAGGGGACTGACTAATAAACTGGATGATCACAAAGACCTTGAGTGAGTAAGCAGACAGAATTTGTTTGAAAAAGCGGAGATCATGCATTTCATAAGGACGTTCCATCATGGTTTGCGCCAAAACAGTCACTTCACTTTCCCAGGGCTGGAGTGAGGACTCCGAATTCACTGGGGCCCTTCTGAAGTATCTGCGTGGGAGGAGAACTGTGTGTATGAGTAAGTGTCTCTTAGTAACATTTTTCCGATGAGTAAACTGGTTTAAAATTGGAAATCCGTGTCCTCTGGTCATTTGGTCAAAGCCTCCTTTCCTGGGCTCTCCCTTTTCAGGAGAAGCGCACCTAGAAGACATTCATTACGTATCTGCTGAGTGGATGCATTTTGACGTGACGCTGAGATCCTACTTGTAGCAATACTATAAAGTGGTACCCAACGCCTATTTTTCATGAGCAGATGTTCTGCAGTGATTATAGGACTGCAATGGAGTGGAATCCTTGGGGGGAAGTTGCACACACTCAGGCCTGCAGTAAGCTAGGGCTGCATTTCACAAGTCAAGTCTCACCTTTGTTCAAAAAAAAAAAAAGCATAAACACAACAGACCTAGGTTAAACTATGGAACAAAGGACAGTTTTTTAAAAAAAGACAAGAAGATTGGTGAAGAGGACACTATCCTGTAACATGAGAACACATAAACGATTTCACTAAGAACACTGGGGATATAACTGAATGTAATAAAATCTTAAAATGATATACGGAGAGTAAATAAGGTATTATTAAGAAAACCCTGGAGTCCTAAAATGAGGGTGCACCCTTTCAATCTTGCAAGAGTTTATTTTAGCGCCACGCGAAGAACATTGTTCAACTTCTCACAGTGGGAACGGATTTCTACAACTCATTGATTAGGTAATAGGGATACAAACTAACTTCAGAAGGGCTTAAATAATAAATTCGTGCTCAGGACAGCCATGGGCAGCAACAGTATATGGACGTCATACTCCTAATGTCTTAAAGTGAAAGTCAGTTGTTCCCAGAATATAACCACTCACTGCCCCGCTAATAACGACAGAACAGAGATGAAGCATGCCCTGAGCCAGCTTAATGGTGGGCCTGCAAAGCCTGTGCGTGGTATCATCAAGCCAAACAACGTCAGCGCTGAGCACCCTAAGAGACCACAGCACCACGTTCTCATTTACATGCCGAGAAAACTGAGGTGTAAAGGGCTTGAGTGTCTTGCTGGAGGTCGAAAAAACAAATGAGAGGCAGAGAGACCTGCCGAAACTGGACTCTGAGTCTCCAGCTGTAAATTCCTTCTCTTTTACGTGACTCTCCCAGTGAACGGAAAGGGGGAAAAAAAAAAAAGAAAAGAAGCCAATCTGTATTAGATTTTAAGGCAAATATTATTTCTGTCCCCTAAATAATAGGAGCATTAAAATCTTAGACTTTGTGTACTGAAGCTTAGTATATTCCAGACTAGAGTTTGGGAAGCAGGAATATAGTTTCAACGTTTCGTTATGAAGCATTTCAAGCACGCAAGTAGGCAGACAGAATAGTACCCATCATCCCCCTTCGGAAGGATCTCACCGCCAACCTTGTTTTATCCATCCCCCACCCAATCCTGTCTCTTCTCACAGCACATCCAATCAAAAAGCACATCCCAGAGTAGATCAGCATGTCTTTAAATGTAACTATGGCGTCGTCATCATGCCTAAAGAATCACTAGTAATTCTTTAATACCACGTTAAGGCCAATATTCAAATTTTCAGTTTTCTGTAGGTGTCATTTATAGAATTGGTTTTGACCCAAAGTAACTGAAAAGTTACTTAGTTATTTAAAAAATAACCAAATAAACTCTAGTGATGAAGGACATACTAGAACCTGCCTTTGATAACAACAATGTATCATTGCACTTTGAAGAACGGGGAAAATATGTGTTATTCAATGGGTTTGGAAATCAGATCATTATTTTTGTAGAATCACTATACGTGACCCAGTTTAATGCAGAGAAGAGTATTTTAATAGAGATGAATTTATGACTCAAAATGCAGTGCCCAAAAAATGGCAACGCTGACATGCTGTGGTGCCCCAAATCCTTAGTTGCGTCCTCACAACCGTCCTCACAACCATCCTCACAACAGGATGGATGGTCCGGGGCAAGATGTCACACAGAAAACACGAAACGGATTCCACCCTGTCACCGCACACAAGTGCATTCTCCCGAGTCACGGCACAGCGTGGCCAGGGAAACTGCAGGGGAAAACCCGCTGTGGTCCGATGAAGTTGTGTGCAAATCTGTTGGTCTCTCTCGGGGAGGTGGGGACAGGCTCCTTATTGGTATAAAAAGGAGTCACCAAGGAGGCTTCTTAAGTCCCTTCCATGTGGAATAGTCGGTGACTTTAAATACTGCCCATCCATTCTTATTTCTTGTGTAGAACTTAAAAGCTATCATCGTATTATTCAATTGAATGGTGAAAAACCACTTCATCTATCACAGTTTCTGAAGAAGAAAATCCCAAAGTGGAGACTACTGTGCTTTCTCATTAGATTATTAAGCCACCTGATAACGATCCAGTAAATTCTTTCCTTTCTGACTCACACATCCAGGGGACATCACACAGAGATATACTAGCACCCCCTGTAGGTCCGCCAGATTAAGGAAGGGACCACGGCACACAGTGAAATGGGACTTTCAGATAAACAAGGGGCAACTCCACACTAAAATTTTACGCCCTAGTCATTTTCATTGTTTACACGGAATTCAAATTGAACTGGATGCTCTGTATTTTAACTGGCAACCCTAACCCCCCGAGACATAAACATGGAAGGATTTATCTTCGCATCTCCAATGAGGAAACTGAGGATTAAATAAACTATCTATCAACACAGAAAAAGGTACGGCAGCAGTGGAATTCAGACACAGATCTGCCTAACTGTAGAATATATGCATTTTCACCACGATTTTATTGCTCCCTAGGCACACATAGAAAATGATGTAAGTTTTCTTTAAATATGCAAAGAAACTCCAACACATTCACATGTAAGAGGACCATGCTTGTATGAAGGCTGCATCTGAAACTGTGAGGCGGCTACTTAGAATCTGAAATGCATTTTTCCTACAGAAACTCCAGGGCAATTTACAAAAGCCTGCCAAGGGCGTCCAACCTTTTGGTGTCTTGGGGCCACACGGAAAAAAGAAGAGCTGTCTCGGGCCACACATTAAATACACAAACACTCATAAAAACTGATGAGCAAGAAAAAGGTTTTAAGTACATTTACGATTTTGTGTCGGGCCGCATTCACAGCCATGCTGGGTCACATGCAGCCCATGGGCCAAGTGTTGGACACCCCTAGCTGAATCGCCATAGATAGTTTAAATTAAAAATATAGTAAAAACAAAGATGGAGCCTTTGAAAGTTGAAGCAGGAGAGAGACATGATCAGTCTTTTCTTTTTTAGTTGCTCAGAAAGGAGGAAGGAAGGAAGGGAGGGAGGTCTGTGTGCCTGATAGCAGAAAAGGAATAACTCTGAGGGAAGCAAATTAAGGCCAGAATATTCCAGGTGAAATTACGCTGAGTGAACTAAGGTAGTAATTAAAGAAATACAGAAGAGATAAGTTCAAGAGACGTTTAGAGGTTGTGGGACTCGAGGATGAGCCGGCAAAGCCTAGCGTGGAAGGTATGAGCCTTGATGTCTCAACGCCAGAAACTTTGCTTGGAGCTCGTGGGCAAGTTTCTCCCTCGACTTCCCTCAGACGCTATTTCCCCAGGTGTAGACTGAAGATGTAATTAAATACACTTCCAAGGGCTGCTCTGCGTGGAAGTACCTGAGAGATAGTGTAGGAAATGCCCCATCATACTAGCTACTGCTTGCTATTACTTGGGAGAGTAGGAAAGGGTTCTGGCCAGAGAAAAACAGGGGATACCAAAAAAAAAAAAAAAAAGAAAAGAAAAAAGAAAAGAAAAATTGGGCAATGAGGAGGAAGCGATTGAGGTCAGTTTCAGGTTGCTAGAATTTCAATTTATTCTGAGGCATGGAAATGGTCAGCGGGCACCTGAGAGTCCAGGCTTGAAAAGCACAAACAGGTGGAAATTGAAGAAATGGCGCCAACGAGGCTGAACTTGAGATCTTGCCGGGCAGGCTGAGAAAGAAGGAGACCAGTGAGCAGAAAATAGAACCTAAGACGCCACAACAGCGGAGACACAGCAGGAGTTCTTGGAGCGGTGAGAACAGCCTCCCACCTCTCAGGGGAGAGAGGGGTCCTCCCACCCAAAGGCAAAGGTGATCTGGCCACCTATGGGGTTCGTTCCTGAATCCAGCAATCAAACAATTAGTACGTATTTGAGGGCGTTTGCTACACATCACCATGCCAGCATACGTTGAATTACGGTCCTCCTGTACCTCATCTCAGGTTACCTATTAGCCTCTGTTCACTTTGTGTATGACACACGTGGAATTTAAAAGAAGGAAAACTCAATTATTTAAACAAGAAGAGCCGGTGGTTCTCATTTTACAGGAAACCACTGTAGTCTAAATCCCATTATTCACAATTAGTCAGGTTTTATTGTCTAATGTGAGCCGACTGAATTAAAGCGAACATTAGGATCCAATCCCACAGCATCGCTGGCAATTTCCACGCACGCGGAACGTGCCCACACCTGTGGCGGAGCAACTGCAAGACAGGCCATTTCACCCACCCGAGCACAGCAACTGCATCTTAACTTTTACAACTAAATGCACATTTCGGTAATACAAGAAAAATAAGATCAGGGAAGATAAGCCCCCAAGACAGCAAATACAGAAAAAGGGAGGGAGATTTCAGGCTAATAATACAATACGTGAATTGGGGCTCCTGTGAGTTGGAAGGAGGAAGGTAGGGGCCAACTTCCAGAGGCTGGCATTTGGGGGCCAACAGGTGTTGGAATCTGGGGCCTGGAGGTTATGAGAGGAGTCCTGGGGTCGGGGGTGGAGGGAACGCACTGAAACCCCTGGGAAATGAACCCATCCCTTGGGATAATAAAGCTTTTGAGCCAAGTCCATCCGCCTTCCCCCTAGGAAACACCGAGTGAGCTCACCCACTCATCAGGGCTCTGTGCAAAGCGGACGGCCAGTGGCACAACGCAGGGGTCAGACAGGCAGGGCGCACCGCAGCGACAGAGTGAGGAGGCGCGAACAGATGCTCCCGGACTCCTGGCTGCTTCCGAGATGCCACGTTTTCTACGTTACCATCTCTGCTGCTTCCCATGGTGGCAAAACACAGAGTCCAAAACCTGCCGTCTTCACCATGTTCAAGGGCGCAGCTCAGTGGCATCGAGTACATTCACATGGCTGTGCAACCATCCCCACCGTCCACCTCCAACACATTTTTATCTTCCCAGACGGAGACTCTGAGCCCGATCAACAAGCGCTCCCCACTCCCCCTTCGCCCAGGCCCCAGCTCCCAACACTCTACTTTCTGTACCTGCCAGGCCGGCTCTTCTAGACACCGCCCCCTAGCGGCACGACGCAATAGTTATCCTTCTGAGTCTGGGGCACTTTGCTTAGCATAGTCTTCAGGGTGCGTCCCTGTGGCGCCAGGTGCCAGAATTTCATTCGTTGTTGTCTGAGTTAAGATCCCATCGTAGTTAGATGCCACACTTCGCTGAGCTATTTTTATGTTGGTGGCCATTTGAGTTTTTCCACCTCTAATGCTGCTATGAACAAAGGTATACGAATAGCTGTTCCCATAAGGCGTTTAAAAAAAAAAAAATCCCTTTGACTCACATTTCCGTGCTAGGACATACGTGTTCGCACCCACTGTCACAGGACTTGAGAACTTCCCACATTTAGCTGTGCTCCAACTAGAACTCTCCATCCGACCGGGGTGATGAGTGGGGGATTCTGGTACCAGATACGACGCTGCAACAACTGAAAGATTACAGACTACGAAGTCCTTTCTAAGAGGCGAGACCAATGGGACATTTCATGGACCTCCCTCGCTGTTAGGGTGCGATGCTCACGTGACAGAGGAAACATTCAATGCGTGAAAGCTATTTGGGCAGCAAAGAGTAATTCTGCTGGTAGTGAGAATTTAAACTCCCATTTTTACCTTTAGACACTACTAGTTTTTCTTAAAACAACAACAACAACAACAACAAATACTAAGACGTGTGTCACAGGTTTATGCCCAAGCTTCATGTGCATTTCGAAATTCACTCAAACTCTTAGCCATCCCCAAACCTGACTGAGTACCATCAACGCCTAGCTTGTCATAGGAAGCCCTCGAGTGGGGTGCGATTAACATTCTAGAAACGCCATCGATTTGTATGCCGCTAACCAGCACGAGGTTACCAGGAGGGACCACTTTAAATGTAAATGAGTGCTGTCTCCAATGGAATAACTTACTCTTGATCCTCACGTTTGTAATCAATAGGGGACCTTCAGCTGCATCTGATTTTTCACATTTTTTCAGCTAAGTCAGGAATTCGAATGCAAAAAAAAAAAAAAATCTGCTCTGTTATGTGGATTTGTGAAGTGTCTAGAGGGTTCCGGTCCATTAGCTGACGGGTAGATTACCGGGAGACACCCTTGCAATATTTTTATCGTCAACCGGGGCAGTCTCGCTTCCACATCATTCATGTGAGTGCAGAAGGGGTGGCTGGGGTTTTCTTTAGAGTCGCACCTGGCAATTAATAAAACACAAGTCATTTCTCTTGGTATTAATCCAAAAAAATTAACTCAAAATTAATTATACATACACTTTTGAAACTCTGGATCCTGACACCGGCCAGAAGAGCATTTTAGAATTTATTCATCCCGAGCCCCAGAGTGAAGGTGCCTAACAGGAGGTATTACTTATGCAGAGTGTGAAAGGACCCCGGCGTGTGGGGCCACGGTACACACCTGCCAGTTAAGAAGAGACACATCAGACCTTCGCCATGGCTGAGACAAGACTCCTAAGCACCACCCCTTGCCCTGCCACCCGGGTGTTGCCACCAGCTGACGTACTGTTGAGATGTTCCTATTGGATGCGATAAATACAATCCCACCCCATGCCACAAATCCACTCAACTCTATAGCCAGATTCATGCCAGCATGGATGGGGCTGCTGCTAAAAAAAATTCAGACTGTATGTTTGTAATTAAGAACTGTCATGATAGTGCCATCGATGCTGAGTGGCAGATAGTAATTTAAAAAATACTAGTGCCTCTGTCTTTTGCACATGGCATACAGAGGTGAAGACTGAGCTTATCCCAAATCAGTCTTTTGTACGATCATTAGGCATAAAATTCTAACCGATATTCTCAAGGAAGTTTCTCGTCCCAGCCAAAGCTGTAACTGAGCATTTTTACACCTGATATGAAATATTAATGAATTCCCCCCTTCTCCTTCCTTTTTGCTGCTTCCTGCTCAAATCCCTGCCATCCTCTCCCTGCAAAGGGTGAGACAAAGTCATCCTGCCCTTGCTTCTGAATCCTCCGTGTCCCACCAACACCTGAGGCAGCGAAAAAAGATGAAGAAACGACAGGCTCTGGCCTCAGTGTTCCTCGCTGCTCTGTGGTGGGGATTCAGGATCTCAGACGCTGTGTTAACCCTTTCCCGTCGGTCTGAGCTTTAATGAGAGCTATGCTCTGGACCCTCACCCGTGTGATCTGTTTGGAGCTGAAACCACAGGGGCTGTGGAGAGAAGGAACCCCCTGCACCCCTGGGGGAGCTACTCTGTTCTTTGCAACATTTGCTCGCTCATTCATTCATTCATTCATTCAGTGCTCTGCAGCCTAGTTTTCAGGAATCTTGTGAGTCCGTGGGTGAATGCTCGCAGCATGAAATCGGCCCTGTGGTGGCTGTACAGAAACTCAGAACAGCTGCCAGTCAGCCCCCATCCCTTCCCGGGGCTGCTGGTTATCCCTTAACCAACACACCATCACGCTTAGTCCTCAAATACTTGTTAAGTACCTACTGTGTGGCCTGCAAACGTGGGCCACACCTTACAGAGAGGCGGAACACCTCAGGGAGGGAAACCAGGCACTGGGGAAGGCGCAGCCACGCCCGGGGTCCAACAAGTTCTAAGGGGAGGTGTGAGTTCTTAGCGAGGGACCTGGAGGTGTGCCCCGCCCACTTCCCAAACCGCCCTTGGACAGTGGAGCTCGCCTGGGCACCTCCGTTCCTCCTCTTTTATATATATATATATATATATATATATATATATATATATATATATTTTTTTTTTAAACGGGAATGCGAATAATGGTTATCCTATGCCTGACTCCCCTGCTGTTGGGCACGTGGAAGGAAGATAATGGGACAGCTACGGACAGCCAGTATTTACCAAAGGCAACCATGACAAAAATCGTTCCTCACACACACCTGTCTCTACCGTGTGCCGCTGTGTTTGGAGGTGGTTTCTTATGTAACGGTGGTAACCGGCTCATAAGGATGAGAGAAACAGAGAACTGAGGATGACTCCCCGGGTGCTGGCATACGGGGATGGTGCCATCACTTACTGAGCTGCTCAGGAATAGTTCGGGGGGGAGTGGGGGGGGCCCTGATGGCAAATCACAGTTGTCTTTGGCCGTGTTATTTTTGAAACGCATATGAGACATTCAAATGTAATCTCTTAAATTCCTTCAGGATTCTGAAAGCACAATACGACGTCTGCCGTAGAAACAGCTCACCGGTGGCATTCTCATGACATTAACAAAAACAAAGGACCGATGTCCTCCAAACAGGATAATCCTCCCAAACTAAGATAACGAAGTATAGGCTGACCCCGATTTTTAATATTCATGCCTGTTACTTCGAAAGGTCACCATTTGGTCCGAATTAAATAAGTGAAAGGCACTTTATTACAGGAGAACACTTGAATGCTTCAAGTGGAGCACTAGCTTGTTCGACAACCACTCTTGCAAGAAAACCACAGTTTGCCCCTTAACCTAACTGCTTGCTCGCCAGAAATCTTAGCCAGGATGCCAGTTTCAGGCTGGTGCAAGTCAGGGCTATTTCAAAAACAGGGTTCCTCCTGGGGGTGCCCAAAACCCTGCAGCATCCACAGGTACCGGACAGGCCATAACGACCAGAAGAGGTTGCTCCGCCTCACAGCACCCATCCTGGGAAGCGCCCAGGACCCAGGCCAGTTTCACGTCCACGCCTGAGGACAATAAATATCTGTGATGACCTCTCCCACCGGCGAGTTAAACATGAAAAAGTAGAATGTAAGAACGGATTCGATCGTGGTTCCTCTGCCGCTGGAACAATGAACAACGCGTTGGAAAGCTCTACTCAAAACAAGCCACCCCAGCCCCGGCCAGTGGCTCGGCTGGCTGGGGCGACGTCCGGCACACAGAAGGGTCACAGGTCCGATTCCCAGTCAGGGCACATACTTAGGCTGCAGTTTCGATCCCCCGTCGGGGCGCATACGGGAGGCACCCACGGATGTCTTCCTGCCCGCCCCATCTTCTCCTTCCCCTCCCTCTAAAATCAGTGAACGTATCCTCAGGTGAAGATTTAAAAAAAGAAAAAAAAAAAAAAGTCATCCCAGCCCGCCTGCCAGACACCGTATTTCCGGTTACAACTGTCATCTTGCCACCACGGGAGTCCCATCCCAGTTCTGAATGTTGTGATGGAGGCAGGACACTGGATTAGCGGCGACCGTCAACAGATCGCCATCGTTTGCTCACGGGGCCGCTGGACCGCAGCGATTCGGCAGGCGGAAGGACGCCTCTCGCACTCCTCCGCTCCCTGCTCTGCTGGGAAGCACAACGGAGGCTGCCACCCACGCGACGCCCTGCTTCTTTCTCGTCAGTGCACCAGGGGTCCCAATGGGACGTGCAGACGGGGACCGGAGCCCCCCGTGCAGCTCGCAACTTAGAATCGCAGAGACTCCCTGGAGAGCACGTTAATACATAGAGCCTGCAGCGCCTACACCCAGGGCACCGCGAGGGCTTGGAAGTCCACCGTGACCACGGCGAGCTGAGACTGCAGGCCACGGAAATTCCAAAGATATTTTACTATTTTTCCTGTTACAGGAACTCCAGAGGTCAGTACAGAGCGGTACCCATAGTATGCCATTGTGTATAGCATATATACGCACATACACAACACATATATACACACATATATACATACGTGCACACATATACACGTGTGTACATATTTTTTTAGATAATGGTGGGGCTAAAGCTTATAATAAATTATAATCTTGATTGGTCATTGCTTTGGAAAAGGCAAAGCAAAACTCCATCACTTGGATGTGACCATCCAGAGGGGAAGAACTTATTACCAGCAGCATCTTCCCATCGGTGACATGGATCCGTTGCTGGGAAATGCCTCTCCAATGAGATTTCGGGAGACTCAAATGCTAAACCTGTGCCTACGCGCATTTTCATTTTCCACCCCCTCCTCGCCTTGCCTAATGTTAGCTACGGACCGTAAATGAATGTCTTGGTTTGCATTTCAACAAAATATATTTATGTATTCAGATCTTTCATCAAATGTGAAAGTTTTAAATATTTTAAACACAGAGGGGGAAAACCACATTGGTTTGGGGACCTGGGGGTGCTTATGGTATTTTTTTAAGAGAAATCGCAAATAGTGCAGGACAAAATCTAGGCCAGCGATCAAGTCTAATTCCCCTAATAATTGTTATTAATGTAAAAAAATGGGGGAATATGGAGAGTCCTCCAGGATTTTTTCACCTAAAGGAGACAACTGGAATGAGATGCAAATCAGGGCTCTTATCTAATGAATAATGCAAATGAATGTTCTGCATATAGCAAGTCAGTCTGCAGGAATTCTCTCCACCTCACCTCACATTTCTTGTGGATTGAAGCAGCCTGTGTCATAAGAAATTAGAGGGAAAAATTGCCAAGTAATGACAGAGCCTTAACACCCCAAGTCGGCATAGACAGCAAGGACATTAAGAGGCAGGATACAGCGAGGGAGGGCCTTCACTTCTCATTACGATGAAAATGTTGTTTTTCCTTCACCCTTTTCCTTATGAAATTAATGTCATAAGTTGCATGACATTAATTTCTGATTTTCTGCGTCGATATTACTTAAAGGAATCTTTAACAACACTCTTTTGGAAGGGTTCTAGAAAATGAAAAAGCCACCCTCCTCCCAATCCCCACTGGAGAAAAAAAGCAAACAAAGCTACCTAGGACTGTTTTACTTTCTCTTCCGTCCAAGCGACCCAACAGTTAAGTTTTTCAGTAGCGTGGCAGAGTCCAATTAAAAGTGCATTTTACGCAACTTTCTGGCTACTTGAAAAGTTCTCAATCTCCTAAATAACCACTGAAAACAGACCCTGCTTCCTCAGCACATAATCAGTTGGTGTTAACTCTGGATTAATAGTCCCAGGCTGCTTCACAGAAATGTGTTTTTCATTCAGAATTCACTGCTATTGTCTCTAGTTTTCTAAGAAAGCAGGTCTGAACGGAGAATTCTTTTTCTTGAGTAACATAGCTGTACCCACCTCATGTTTTCTGTGGAATTCCTTTCTCGGCTAGTCCCAGATTGTAATCAATCTAACAGAGTGGTCAGTTAATCTCGTGCACGTGTGATACACAATTTTCCGTCAAAATATTTAGGAGAGCTTCAGGCACGACCAGCCACCTTCCCCAGGGGCATCTAAGGTACAGTCCTCAGGCCAATTGTGTTTGTAGCCAACTTAGGGGGGGCCTCTGAATACAAAAGTGAACCAAAGTTAAGAAACAACGCTTAAATCTTTCTGACAACAGTTGGAATATGTTGTCAATCCCGTGCCACAAAAAACCAGGTGACACTAACCACGCAATATCCTAATTAGGACAACAGCCACAGGCCTCTATCATCAGGAGGGGCCACCACTGGGTCACGTCTGCATTTTAGTTTTATGGAGAAAATGCCCACAAAATTCTGGGGGAAATACCCAGGCCACAAAGCTTGCTAAGAACTATTATGTTAAATACACATAATAAGACTGTGAGTTTCAAAGCAGCGTGAAGAGATAGAGGAAATAACTTTAGGGGTTTTTTGATGCTGAGAAACCCAGAGAACGTTCGTTTCACTTCTGAGGGCCCTGCTCTAGATCACCGTGTTCACACTATGAAACGATGAGTCACAACACATGTTTAGTAAGTCTCGATCAGAATTTTAAAATCTGCAACAGAAAAGGAAGTATAAAATTGCTTTCTATACAGAACGGCATTTTTTGTGACGCTTTTATTTCAGTTAAGTGCGTGTTGGTGATTGTATAGGGGTGGGCTGAAGTAGGTGTATCACTGCTCATCAGAAAAAAGAAAGGCAGGGGATAGCGTTATTAACTCAAAAGAACGTTACGATGCAGCTGTAGGGTTACTTTGCCCTCCCTTATATGTGTTTACTGAGTCTTGATATGAAATGCATCACCTTTAATTTTAGATTTAAAAAAATTGAAATCTTGTGCTCCAGGCCTTTCACCGAATCACCTAACATCGACACTGGGAAGGAGCACGGAAATGGTGGGCCAGCTGAGTTACGATGATGAGTTAGTAAAGGGACTGACAGAGTTGTTCACACCGGTACAAAATACAGGTTTTGTGGAATTCACAGCCGTAGAGGAAGCAAATACATTTTCTTTACCTAACGGGCTCTTCGAAGAGAAGCATGCATTTTAATGAGCCCTGTGTCACAGGTGAGGGTGGCTGTCAATCCGCATTCACGTTGGCAGGTGGGACGTTTCACGTAAGGCGTAGATGGTAAGAGTGATGCAGGATCTTGAGTTAAAGGCCTGGGCACAGGTGAGGCTCCTGTGTGGGTGCTGGGGTCTCTATGTGGAGCCTTTGCATCTGGAATTTTGGCCCGTCATTGCCTGGCATCTTCTTCCTAAAGTCAGAGAAGACTTGTCCCCCTCAGAGTGCCTCTCGCCAGAAACTCTGGGAAAGAGAGCCAGGATAAACAAGCAGAAAGGGGAGCCCTGAGGAAATGGGGATAATTCAGGAAACAGAAAAGAACATTAAAATGCTCTGATTCATCTACTCAGGGGTTCAAGAATGTGCTGTATTCATAAAACAAGAGCAGCATATTTTGGGCAAAAAATCCCAGTCAAAACAATAATGTGTTATTGCACTTTTTTTCTAAGTCAATTGAAAACAAATGTCTGGAAAAATATCATTAGGCAAAAAGACAAAATAATAAAATATGTTTTAAAAAGAAAAAGTGATGCATATATAAGCAATTCAGGTGGTCCACCTTGTAGAAAGAGTGAGTGAAGACTGGGAAAGAGAAGTTATTCAAGAAATCACTGAAACATCTTTCCCACGAGTCTTTTGAATTGGAAAGATCCACCAAGTACCCAACATAATTGATGAGTAAAAGAACCATCTGGATAGGTCATTGTAAACTTTCAGAACATAAGAATATATACCAGGTCTTAAAATCCATCCCAAGTGTGGCATATTGTATTACGTTCCTTCTTACTCATTTCCTGCCTATGGAGCCCATTCTGGGGGCCCTCAGTTGGGCTCCTCCCTCTGGGGACGGTGGGGGCTGGAGGAAGAGAGTTTCTTGGATCCCAGGAGAGGAGGAGAGGTTGATAAACAGGGGGAAAAAGAGGAAGGGGCAAGTCAAGGAACATGTATAAAAGACTCATGGACAAAGACAACGGGGTGGGGGAGGGGAGGAGTGAATGTGGTAGGTGGGAGCTGGGTAAGGCAGGGGAGAGTAAAGGGGGGGAAATGGGGACAGTTGCAATTGAACAACAATTAAACAATTAAAAAATTAAAATAAAAAATGGGAAAGACATGGGATCCAGGAAACTGGGGGTCCAACCTAGAAGAACAATGGCAGGAAGCCCATGCATGGGGTTGGGCACGTGGGGAAAAAGATGAACACGGTAAATATGAGGATATGATGAAGAAAACAGCACAAGACATGAATGAAATAAAAATTCACATGAAGCAACATGCAGTATGGTGACTAGGGTTAACTATACTGTATTGTACATTGGAAAACTTCTGAAAAAGTAGATCTTAAAAGTTCTCATCACGGAAAAAACATAATTGTGTGCAGTGATGGATGGTAACTGGACTTAAGAAAACTCACAAGAATGATATGGGCTGTTTATGAATCAGTGTAAATTATGGCACGCATTTTCATAGTTGGCGAGAGTTGAAGGAAGAATTTATCTGACACTTATCATTCCCCTTCAAGTGATGCAAGGATCATGATGTTGAATGGAAGAAAATAAAACTGTAGCTCTGTACTTGACCTGGCATTGAAAAACATGTTTTTCTGCATAGTCATAATAATGTAAAATTGGGCTCAAAAAAGTCAACCTAAGAAGAGAGCCCAGAAGACTTGGCTGTATTTGCAAGACAGAATGAAAACAGCAGTATTGCAAATAGTAATGCAGAGCAAAGTAGAGCCGACACAAGGTATGGAAGAGGAAGAGAAGGTAAAATCAGTGCCAGTCTCTTCTTACTAAGTGGGAATGTTGAGAGATTATCAGCTGAGTCTCTGGTCTCACCCACCTTCAGAGGTGCGCCATTGTGGTCCTGAAAGTCCACTGACCAGTAATATATTACTATTTAAAGGTTACCATATATGACTACAAATAATCACCTAAATGTCAAAAAAAGGAAAAGCAGGGAAGGAAAATGGCAAATTATATGACTGAGTTATAACCTCCATCTTTAAACGCAGGGCCAGTAGGTGTTGTGTAAAATGGTTAAGCCCAGTAAACATAAGCACACCTCTCCAGCTATCTATCAGAAAACAGCTAGAAGGAGAGGGGAAACTGTTTGTTAAAGTTTCCCTTTAGATATGAGACAGGGAGGAACAGAGAAGGACACCTGCTTTTCTGGGCTCCACTGTGCACCTAGTGCTTTGCTAAAAAAGAAAGAAGAAGAAAAACTTACAAAAGACAGAAATGAGGATGATAAAGCCCCAAATACTATGACAAAATGTCACTGAAAGTTTGGAGTGACTAGTAGGTGAGACGGAGGAAGAATATCTAGGAAGTCACCTTAGATGAATGGTTCTCAATTGGAGCAACTTTGACCCCCAGGGGACATGTGGCCATGTGGAAGTATTTCTGTTTGTCACAACCTGGGGTGTGTGCTGATACATAGTACCTGTCGGGTAGATTCCAGGAATGCAGCTCAACATCCCACAATGCACGGGCAGCCACCTGCAACAAGGAATTATCCAGCCCCAAACATCAATGGTGCCCAGCCCCCCAAATTCCATTTTAGACTATGTACAGACTATGTACATTTGTTCAAATGACAGGTCTGAGGGCACCAAATTGGACAAAGAACAAGAAGGACTAAATGAAAGAACAAGTTAAAAATGGTAGGATTTCAGGCAACCTGGATGTGGTAAATGAACCTCAGAAGCTTTTGCAAATGTAGATTGTGAAAATTATCTTCTGTTGATCCGTGTCGGCAAATTCCCTAATGCGCTACAGCGTTGTATTTCACCAGCAAATGTCTGATACACTCCAATTCAGACGGGCTCCCTAGCATCCCTACGTCTTACCGTAAGAGCATGCGCAGTTCATTCCTGTCCGCTCACACACTTCCTGGTGGTGCTAAGGTTGGTAAGTTGCTAAACAAACGAGTGGAGGCAATCCTTGAATTTTCGCTGGGGATCAATACAACTGAGTTATTTATAAGGGTTAATTCAGTGAAATTCTTTCCCCTGAGCACTTTGGGATTCAGATACTCAAAAAGTAAGCTTTTCATGTCTATGAAAATGCAGAGTGACTCTTAGTTTAATTTCAGAAACTAATAATGTACATAACATATACTTTCCCAATAGCTCCCTCATCAAATGAGTGGCCGGTGGCAGGGGAATGGAAGAAAAGGCTACCCAGTTAACTTTCTCCATCAATCTCTCCTCCCACCAGCTCCTCCATACACCATTCGTATGTTTGCAACAAGATTTGATTTTGTAATAAAAAAAACGTGGTTTTCCTACCCGAAAGAAAGTTCCTTGAGGGTAGGAACCTTGTTTTACTCAACTTGGCTTCCCTCTAAGTGCCCAGCCTTGAAGAGTGGGCCCTTGATAAGTAGCTATTGATTTGTACTGAATTGCTGAATTTAATTTCAACCAGCCCCCAGCAAGAATCTGCACATGTCAACACTAACATTACTCATCATCCTAGGCAGAGACATAACCACCCGACAAAGTTATGAATCTTTACAAAACTGACCTTAGAACTACCTGTGGTCCTGGCCATGCACCCTGGAAATGCGTCTGGAATTTGCATGCCAAGTTCAACCACGGTGCCGCAGGGCTTCTATGACTGATCTCATTCCCAGAGATCTACTCGTGGTCCCCCATGGTCCCCCTATCATCAGAGACTGGCTTTTTGTTTCCAGTTGTGGAATAGCTTGTCACAGAAGGCATCTGTCTTATAACTTGCCTATCTCAGGAAAAGGAAACAAACAAACGAAAAACCCAAACAAACAAAAGAAAAATAGAAAGCAAAGGGAAAAACAATACCTCCGGGACATTAATTATACCAGCGTGTTTTTCCAGTGCTTTGAAAGGGGGACTCTGAGCATTGATTACCATTGAAATGAGACCTGAAGGATGTATTATGGGCCCGAAAACCCCACTTAAGGTTCTTATGGCTCTAAGAAATCTAGTAATATCCTGATGGCTACCTAGGGTAATAATCAATTTCTCCTGTTCGGTTGCCCAAGGCGATGGCCTGCTGAGAGCTGCTGCCAGGACCCCTTTGCAGGCTGTTGAATTCTGAAATGCCTCTTGCTTTCCCGACACAAAATCTGAGCAGGATATAACATAGCGGTGTGCTCTTCAAATCT
Organism: Anoura caudifer; assembly: GCA_004027475.1. Classification (NCBI taxonomy): domain Eukaryota; kingdom Metazoa; phylum Chordata; class Mammalia; order Chiroptera; family Phyllostomidae; genus Anoura; species Anoura caudifer. Next base: position 309,369 of record PVKU01000001.1, read on the forward strand.
CAGGACAGACTTGCAAAGAAACCTCGCGCTCTGATTGCACTATTGTTGCAATCATTCATCCTAATAAACTGCTTTTTTTTTTTTTTTTTTTTTTTGAGCTTGCAGTTCTTATGAGGCATCGGAGAGGAAGCTCTGGGCAGAGGTCTGCTAGGCAGAAGCGGCTCTCCCTCTCTCCCTCTATCTCCTTCCCTTCCCCTCTAAAGATAAAATAAATAAAATCTTAAAAAAAAAAAAAGAATCTGTGAATATTGTCCCCAAAGGTAGGCCCCAGACATTGCTGTTTTGTAAAAGCCCCCAAGGCGGTTCTAACATGGAGCAGAGGTGAGCCCCTTGCTCGGGGAGGTGAGCTACAGGAACAGTCAGATCAGGTGCAGCATGGCCAGGGCCGGCCCAGGGGGTAACCAACGGGTGTTAGGGGCGCACCTGGGAAAGTCACAAAAATAGGCTCGGAGGGAGGGGCCTCAGTCAGGAAAGCTCATCCGTAAAAAGACTTACAGTTTCTAGGGAAAAACAAAAGACATTTAAAAGGTCAGAGAAGAAGGAGGGAGCCAGGAAAGAAAAAAATTAAGAAAGTAAGCAAGAAGGCGTGCATGTTTTAGCACGATACATTAATGAGCAAGCACTGAGTCAAACTGCGGGATTCCAGAGTGGAAATTCAGAGAATTCGGCTCAAACTGTCAGCAGGGTGTCCCTGAACTTCTTTGATCTGTTTCTTTATCTATAAGTTGGGGATGATAATAGATACCGCACAGGGTTATTCTGTGACGAGCGGAACTAAAATGTGGCATGAAACAACCCGATAAGCATCACCATTACGTGGGTATAGGGGATTCAAAACCAGATACTATTTAAGTTCTGTTTTCATTGTTGTATGAAATTATAGTTTCTGTTTGTTTGGAGGACTGAAATCTCGAGATTGGATAAAAAGTCCCGACGTATCTTTCTACTGCGGCACGTAGCACCTGGAACTTCTTAGGCACGTTATTCCTGAGCATGACTGTTTTTTCCCCCAGCAGCAACACTGACTAGTGTAAGGCATTGGTTAATGAAGATCAGGAAATTCTGCAGGAATTAGAATGGGGTTTAAATTCCACATAGAAACGGCGTTCTACAACTCAAATCTCAATTCCAGGGCTACAGATACACACACTCAAGAAGGCACTGAAGTCTTTTCTTTAGGAAATCTTTTGATGCCTGAGATTTGCTAAGAGTGGTGGGCACGAATAAAGAGCTGTATTTTTTTCCTCGCTATATTTCATAGCTGTAAACAAGAACTTCTTCAACACCTCTCACTACTTTCACCTGATGGTCCTCGGTTTCCTTAGGTTCCAAAGAGTTGGAAAAGCTTCACTTCCAAGGTGTCGGGCGTACCAGGGCATTCATGAAGGATGATGGTTTGGGCAAATCATTTTTCAGGCAAAGCAAAGTGTTGTGGATCATATTTTGTTGTCAAAGAAACTTAGGCCCGATTCTTACCTCCTTTTCTGCCCCAAGCAAAAAAGCATTCCGGGTTATTCAATTTATCCATTATTGAAAAAGACAGACAGCGACCCCTTTCCACCAGGCCTTGGAAACTGGTATTTCTAAAGAATCACAAGTCTTCCTGGGTCCTGGACTAAACTATCTCCCAACCCCCAAAGTAAATAAGAGTATAAAGGCAAAAGAGAATGAAGCATGAAATGGAAAAGACTTCTATTTTAAAACAGTGAATTCTGAGGATGTTTTAAGATACATTGGGAAAAAAAAAAAAAAAGAACTGAATCCTGGCTGGGAATATCTCACTAAATCTTTGAAGCATTGCTACTTGATTCTTTGACAAATATCATGTAATGGCTTGGAAGTGAAGTACAATTTCCATTCCTACTCTGGGGCCATCCTGAAGTTCCCATGGGCTGGTTAATTTATCAAGGAGCTCTCCCGCCCCATTCTTGCACCAACCTGGAAACAGAAAAGTCCCTTGTTCTGAAGGAGATGATTTCCCTAGAAGGGCAGCTGTTCTCAAGGGTCAAGTTCACAGCACATGGACAGCAGAAGGATGCTACCAAATTCTCTACTTTAGAGTTTGCGAAGAAAAATTACTTTCATATGCCATTACCACTCTGTCGAGTACCTATTGCTTTAAAAATGCTAGGTTTGTATTTTCAAGTATATATTAGTGAATTTACATTTATGAGAGTCCCTAGTGAGAGGATGTGGGACAAGCTGTCTATAATTTAAGGCCAACTCTTAAGCAGATTGATTCTATAACGATTCTATTTCCTTTCAAAACAACTTTTTTTAAAGCAAATTAATGATCGCCACATTCCAAAAAAATGCCTTAACTAAAAATGGCCACTTTTTTTTTTCTAGTAACAGCACAGTTAAGATGATTCTACCTCTTGGACTCTGAAACTCTGACTTCGTACATTAAGGCAGATGGGTTAAATATGCAGACCCTAAAACCAGATGGCCAAGGTTTTGGCTGGTTGTATGGCTTTGGGCAATTGCATAGCTTTTCTGCACCCACCTTCCTCATTAGGAAAATGGGACAATACCAGTACCTAATGACTGGTACTAACACACTTAAAAGTTCTTACAGTAGTGCCTGCCCCGTAACAGGGGCTCAACAGAGGTTAGCTATTACTAAATTATCATGAGGGCTCCAAAAATTCTCTTGGCAGAGCACGATTTTGGAAATTAGGAATGAATCCCACAGTGGTCCTCCAGGACTCTGTGATGACAGATAAAACTATCTGATCTCTCTGAGTCTCAGTTCTTAAGGGTAGAACAGGGACAATGACTCCTAACTCCTATTTGTTTGAGAATTAAAGGAGTACCAAGCAAAATGCTAGCTGTGGAGTCACGTGGTTATCTAAGTAGCATATAACAACTAAAGCAAACACACAGCACACACAGGGTCCGGCAGAAGTAAGGCCTGCTGGAGTGTGGTCGGTAGGGCAATAATGCGGCCGTAATAATGTGTAGCTTTAATTTGAACATTTCACCTAAAATGTCATGGTGTGCTTGAGTATGATACTGTTATGTTACAGAATTGCAAACTTATGCTTTTATAATGAAAGACTTTGTAATAAAACAGGGGTGTTATTTGTATTGGACTCTGTATACCAGATTGTCAAGTTGGAAAATAAGGGGAACAGGACTGAAGAGTGAGTTGACATTTAGTTAGAAAGACTCCTGGATCTCTCACCCTCCACCAGCACCCCCACCCCCACCCAAAACAAACCCACAAGCAAGCCATCCAGACTGTTGGTAAAAGTATTTCTTTGTCCCAATGCGAATGTGAGAGTAGAAATCTGTGGTGCCTATCCTCAGCCTTCGGCAACCATACTGACTCGGACAAGGTTAATCACTGTCATTTCAGAGTCTGTGGAAATACTCTGGGCCTTGGGAGGGTCGATGGGCAATTATGTCCACGAGGGCCCAGGGATGCAGTTAGGAGTGATAAATGCAGGAGGCGTGTGGTGACTGATGCTGAGGATGACACTCACAGAGCCCCACGGAGGCTGGGCACAGGACAGGTAGGATGCCTCTGAGCCCGGGGCTGTGACACTCAGTGTGACCCATCCGCAAAAGCTACAGAGACCAAAAAAGAACCCAGTGTCTTTGAGGCAGCCAGACAACTGGAGGGAAGAGTATCCTTAACCCCAAGTCTTAAAATCCTTTCAGGGACTCTGTCTTTAGTGTTGAGATGAGGGGAAGAGACCAGGAAGGTCTCTTGGGTGTGGGGAGGCTATTCATTTGCTGAGAGATGGAAGGAATCTCAGTCCCAAACTCAGAGCTGGAGCAGAATGCATGGAGAAAACGAGGAAGTGCTGTAGTTAAGCATGCACACAATAAGAAAAAAATAAAATAAAATAAATTTACTGAGCATCCTTAAACATCAATAACTGAGCTGTTAATAGTTTTAAATATTAAAAAGGGCACAGAGTAGGGTATTGATCTGAAATATAGAAAATGTCATGCAAAAGCAAACAAACAAACAAAAAAACATACCTGGTTTTGAACCGACAAACTAAGATCCGTGCATGTGATTTCATCACATACTAAGGGCTAGATTTCAACACAATGAAATTTTGTCTTGTTAAAATAGTGGTTGGGTCACTAAATATTTGTATATTATAACAAGTAATGAGGGTTCCATTATTAATCTCTTATTCTTTTGAAAGAATTCCAAAAAATAGAAGAGGGAATTACAAGCCTAAATATACCCTTTAATGTGAAAGGACACACCTATACTTGATCTGGGGGTCAGCAATGGTAACTTGGTAAATTATAATGTGTTTTCTAAACCCGACCTATAGTAGCTGCTTTTAAAACAAAACATAAATGATACCAAATGGCATATCCAATGAACTCATTTGCAACTAGTTTTGATTATCAGCATCGGTAATTATGTTCAGTTTGCATCTGGCTCTTAATCTTAATGATACTATATCGGCCATTTAAACAATTTTTTTTTTTGCCCGTATCCTCAGGAACAATAATTTTTGCTTGTAATCAGTTGATTTGCCATTCATTCACACTGCTGATTATAATTATCCTATTACATCAAGATCCACGAGCTGATCATAAAGATAAATAAAATATTGCCTGGGTACCAAAACTTGTCAACCACTTTAACTGCGAAGCATGACATAGGGCCCAAGCGGAAAAACGTCATCTTCCTTAGACTCCAACACACTTTGAGAGTCCCTTCCTTTGGGTCTTAAACTAAGTCTTTGCATAAGGAACCTAAAGAGCCAATCCACCTTGCCAACGGCTCTCTCAGAAATCCTAGAGAACAGATGACATGCAGTGGTCTTCCCGATGCATCAGCTCACTCGGCCACAGCCGTTAGCCACTCAGCCCCTCAGCCCGGTGTTGCCATGTAGGTATGTGCAGATGTGACTGAAGTCCATCATCAGTTGACTCTAATAAGAGGGATTCTCCTCGACAATCTGGGAGGGCCCGATTTCATCAGTGGAAAGGCCTGAAGAGCAGAGCCCAGGATTCCCAGAGGAAGAAGCACTGTCCTTGGAGAACAGCCTCAGATCCTGCTGGAAAGTGCAGTCTGCCCTTCTTGACGGCCTGCCTTAGACTTGCCTAGCCAGACTCCGTAATCGCAGAAGCCCATCATTCCTCGAAATACATCGCCTAATCTATGGCTCCTGTCATTGCTGCTTCTCTGGTTGCCCTCGAAGACAGGAGGCTGGTGCAAGGTAGCTTGGAGGTTGTATCAGGGAGACAGAAAGTGGGAAGTACACCTTTCCCTGAAAGAGGTAACTCACCACTTAAACTCTCATTATCGGATAGCCGTTCAGTTCTTTATGAGATCCTGTACGAACGCGGATGCTTCTAGAACAGGTTACAGCACAAACGATTCCTATTAGGCCTTCACCATTGGAACTCCCCTACTGCTGCCTGAGCCACTGTGAGGTTGGGGCGGGGGGAGCCGGGAAGGGGTGCTGCAAAGACCCGGGGCAGAGTAGGAAGCAAACGGGGGGACATCCTGGCAGAACCGATACTTCCCCACCCAAATCTCCTTGGATTCCTGCTCAGTTATAAGCCTGTCCTCTCCCTTGTGATGTCCCCATAGGATTTCATTGGCAAAAGGGCAGTTCGCACCATATATCAAGAAGCTCTGTTAAAAACATTTCTTGCCACTCCTTATAAAATCCGCACACTCAAGAAAACAGAGTTTGATACATGGACTGCAGCGTCAAGTAACTCATGTATAGAGCGACTGTGTGCAAAGGCGAGTTTTATTGTCACTACCAATAAACGTGGGCACAGTGCTGGTAGGAGAAGCAGGCTAGCTGGTTTTTGAGGATGTCTTGATGGTTTTGGCAAATTTCAGTCTGTCAAAAACATGGTGCCTATTTGAAATGGATGCGTTAGATCAGTTTTTTTTTAGAATGTCATGAGATCACAGAAAAATATCAGTAACCTCAAGATATTGCTGTAGATTTTGTCAGTGGTGGTTTCTATGAGTCAGCCCTCTGTGGTCCAGGAATGACGGACCTGCCCTGAGATCGGAGGATTCAGCCAAATACTAGCGAGCTCAAGGATACTGCTATAGATATGAAAAAAAAAAAAAAAATACTGGCTATTTGTTTTTGTGGTCACCTAGGATGCAATTCAAAAGACGATTATTTTAAAACAGATTTACTACGGGGTTTATTTTGTTGACCTTCGCAAATGACACCCCAACATCATTCCACTTCTGTGCTCCTCAAGGGGGTAGAGCTGCCCTTGAACAGGCAAAAACAGCAAGAAGCATGCAGTCAAGTTAAAAGCATTGCATGTTTCTACGGAGGCAGAGAAAAAAAATACCCAGAGTATGAAAAAGAAATATGATTTGCATATCAGAAAAATACTCCCCTAGACATGGCATCTTATTTCACAGATCAGTAATGACTTAATCCTATATGTTAACTTGTAGCTTCTGGAAATGATGTGCATTATAATCTAGGCTGAGGTCCTTCTTCTGTGAGATTATTCTAAAACGGACACGAGAGTGTCAGCGATGGCTTCCTCTGGTAATTGTGGCCATGGCTTGAAGAAGGGAAGGGGAGGAAAGGCGGTGAGTGCCACCTGAGAGCTGCCTCGCTCAGGTCCCACCGCGGCGACATGAATAACCTCCCGGCTTCACAGCAAGGCTCCCATCAGTTACACTCTGAAATCGCAGCTCTCCTCCTCTGGAGACCTCCAAGTTCTCTTCTGGTATCAATTTGTCAATAGCCCCATGCCTCTGATCCTATGGGGCCCCGAGGAATCTATTCCAGCGTTAATTCTGTGGAAGCCTTTCATAAGCCTTGTGACAACTCAAGCTAAGGGGTGTCAATAATGACTACAATGGTCTTAACTAACAGAAAGCATATACATGAAAAGAAAAAAACACAGCTTTGGGAAAAACTGGAAAATGCAGGCCGATATCTTTATATTCTTCTTAAATCGACTCAAGCTTTCATTCAAAGATTAAATTAATACACGTCATCCACTTAGAGCCTGGTATACTCAATAAAAGTTCATCCATCTAAGTTGACGAAAATGTGATAATCCAGTACCTACCATTTATTAGTTATTGTGAATAAGAGCAAGTCAAAAAACCTTTCCAAGGCTCTGCTTCCTCATGGATTCAGGGGGCTTTTCCACCTGAGAAGGTGGAATTGACGGGACTCAACATGGGTGAAACCATTTTTAAGTTGTTTTTACACAAACGTAAATTATTAGCATAATAAATCTGGGACTTGAACTGTAGACACTGCAGGAGCACGGGTAACAATGAATGATGCATAGCTATGCATCCCAGCTACTTAACGCGCTGGGTAGAGCGCATCCCCAGCGCTCCACCTTTCGTGGACAGAGTGTCTTCGGACGGAGTTTCTCTCAGAGATGAAGCATGAATCCATGCCAGTCTAGGGACGGCCGCAGGCAAGTGGGGTTACGAAGATTTGTCCCGGAACACCGCAGCGCAAATAAAATAAAAAGGCATTTAGGCAGTTCCGTAAATGTTTCTCGCCGGAAAACAATGGTAAAAACCAATAGCCCAGGGTGCCGGTAAAAACGTCACGCAGTCTGGAATCCATATTCCGGGAGACGAGGGGACAAGTGAGGTTTGGACGAGGATTTCAGCGGACCCTGGGGCTGTTGGAGCTTACGGGCACAGTTCAGGCTAAGTGGCTTGTATTCCCACTCCACGTCCCTCGCACCCTTTCTGACTCCTGCCATCTCCGAACATTAATGGCAATGGCAGTGCCAGTGACTTCGATGTCCATTCATCCGTCGTGGATCGTTGTAAACCTCAGTTACTGGCCTGTGACTCTTGCCTCTCTAGCAAAACTCTCGGTAGGCAGAGGCCTGGGTCCAACCAAGGGCCTGGTATATACGGCGTGTGACTTTTCCTTCCGCTGTGCTTCACAGGTGTCAAAGTTAATTATCTCAGCTAATCTTCACAAAAAAAAAAAAAAAAAAACCATGCAAAAGAAACTGGAACACTGAAGATCTGAAATAGGTCACTTGCCCAAAACTATTTGGCTGGGACTCGATAAACATGAATTGCATGGAGTCCCTATGCCATCTGTTAAGTACCTATGACTTGGGGTCACTCAGCTCGCACAGAAATGGGTAGTGAGAGTTACAGTACCTGTCTAGAGCACGTCCCTCGTTTCTATAGAACTCGGCCTTGTGGGATGGGCCTTCAGCCACGGGCTGTGTTTAACGATTGCTGGGTCGGAGCGTGGAAGAGCACGCCTCGGATAAGAAACGGCCTTCAGGGAGCACACAAGGACGGGGGCGGGGGCAGGCCTCCGATTAGCCCGTGGACGGCAGCATCACAACCTTTCCGCTGCTCAGCCAGGCCCGCTAAGGAAGCCACTTTAAAGGGAAAAGCCGAAGACAAGGCTTTGCTCGTTCCCGAGGCTGGGACGCCCTTGTCTTTACTCTCCCATCTCCCGTCTCAGAGCCGCTCGTTCTTCCCCCGAAGCTCAGCTCAGAGGCCGGCTCCTTGTGAAGCGCCCACTGATCCCCTGAGTCTGCAGGGAGTCATCTCCCTCTGCGCTCCCATCGCTCTGCCTATGGGGCGATAGCATCACATTTATTTTCTTCTTCTTTGAAGACAGTCTCCTTTATAAAGCTCCTGGAAGGCAAGGGCCGGCCTGGAATCTTTTTTCCCATCACGCTCCTGGCACCAGGCTCCAACGAGCCAGGACATAGATAAACACCCTCGCAGACCCGGAGGAACCGCCACGAAGTTAGAGAAGGAACTGCTCCCAGGATTATCCCCAGGGGCCTCCTGCTGCCAGCTGCTGCCCAAGGTTACTCTGATATCGCAAGTGAGGCAAAGACAGCGCAAAGAAGAAGTCAGGTGGCAGAAAAGATGAGCGAGGGGCAAAGAGAGGAGCAAGGGTGGAGAGAGCGGGGATGTGGGAAAGCAGCCTGCTGGAAGGACCCTTCAGTCCACGGTCACGGCCAAGGGCCCTAAACTAACTGCTGAGGACATAACAGAGAACGAGGCCTGCCCCTGCGGCCCCGGAGCTCCTCACCCAGCGGGGGAGGCAGACAAGTGACTAGTCATTACTCATGAAATGACAAGTGTATTGTCAAGGACAGCCCTCCACTATCATGGGCAGCTGCACATCTAAGAAATCTTGCTTTTAAATGGCATTTAAAAGCTGTGGGACATATATACAATGGAATATTACTCAGCCATAAGAGGGCAGTGAAATCTTACCCTTTGGGACAGCATAGATGGCCCGAGAGAGCATTATGCTGAGTGAAATAAGTCAGACAGAGAAAGATACATACTGTACCATCTTACTTGTCTGTGGAATCTAAAGAACAAAACAAAAGAACACACAGAACAGAAACAGACTCATAGATACAAAGAACACATCGATGGCTTCCATGGGGCAGGGGCTGGGGAGCTGGGTGGGAAAAGGAAGGGATTGAGACATGCAGACTGGCAGTTACAAAGTAGTCACAGGGTGTAAAGTACAGCACAGGGAACACAGCCGATAATATTGTAGCAACCATGTACGGTGCCAGGCGGGGCTGGGAATGCTGGGGAAATCACCATGTAAAGTGTATGACTGTCTAACCACTATGCCGTACACTTAAAACGAACACAAAATTTCAACTGAAAAATAAAATTTGAAAAAATCATTTCCGTGAGGAAAAGGGGTTGGCGCTCGGTTTTCAGTCTTGTGATAACGAAGTTACTGCGCTGTAAGAGTTTTAATAATAAGGTTGTGGGCCCTCCAGCTCTACGAGCGTATAAATAAACCCCAGCATCGCTGAGCAGGGCTGACGTCGGACAGCATCCAGACTTTCCTTGAGAAGGATGGTCTTCCCTTTCCTCTCCCCACCAGCATCAGGGCTGCATATTCTCATAGAGACTTCAATTTCTTCTTTGTAGGATTTACCGCAGTGGTAATGGCTGGCACACTTGCTTCACATGTGTCTTTCGGCTTTGATCGTGAACTCTTCCAGGTTCAACAATGTATCTGCCTTGCTCATCTTTACATCTCTAGCTCAGTACCTTGCACACAGTAGGTGCTCAGGAAGTAGTTGCTAAATTAGCCGGCAGACATTTGTGGGTTTTCTTATCCTATACCATGAAAATAAAGTTTCTGTATGGCCTGTAACAGTTCCCTCATCCCTCACCGACTCCCTGTGTGGTCTCTTTCCAGAATGCGCTGTGAGTCCTGCACAGGATCAGGTTGCAACAAGGGAAGTCTGCAAGAGAGAACCAGCAAGCACTGGTGGGCAGGTGTTCCCGTCATGAAGAAGTCAAGCCAAGCGGTAGGTAGGGGCTGAGCTCCAACCCGCTGTCTCCTCCTCAAGCTGTGATGCAAGACTACACTGCTTGGAAGGAGACAGAACCTCTTCTGAATTCTATAGTCACTTTGAGAATGTTATTTGGCCTTTGCTTTCATTGAACACACTGCATCCAAATATCACATGAACTAAACAATGCAACGGGCCCTGGCTGGTGTGGCCCAGTGGATGGAGTGCTGGCCTGCGAACCAAAGGGTCACAGGTTCGATTCCCAGTCAGGGCACATGCCTGGGTGGCAGGACAGTTCCCAGCAGGGGGCGCACAAGAGGCAACCACACATTGATGTTTCTTTCCCTCTCTCACTCTCTTCCTCTCTATAATTAAATAAGATCTTTAAAAGAAAACAAAACAATGCAATGGCAGCAAGTAAGAATCGTGGACCCAAGGGTTCACCTGCGATGCACTGGGTGCTTCTGAGGAAGAGGATAACACAGCAGCCGGAAAAGATCAACTGAGCACCCAACACTTCCCTTCCTCTACTTGAATTTCTCTATCACTCCCAAGCCTCCCTGAGCGCCAAGACTTTAAGTCCATTACCATACTTCATTAATAAACTGAGCTTTTATTTAGTTCTGTATAGTTACGTAATTGGTTAGGACTTCTTTTGCAGTCGTGACATTGCTGTCGGGCCTGGCCAGTGCACCTGTTAAAATGCTGCCAATTTATCATCTCGGTGCAAAGGCCACCGCACCCGCGAGTGATGATGTCAATGGTGTTACTCAGAACACGTTTCATTCACTTTAAAAACCAGTTGTGAAATTATCTTGATTTTTTAAATACATGGCTTGGAGCCAGAGCCTCAGAAGCAGTTAGTTATCAGGTGCTATCAGTAACACCGGGGAAGGCCAGGCAGCCCACAGAAAGGGGAGCAGAACCACTTCATCGTTAAGCTTAGCGGTGCAGATGGAGATCGCAACGATGAAGGTGGCTGATCCCTACTGCGCACGTCCCACGGGCCAGGTGCTGTGCTAGGCCTATCGTTACCTTATCTTGACTGGGAGCAAAGAAATGAAGTAACTTAAGTTGCAACCTGAACCTTCCACTCTGTTGGCATCCAAACAAAATATCCTTAAATGCATGCCCTTTTCCAAGTTAGATAAATCCACTTCTGCATGTCCAAGACCCAGTGATCCAGGAAACTTTCTTTCTAGAAGGGGCAACTAATTGGCCCTTTCTTAGGAGGGTATAAACAGGTGTACACCTTATTGTCGATACCTCCTAAAACAGCCCCAATTTGCCCCAAACAAGCGAATGTACAAAATGTGCACTGACCTACCTTCATTGTCAGTCTAAATGGATAGTTCTCGGCTGTGGTTTTCATTGGAAATGGGACTCTTCCCTTGCTGTCCAAATTTATTCCAGTGACATGTCACCCTCAGGTTCCCGTGGCGGAGACAAGTCATTCTGGTGATGGATGGGCCGATATTTCTCTATCATCTTGCAAAGTAAGCAAGGAAACTTCAAGTTTACAAGCACTATCTGGCTATTGTTAGAGTCCAGTAATGGAGACAGTGATTTTGGGAAAAAGTGATACACAAGTAAATGCTGGGAATAACTTTTGAAGCTGTGAATTTTGTGTACGTTGTACAGATCAGAGCATACCTGTCAATTCGGGGGCCAGATGCAAGATGCCTCCCTTAAAATCTGTTGCCCTCCATCCAAAGATCGAGTCAAAGAAATTTGCTTATGGTCTAGCAGGGTATTTATTTCTCCAAATTTCACATTTCTTCCTGTTGATTCATCATTATGAATTTTTATTAGGGAAGCTCATACAACTTCCCAGTGATGTTAATTATTTGTTTAACTAATTAAAGCTGAATGATTAAGGCTCATGGCACAGAGAGTTTTACCAAGAATCTTGAGTTACTTATCGCTGCTATGATAGAGCAGATACTCTCACTATGAGAGGGTCCTGAGGGCTAAGGCGGTAAGAGAAATACGATTTCTTAAGTATTTCCATCACTTTCAGGAGGAAGCATATCAGGTAAATAAGACAAAACAGAACAGAGAGAGGAGAACCCTTCCAACCTGCTGGTAGGGATGTAAAATGGTACAACCACACTTGTGTTCACTCTACAACCCAACAGGTTGGCTTCTGGGTGCAAACACAACAAATAAAACTCTTGCTCACATGCTCCCGGATATAGGATGTTTTCTTGTGCAGTGGCTGGTAAAGGCAAAAAAAGGCTGGTAGAAAACAAAAACAAAAACACCCAAAAATTCACTTTCTAAATTCTCACTAATAAGGAATGTACTTATACAATGAAATATACATATGCAGTTTTAATATGAATAACTAGATCATATAGATCAAAGCAAAAATAACATTAAATGAAAAGCAAATTACAGAATAGTTTTTCAAGATGATTAAAAAAAAAGTCAAGCCCTGACTTGCGTGGCCCAGTGGAGTGGGTTGGGTGTCATCCTTCAGACCAAAAGGTTGCTGGTTCGATTCCCAGTCAGGGCATGTGCCTGGGTTGTGAGCCAGCTCCCTAGTAGAGGCGTGTGTGAGAGGCAACTGATCGTTTTTCTTTCACACATCCGTGTTTCTCTCCTCTCTCCCTCTCTTCCCCTCTTTCTAAAAATAAATAAAATCTTTAAAAAACAAGTCAAAATTACATGAGTGTGTTATTTATGAACCTATAAGCTTCGTATAAAATACACAAACAGGGACTAGAAGGAAATACACCAAATGTATGAGACTTGTTCCCTCTGGGAGAGGGAGGCAAGGAACGGATCAGGGGATGGAGACAAAGATGATTTCAATCCTAACAGAAACAATATAACATTATTACTGTTAATCTAAGTGGTACATGAACATGTTATGTGCTTCTTAATTCTTCAATTGAAAAAATTAAATTTTTATGATTTGTGCAAGATTAAGGACCTGCAACGCAGCCTATACCTCCCAAAGACCAGGTATGTATCAGAGTGATCGTCTTTGATGTGAGTGTTGTGATCAAATTAACCTATCTCTATTTTAACAGTTCATTCATCATTCAACAAATATTTAGTGAGCTCTACTCTGAGCAGACACAAGACAAAATCCCTGCCCTTTGGAGCTTGCATTGTGGAGGGGGAAAGAGATACCAAGAAATCAGCCCTGCATAATATAATAAATATCAGGCAGTTACAACTGATCTCCAGTGAGGCGTAACCATTGACGTCTTTCCGATTGGTCAGTGTTGGTGCCATGTTACTTGGTAAATGATTGAAACATCATCCTTGTAATCAGTTCATTGAAGAACAGTGAAGCAGGCTCAGGGATGGGTAAAGGGGTGGAGGAGTTGTTATTCTAGACAGTGTCCCCTTGAGAAGATGGGAAGCTTGGGGATGGGTTTTTAAGCAGAGACCTGAAGGGAAGGTAGAAGCAAGGGATGAGAAGATATTGGCAATGAGAGTCCAAGCCAGGCAAGAGCCAACTTAGCTTTAGGAAGCACTGCAAGACGCAGCAGGTAGGGAGAAATGAACACGGCAGGAGAGATCAGCATGGAGGACGGAGAAGTACGCAGGGTGCAGATTCCTTCTGGGCAGTGGTAAGGTTTCGGCATGGTTCTCAATGGGACCCAAAGTTATGGGAGGGAACTGAATAAAGAAAGGACCTGATCCCTCAGATTCTTTAAATTTTACATGTATCTAGCCTATAATTATATGGTATAATTATGATATAATACCATAAACCTTATATGCATTTGATAACAGAGCAGAACTGGGAAGCAGGGAAGATGGGGGGAATTATAGGAGTCTAGTCTGGAGATGAAGCTGCTTGGGAATGCACTGTTGGCAGTGAGGACAATGAGAAGTGGTCTGATTCGGAATTTCTTTGGAAAGTTGAACGAATAGGACTTGTTGATGTGTGTGGTCAGGGACCTAAAAAGTTAGGGATATTCCTAGATTTTTCATCTTGAGCAACTAGAGAAATATAAGCCAATGTTTATAAAAATGGGAAAGACTAAAGACAGATTTGAGACGAAGAAACCAAGGGTTTTCAGATAAACCTGTTAAGTTGAAAATGCCCGATAGGCATCTAAGCAGAGACAGCAGGGAGGCAATTGGCTATGATTAACAGTTGTTATTGATACTGTAAAAATTAAAGATCAAAAGGACCCTGCTAATTACTTTTTCCAACACCTCATCCATGGGAACACAAATTTTTTTTTTTTAAACTAGTCAACAGTTGATGACTTCTCCTTCTGGCTTGCGACGGCGAACACAATACGCGTATTCCGGTCTCCGTGGTTTCTAACAGCTTATTTCCATTCATGTGAGCACGTTCACGGAAAAGAAAGCGGGAGTGGGAGCAAGCGCTGCTGATTGGTCCGCCCTTCCCTGAATGAAGGCACGCATCACGCCATGTGCATTTCCAACATTCCCTGCACTCTGTTTACAGAATCCAATTTCCCGAAGTTATTTCAGATAAAAGGCTTTTTAAATAACAAAATCAGAGTATTGTAGCTCATTGTTCCCAACGACAAATGTGATTTTTTTTTTTTAAAGAAGGTTTTTGCAATGGTTTTATCCCACACACGACAAATCAAATTAGGGGAGAGTTCACTGCAGAGTTTGCAAGGAAGACCCACCCATCAGACAGTTTATATCCCGCCCCCCCCCCCCCCCCAGTTAGGTGGAAAAGTTACTTAATCTCGTGCCTCAGTGACTTCACCCATTCGCTAAATAAGGACAGTGACAGGATTGAGGATTAGGTCGGCCAACAAAGCGTTTAGTACAGTGCAGGGCACCATGTAAAGCGCTCGCTAAATATCAGCTACGAATATGCTTTGTAGAAATACAACCTGTGTTCAGTGCAACAAGCAGGCAGTGAGATCCACGTCATGCTGGGCACTGTGGAAGCGGCCACCCCTGGGCCGGGGGGGCGGGGCCCTGTTCTGAGCCACCGCGCACGCAGAGCACCGATGGGGGTGCTCCCCAACCCCGCAGGGAGGGGGCGCCCCTCTACCCTGGGAGAACCACACCAGTGCTCCGAGCGCCACAACCAGCCCAGGCGAACACCTTGGCCGCCAGCTCAGTCTCTCCTTCATGCACAGCCCTCTGCTGCAACCTGTGCTGACCACACGCTGGGCTCTCCTGTCCCCTGCAGAGTTGCTGGGAAGTGTATGTGATTTCCTCAGGTTACCAAGTCCAAGAAGGAGAGGGAGCAACAGGTGGGGGTGAAAACGCCCTGGAAGGAAAGGGCTGTTTGTTTGCCCTGCAGCCACCTCCAACTCGAATCCCCATTTCACAGTTTAGAAACCAGCTTCAGAGGACGTCAAAGAGCGAAAAGCAATTCCGGTTTCTTCCTCACTCACATCTTTAATTTTCATGGAACCGACACTGTGGATCTATCTGTTCCCAGAAAGACAAGAAGAAACACCCTCAGTAAGCTCTTTCCCGATATCGTGCGTGGACAACAGCTCTCATCACTGCCCTCTCTTGTCAGGAAAGGAATTCCGAAATCTAAAAAATGGCTCATGCAGATGAGCCTGACCACTGGTCTGGCGCATCAGAACCCACACCCGCAGGCTTCACAGCGGCCGCTTTAGACGGAGATGACAGCGCTAAGGGAAAAGGGACACCTTGCTGAGGGCAAACGACAGCTGCTCAGCGCTCATCTGTTCCGTACAAAAGATGCGAGGAGCCCTCCGTGGCCTCCCCTGGCCCTGAGGTCAGGGCTCCCTACCAGCAAAGTCCAGGGCAAGAATACGGAAAGTGTCCTCAAAACAAAGAGTGAGGAGGACTCTCTGAAACAAGACCTCTTTTCCTGGAAGAGGGGACATTCATATTTTTGAACTCCATCAACTAAAATGAATGGGGTCTGTGTAAAAGGCTCAAATAGTAAATTAAAAATATAGTATATGTACCTATGTACACCATGGGCTTCAACAGACAAGCTAGAAAGGGGGCAAAAAGTACACAGCTTGTGAGCTGTTCCAGGCAGGAAAAAGAAAATTTAAAGAGCCAAGGACATTAAAAGTCAAACTTTTCAATAAGCAAATAAACACATCTTAAAAAATAAAATGTCATTTTCACTTTCTGGTGTGTCCCTCCATCCACACCAAGTTTTAAAAACGACTACCTTAGCAGGAAAGGTAGTGGGAATAAGGATATTTTCATTATCTTTTTTTGGTAAAATACTTATTTTAACTTATTGGCTATGGCCCTAT
This sequence comes from Anoura caudifer, assembly GCA_004027475.1. Lineage (NCBI taxonomy): Eukaryota > Metazoa > Chordata > Mammalia > Chiroptera > Phyllostomidae > Anoura > Anoura caudifer. The sequence continues at coordinate 325,847 of PVKU01000001.1, forward strand.
ATCAGAGGAAAACTCTAGAATACAGTGCCTAGCATTGATAAGGACCTAGTGACTGGAAGATGCCCACGAAATGTGGGCACAAGTACGACTTGATAACCATCTTTCTGGAGGACAATTTGACCCTGGTCAGAGCCTGAACGTGAAAACAAACAAGCAAGCAAACAAACAACCTAAATGTCTATAAATAGAAGATTGAGCAAAGAACTATCCACATAGTGGAATACGACATAACCCTGTATCTCAGCAACATAACGTTGCATTAAAAAAGGTTACACACTGATGCATACAGTATGTTCTCCTTTATGCAGGTTTCAAAAACCACGCTGTGTCCCACTTGTGGATAGCAATCAATATATTATTTTCCATTATTTGCTAAAGAAGAGAAAAATACATCCCAGAGCATAGCCCACAGAAAGGGTAAGTACTGCATTGTGAAGCTCTGCTTTGGTTGAGTGTGTGGGTATGCATGTTTACTGAGTTCCCATACACAATGTATTTCTCAGCGTGGATCAATTTAAAGCAAGTTTTAAAGCTACAGGTATAGTTTACAAGGTGTAATTTGCTTGTCTTCAGCTTGCTGCTCCCAAAGAGCTTCTCTGACGCTGCTCCCTACTGAGTGGCAGAAGCTGCCTCCCTTCCACCCCCTGAACTTCTCTCAGGTCCGGGCAGAAGACAGCAAGGCCCAGAGATGGGGGCCGAAGTCGCACATGCTGATTCCAGACCAGCGCCTCCTCCCCACGTTGATCCTGTTCGGTGCTGACTCCATGCTTGAGATGCAGGAACACAGCCCCACTCACGAGCCCCAGTTAAACACAGGGTGAGGAGCTCAGCATGCCCCAGGATGCGCATTTAATGTGGGAGGTTTGGCATAGAGAAGAAGGGCGTGTTTCATAGAGAAGACTGGAACAGACTGGAACGATGGAAATAACATCACAGCATCGGAGTGGAAGGGTAATCCAATGAAAAACTGTTTATCCACCTCAGCTATATTGATAGCTTTCAAAATCATGTTTTCTAATACGCAATGATAAAACTAAATACTAAAAAGAATGCTAAATGAAAAAGATGAAAAACTGTATCTGATATGATTTCAATTCTACAAAACAAAATATAGGGCATAGTCAGGGAGAGAGGTTTGTAAGAAATAGTGGCAGAATGATTTTGATGCTGTGTGTGAAGCTTTTCTATCTTTTCCAAATTTTCTATTTGGATGAATATTTTGCAAACTAGGTTTATTGGGGTGATACTGGTTAACAAGACCACATAGGTTTCAAGTATACAAGTCTGTGGTCCCTCATCTGTATCAGACCCTCAGTCGCTGTCTATCCGACCCCCTTCACCCTTGACTGTCCCCTCCCTCTGTCAGCCACCACATCGCTTTCTGTGTCTGTGAGTTTTCATTTGCCTTGTTTGTTCCTTCGCTGCTTTCAGTTTTATATCCCACACATGAGTAAAATCATGTGGTTCTTGACTTTATCTAATTTTACTTAGCATGAGAGCCTCAAGATCCACCCATGCTGTCACAAATGGATAAATATTTTTAAAGGATTCAATTAGAAATGGGAAAAAAAATGCCCTGTACATGCGCCCAGCATCGGAGCTCAGAGTACCTGCCTCTCCCATCTGTCTTTGGAGAGAACAGCATCACACACAGCCCAGGGGCAACAGCTACACTTTTCTAGATGCCCATTGTTTTACAGAGGTCAAAACAAACCTTAGACTCCTGATCGAAGTCCTCACAGAGGAAAACACGTTCTGGAAAACCAATACGGTGTTCAATCAATCCATCGATTGGTTAGAACCATGTTACTATTTACTCGTTGCCTGGGAGGACGCTAAATGCTCTGTGGTAGAAAAGCAGCATCGGGTTTAGTCTCTGTTGAGTTCTCTGCTTCGGAGACCAAGGTAGCAATGTATCTCAAAACCATAATGTTGAAATAAAAGCAGGAAGTTACACAGTAAGGAACACAGCAGGCTTTGTCACAGATGGTCTCAGAGAGTAGCGATCTCGTTAGAGTCGGCACGGGAAACAATGCGTGCCGAATGACATGTGCTGAAGCGCTAAATGGCGGGATGTGGTCGAGGACACAGAGCACACAGGTACTGACCGTTATGCCTGTGTGTGTGTGTACACAATGGCGTGTGCATACACACATGCACACATACATATATACATATATACATATGCCTTATGATACTACATATTCCTATGTGCAGAGAGAAAGAGAAGAGTTCAAAGGTCAGGAGAAGAAGAGCTGCAATTGGCAGGAAGTGTAGAGAGAAATCAACTTGAGCTAGACCTTGAAGGGTGGGTGGGGCTGGGATAGTGGAGAACAGCCAAGTTGACTGAGCAAGAGGAATGAATGAATGTCCTGTGCTTGTCCAGGTAAACACGTGAAATGAAGGGGTGGTTCTGGTCCTCAAAGTTGGTCTGAGGCCCACATAGCATTCCAAAGCAAAGCAGAGGAAGCCCCTACCTCTGAAAAAGAGAATATGCCTGAGGGACCCCAAAAGTGTCCAGACATACCATGGTGGTTTTAGGATACAACTTCTCACACTTCTCAAGTGATAGTCCTCTAGGTTGAGAGCGGGCAAGGCTACCGGTGGGGGACTGGAGGAGGTGAGTCAAAGTGGCCTGCTACAAGGCGGTGACGGTTCTGAAGGCTCATGTTTCACCTTAAAGCATCTTGCATCTGTGCATTCGGTTGAATGCTTCCCCGAACCCTAGTGTGAAATCGGAGTTCCAGGTAGAGCCATGGCTTACCTACTCAGCATGCTCCAGTGCCATCTAAGTTAAGAACTATATATATATATTATACACACACACACACACACACACACACCCCAGGTATATACCATCAGGTATACATATATATACCTGATGAGTCTAACTCATCAGGTTCTACGATTTTTTGCTCCTCTCCATCCTGCCAGTTGTAAGATGTCATTCTGGCATTAAACGGGCCACTACACCATCATTTAAATGCTGTGCCCCACCCATCCCGTTCTCTTGTCTTTCTCAGACACAGTTGGACGCAGATCCTCTCTGGTGCTTGGCTACCAGACAGGATCTTCCAGGTGGCCCTTGGACATGCAGCAAAATAATGCTGCACCTTTAAAGTCAGTGCAGGTCTTACTTCTCCTCCATTGTCCAGGGACACGCTGTTTTCTACTCACTTTGCTTAAGGCTCTCTGGGACTTCCCTTGGAGGCGGGGCCACACGTGCCCCGCGGGTTCTCAGCACCAGCAGCTGTTGCCTGTGCTCTGTGGGTTCACTCTGCCCGCAGTTGTCTGGGATAATACTCGGGACGCATGAGCCCGACAGAGAGAGACAAGGAGACCAGTGCACACAGAGCCCACCGTCTGGGAGCAAGGTGTGGCGCGGGATGGCTTTAGGTTCTGTTAGCACAGCCATATACTCTTCATCAGCACCCTCCCAGGGCCTTCCCCAGAAGCCACGCGCTGCTCCACCAAGGAGCTTCAAGCCAAACGCAGAGGTTCCCATCCAGCCAGACCAGCAGCCTTGAGTCCCCTGGACACACCCTGGGTCCTGATGGGCGGTCCTGGAGGTGAGGCTGAACACACCGGATTTAAGATCGGGTAGTGAGCTTTATGCTTGACGCAGTAGATCATAAGGAGCTATCGTAGGCTCCTCGACAAGGAAATGCTCAATATAGGGATATATCAGAAAGATTGATCTCCATGGAACTTAATTCACTGCAAACATGAATTAAACTTCTCCAAGAAATAAGTCGAAATAATGAACTAATAGCAATGAAGTGTTAATAATGAAGGAACTGAAGGTTTTTTAAAATTCCATTCTGGCATAATTAAGGGATAAATCAGTTCAAATGAAATATGTCACTGTTATTAAAACTTCATTTATTGAATTATGTTCTATGTGAACAGAGTGTATTTTTTAAGATTATTCGATTATTATATAAGTCAATGTCATTTCCCGTTTTGGGAAAATTGATATTAATGCCTTGTCGTTGAAAATGCAACCGAGTTTATCAAATTAACTCCTCAAAGGCCACCTGATAGCCACCGGATAGCTTTCCGGAGCTGAGGTCAAATCAGAAATGTAAGTTACGACGGCCCCGAGACCACGCATTCACCCTCGCTCAGCCCACCGGGTGCCTTTTCAATCAGGAGGCGCGAAGCCTTTCCGCTACCTTCGCAAATTCCATCAGAACATAATGAATTATGCTCTACCCACAATGCTCCCCATAATTAAAGTTCTTTTTTCTTCTTAATAGGAGTCTATCTGAAAATAGCACGATATCAAATGATCATTAACAGGTCTGCCGTGGTGCTTGAATAAACACCCATCGAGAGTTGCGGGCGCCCATTAGTAACTTTCCTAAAGAAAATCCATTTCCATTTCCAATTCTGACATTTTATTTAGAAAAATTACACCCCTTCTTTTCATTACTTCAGTAAACATAATGAGGGTATTGCTAACTACCCCTCCGAGTACTTTATTTTCTCCATGTTTTTAGTAATACGAGCCTACTTGTAATTAAAGGCATGTTACATTAATGATGCTGACAGTCTCCAAGGGGAGCAGTTAATGTCCACCTCATAATATTATGCCAAAATTACATGCACAGAAGACTTTTTAATAACCTTTGTTTCCTAATTTAGTTTTGATTGGCTCTGAAATCCACAGCCGCGCTCAAGGGCTCATATTTCTGCCGTCATCAGCACTCCTGGGCCATAAATTGTACCGAGGCCCACGACTCCTTTCGTCTGTAGGCTTCCTTTCGAGGCTTCCGTTCAACCGATCCGGAAAATCAGCTACGGGCTGCAGATAATGGCGTACAATTTGGCCATTTTTAAGCCACGGGGGTGTGACGCGGTCATCGGACAGCCATGTTGGTCCAAACGCAAAGAACGAGGCTCGGTGTCGTCCCTCAGCTGGACACGCAGGTCCGCGTCACCCTGCTTGCTCTGTATGTGAACAGGACAAATTGGAGCTGCCAGGCGGTCTACGTTAACGGACCAGGCTGCGCTGCCTGAAGCTTTGACGTGGCTCAGGGAAGGCTAGCGCCCATCCTGATGTGGAAACACGGTCCCAGACAGAAGGCTCAGCCCTCTCCTACCCTCTAGGATTCCTGCCGCCCCCTCGCCCGCTAAGCAAAAACAGAACCACTTTTTAGCCACCAACAACTTCAAAGAAGTATATTGAATTAAAAAGAAAATGAATGATCTCAATACACACAATTCATACATAGAAATGTATATATCTACATCTCTCTCTCTCTACTCCCCTACTCTAGTATCCTGAGTAGAAATGGCAGAATTCTCCCATAAAACTCCTGTTCAAAATTCTGGTCCCATGAATAGGCCACCATTTGATATCACCAGACATGAGAGAGTTGTAAAGTAGGGTATCCAGGTTAACAAGCAGAGATCTATTGCTAGGTGGAATCCCTTGGTCCCTTTCTCCGAAATGTTCACTGGAAAGTGAACGCAGCACTTGTGGATGGCAGAGAACGGTGAAACCGATGCAAAAAGCAGCAACACTGACTCTGCGTTGCCAATGAACTTCAACTTTACATACAATGAATGGGCTACGGGAGCCGTAGGCTCCGTCTCTGGCCAGCCATCCCCGTGGTGCTCAGAACAGCTGTCGTCACAGCTCATAAGGATGTCAACTAGCTGAGCAGGGGACGGCTGAGACTATTTTGCAGCAAACATTTACATACAAGGGCTAAGCGATGACAGAGCTCCTACGGCGGCCACCCCGCTGTAACGGGCCACAGCGATTCTGAGACAGCAGGGAAGAGAGCATGAAAATCCTAATGCAGATGATTTTATGGATTCCCATTAGACCTCGGGCCTGGAGCCCCTCAACGGCCCGACGGGACAGCATCCCCTATCCCGCCGCAGCCCCGTGCCTCGGGTCAGGAACCCGCACCTGCCCAGAGAACATGCTTCTAGACTGGGCCATTGCCGGCGACTTGGCATGTCACACGCATCCAAAGAGTCCCCAAGTCCGCACGCACGGGATGGGTTGTTCAATCCGCCCCGCCAATCACGTGCGCACCTGCCCTCTCCCTCGGAGAAGGCTTTGGCTCAACAACAATCTTAAATCCACTGAAGCTTCCTTACACCGACATCCCAGGGAAATGCAGGCTTTCGAAAAGACTGTCCTGTGGGGTTTCACGGGAACGTACGACGCACGCAGGTGACCACAGGGGATGAAGCAGAGAGGAAGCACTTGGATGCTTTTTTCCCTTTGGGTCTGTAACATCCCTTAGCCAGTGGGCCAGTGGGAACCAGCTCGTTTCAGGCCCCTAGGCCCCGTCCCTGTGAAAGGCAGGCCGGGGAAGTTCTATGACGTCCCCTTGCCCACTCATGATGGGAGGAAGGGGTGAGCGGAAGACGCCAAGTACACCCTGGAGCAGGACGGGTGGGGACGGTGCTGAGCGGGCATTGTCTCACCAGGGGCCGAGGCCGGGGGCGCAGCACACTGAAAGCACCCCTTGAACACTCTGCACGGGGCCTGTGCAAGTGGCAACGGCCCCCCACAAGGGGGTTTGCTATTGTCCTTACACGTGTGAACTCCTAAACAAGCCCAGAAGTGGCGTATGGTTACAGGCGCATGAGAACCGATTCACAGAGCTAGAGCGTTCCTAACAGCCGGAAGAGCGCGCCCAGAACGCATCCTCCGCCTATGGAGCGGATGAGCCCCTACCGCCGCCGCTCACCTGCACAGCCATCTCCCCCCAATCTTAAACCTGACCTTGATGAGAGACCATGAAAGGACTATGGAAAGCCAACAAATGCCCCTGCTCTTTCTACAGACTTCTTGTCGTTCTGCCATTGGGTTGCCACAAACTCCTCTGCTGGAAGTCTCCAGTTGCTGAAGCACCTCTCCTTTGCGAAGCGCACGCCTGCCTGCCTGCCTGCCTGCCTCCGGGAGAGCCGGGTGTCCTCTTTGAAATATTCAGTCTTCCAGGGCCCTTTCGTCACAGTGACACCTAATCACCCTGCACCTTCTCTCCCTGCGCACGAAACCGGGTTCAGACTATAATTCAAACCAGTCCCCAAAGGCGCTTCTGAAAAATGGCAGGCCCTCAGCTTTTAGGTGAAAACACTCTTCACTGCTCAAAATTGTTTCCTGTTACAAAACCTTCTCTCCGGTGCCGGGCCTAGGATGATCTTATGCTAATGTAACTCACTGGGGACCGAGAACAGATGCTGCTTTGATGGACGGTTTCACTCTCCTGGAAACGCCTGGCCTAGGTTCAAGATCATAAAAGTCAGGTAAGAATATTCTTAAAATCTGCCATACGATTACATCTGTTATGTGAAAAATGGAATCACTGCGCCTGTATCAAATGGAAACCACCTCTAACCAAAAAAGCCCACAAAACCCAGTGACGTCCACCCAGTGAAGACGCTGTAGGCATCACTCAGCCCATCGATTTACAGCATTTTCATCCCCAAACTCTTAGACTGGTACGTCACGGGAATCTTTTCCACAACGCCCCTGGTGAGAATGCAACATGGCACTCCAACGTGACCCTTTCACATCGCGTTCGCCCTTCCACCCAGAAAAGACTCACACACACACACACGCACACACGGCGAAAACGGCGGACTCGACAACTTTGCCCATCCAAAGGGTGGTACAGCAGAGCCTTGTGGCCCAGAGTAACATTCCATGGCGTCTCGTTCTCATGCCGATCAGATGCCAGAGGAAGGAACTTAACTCTCGTTTATGTCGATTCGCCTCTCATACAACTGGTTTTGTGACCCGGTGTTCCGCTTAAAGTCGCAGAACCCAGAGCCCCCATCGCCCCGGGAACTATGACTCTGGATGGAAGGAGCCTCCATGCAGAATGCAGCTGGCCCGCCGGCCCCCAGCCTCGCCCCCTCTCCGGCCCCCACAGAGCCAGCACCATGCCCGGGCTGAGTCTTCACCTCGCCTCATTTGCTCGCATGGACCAAAGCCCCCATGCACCACGAAACAGTCTACTCGAACGCGCGGCCTCACCATTGCACAGAACGTCTCGGGAGGGTCTCCGCAGGTGATGTCTGGCGGGTCCAGCCTCACTTTTAGGTACTTGGTCATGTCCGTGGACTCCGGCTGGCAGGCCATGTAATCCCACACCTTCCCTTCTTCTGTGTAGATCTGAGTCTTGCACACATCGTAATGTCCCCACACCAGTGGGTAGGGCTGCATCACCGACGACACCGTCACCCAGAGGGCGTGAATCGACAGGAATCTGGACAAATACATCTCTAAGTTCTTGGCAACCCTCGAAGGAGCTAACACAGGGTTTGCTTCGCTGTGGGCTATGTCTGTCTTACACACACATAGATGTGTAGACGTAAGAAGCGTTATACTTAAAGGAAAAAAAAAAGAGGATGAGACCTCAAAGTCAACTCCGAAACTGAACGTGAAGGGTTGAGAGACGGTGCGTGTTCGGGGACATCAGGGACTCTGGTGACCCGCTAGCTAACCTACTTGGGCGTTCGGCGTTAGCAGCCGCTGGCACGTTTTTCGTTGTCCATTAGACCGGGGTCTAGTTTGGCGTTTGGAAAAGATGTCTAGTCGCGGATCACGGCTCGGCACAGGGATGGCTCTCTGGCTGGACATTCGATAGCCCCGGGCGGTAGATCCTGGGTGCGCGCGGCTGGCTCCCAAGGGCTCCTCGCCCTCAGACGTCAGTACTTGAAGCACAAGGATGCGCGTCTCCAGCCTGGTGCCTGTTTCCCGCCAACCATCCTCTTTCCGTCTGGCACCAACACCCTTTCAGAAACAAGAAGAATGACAGTTACTGTCCCAGAATCGATACATCACCACATGTAGGAGAGGCTGACACGGGGGAGGCTGGCTGCAAGACAAAGCAAGTGATAACCTTTCCTCGCTGCTCTGCTGGAAGGGGCAGGCCGCAGAGAGCATGCCCACGGGGGAGAATTTCACTGGGAAGGATTGAACTCTGGCATAAAACGAAGACACGCATGTGTGTGTGTTTTCCAGGGGAGTCACAGGTTTCCACCTGGACCACGCTGAGAGCAAGCAGCTGGACTTCGGCAAGGCTCCCAGCTGGGGGTGCTGGGAAGTCTTCCAGAAAGACGGCAGCAATGAGTGTTTTCATAACAATGACACAGAAGTGACAGCCACTTGTATGCCTTTTGTCTCCTGGCAAAGAGACCCTAAAAATCTCCAAACTCCTTGTCCATTTCTTAGCTTTTGCCAGCTGTAGTGAACACTGACTGGCGTTGTCAGCCCGTCCCTTGAAGGGAGGGGGGGGGGGGCGGGGCATTGTATATTGGAAGAATTTAGCATCTTTTGTTTGGTTGCATTTAGTCATCATAATAATGTGGCTTCTGCGACAAAGAAAAGATTCAAAATAAAACCAAAGCAGCAAATGTTCATTTCCTAAGAATTCGCCATTCTCTTACATCTTTTTACGGACACGGCATCTGCTTCGGTAGTTACTTTCTGTAACAGAAGAGGAGAATCTGTCCCAAAGGCGAATATTATACGCCACTTTAAAGCAAAAGGCTCTGTAGTAAAACACACAATTTAAAATGCACATTTAAAAATAGCGGAGGGTGAGTTAACAGGCCATGAAGCAGAATAATATGGCACTGATTCTAAGAGAAAATAAAAATTACTATTTAACGATACTTTTGGTTTAACTCGTAACACAGCTTCCATAGCTACGGTATTTTGTTATTGGTGAGTGTCACTGCCGCTTTTCTCATGGGAGAATGCTGTTCACATCCAAGCAAGAAACAGAACAGGGACCCCAGGTTTCAGAAGTGGATTTGCTTCATTAGTTGTCATAGTCCCAATAATTATTTTTAAGCCACTGGAAAAGGACAAAAAGCCCAGAGTTCTAGAAAATACCATTAAAGATCCTTCAATTCACATGAAGCAGTTTAAGTATGGACGTTCACGATCTTCAAACAACCTCATAAAAGAAATCCACTACATTTAAATAATGCACCATCTTAAAGTGAACTAAGCCACAGAAACTATGAAATGCCAGCAGATGGTTGAATTGTGTTTCCATAGCAAAGTAATTTATAATAATTGCTTTATGGATGCAAGTACAATTTTCATTAGATCCCATTCATAAAATGTTATCATACAGCTGCAAATCGTGATATTTTCTATTAGGAAAAGTTGAATATTTGAGTTCCTACGAAGTGCTAATTAGCTGTTTGTCTAAACATGGATAAGCTGCCGATTTGAATCTGCCTCTTCCTTGTAATGTAAGGGCTACACGCTGGTGAGCACAATTTGAAATCTTAAGCTAAAAAGAAAAACACCCTGGGAAGCGTGTGTCTTGGCTACTAGAGCCTTCTGGTTTTTTTTTTTTTCCAGATTTATTAGTATATGTAAGCTGGTATTTTCAGAAACATCCAACAATTTGACAAGTAATACTCCAAAAAGGTGTTAAAATAGTACAAATGCACATTTTCTAGATGCGTCTTTCAAGTAGATGTGTTTACTACTCTGTTATATAACCGGAACAAACACTTTCAGGGTGTGTGTGTGTGCGCGTGCGGGGCGGGGGGTTGTAGCTGAAGCAGTACAAACTCCACTAGACCAGAAGTTATTAACGTCAACTCTTAGTTCCTAATTCATAGCAACTTATTTATGAAGGACAACATATCCTTAAAGACCTGAAATGGGTGGCAATGACTCTGAACTGACTAAGCCCTAGGAGATGATCCTTAATATTATTTTTAAAATATGAGCCCAAGTGTATATTTGAAATCTCCCTGAGATTAATCTTGTTTTTTTTTTTTTTTTAACCAATGGCTGCTATCACCTTTTCCCACTTACTCTTGGTTGCTGTCTTTATCCACCTGTGGCCTTCCTGCAGCCACAATCTAAGAGGTGACTGCACACACTCATGAAAAACACTGGGGCACGAAGGAAATTTGTGGGGACCTGTCACTGTCTCCTGGCCCAACAGCAAACCCACTGTCACGGGTCCTCATTAAACTACATCAGAATTATAATGATGGCCATTACGCAGAATTATGGACTACACCGCTGATCGAATTTACAGAACTGACAGGGGAGAATGCAGAGCGGTGCAAAGATGTTTGAATCCCAGGCATTCGCAGGCCCCGACGACAGACCTTCTTGACAAGAAGCAGCCAATTATAGCCTACACTTCTGGCACATAACCAGTTGTGATTAATAGTTTTCCATTACATTACAGACGTACTATTAATGTATTAAAAATGTCAAGCCTTGGCAAGCGCTAATGCGGTGTGGCTCCGTCGTGGGCCTGCAGAATTTACACTTAACAAGCTCCCATTGACACAGGAAGGGTATTGACCGCCGCACGCAGAGGTCAGGAGCAGGGGGTCCTGAGCTGCTCCTGGGTGCAATTACTCGATTCCACTCTCATTTTTCAGACCTGTCGTGGGCGTCACCTCCTCTGGTTCCTGTGCGTCTGGCTCGCCTCGCTTTTCGGCGCTACGCACACGTCCCGGAACATCCTCTTACCGTGAACTTATCAGGAAATTTAAACTGGGAACTTCTGGGGCACACCGTACAAAAGAAGCCTCTGTCAAAATCAGAGATTTCCCCCTGAAGGAGAGTGATGGCGTTTTCCCAGGAAATAAAACGACGTAAAGACATTGTTTTTGAATGTCTGTTGTGACCCCACGGCACCCGTCCTCATCTGGCGCTGCTTCGGACCAGGTTAAAATCGTCAATAGCTTCTTAAAAGCTGGGTCATGGCAGCAAAGAGCTAGGCACACGGATTCCGGGAAGGCCCGTCAATGACACGTTTGAGGATTTTAACGCGCTAAACTAATCCCTCTGGCCCGGGGACGGAACTAATTGCCAAGTGATGTGGGCTTTGACTTTGTCTCAGGCGTGCGAATAGGTGCGCAGCTCCAATTCCAGTTCTTTACTTTGCAAACCTCGGGAACTGACCCTGAATCAACGACAGCCGCCATCGCCACCTGTGCCCTGAAGCATAGAGGAGGCCCCTCGGATAAAAATACCCGTGAATGCGCTGTGAGAACCCCTTAGACCTGCTGCATAAATTTGCAGAGCCAACGCAAACACGTAAAACCGCGCCATGCCCTCAAGTTGATGGATGTTATTGATCTGGACTAAATGGGCTATCAGGAGGCTCTGCGTCCAGGGAACATTATCCTTCTCCAGGGCTCTGTAGCTAGTTCCCTTCCTCCTCGGGTTAGCTCTGCAGGAGGTATTTCGCGGGCCCTTTCTTTCAGCAGAGAAGAAGTGTTTCTGAAATATTTCATGGAGGCAATAATCAATATTATGGACAATTATATTCCAAAACCAATCGCCAATTTCATCAACTGAGAGGACAGTACCGAGAGTGAATCCGCAAACTCTAGCCGGCTTTCCACCTTCGTTCTATTATATAATCTTGCTCCGAGGTGGGGGTGGTGCTAGTGGGCTATTTGTTCCATAAATACTTGGCTCTTGGGGGGGGGCACCTAAAATAGACAGCTACTGACTCATCCCTCATAGACATGAAGGCTCTTATAAATACACGTGTTTCTGAATGGGAAGGAACAAAAAGACTATCATCAAATTTCGCTGAGTGGAAAATATAAAGCGAGAACAACACACACAAATCCTATAACCTATGAAACTTAGCAGCTTCCAACAAGGTGCCGATGAGCTTGACTAGATGAGGTAGTTGATGGACTCTGAATGTTTCTTTCCGTCTTCCTGGGAAACACTTGCTTCTCTCCTTTTGTTAACTGTCTCTCAAAACATAAGGAACTTAACATGTTCTGCAATACGACTGACTTTTTGTCCCACTCATACTTGATTGGATCTTATGAGCAACTGCCTTTCATGAGATTCTTAATAAAACCAAATAGCTCACCTTGGTATTAGAAAGATCTCTGTTTTCACTGAGAGAAGACTGATGAGAGAAATTAGACAGTATATATTCGGCAGGACGTGTGAAGATGGGGATAATACATAGAATCATTTCAGAATCAGTTCAGCCTTGAGGAAATCTGCCCTTTCATGAATCTTTCCTTCTCTGTGGAGAAGTTCAGAGATCCAAGGCTCAAAGGACACAGGTGAGAAAATCTACACCCACCTGAAGTCCTGAAACAAAACTCTGGCTCTGAAGATAAAATTATTTTTTAAAGTATGCTAAATCTCTTACTGACCTGAAATACAGTTCACACACACTCACACATTTTTCTGCGAACATACAACTAACTTTTGGAGTTGGATGAAATTTTATTTCTTTCTGAGCGACTTGGGGTTTTTGTAACTAAAACTCTCTCTTGAAATCTTACAACTCTTAGAAAACATAGCAACTAAAGGTGTAACGGTTTAATTTTTAAGCATATGATCTGATTTCCCCCTAGAATAACAATGGGAGCAAAGACAGGTATTTGCTCCAATTACAAGCACGCAAAAGGACACCGTGGAACACAGGGTCAGCCTCCTCCAAAAAAGGGTAACCCGCATCATTTTAACGCACATGCCCGGTGAAAACTGACAAAACAAAAATCTCAATGGGAAAAGCAGCTTTCCATGCAAATAAAGTGTTTTCTTACCAAATGTTAAGATGGTCCCACTTAAATTTCACCACAGGAAGTATCCCCAAAGTACTAGACAAATCTATGGGATTCTGAAGGGCCTCCCGTTGGTCTGTAGTGGTGGTGAAACAGATCTCATTTCATGACACTCGGCAAAGGAAATACACCCCCTACACACGGAGGCTGGAACAGAGTGGCACGGGGAGCATGGTGCGTTTTTTTCTCTGTACTGTGATCCGCATGCGAACATCCACATTTTGTCTTAATGAAAAATTGAAAGTTGTTTGTCTTCCCCAAAAGTCTTGGGCAGTTAGAGAGCTCTTCATTGTCCCCCAAAGAAAAGGGGCTGGAGGCACATTAGGCATTCAAAGTGACACAGTTCCAAAGTACTTCATGAAACTAGGGGTTTCTGATACCCCAGGGGGTATGGATGCTCTTCAAGGGCTGAACAAGTACCCCCCGAACTTCCCCCTCCTCGGAGAGAATATCTGGAAAACTTGTCCTGACAAGCTTAACCATTAAGTATGTTTAAAGAAATGTTTTTTTGCTGGAAGAGCTTTCTGGGTGGGTTTTTTTTTTTTTTTTCCATTTCTGTAAGATAAGAAAACTTTAGTATTTTCGGTCATAAAATAGAGCCTTATTTCTAGAGCAAAGCTACTGCCAGATACACCATATGTTTAGTTTAGCGGAATGCTGAATCTTACTCAGAATTTCCCATTTTGAAAACTGGCCGAATGTGCTAAGGAGAGGCTCCATCCCCTTTTCCCCGGTGAAGGGAAGAATGGGGAAGGGGTTGGGGTGGGGGGGGGGCAAAAGCCTCTACTGTCTGGAAGTCTATAGGATGGAGAACGCATCTCTGGCTTTTCCAAATAAAGTTGCTTTAAAATCCCCACTAGGAATTTTCCTCCCTTCCCCGGGTAAAACAACCTCTTCAGTGGATTTCTGGAAAAGGGGAGGAAAAAAAAAAAAAAGGTCCCCAGGTAAGATTACTAAAATAAACAGCAGAGGGCGCAGTTTCTTTTTGTATCCAAGTTTTTCGGTGTATGAATCCTTTAATCGGTTATTTTGGGCCCAATAATATTCAGAATTATTTGTATTATATATAGATATCCACAGATCCGTACGGGAGGGCAGTTCATTTTCCCTTGCCGATCCATCAACCGATTAAGGCAATGCCAGTGAAGAAACTGGGAAAATGTTCCAAACAGCCTCCCCACGCACCCAGTCCTTCCCTCTTTGAATTTCCCCTTCTCCCCGGCTGCACAGCACGGGATAGTAAGGCTTTAATCTCGCACCAATAAAGGGGATTAAATGAAAGGAACTTCAAAAGCTCAACGTGTGAACGCCCGCTGCATTGGGCCGGCAAGAGGGCAAGTTTTTTTCCCCAAAGCAAAGACAATTGGTGAAAGAAAGAAAGAAAGAAAGAAAGAAAGAAAGAAAGAAAGAAAGAAAGAAAGAAAGAAAGAAAGAAAGAAAGAAAGAAAGAAAGAAAGAAAAAAAGAAAGGACCCTTCGGCGCGCGGTGTGTGGTCAGGTGTGTGCAGGAAGAGCGCGCTGCGTGCCTGTCCGCGGAGGCACGACCCAGGGTCCGGGCTCTGGAGACCACACGCATCCCCCGCTGAGGCGCACACCGGGGAGCCCGGAGTGTGGGGGTGGGAGTGCGCGGGGTGGGGGGTGGTTCGCGCAGGGGCTCCGCGCGCTGCCTCCTCCCGGCGCTCCGCAAACTTCCTCGCCCACCCGGAGCCTTGCCACCCGCCGGAGGCCAGCACTGGGGGGCCGGAGGGAGGGGCAGCCCGGGGTGGGGGGTGGGGAACAGGAGCCGCAGGATGGGCTGGAAGGGGGGACGTGGCAGCACTCACCGTGTGGCCCGATGGCCCTGGCGCCCACCGCAGCCCAGCCGACGGCGCGGGGCGGCGGCCCAGCCTAGCCTGGTGCACCCCGGGCGGCGGCCGCAGCGGCGGAGCCCGCGGGTGGAGCTGGGTGGGCGGTGGCGGCCCCGGCCGAGCGTCCAGGAGGACCGCCGGGGCAGCAAGAAGGGCGGGGTGTGTACCCGGCGCCGTCGCAGCCCCGGGGTCCCGATCCCGCCCGGCCCGCCGCGGGAGGGGACTCCGCGCTCCTGGAGCCCCGCGCCAGCCCGCCACTCCCCGCCGCTTAATTACCTTCGCCTCCGGGCCCCTGGGGGGAGCCTCCTGCGCGTCGCCCCCTCTCGGAGCCCTGGCGGAGAGGGGGGGATTCCTTCCCGTTGACGTCCTCTTCCGAAATGCAAAAGATCGGTGACTTTGACAGGTAGACGAGGAGGAGGGAGCAGGGGTGGGCGGAGAGGAAGCGAGGACGGGAAAGGTGCCTCTCCCTCCAAAAATCTACTGATATTAATAATGGAATCGCAGCCGCCGGGAGGTCTCGCAGCCCAGTCCCCGCCTGCCCGCTCTCCTCCGCGCCTCCTCGCGCCACTACCTCTGACACTTCTCGCCTTAAACTTTTACGGAGGGATTTTTTTTTTCCTATTTCTAATTTTTTTCTCTATTTTTTTTTCTTTTTCAAATTAAGCCGCAGGACGATTTCCTGATTCCCGGGGATCAGAACCAGCAGCCCGGCGGTTCTACCCCGCTTGGCACAGCTTTCATTTTATTTCAGATGAAGACGTTGCGCTGGGTCCGAAGGGATGTCAATCAGGGCAATTAGCCTTGGCGCCAAGAACATCCTCCCAGACCAGGTCCTGCCAGGCTCCCTTCGCGCATTCCTCCACTCAAGTCAGAAATGTCACCGCGCGGAGCGCTGATGGCTGCGAGACGCGACGCACCCGAAGTCCGTTTGATGAAATATACATGGCCCACGACGCTTCTGGACTGCGGTGCCCGGCCGCCCGCCCCGCCCGCCGCGCCCGGCCGGACCTGCTCCGAGTGGCCAGGCGAGCTCCGGGCAAACTTAGGGGCGCGTGCAAACGCGGGAGTGAGCGCGGGGGCGGGAGACGCCGGAGACGCGGCGGCGAGCCCGGGGAAGCCGCAGCCCGCGGAGGGGTGGCGTGTACGTTTCACTTAAAAGCGGATCTTCTTCTGCAACTGGCAGCAAGTGGAAGGATTGCAAACCTTATACTACCCGAGACCTGAGCGCTCCGAGCGGTCCTAACTCCGTCCCGCTCTCTGCGGCGGCGGCGGCGGCGGCGGCGGCGGCGGCGGCGGCTGCTGCTGATGCTGCTGCTGCTTCAACTGCAACGGGAACCACCCGGGGCCGCGGCGCCCGGACCTCAGGCTGCAGAGGGTGGGAGACCACCTGCGCCTCCCCCGCCCGCGCTCGCCCACGGAAACGCGGGTTCCCGGGACTCTCCGCGTACCTGGCACTTACGCCTTCGCCGGTCCCATCCCTCACTCCTGGTTTTAACCCAAACCGGGTCTGAGCGTACCCCTCGCCCCAGCAGGGGTGGCAACGGTGTTTTTCAAACAACAACCCCCCTGCCCAGCCTGCGGTGCATACAGCCCAAGCCTAGAACCTCCTCGTTTAGAAATCCATGCGCCCTTGGAAAAGTTGAAGTTTAAGAGCGAGTGGTGCATTTCAGGCCTCGTCGCTTTTCCCAAGAGACAGACAAATGCTCGCGAGCTTAGTTCCCACCTGCGCGGGGGCTCAGATCTCCCCGGGATCACTGAGCTACACGCCCATACCAGCGAGGCCCAAGTCAAGGCTTAGGAAGAGACTGGAATTAGAAAGAAAGGCGATAGCCGTGGGGGAACACTTTGGCCTTAGGCGTCTGTAAGCCTCTCAACACACAGCAGAAGTGGGCTTTTATACTGCTGATACTGTGCCACGAGGGGAGTGCGCAGTCAGGGCAAGGGGCAGGTGAGAGGGAGAAAAAACCTCGGAGTGACAAGAAGCGTGTCCCCGTGGCCCGCGGGTTTGGGGACTAAGCTAAGGAGGAGGCGGCTCTGCATTTTAGTGTGGGCTTAGATCTGGGAGCAAGCTCCCAGGGCAGGATCCAGTGGGCGGGAGAGAAGCCTGACTCAGGTTTGGTCAAGCAACGGGCAGCTGTGAGAAGGAAGAAGTGGGGCGCTTCTCCTCCGGGACTGCAGGCGGCAAGACCAGCAGGGGCCCTCCGGGAGCAGGTCTGTGGACTGAGCCTACAACCAGGCCCTCCGTGGCTCTGAGAGGCTGGGATGGAGGCAGGGATTCGCGGCTCCTGGGCCCTCCAACCCCTGAGAGGGCACCTGAGTCCTTCCTCCCTGGGCCCCTCCAGGGCAGGGAGCTGGGATTTCCCTGCCGCCCTTCCCGCTGCGTCTGTACTTAAGGAAGCCCCCGCGTTACACTGAGTTCTGTGCAGGGGCGAAACTCCTAGAAGGCAATCCGCGGGCAGTGGCCATGGCTCTCCACGTCTCCATCCGTCCTCCTCGGGGGTTGAAGTACCCTGGTTACGCGGAGATGCCGCTCACCACCCAACCCAGCCTTAGTCCCTCCTGCGGAACCCGTAGGGCTTGGGAAGCAACACCCACGTGCCCTGTCCCCTCCTGTCGGTCCTGGCCAACGACACACAACTCTCAGCCCGGCCTCTCCCTCCTGCCCCTTTTGCTCAAGCCAAGGAAGCCCCTTCTGAATTTTCATTCTCCGTTTTCTCTGATCTTTTTAGGTCCTTTTCCAGTAAAAAGTAAGGAGAAATCTAGGCAGACACAGGAAACTCCGTTCTGAGATATACCAAGACCTTCGTGATGCCTACCGGCTCCCAACCTGGAGAAACGTTCCCTCTCATCCGCCCAG
Source organism: Anoura caudifer (assembly GCA_004027475.1). Taxonomy (NCBI): domain Eukaryota; kingdom Metazoa; phylum Chordata; class Mammalia; order Chiroptera; family Phyllostomidae; genus Anoura; species Anoura caudifer. Next base: position 344,122 of record PVKU01000001.1, read on the forward strand.
ATCTTGGAGCTGACCCCCTGCGGTCCTCCCTTCCTGTGCTAACTCTGCCATTCCAGGGTTCCTTGGACTAGGGGACAGACACCGGCCCTCTCTGAGTGGGGTAGCTCCGCCTCCTCTGCTCTGGTCTTTTCTCAGACTCCCTGAACCACCCACCGAACCTGGGGCTCTCAACTCCGGGCGGGAAGTCAGAATCCGCAGAAGCAAGTGTTCAACGTTAAGTTCCCTTCCCCTGCAGATCCTGACCCCTCCGCCAGCGGGGCTGGGGTGGGGAGGCCTTTCTCTCAGAAAGCACCTTGGGTGCAGCTAATATTCTCCCTAAACCGAGAACCTGTGGGCTGACATTTATATATCAAACCAGCTTTCCAGAATATACCTTGGCATATTTGTTGATATCATACACACCAAATCAGGGATTTACCTCAGATTTTGTCTGAGCATCAGGGAAAATAATTGAGGGCAAACTTACTTTTCCCATCATCCTTTGCTTTCTCCGTCTATATATATATATATATATTTGATTCTCTTTGGAAAGAACAATTTGTCTGCTTTTTACTTAACCTTTCCACTCTACTTTTTTCTCTTTCTCCTTTTAGAGAAGAATGGTTTGATCGTCTAGATCTTTGGCTTCAGATCTCTAGCTGGTTTCCATGCATTCCTCTTTCTTCTTCAACTCAGATCTTCATGTATTTGTAATTCTATCAGGTCTCTTTTGTTGTCCATTTTTTTTCTGGGTTATTAGCTGCCTAAAAACCTCCTTTGTAGAGATTTGGCAGGGTTGTGGAAGTACTTGTAATGTCAATCTGCCCACCTGTTAGTGGTAGAGTATCTGCAATACATCTTGTCCAAAAAGCTGTCTTCTTATAAATACTGTAAGGCACTTGACATAAAGTAGGTATAAGATAAATGTTCATTGCAGGTGTGAATAATTTTTGTCCATTCCTAGGATACAGTTATGGTCTCCTTGGTAACAGGCACTAACTCCCATTATATTAAATTAACACTCAGGTGTTTGAAATACCCAAATTAGGGACAAGTTCTCTTTGGCCAATTGTATGCCACATGGTAGATGCTTCTTGTAACCGCTACCCGTGTCCCAGTAGAAACACCCCTCCGAACAGCTGTGAAACTTTTCTCTCCTCCTTGCCTCCCCTCTGTGCTCGGGGCCACGTTTTAGTGCAGACCCATTAGCGGTGTCGTTTCCACAGGTTTTGAAGTCCTTCCCTAACAGGGTTTTTTAATGCTTTAAATATTTGGACATTTAAATATCTTGCAAGCCCTAAGCCTCTGGTCTGGGCTTCATCACTAGACTACCAAGTATACTTACCTGGAAATTTTGATTTACAAGCCCAAATTATCCAAGTGTCAAGCGTGCCCAACCCAGGGACACCCACAGTCTCATTTAGCTCTTCTGAGGGCTAATAGCAGACCAAAGGACACATTGTTTAATATAAGAAAATACACATATTTCCCATGTCACTGGTTCTAGAGCATAAAGAACAGCAGATGGTCTAAGCCACTGATAGTGGACAACTGATGAAGGGAACCCGTGTGCTTTCTAATACATGGCACCGCGTGAAATGGTTTGAAAATAATAAAATTGGCTGCTTGCTTAAAATAATACATTACAAACCCCCAAATATGGGTTTTGGTATTTTTTTAGGAGAAAGCATGCTAACCTAAAAGATAACCTATTTTAGTCAAATATGCCACGCCTATTTACTATTCCAACTTTATAGCCCTCGAAGTGTTTGGGGGAGAATCGTTTTTTTTTTTGTTTGTTTGTTTATCTTCTCTTCCCCAGAAGAGATCAAATCTTAATTTTTATGCTTCCAAAGTATGGGCCACTTTTATTTTATGTTTTAGACATTTGTATCCAGTCAGTGAAATCTATCAAAATTATGACACCCTGAACTTTTTTAAACCTATTTTAGTTTTTTTGAGACTAAGAACACACAGTTAATTCAGTAAGCTTCTATGAATTTAGTTGCACTTCATCTGTCTAAGATCATTCACTTATTCCTGGGGGGGAAAAAGAGAGAGAGAGAGAGAGAGATCTCATAATTAATCTCATGTTCTGGCAGGAGAAGTTCAGTCTTATGAAATCAACAGCTTGGTAGACTTCCTCACATGTAATTTTCATATTTTCAATACCTCTCCAACAACAAAATCAGTAGAAGCCTTTTCAGACTATGAAGGAAGATTGAGTAATACCCCTTGCCTAATTTTAAAATCTTTCCATCAGTTCCATCCCAATGGTTCTTCAGTTCAATCGAACAGATACTGACGGAAGCCTCGCTGTCTGCCTGGGATCATCCAAGGTGCTGGGGGCAATGCGCAACTCTCGAGTCGGAGTGCGCAGATTATGCTGGAAAGGAGTTGGACAAAAATAATGTGCATTTTCAATGCTGTCCTAGAGATTACTCAGGGGCCATGTAGTTGCCACAGTCAAGTCTGGAGCAACGCCTTTGTACCCAAGATGGGGCAAAGAGGCATGTAACTGACATGATTGTCCAGGGTTCCAAAGATCTCTGTCAGGCCATTGGCCCCACTGCAGTCAAGTGCAGCCCCTGTGGCTTAGCAGCCTCTGCGAGAGGTCCTTGTCCTGTCTGATGAATGCGGGCACAGCGCAATAAGTGAGCTAAAGCTTGGTGAACTGCTGCAACAAGAATACTGGTGATGAAGAATGTTCTGAGAATAGAAAACTAGTGGACAGAGAGGAGAACTCTAAGGTCACAGTGGTGCCACTGGTGTGATGTGTACTCCCCCCAGGTCTCCCTCTGCTTGTCTGGACTTCCTGCTTCTGGTTTAGGTTGAGGTGTCCTGTTCGGAAAGGATCATGTGGCTCCTCCAGCCCTTGGTTTCTGAACTGAATGAAGCAGCGCCAATAAGCTGGTGTTGGCTTCCGGTGAGTAAATGGATTTGTGCCGAGTGACCCTCAGCTCCCAGGGGGCTGCCGTCTCCTTTGGCAGGAAGAATCCTGTCTTACAGAAAATGACAGATTCTCTTAAAGCCTTGGTTTGTAATGGAGAAGAATGAAGTTGGAGGTGTTATGAATTCTCTTCCTGGTTCAATATGCTGGGGAAGAAGCTCGATTGTTGGTCTCCAAATGTTGACATCCCACAGGGAAGTATGTGATTGGGAGATCTCTGTGATATTATAGGAATTATTTCTGTTCTCCTCTTCCTTCCCTTTTCCTCTTTCTCAAACGTGAATTTATCACCTCCTGACTGCCAGGGACTGCGTTAGAAATCACAAGATGAATAAGACTGTCCTTCCCATAACTTGCAATCTGTTAGAGAAGGCAAACTTGTAAATAAATGAAGCCTTAAGGGACTGATCTGGGAACTCACAGGTACAATTCTCCCTGGAGATTCTGGAAAAAGCTGAGATTAAGGAAAAAAACAACAACACAACAACAGACCAAGGGAAAGGGCATGGGGGAAGGTAGAAAAGGGTAAAAGTAGGGTGAATGGTGAGAGAAGGAGATTTGACCTTGGGTGGTAAACACGATACAATATACAGGTGATGTACAGTGGAACCTCAGTCCTTGAACTTAATTTGTTCCAGAAGGCTGTTTGAGAAGCTATTTGTTCGAAAACCAAATCTCCTTTGTCCCCTGAGAGACACATGGCTGGTCACAGAGGTTTCAGCATGAAAGGGCTATTGGGTTGCGAACTGAGAACCGAAGTTTGGTTAGACAACCCAGACATATTTTCCTGGAACAACTTGGTCAAGAACCGAATTGGTTCAGATGGAAGATGTTTAAGAACCAAGGTTTGACTGTATTATAGAATTGTACACCTGAAACCTATGTACTTTTATTAATCAATGTCACCCCAATAAATTCAATAAAAATTTTTTAAAAACCAACCCTGCCCCAGAAGCTGGGTGGAGGGAGTGATCAATGAGCCACACCTCAGAAGATGGGTAAGTGTTCATCCAGCAGAAAAGAGCTCAAGCTTTCCAACCAGGAAGACACGGGGATGAAGTCAGGAGGCCTGAACAACTGGGCATAACTTCAGCGCCTCCAAGTTCTTGGCTGTGATGTCAGCTCTCAGCCCCATACAATGCCTTTGTGGTGAATGCTTATGAGCCTTTGACACTGAAAATCTCTAACGAGAATTGAGAGCAATAGGAGATAAAATTTAAAAACAGGAAGTATCCTATGTTAGTTAGGTTAAGACCATGAACATGCCAATGTTTTATCATTATTAACCTGCAAAAAAGGGGCAAGTTTGTGTCTTAACCAAATGGGATCAAATCCTGCCTGTTCAGTTCTAAGTAATCTGCGTTAAGAGAAGAGAGTGATTGAGAACAGCATCTGTAGGCAGTCATGGCTTGCCTCTTCCCACAACCACATCAAAATTACAGCTAAAATATAGAACGACCATCACTCAGAATGGTCAAAAATCAAGTTGAATAGAAGTCTGACAACTATGGAATTAAAGAAACCACATCCATCCAGACAGAGCCAGCAAGCTGGTGCCCTGAGACGCCATCAGCCTGGCTAACACTGTATGACCCACATTGGAGATTCCCAGAGACTCTGTCCCACCCAACTTATGGGCCCACCAAAGCTCCTTTTCCATATGATTGGCTGGTCTTCACTCATGCTTCACAAATTCCTAAATCCTATCAAACAAGCAACAGATGGCTTCAATGAGCCCCCAGCTCCCATACCTCTCGCTAAGTGGCCTCAGGCCAAGCAGTAGCAGTGGCCAACAGCTTGGCTTCACCTGGGAATCTCTAAGCACAGCACAAGTAGCAGCCATCTCAGATTGTTTTATAGCTCAGGCAGGGTGCCCCAGGCAAAACACAGGTGGGGACTGACCTTGGCCTGCACCACCCGGGAAACCCCAGGGCCAGTGCACTCAGTGGACAGCTACAAGACCACGTGGGAGCACCACCACCCTGCCCCTGCGCAGCTGATCCTCCACAGAGAGCAAAGATTGGTGGTCAGTGGTCACAGCCAGTCCTTGCAGCTGGCTGGCCTGGGTAAAACCCTTCCATTTATCTGCCGACAGCAACCAAGCCTCAACCATAAGAGGAGGGTGCATTCAGCCCACACAAAGGGCGCACCTTGAGTACCCAGCTTCAGTGATAGGGGAGGCTGTGCCACTGGACCCTACTGGACACCTACTATATCAGGCCACTCTACCAAGACACAGAGTCAAAGCAGCTCTACCTAATACATAGAAACAAATGCATGAAGGCTGCCAAAATGAGGAGTCAAGGAAACATGGCCCAAATGAAAGAACAGATCAAAGCTCCAGAAAAAAGAGCTAAACAAAATGGAGATAAGCAATCTCTCAGATGCAGAGTTCAAAACACTGGTTATAAGGATGCTTAAGGAACTTAGTGAGGACCTGAACAACATAGAAAAGATCTAGTCAGAAACGAAGGATACACTAATTGAAATAAAGAACAAATTAAAGGGAAATAACAGTAGAGTGGATAAAGCTGAGAATCAAATCTATGATATGGAACATAAGGAAGCAAAAAGCAACCAATCAGAACAATAAGAAGAAAAAGGAATTCCCCCCCCCAAAAAAAAAGAATAGTATAAACAGACTCAGAGACAACTTCAAGCAGTCAAACATTTGCATGACAGAGATGCCAGAAGGAGAAGAGAAAAGGCAAGGAATTGGAAATCTATTTGAAAAAAATAATGAAAGAAAAATTCCCTAATTTGGTAAAGGAAATAGACAAGAAAGTCCAGGAAGCACAGAGAATCCCAAACAAGATGGGTGCAAAGAGGCCCACTCCAAGACACATCATAATTAAAATGCCAAAGGTTAAAGATAAAGAGAGAATCTTAAAAGCAGCAAGAGAAAAGCAGATAGTTACCTATAAGGGAGCTCCCATAAAACTGTCAGCTGAGTTCTCAAAAGAAACTTTGCAGGCTAGAAGGGATTGGCAAGAAATATTCAGTCATGAAAAGCAGAAGAGACCTACAGCCAAGACTGCTCTACCGAGCAAAGACATAATTTAGAATCAAAGGGCAGATCAAGCACTTCCTAGACAAGAAAAAATTAAGGATATTTGTTATCACCAAATTGTTATTGTATGAAATTTTAAAGGGACTTACTTATTTAAGAAAAAGAATATCAAAACTATGAACAATAAAATGACAATAAATACAAATCTATAAATAATTGAATCTAAAAAAAAAAAAAACCTAAGCAAACAAGAAAAACAGAGACAGAATCATGGATATGGAGAGCATTTTGATGGTTGCCAGATGATGGGGGAATGGGTGAAGAGGTGAGGGGATTAAGAAGTACAAGTAGTTTGCTGCAGAAAGCTATGTGGATGTCAAGTACAGTATAGGGAATGGAGAAGCCAAAGAACTTATACAACCCATGGACATGGACAGTGGTGGGGGGATTGCTTGAGGGAGTGGGGGGGGTGCTGGGTGGAGGGGGACATAATGGAAGAAATTGGGACAACTGTAATAGCATAATCAATAAAGTATAATTAAAAAATAAAAATTTCCCTACCATAAAAAGAAAAGAAAATAGCAAATAATTTTAGAACTTCTGTATTTTATTTGGAATATATCACATACTGTCTTTAGGCAGGAGATTACCTTCCTAACGAGGTTTGGTGCTTAGAATGGTATTCAGATTCGTTGGCCCTCCCTGAGTACACACAGGAATGAGGCTGCAGAGCACACGGGTGACTGGGAAACCCAGGCTCCAAACATTTAGCCAGGAAGAAGCCACACATGTGCAACAGAGAGTTGAGAAATTAGTAACTATAGACACCAGCCAGACCTTGGATGGGGAATGAGTCCCCAGTCATTTCACCACGGCCTGCATTTGTACAGCAATCGGTACTTCTCTAAGTCAACGTGGATTCAGATTTTTAATCTTTCTTGGTGCAGGTGGAACAAGCAACCAAGCTCTGTAGCTGTTCATGATCAAAAAGTCAGGAGGTGGATTGGTGACGAGGGAAAAGGTGAGTGATCGGGTCCTGTTTTTTACTTGCCCTCTCCACACCGTCCCAACTGCCTTCTGCCTTTGCCCGCTGTCCTGTGCTGATATCTCTGTAAAGCAAGACTTAGGAAACCAGCTCTCTCCTCAGTCACTTCCCGGAAAGCTTGCCTGCGCCCACGAGTCTGCAGGCTGGGTGTGCAGTACAGGAACAGAGCCACAGTCTCGGTCAGTGTGCACCGTGGCGTGCACATTACCCAGATGTTCCAGTTGCCCTTCTAGTAGGAATTTGTGGACGGACAAGCAAAGCTGAGTGCTCAGAGCCCATTCACGGATGGAGAGGCAGAGGCCCAGTCTTCAGCAACAACAACAGATTGGGACCATTATATGTTTAGATGCTTCAATGGAATTTTTTAAGAAAATCCAGGGAGATACTAGAGTTTCCATCGTGCTGGGCTAGGAGCCAAGAGCCCCAGACCTTGCTAAAACACTTCCTTGCTGTGTGAGTTTGCATTAAATCATTTCACTTCTGTCCGCCTTTACTACGTCATCTGCAAAACAAGGAAATGGAGTGCGATGAATCCAGGAGCGGTTCTCCAGGTGGGGTTCGTGGACTTCCTACCTTGGAGTGGCCTCCAGGGGTTGATAGGAAGCAGGGTTTTGACTCAGCATCCCTGCGGGCACCTCTTATTTAAGGGCATTAAATTCTGAGGATCCCTAGATTATGGTTTCTTCCAGTTTTTGCATTTTAAGTCTTGTTTTGAGGTTGGAATTGATTTAAATGGAAGTTGAGACCGAAATAAATGTATCCTTCAAATTCTTGGGTAATTGAATAGGGTCTCTGGTTTGTAAGGGTCATGTATCAATGTCTGTATATTAGAATTAAGTGGGATATATGTGTGATTCCCTGAAAGATTAGCTAGAATGAAGGCCAAGGACTTTGAAGTCATATTTTTAAGAAAGAGGAGAAATCAAGCATTTGTTGCATGATGCAGTGAATTTGTAACCATGCTCACCGAGCCTCTATTTCTGGAAGACATGTATTAGCTCTGAGCTACCGTAAGTCTCTCCTAGAGGTACATTACTCAACTTGCAAACACCAGTTCTCTGAAACCCAGCACGAAGTCATGGGGTGTTAAAAGCATTTGACCATTTTATTCAAAATCAGTCAGTGAGTGTTGGGCCCCCTTAAACACAAGAGCTAAGACATCTATGCAAAATGAACGTGTCAATTTTACCATCGAGCTTCCATAAGGGTCAGAACTTCTAAAACATTTCAGGTTAAAAATTTCTTAAGCAAACTAGATATCAGTGTGTGTATATGTATTATATACATGCATGTATTTTCTGTGTATTCAAGTTAAAGTTGCTATGAAGTGCGTAATGACCACAGTTCACGAGTCCTTCATACTACTTTGCTTAACAGGTACATGGCGCTTGGTAAGCGACAATCATTCTGAGCTTCTCTGTCCTCAGCCGTAAGTTGGAAGTAATAGGGATAATGTTGAGTATTGTGTAGGACTATCGTGAAGAATAAATGTGATATTTGGTTTCAAAAGCACCGAACATTTTAATATTTACTTTCTATATTGTAATATTGAAACTTCCATAATTATGCCAGCATAAATTCTTACATTTATGTCTTTATTTACTGAATAAACATGGATTTTCACTACTTATTATTTTTACTTCCGACATAGCTCCTGCTCAGAACTCTAACTGGACCATGAATAACGTGGTGTTTTCATAGATTTATCTGGAGATACTGGCCATGATGAACCAGAGTACAGAAACATGAGAAGTAGGCAGAGCAATCGGGAGTCTTCTGTAGGAAGTCAGGTAGAATGATTTACACTAAAATGATACATGTTGAAATAGAAAAGCAAAAAAAAAAAAAAAAAAAAAGAAGTGAGACCATGCGAGATTCCTGACACATTTACTTAAAAACACAATTTTAAACTAAACAATTCTTTTAAATCAGATGAGACTAAAACGTCTTATTCAGCTCTGACATTTTCATTTTGCTTCAAATGCTCAGAAGGGACGTACCTTTCCTTGACTCAACCAAATATTTGTTGAATGCATAATACGGGGAATGTCTGAGCAGTCTGGGGTCCGGTGGCGAACAGCAAAGACTGAATGCACGCAACTTACGTTCTAGTTGGAGGACAAAGTATATAAACAGCAAACCTAATTAATAAGTACATTTCCTACTATGTCTGATAGAGAACAAATGCAGGTGGACGAGAAAAGGGAAGGACAGGACGCTGAGGACTACTTTTTGGGTCAGTCAGACTGGTCAGTATGGACCTCACAGAGAAGGTGACGCTGAGCCAAGGAAAGAGAGGGAACCCCATAGACATTTGGGGGGAGAATATTCCAGAAAGAAGGAATAACGAATGCAAAGGCCCTCACCTCCCTGGCATGCTGGATATGGTCACCATGGCCAGAGATTTAGAAGCTTGTTTTCAACGTCTGCCTGAAGTAATTAGCATTTATGCGAGTGTTCGATGCTTAACCCTAGCTGTGCTGTTTGTGTATCACACGGTGCTCTACAAAGCGGCTTTGACCCTTTGGGGAATAGTAATATATAGGTACGGATAAGGAGATGAATCTAAATAGGGTTATAAAGCATGTGGAACAGTACTCTTCACAGCTGATGTCAGCTAGCATTATTATTATTAATATTTTATTAATATCATTGATTTTTGCATGCAGATTTCATTTCTCTGCTGTTCTGGGAAGTTTTCCTAAAACTTCTTGGCCCGTTTTTAAATTTATGCCACCCTCATATTGCAGAAAGGATTTCAGGGTACTTACAAGAGAACATAAAATATGACAAACCCACTCCTCCAACCACCAAAGAGGCAAAACCGAATTGCAACAAGAAATGAGGCTTAACATGCACTTTCCACATCCCAGTTTTCCCCTAGGCTGACTAGGGACCATCAAAAAGAACAAAGTTCATCACTTAATTGACAGTGTCTATGAGATTTTTTAAAAGCCAGATATACAGAAGGTGTATAACTATTCTTGTAACAAGACCAGACATGCATTTTTCCCGGGGGGCTCTCACAAAAGAATATGATGTGATAAAGTAACCTTTTTTTACAGCATTCTTGCCTAAGATATGAATAAACAGGAAACAAGAGTTTCAGAGGAAAGGCAGTTGAAGTTGAGACTTCACCCAATTACCTTGAGCACTTCTGGGGAGGACACCAGACACACATAAAGTCATGTTTCAGCAAAAAAGAACCTCATTTTCTCACTTAGGATGGCGCTTAACTGCATGTTTACAAACTCCACCAATTCCATTCTGTCCCTAACTCCACAGTAAGATACTGAATTCAAACCAGGGAGTCCTGGATGACATCCCTGGTTTTGTTCGTTGCACATCTTTGTAAGAATTCTGGAGCACAAGAGACTGGGACGGTCAGGCCTCTGAGTCTGACCAGCACGGAGCCTGGCAGCGTGGAGAACATTAGCACCAGCTTCACACTGGGAGGCTCGGTTGTCCCACTGTCCAGTTTTACCAAACTTGCTGCATCGGGGGTTGTGTGAAATACTAGGTATCATCCTTGTACTGCACAGAAAGGAACAGCACATTAACCCATCAGAATAACCAGAGTAACCGGAATTCAAGACAGCATTACGATAAAAATCACAACTGAAGACCCTCCCATCCACTGATAGTGCTCTTAAAAATTGTTTTGAGGTAGCAAAAAAATGCTCCAATGGCGACCTGGTATGCCTTTGACATGATGCTCGTTACCCACCCCCATGATCTATCTTGGCCTCACTCTCATCTCCTAATCATCGCGTCTTGTGTCAGATTTACATGCAAATCTCTACTCCTGGACCATAAGGCCATCGGTGACCCTGTGGCACAGGTGAGGTAATAGTGAAAGAACGAGCGGGACACTCGGAAGAGCCCGATTTCCGGTGGGGGCGCGGAAACACGTAACGAATAGTACGCAGCTCTGTGAGCCCTGGGGGAGGAAGAGACGTGCCTGAGCGCTGGTCACAGATCTGGGTTATGAGGAGCGACGCGGAGATCTTCACCCTCTGACCGCTGACTGTCACTTGTGACGTGTGGCACCACTGCAAACCGGTGAAGGGCAGCCACCGCCCGGCGCTTTGCAACACTGAACAAGAAAGCCTCGTTGTCACGTCAGGTTGTAAATAAACGTGATTGGCTCAGAGATGTAAAGGCATTAGGTAAACATAATTAGGAAATGCTTCCTTACCCACTGATTCGCTATTTTGTTCTTTAAAAAATATATATATTTACTTTTAGAGAGAGGGGAAGGAGAAAGGGGAAGAGAAACATCAATGTGTGGTTGCCTCTCATGCGCCCCCTGCTGGGAACCTGGCTTGAAACCCAGTCATGTGCCCTGACTGGGAATTGAACTGGCGCCCCTTTGGTTCATGGGCTGGCACTCAATCCACTGAGCCACACCAGCCAGCACTATTTTGTCCCTGCCCAGTCAGAGGTACTTTCTGGTTAGTGCTGGGCCTCCGTGATATGGTCTGAGCAGCACGTCTTTGAAGACAGTTGCCCATTGTGGCTGAGTTATGATCAGGTTACTCTAATCCCGGCTGCTCATACTTGAAGCTTCATCTGAGCATGCTGAGCCAACGTGCATTCCAGTGAACTGCTGCGGGAGGCTGTGAGCGCGGTGGAGGAGCGGAGCTTTGAAGTCAGGGATGCCCAGCTGTAATCCTACCCTTGACGCTGGTACCGTTTCCCCTGTGTGTAGCTCCTTGACGTCGGAGCCCAGGTGTGTGCTGGGGGTAATGACACCTTCCTCACAGTGTGGCCGAAAGCAGGACTTCCTCCCTGGAAGGTGCTCTCTGGGTAAATGTTAACCCCTTCCCTCCATGACCCTGTTCTGACATAATGATGACTGTGAGTGTGAACATTTAGACCTCTGCTTCTTAGGAATTGCCTGCAGCACTTACTACTTCTGGTGCTGAGGGATGTGGCCGGCCCCGCCCAGCAGACCCATCAGCAGCCGGGGAGCTCGCCTCCTTTTGTTGGTCGGGGGTCACGGAGAATGGAATCCATGGAGAATGGGGAAGGGGCTACTCTGCACTGCAGGTGGGCTACACCTGTGCTGGGCTGCTCGCCCTTCTGCCACTCTGCCCTGTCACCTCCTGGTGGACTGGAGACACATTTCCTTGGCTGCTTGGGCTTCCATGATGAGGGTTTCTCTGAGGGTGTCACCCATGGCTTAGCCCAGCTAAGCAAAGACGGGACCTTGTGTAAGAGGAGTCAGAAACCTGCCCCATCCTGCCACCGACTAGGGGTGTGACCCAAGGCAAGGGAGGAGGGACAAAAACTATATATATGGCATGCTTCTCATGCACCTTGTTATGGGCTACACTTGGTGTCGTTACTTAACAAGAGGTTCATGAAGCAGACATTCTTACACCTTTTCCTAGGGAAGAAATCAAGGCTTCTCCGCCCTAAGTCACCTGCTCGTACACTTGGCCTCCCCAGTGGAGCCCAGCGTTGTCTGGCCTCACGGCCCCGCCTCTCTGGCCACCGAAGGCTGCCTCTGTGATGTAACTGAGCCTTTCTTTCTTCTGCAAGATGGACGCCCTCTAAGTTTCTCCTGCACTCTCAAATCCTGCCCTGTCATTTTTGTCCTCTTTCCTCCAAGTGCAGGAATATAAATAAAGCTCGCTGATCTTTTCATGGACATAAGAAGACTTCCCGCAATAAACGTCCTCCCGTTTGACTTGTAAATGTGGAGAATGCAGAAGGAGGTCAGCGCCCACGGCTGGGGCTAAAGAGTCGAGATCGAGGCGTGCCTCCCTGGGTGGAGGTGTCATTTTGCAGTGGACAGCTGTTTAAGTTCTAAATATTCTCACCGTTTTATTTGTCAAAATTCTGATTATACAACAGAACGCAGATGAAACAAGTCAGAATTCACGCTGTGTTGAAAGGAGAGATGCAACCCGTCGCCTCAAGCCCCACGGGGGACGGCGTTGGAGACGTGTTCCGGCTGAAGGAGCCAGGAGCGCAGGGGAGGGAGATGAAAGCCCCCACGTCGGCAGCTTCACGCCGCCGCAGTCCCCCTGGGTTGGCGCCGCAGCCGGCACAGCACTCTCTCACACTTAGCTTCCCTCACCTGTCACCGCGCACATTTTTTTTTTAAAGATGTGAGTCTCACCCTGAGTTAAAAAAATTTTTTTTTTCTAACTTTCTTCAGTATCGTAATGCTTTATTTCTTTCCTCTGCTGAATAGCGAGGCCAGTTCTGGGGAGGTTTTGCAGGGCTGTGCTGAACTCGACTGGCATACCCTTCGAGTTTTCTGTTTAATGGCTACCTCTGCCTCAGACGAGATCGGGAAGCCTCCTCGGAGTCACCGAGGAAGGCTGCATCTGGTTGGGACTTATTATTTCCGTTCTTTGCTCTTCGTGCATCTGTAAGAGCAATAGGAGGCAGCCACTCTTGTCTTTTCTCCTATGACGACCCAGCCTGCACTTTTGTGAAACACGTTAGAATTTGCATTTTGCTTGAGTTCATGGTATGGTAATGTTGCAAGCTGCTGGGAATTGATGGTATTTAAAAGCGAGACAGCGGCGCTTCCTCAGGTACTCCGTAGGCAGGAGAGGCGGGTCCACGTGGAACCGGCGTGCAGGTGAGGTGACAGGGGTGTGGGCGCAGGTTGCGGCCTCAGCGGCAGATGCTCTGTGAAAATGCCACTGGCCCCTTCCCTGCAGCTCCTTTAACGGCACTATTTACAACACATTCTTGCTGACTCACTTTATGGACCATTTTTTTTTTTTTTGCAGATGGAAAATTCACGTTGCGATTCTGCATTGCGGGTTTTACAGCCACCTGAACCTCCCTGGATGTTCCTGTCACGTGCATTGTGAACTCTGGGTGAGAACACATGACTCAACTATCCCCTGGAAATGGAATTGGGGTACCCTTCCACCCCTTCCAAATGTTGCAATTAATCAGCCCTGCAAATACCTGTGGGGTGCGTGCTATGGGCAAGGGTTGAACTCCTGCAGATGCTTCGGGGGGGAATTTGATTTCCCGGCAGCCACCCCCACCCCCCACCCCGCAAGTGCTGACCTAAATAAACACTCCAACACCTGGTGCTTAAAAAAGGAAGGCTCATTCAAAGAGTGTGTGAACAAAAAGGACAGGGTGAGAAAGGCAGCGACTGCTCTCCTCACCGTCCGTTCATGTGGCGGATGTGGGATGCAGGAGGAGCCTAGAGCCTGGCGTGTCCCAGGCAGACGTGGTGAGCGAGTCACGTGAGGTCCTGACCTCTCTTCTCATATCTAACTCTGGCGCTGGGCTCCCACACCCATTTGCTTTGTTTATTTTTATTTTTTTTCAATAAAGCCAAGAGACGTCCGTTCAGATCTCAGAGCAAGGCCTGAACCAAGACCCATGTGCCCCACCGCAGCCCCGGCCCAGAGCAGGGCTCAGTTCTCCGGGGCTCTGCTTCGTTCGGCTAAGCCGTGGTCAGGAACACTGCAAAGTGAACATTCGGGGGACCCTGCTCCCTTCTCAGTGGGTGAGAAAGGACGGAGGACTCCCACGCAAGGGTGCGCCGTGCACAGCTCGTTTGTTCAGAGAAGGGCGTTGAGACCTAGAACATCCCTCCCCACATGCCCTGTCCAAACCACTGGAGCATCCAGTGAGGGTCACACACAGCATCGTCTGCGGAGGCAAGTCCCCGCCAGGCAGGCTGCCGTCGCTCTGCGCTTTCCCTGTAAAGCCACGGTCAACTCATGGCAACCGGAACTTTAAAACTAGCCTGTTTGTTCTAAGGGTGGCTGACCCTCGGTCTATGGCTTGTCTGATGGATTCCCTTCTAACTTGCTTGTCATGGGGTTTTAAAATTTACCAAGAATGTTTCATGTAACAACCACAACAATAGGTAACATGGAGTGGGACCTCAGGGTGTGGGCCAAGCACGGTTCTAGGCATTTTATGAGCATCTCCTCATCGAATCACGAGGGCAGCCCTCAGGGGAAAAGCTGTAGTGGTCCGATCCCTTAAGTCCAATCTTGGCGCCGTGGTCTCCCAGCTGTGTGGTCGAGGGGCCTCGTGGTGCCAGGGTTTCCTTGAGCTCCCCACGGCCACCGTGCACGTTAATGACAACTTCCCTCCCTTACTAATGTGGAAACAGTCGGAGATGTTAGAGCAGCAGCCTGGACCCAAATCCGACCCTCGGAAAGAAACTACCCCGTCCTTCCACCTGCTCCCTGAATTCAACTGCAAACAGCTGGTCAGAGCCACAGTTCTCACCAGACCGCTGCACGGGTGTCTGGGGGCCCCCTGGCATTCACATCTGAGCAAACTCCCAGCCTCCGACCTGGCTCATTCGCGACAAGGCAGCCAGGGATCTTCTTAGAAACATATCTCATCATCTGTCTTGTTCTCCTTAATACCTTTAATGGCTTTTCCATTGCTTTGGGGATGAAAATAAAATCCTTATCATGACCTATAGTGAAAGATCTGATCTACAGCCTGCCTGCTTGGCCAGACGGACCTCTCAACACTTTGCCTCTTATTCTCCAGTCGAGTTAAGAAAGGTTGGAAAGGGAGGCTTTTACCATCTGAACCGCCTTCCAAGGATAACGCCCAGCGCAGAAACCAGTAGACACGGCCATCTCTTCCTGGGCACTCCTTCCACACTGCCTCTCAGACTGTCCCCAGATGCAATGTGCACACGTGCCCCGGCCGCTGTAAATGGGTTGCTTGGGACAGAGAGGGCACGTTCCCGCAAAGTCACCGTCACAAAAGTTAGTCAGGTTCCAAGGCCCTACAAGCCTCCTTGGCCTACAAGGCAGCAAAGCTCCGTGGCTAAAGGTGCTGCGGCTTTCCCTTCAACGAAACAGCCAGTGTTCGGTGAGCACGTGCGTGTAGCACGCCAGGGGAGGTTTTCCGCATGGGTATACGGGTATACGGTAGCTTCCCCTCCCCACAAATGTATGGAGTAGGTATTATTATAATCCCCACTGTACAGATAAAGGACATAAGACACACAGCGGATATAAGCTAGGAAAAAATTCAAGCTGAGATAAACTACAATGACCATTTTTATAAGAAAAATCATGTTCAGACAGCTTTCGGTCAGGATGACAGAGTAGGTGAACACTGTGTGATCCTCCTCCCAAGAAAAATCAGATTCCTAGGTCTCCTGCTTGTACCCTTCACATTAGTAAGAGAGAGGGGAAGGGAGGGAGAGAGAGAGGGAAGCATCGATGTGAAAGAGAAACAGGGATCAGATGCCTCTCATACACGCCCTGACTGGGGCCTGAACCCACAACTCAGGCGTGTGCCCTGACTGGGAATTGAACCAGTGACCTTTCTCTTTACCAGACAACGCCCAACGAACTGAGCCACACCAGTCAAGGCCCAAGTCTGATTTTTCAGGATATTTTTTGCTCCCTATTTCCTTGAAAAGCAAAATACATATATATGTGTGTGTGAATATATATACATATATTTATACACACACACATACATAATCATTTCCTAATTGAGAATTCAATGCTTGTTTCTCAGCCTTTGCAAATTCTCCCATAACTCTGACAATGCAATAGGCCCTGCATTCAGTTGATTGACATTTCACTTCTCTCGGTGCAAACTTAGGGTAAGCAACCCACCACCCTGACCCACCTGTTCAGCGGTTTCTGTTAGCGTCTGCTTCGGTGCGAAGCGGCGCGTCCACAGACCTGAGCCACAGCAGGCACCGCGGGCTTCCTTACGGCGACCCCGCTCAGGACAGAGCCTCTCGGGGTGCGGAAACACTGCCGTCCTAGCCGCCTAGCACTTGTCTAGTTCCTTCTTCTGCCGGGCAGGGTTTGCTCCCTACAGTGTGCTGCTACATCCCTGTTCAGCTTCTTATTTTTTAGAGGCTTATGCAGATTCTGCGTGTTGAAAAAGATCAGCTCGCAAGTTATTAATATTTGAGCAACTGCGAAAAATTAAGCTGAAATTCCAGACAGCATCACTGATTCATTTTCATCTACTGCCTCTGTTGTTTCACACTTTGGGGAATATTTGGCCGGAGTCTCTTTGATTTGGGAGAATTATTAAAAAGTGTTTGTATTGCCGACAATGATTTTCAATAACAGGTCAGCAAATAGAGGGATTTAAATATATGTTTTATTGAAAGCTTAAAAATATCTTGGATTCAAAGGGATGTGCTAACCTAAAACTATAAGGCCTTGCAAAAACAGAATTGTTTATTAGTTGTGAATTAATGCAAGTGAGGTGGATAATTAAGCATTGCGTACGCACTTGATATTCTCAATGCAGACTGTAACCAGAGAACATGTCATCCACTTTTTTCATTCCATCCCCTGCCCTATTTTTTCTAGAACACTGAGGCCCCTGTACCAACCTGGTGCGCTTTCCTTCAAATGAATATTGGAAATGTATCATAACACCCCCCAAAAAAGATGTTACACGGGTTTTAAAATAGAGTTGATACCTATAAACATAGGTGATAAAAGGAATGAATATTAAAGCATGTTCTTCAAATCTTCATAATGAGCTTAATACCCTTGAAAATATCAAAATGCTGAACAGCCACTATGGCCCAGGGCCCTCCCAGGCACCGCACCAGCAAACCAGCTTCTGTTTAATGCTGTGCCGACGATTCGGCCCGCGGTCACGGGAGGTGGCGTTGGCAGGGGGCAGGCGCAGAGTGCTGACTGCGACCAGTGCAGGTGGGTTTCAGTGTTTTAACTCGCCCGGGGTCTGGAGTGGTCCACACCTGCTTACCCAGGTCCTGACCTCCGAGTGAAATCAGCTGGTAACATGCAGCCTAGGGAACCCGCCCCTGCGCCTGGTCTCAGATGCCATGTTTGCGCTGCTGTCTGAGAGCCTCGTTCTCTGACAGCATGTCTCACCCTGCTTCATCGAGGGAACCCCCCGACACGCCGCTACCCCGAACGCCTCTTCATCCCGACAGCCCTCTCCTCACTGCTTTGGTGAACGGAGTATCTCAGAGCATAGACAGGAGTTTAGACTTTGCGTAATATATCCACTCTGGTGCGCTCTGGTCTCCGAGCCCTTGTTTCCTTCTTTCTTCTGCCAACCGCTTTGGCAGCTCTCGCCTTTCAGCCTCACTTACTGGGGCCATGGTTTCCTGCAAGCCCATTCCCGTTTTATCCGATGTTAAATCCTGTATCCCTGGGGAATGGTCCCACATCTACATCCTCGCATCTGTAGCCTTGAACTCTGCCTCCCTTGACCCAGCACCCTTGATACCTGCTTCCAGACATCCTCTCCCTTCTCGAACATGTTGACTGGGTCCGGCCCCTCCTTTCAGAGCCCTCTCCTCCCTCAGCACTTAGATCGAGGACTTTTCCAGCCGGTTTACCTTCGACTGGGTGTGACTTTAACCCTGATTGTTATTCTGGAGGCCCGGGCAGATCAGGAGGGTGCAGGCACCCCCTCACTGTGTGGGCACGGGCCTCACTGAGCATCGAGCAGTGGCAGGGGGCCACCCCGACAGAAAACAGTGGCCACTTGGGCAGACCCAGGGCTTTCCCAGAACCTGGCCATGGGAGATTTTCAAGCGCACCCTCTATTTCAGGATCCTGTTCTGCCCCAGTTAATGTCGTAAACTTGGCATAGCAGACTTGCTTAGGTTGAGAATTCAGGCTCACTTCCTCCAGAGACCTTTTCCGACTCATCAAGACGGGTTAGGTGGCCCTATTCTGTGCCTCCGCGGCTCCCTGTGACCTTCCTGACTTTGGGGCAGTTTACCACCTCTTTACCTTTCCGTTCCCTACTCTCCACCCGTCCCCGAGGTGGGCATGGCATTTGGAAACACAGTCACATGAAAGCCATAGGTACACGGTAGAACACCCTACTTTCAGATTTGGGAAGGTTAAATCAATAAGCCACGTGAAAGTGATTCAGTAAGTGGTAGTTATTATCTCGGTTGGAGTTAGAGAGAAAAACAGTCCGGGGGAGTGAGGGGGAAGAATATGTAATGGGCAGCTGGCGATTTCTAAGTGGGGCGTTTTATCATGGTTATGTTCTCCATGAAAAATGCAAAGGATTTAGAACATTTAATCTTTTTAAACAAATTTCATATCCTAATGTCATTAGTAGAGATATTAGTAGCATAAAAACATTTCAACTTTATAATCTACCATGGAAATGAAAACCATAAATAATACTGTAGGAACGTAATAATCTGGCCATGATTATTGTTAATTTATTTTCCAATTATTATTTAGTTCTACTTAATGGCTGATCCACCTCCCAAGTATTGAGATAACACCTTCAACCACTGTATGTTTTATGAACTCATCAATTCTACCATATATGCAAACATTTATTATTGTTTTTGCAAATAAAAAATAGTTCTGTGGTTATAGCTCGAAGGTGTGAAAGGAAAGTCAAAGTCTAAATACTTTACCGTAGGGATCACACAGCCCACCTACACCTGCTTTCCACGAGGAAAAGAAATCTTTACCAGAATCCAAGGGAAATAGGCAAATAGCAGCATTTGGATAAGATATCAGTGAAGGAAATCAGAAGCCAATGTTGTATGAAAGGTTGATAAAGCTTTGTTATGATTCTCAGGAACCTCTTAGGCTGTTTCCTTTCTCCATTGAGGGTGTTTGCTATTTGTTGTTATATCTTCTTAGTCACCCACCAGCGCTTCACACCCTTTACTTCCTACCTACTGCCAACATTTCCAGAAAAGTTCTGACGGAACAGTCCTCAGGGTGAATGAGGGCTTTATGGTGTGTCATATTGGTTAAGCTGAACTACATTTCCCAGAATTCTCTTTCCCAGATGTTTCCTGTTACAATGGGCCCAAGAGAGCTATGCTTTTGCAAGACCTGGAGGACAGAATTGAAATGGCGCTCTTCTGCCATTTACCACCCACTCTGTCAGCATGAGGCAGCAGCTGGGCCTGCTTCTGGGCGATCAAGTATTTGCAGACTTAAAATATTATAGTAAAAATCCAGAATACCCTGGGGTGGGTTGGTTGCTTTGAACCGTGCTAGAGGAGTTGAAGCAAGAGCTCAGAATGCTTTAAATTCCCATCTCAAGATCTGCCCAGAGGATGTGAAAGCTCTTAGGACTGCCCCGAGAAAAACTGATTTCCCGTCATAGCAGGACCAAGATTTCTGAAAAGCAAACCCAACGCCTAATCCTGTAAATGACTGAACTATAAGGAAAATTCAACTCCCAACCTCGAAGAGTCTTCTCTTAAAGTTATGACATCAACTGGGAAGGAACGAGACCCCGATACCTGGGATGGGATACAGGGACAGATTCCAATGACCCAACGACTTAACACCTTTTGAGCCTTCTTTGCCGGGGGAGCAGCCCTTCCTCTTCTGCCCGGGTGGGTTAGTCTTCCTTCTCCTGAAGAACCAGTAACGGCCCCTCTGGACAGAGCTGCCTGGCAAGGTATCGTTAGCATCATCCTCTGGACCTGTTCCAAATTTATAGCAAGACTCAAGTCTCAACAGGCCCCAGAGGGCAAGGGACAAATCGTGACCCGAGATAAAGCACAGTTGTCACCAAGAGAGTCCCAGGATCTGCTGGGTGAGTTTGACCAGTACATGAGTAGGAGCAGGTCTCACAGGTGTGGGGTCCAAGTACGGGGAATATAAAGTCGTACCAGGCCTAAAATACTGCTCCAGGTGCCCGAGGGGGAGATTCTAGATTTAGCGTTTTAAGTGGAAGAACTAGAAAGAAATGGCTCTAACTCTGTGTGTGTGTGTGGGGGGGGGGAGGGTTGGTGGAAATATGGATCAGAAATTGGCTATACCAAAGAAGTCAAAATGCCACAACTTTCTTGGAACGCTCAGGGAAGGCATGCAAAAGTATTTAAATATTCAAATGTTTTGTTTTGTTTAATTGAAGATCTGCTCCCCCCACCCCAGCCCCCCAGTTCAGAGAGGTTCGGAGACTATTTTTTCCACCACGGTATGAGAAGTAAATTTGCGAGGGGACCCCCTAGCTTCCTGGAAGAGCTTTTAAAAACATTTCTTTTCTGCAGTGAACCGACACAACCCCGGTAGCTGGTCTGCAGAAGAAGGTTGGGAAGGGCTCTCGTGGGACCTCCAGGGCCACTGATTTTATATTGGGGTTCACGGTGGGCGGGATGGGAGAAAAATCTATGGAAGGAACCACAAAAAAAAAAAAAAAAGCAATCATTTGCTAGAAGGGAAAAATCAAAACGGCATTTGGAGGGCATGTCTCCCTCTGAGAATGAAGGTACTATCCCCACCCCCCTCCTCAGAAGTGGTTTGGAGATACAGCTTTTCCAGACCTGAGGGTGGGAAGCCAGCTTTTCAGATCTGTAAACCGTAATGAAATGTGACCTACTTTGCGATATCATGGAAGCACTGTGATGACGTAAACAGTATTCGCAAAATCTCACGAAGGTAATAAATATTCACCGACATTTTTCAGTGGCAGTGAAGGGTGAGCCGCGCAGAGTCAGCCCAGCAGAGGCCCTGCGAGGGGACCGGGGCAGAGGACCAAGCGCGTTTTCCGCACGGCCTTGACCTGCGTGCAATTACGGGACATAAACGAGGCCGCCTGTCCTCACATCAGCTTCACAGTCACCTCCCAGGTGTGCTAATGTTAGCGCAGCAGTCGCGAACACAACTTATTTTTGTCATTTAACACTGGAAACGTTTACGTTTCAGACACCTTATGTTATGGGTGGCTAGAACATTCTGTCCTCAAACCAGGAGCACAGGTGTTCTCTCTTCAGCCCCTCTTTTCAGCGACAGGTCCCTCACTCGTGTCACTCAATTGTAGTCTCACTATGGTTACAACCACGGACTGCATGGCGGGGCTCTCGCTTGGAAAACAGTTCCACGCAGGACCACGAAATAAAACATCCAGCCCCCTTCTCCTTACTCTGTTCTTGAATCGACCAAACTATCCAAGCTCAGCAGCGCCTGGAAGTTTCTATTATTCGAGTACTCATCGTCCAAGGAGGCATTTCAAACCTTAGGACTGTATTTCCACCAAGGCGTCTGGAATTGTTCTTCAAGCCTCTTTACCATATTCCTTTGTATGTAACACCCCCAGGTATCTTTCTTTCTGCTTTGGTTCTGAGGGACACACTATTTTATTTGGTGAGTTGGTTTTGACTCCGAGAAATTTTTCTCAGCGGTCAGCTGCTGCACAGAAAGACGCATGAAAATCCCTCCTATTGGTTGGAAGGGAGGCAAGGGTGCACCCCTACGCTTCTCCCAGCAAACACGAAGGGTGGGCGGGGCTTCGGTCACCCGGCAAAGCGGGTTGGGAAGACCGACCTCCGCTTGGAGATATCGGAAGCGATTACTGTGGAATTCTGAGCATCCAGGTCATCTGAGCAGTTTGCAAATTCATGGGGTAACATTCTCAGCATGAAAAGTCCGAAACATGTTTTGAGATAGAAATCATTAGGAGCATTGTTTTCTGATACATTTCCCAGCTTATCCATGCTGAGCCATGTAAAAGAGGGAAAGAAACTACAAGGAAACGGCATTTGCCCCAGACCATGCTGGTACTTAGAATATTACAAGGACTAGAATATTAGGCCTAGCACAGAACGTGAGAGCCAGCTGCAGGCTCTACGGGGTCTAGCGCCTTATTGTCTGTCAGTTGCCTTTGCATTTATTTGAGAGACTAATTAGAATTGTAACTATTGCCCCGTAAAATACATGTAGCCTGGTGGCTTAACAGCTGAGCTCTTTTTAAAAAATATTAAACTTTTTTTTATTTACTGATTTTTTTTTTTTTGAGAGAGGGAGAGATCAATTTGTTGTTCCACTTATTTATGTACTCATTGGCTGTTTCTTGTATATGCCCTGACCTGTGATCGAACCCACAACCTTAGCATATCAGGATGATGGCCTAATAGCAGAAATCTTTGTATAAAGGAGTAGAAGAAGAAATGTTAGAGAAACAGTTTCCCGTCTTTTCTAATCAGCAGACTACAAAGGCAATGTAGCATTCAAAAATGAGTAAAAGAAAGATGGTATTTGCATAAAAGGAGAAAAAAGATATTTTGTCTCATTGAAATCCATTTGTTTGTCTATGATCTCAGTATTCACTTAGGAATTTACCGAGTCATAAGATATTCGTGAGCGACATAAATGCTCTTTTCTGTTGTAAATTAAGAGAAAGCTTGGTTCTGAACTTACAGGGCTCACTTATGTGACAACTGAATTGTGGTTAGATTCCCCTTTAGCAGCTGTGGATAATGAAAGCTATTTAGTGTGGTCCTTCAGAACACAATCCTTGATGACAAACACAGCAAACTATGAACTTCAACTCTGCTCCTTATACACAGTGTGATCTCGGGTACATTCTTCGTCTCTCCAGATCTTAGCTTTTCTTACCTGTAAAATGGGGCTAAAGCAACAGTTTCTATTCATAAAGTGACAGAAGAATAAAATAAAGAAATATATAGAAAATGCTTAGCACTGTGTCTGACACATAATGAAAGCTCAATAAGTATTTGCTGTTTTTAAAGTTGCAGGCTTATATAACCTTGCAACATTCTTAGCATGCTGATAGGATTTATCTTGGCACCTATTTATCTTAGGATTTAGTTCCATAATAGGCTGGTCTTTTAATGGAGCAAGGGCCCACAGTTTTGGATGCTGTAGGACTACGTAAGGGAATTTCAGATTGGGTCGAATTCGAAGGTCCCAGTGAGAGGAACGGGGCATAACGATAATCAGCTGGTAACTGAACAGCCTGAAACCAGGCAAAGGCAGCGAAGGGCTGCCTAGGCCAGCCTTCCTCTCCTGAGCAGGCAAGGAACTGGAGAGGCCAGAACGGAGCACAGGTAAAGGACAGGGTCTACAAGGGCATGTCACACAGAGAGATGCTACGTGGGGCCACGGGCATTAAGTTGGAATCAAAAGCCTGGAAGGGGAATCGTCCAGCAAGAGCTGAGGAATGAAAGCACATGCTGCAAATGGACCAAAGAACTAGCTGATGGACCACATCAGCTGAGCCACATCCAAGGACGAAAGGATGGTGAATCCATTTATTCATTCACCTACTACGTGCCAGGAGCCAGGTGAGTTAGGAGAATAATGCATTATATTCAGAGAGAGAGAGGAGGGGGCAGGGAGAGAGCGAGATGGAACTCTGAAGCATTTCTCAGTTTCTACTTGTTCATTCATTCAACAAATATTTATTTATGTGGGGCTATGTTCTAGACACCGGATACACAGCACTAAATAAAGACAACACCCCCTACCCCCATGGAGCTTGCATTCTAGCAGGAGAAAGATGCACACGAAACAAACATAAATAAATAAATAAAGTGGATCACAGGTGAGGCGGCCAGGGGCGCTCTGCAGGGTGGGGAACAGAGGTGTCGGGGGTGAGATTCTACTCCAGCATCCATCACACTATGCGGGTGTTCGGATAGGTGTGGAAAATGTATGTTTTAGGTTTGGGGCATTGTCTTACAATATTTAGCTTTTACTTAGCATTCTCTGGATACTTAAGATCTTTTCATTTTATA
The DNA here is from genome assembly GCA_004027475.1 of Anoura caudifer. NCBI lineage: Eukaryota > Metazoa > Chordata > Mammalia > Chiroptera > Phyllostomidae > Anoura > Anoura caudifer. The sequence goes on from PVKU01000001.1 coordinate 368,564, forward strand.
AATTTAAAAAATCATTAAATTTAATTTAGGATAAAGAAACAGATAAAAGGAGGTGTCTGAAGAACCTTAGAAATAATCTAACATAAACTTCTCAGTTTATAAATTTTCACACTGAGGCCTACAGAGTTGCTCCCCCCTCCCCCCTCCCCACCTCACATAACTAATTATCTGCCAAATTAGAACGAAAACAAAGCTCCCTGTTCAGCTGCACCAGCTCAGCAACTGCAAGGTGTCGGCTCCAACTAACCCTCCCATGATGCGTTCCTGCTTCGGGAGCAGAGAGCTCAGAACCCGGGCGGGGGGCCCTCCCTCCTCACGCCCCCAGAGCTGATCCCAGGGCCGCAGCTGTCGCCCTACCCCCGACGTCTCACTGAGTGACGCTGTGGTCTTTGGCTTTGCCGCCCGGAAGGGTGAATGTGACTCTGAGCGTGTGCTGTCTAATGGCATATTCTCCATTTTGTCTTTTTTTTTTTTTTCTTTTAAAGATTTTACTCATTTATTTCTAGAGAGAGGGGGAGGGAGAGAGAAAGAGAGGGAAAGAAACATCTATGTGTGGCTGCCTCTCGCACGCCCCCTACTGGGGACCTGGCCCAGGCATGTGCCCTGACTGGGAATTGAACCAGTGACCGTTTGGTTCACAGGCTGGCGCTCAACCCACTGAGCTACACCAGCCTGGGTTCCATTTTGTCTTTGAAATACTGAAACTGGCATACAAAAAAAAAAAAAAAAACAAAATAAAACAAAAAAACCCCATATGTCTATGTTGGCGGCATTTACATAAAAGATATTGAAATGGTATTACGGGTCTGTTTTGGATGTCGCAAACCTGTTCCGCAGGTTTGATCAGCCTTCTTGGCGAGCTTCTGTATTTTGTTTTAGAGCACTGCATGCTTTTCTTTGTGCTCGGGGCGTAGCCGCCGCCGGGGACCTGTTTTATTCCCATGCGTGCTATGTAGGGCCCGGCGAGCCTCGGCGTGGACGTGTGTAACCACAAGGGACGCGGAGGAGGAACTCAGCGGCTCCCAGCGGGAGCCTTGGTAACCAGAGGGGCGCCCGCCTGGCTCAGGGGGGCCTGGCGAGTGCTGGTTGCCGGAAGGTAACAAGAACCCCCCAGGGGGAAGTAAGTGTTCTCCTGAGCATCAGGGCTTCTGAATCGGGAGTAGCATCTGTCTGGACAGCAGGCGTAAACACTGTGGGGTGTGGATGCAGATCCGAGGAGACCAGACAGGCGAACTTGAGAGGAGAAGGCCGCGCACAGGCCGCCCGTGCGAACTCTCGGGGCGCTTCCCTCCTGAACTGGAGGTGAGGCAGGCATCCCCTATCCCGGGGCTGCTGGCGGCGGCCACGGGGTTCGCTCTCAAGTTCTGTCACCTGCATAGGACTCTCGGGAACCTCACGGAGACCAGGGATTACCACAAGGCTTCGGTGTAGGTTTCGGCACTGCGGTCAAGGTCACTGCCAGGATTGTACGAAGAGGGCACCGAGACACACTTCAGTCTACGTTGCCTGTGACCTCCGTGGAGAACAACAGGCGGACACTTATACCACAGCCAGTCAGCAAACCTAATTTTTATTACAGGATTTCCTTTCTGTTCTCTTATTCTTTTTGCTACATTATATGAACGGATTTCAGAAATATTTTTGCTCATGGATCAGCAATGTACCTCAAGTACAACTCTTAGTAAGTATCTACAAAAACGCTTTTTGTTTTTCTGTATGCAGTTATTAGACATTTTTCTTAGGAAATATTTAAATGATACTTTTTTTTTTAAATGATGAGTGTAGACTTAAACTTACACTAGTGTTCTTAAAGGAGAGATTGAAACTCATATTCCAACTATGTTTGAGAAGACTGACATACTTTATGTTTCTTAATTATCTTTAAAGTTCCCCATTGCATTTCTGTTGAAAAGACTCAATTTACTCTCTGCCGATGAAGGAATAAAAGAACCCCCCAGACAAGTGCTCCTCCGGATGAGAAAGTATTTCATCCCTCTGTGCTGTCAGAATATAAAACTTGCACGCAAAGGGCATTTTTAACCTCCTTTTGTTCGACTCAGAGTCATGACATTGTTCAGGTCACGATTGACATTCAATATTGATTTTGTGAAATTTTCCAGTACATAGATTTTTCTGTATTTATTAATTGGCAATGTCTTTGGGTCTTTGATGCTCAAAAATATTTTATGATACATGAAAGCAGTCTCAAAACTAGCTTGACAAAACTGATCAATCTCTCGAGGTTTTTACCAGCCTACTGAGATTTCTTCAACCCTTTTCCCACATTTCGTGTTCTTTCATCAGAAGGTCACCTCTTTCAAAATCTTGTTTCGGACCCTCTCTGACCCTTTTCTCTATGTATTATTACTTTTGGGGAACTGCTGGGGAGTTTGATGAACCAACAGCAGCTGGGAGGGGTGGCTGCTGAATTCTTTCTTCATCTGAAATGGCTCAGTAGAAGAAAGCCTGCCTCCTTCTAAATTCACATTTGGGAAGTTTTCAATCTTCCGCAGATCTCATTAACTGTAAACATCCTTGCATATCCATCATGCAGTGTTTTACACCGGTTTTTGGTTATACTGTCTGTAATGTGTTTTTGGTGACAGTACACAGACTTGCTTTAATCACAGGTCTGGGTCCATGTCACATTGTCATCATCAGCCCTCATTTTATTATAATTAATTATCCCTTTCTTCAAAGTCCCCTGCCCCACTTCCCTCACCAAAGACACTCCCTCTGTTTTGTTTGAGCTATGTCCATCTGCGTATCTTATCCTTGTGGAACATTGTTTTGGATCTGGGATTCCAACACAGGGAGCTAGCAGGTCATGTGTTCCCACTGTTTTTAGAAATCAAGAGTCCATAGTTATTTTCGGAAGACAGACTCTTGTTTGAAACGTGGAGATGAGTTGACACGTTTAGGAGACACAGACTTGAAAATGTACTTTCCCTGGGCGCATTTAACATGCATGGTGCCGACCGCATCGCTACTCTCAGTAAACAGCTGCGCTCTTATCCACATTGGGAACCACAACCCTTGCAGGGAAGAATTAACAACTGAACAAATGACCAGACTTATTCAAAGTAATGAGAAAAAAAATAACTCTGGGAAAGATTTCTCAAAATTATTGCAGCAATATCTTTCCTGGCCACGCTCTGACCTTCCCAACCAATTTTGATCTTTGTAACCCCTTTCTTCTCTCTGATCTGCTACTTTGGAATAACTCCCTCTTCCCAACGGGAGGGCCAACGCTAAAGCACTCACCTCTTTCTGCTTGGTGGACACAGATTGAAACACTCCAAAACTGCCTAGAATCTTCCACCAGGAAACAAAGCAAAAGGAAGAGAAAGGCAAACAATAAAAAATAAACTACCTTCCTTGACTCCCTGTCTCCCCCTGGTCCCTGTCTTATATTTCTCACTGCAAATGTCATCAGAGGTGTGTCCCCTTCCTCCTGTGACTGGTCCTTAACACTCCATGGAAACAAGTGTCCCCCCAGGTGGCCAAACCCAATGCTTCATTCTTAGCCCTGTGTTTCCTCTTCTCAGCAAAACGTGGTTTTCCTTCACCTTCCGATTCTCTCTCTAGTGTTCAGTTTTGATTGCTATCTCTGTGGGAAATTCCGCCTCCTCATAGCACATGCTAGCTGTATTAGTAGTATTTGTACGGTTACCTAGTGGTCCCAGCGATCCCCAAACGTAGTGGCTTATACCAACAACCATTTTATTATGTTACAACGTTGTGGGTTAGGAATCCGAGCAGAGTTTATCCGGACAATTTCCTGCTGCTCGTAGCACTGACGGTGACCAGCTGCTCAGGTGGGTCCCAGACAGCTTCGCACAATGTCGGATGTTTGGGTGAGACTGGGAGGAAGACTGAGCTCAGCAAACCAGCCGACTGGAGTGTCCACGGGGTCTCTCCACCGGTCATCTCGGCTACTCAGGCTTCTCACATGTTGGCTGCTCTCCCCTGGGGTGAGCATCTCAAGAGAACCAGGCAGAAGGTACATGACCTCCTGGGACTGGCCTCAACGTTTATGCATGGTCATTGCTACCACATTGTCCTGGTTACAAGCAAGTTCTAAGCTAGCCCACCTGAAAAGGAGAGGAATCAGACTCCACCCACCTCCTGACAGAGCAGTAGCCGGGTCCCATCGCAGAAAAGCATGTGGGATGGGAGCCAGTGCTGCTCCGTGTCACCTGTGCTTAGCAGAGGGCCATTCAATCAATACTCCGCAGTCTTTGGAAAACACAGCGCACCCCAGTGTTATCCACGTCTAGCGCAGTGCCGACCATCAGTACCCAAAGCACAAATGAATGAGAGAGTCTAGGGGAAGAAAAGAAGTAGAACCCAATCCTTGACCTTTGGGATATTTTAGCTCTGTCCTCACTAGCTGCTGAGAATCAAAGACAATCAATCACGGTCTGGGTTCCTGTGAAACTGAAGAAATAGATCTACCCTTCTTTTTCTCTTTTTCTTCTAAAATGAATCTCAGTGTATAGTGTTTTGAAACTGGAAATGAAACAAGTTTGTTTTCATGGACTGATATCCAGCTGCTCACCTTTCCCCCAGCCCCCCCCCCGCCCCCAACATCCACCATGCCTTAAAAATTTATGAAGTTGTGTATCTGTTGTCTCTCTAGTCCAACACAAAGAGGTGAAGTCTTTTTCTCTTACAGGGGAAATTATAGGGAGTGTTATGGTAAAGCATTTACTATTTCATTATCTCTATAAATGTGAACTACAATTTAAGATAATAATTAAACCGTAAGAATCCTAAAAGGTTTCAGAGTCAAACATTATTTTTTAAGTGAATTAAATATAAAAATCAATGGATCTAGAAGCCTCTGATCAAATTGTTGGTGCCAAAAAAAAAATGTGCCCATTCATGGACTCACCTGCCCATGTGCCCAGGTAAGTCTTTCTGATGGAGATGCAACTAACAATCACACCACCAGCGAGTATATTATATTGTCTAAGTTCCTAGCTATTACACAATATATTATTGAATCTAAAGTTAAAATGTTTAAAAATCATGACAGAAAACATAGGAAATACTTATCCAAAGACACCAGCACATGATAAAAGGCATGTCTAGGCAATGGCACAGCAAGCCGAAACCTAACTAGATGAAAAAAGAATCCTTCCCCAAACTGAGCATGGTGTCGCGTGCCCCGTGAAAACAAACCCTAGTTTCATGATTTACATGTCTTGGTAGGCGCATCTTCTTTAAAATTGGGGATGTCTTGCTGAGCTGCAGATAAAAGTGGGGACTCTAAATTCAAGATTTTCCTTTTTCCTGGATCTCAGCCCAGCTCGCTGAAGTGGAGAGTCGCATTTATTATGATTCAACAGCACCTAAGGGACTCAGAGAAAGAATATGCATTGATTTACTGTGACTATGGGCTGCTTCGATTTGGCCGAAACCAAGGGGCACAGAACATTTTACTTCTTTAACATCTACTCAGGCTAACGGAGGGGAAAGCAAACCCGTTCAGCTGTTGAAATTTAGTGATGTGTTCTGGTTAGTCATTGGCTTTGCTGCTTAATCTTTGCATTTATTATTTAAACTAAACATTGGTGAAGATATATGTGTGTGACCTCTGTCTTGATTGTTTCTAGTTGTGTTTAAACACAGACGAGCGCAGCAATCCCTGCGTGAGATGTATTCAAACAATAACAACAGATGGAATTAGTTTTGAGTGAGATGTAGGCAGACATCACTGGGTCCTCAAGATGTATGCAGTGGATGTAACTTCAGAAGAAATAGATTCCGAATCAACCTAAACAGATACTGTTTAGTAGAAGTATTGACTACGCCATCATGGTTGGAGAAATAACTATTTCCACTAAGATTTCTGATAAACTTTCCCCCAAGCTTAGCATAGGCAAGGAACCCCCATCTTTCCTCCCACCTAGGAACATACACCAAATAGCTAGTGTCTATCAGAATACTCCTTATTAAATCTGAAGAGCAATGGGGTATTGGTTTGGTCTCAAAAAACTAGTAGTCATTCCTTTTTCTTTCTTTCTTTTTATTAGTTGTTTAGTTTTTCCAAAGTCTCAATCTTATCATTAAGATATAAAGAACTATCCATTAACTCACAAATGCATTCATTTGACTATGAATTCAGTGAACATGAATTCATAATCAAATGAATTCACTGACCATGAATTCACTGACCTCCTATCACGTGCCCGGCACTCTGTAAGGTGAAACCATAGTTCTAAATGTCAAATTGTACAGACAAGTCATTAAACTTCAGTTGCTTGTGTGGTGGGGGGAGGGGAGGCAGGTAATAAATTACAGGCAATTTTATTGTGCTGTATATGATCCTATATAAGGGAGGACCTCAAAAAGGCCAGAATTTATTTATAAAAATTGTGTATTTATTCTTTAAATTCTTATTCTCATGTTTAAACTTCAGTCACCTTCAAAGTACTCTCCATCTGATGCAATGCATCTATTGAGATGTTTTTTTCCTGCTGCTCAAAACAGTTTTTGAACTTCTCGATTTGGGTTCCTATACAGATTATGCAGGAAGTTTTGATTCTGCAACATGATTTGATTTTTGACAATTTAGAAGTTCATTACTTGCAGCTCAGACAAAGGTGAGAAGGAAGGGGGATGTTATTTAAGGAAATCATAATAGCTCTTTTTTAAAAAAATCACCACCTAACTCACTGTTTCTAGGAGAACGAACAGGAAAGGAGGTCATTTAACACCATCTATTTCATTGACAAGATCTTCTTTAAAGGCAAAGCCTTCTGTGGCTCTTCTTTTTTTTTTTTCATTTATTTTTTAATTTCAATTGTTGTTCTTATACAGTTTTCTGTCTTCTACTCCCATCCCAGCCCACTGCCCCAACCCACCCCAGCTCCCTCCCATTTCCACCCCCCCCCAGCTTTTGTCCATGTGTCTTTCATACTTGTTGCTCTAAACCCTTCCCCTTTTCCCTTGAAATTCCTATGCCTCTCCTCTCTTGTTCTCAATTTCAGTGTCTTTGGTTATATTATGCTTGTTCGTTTGTTCTGTTGATTAGGTTCCTGTTAAAGGTGAGATCATATGGTATTTGTCTTTCACCCCCTGGCTTATTTCGCTTAGCATAATGCTCTCCAGTTCCATCCATGCTGTCGCGAAGGGTAGGAGCTCCTTCTTTCTTTCTGCTGCATAGAATTCCATTGTGTAAATGTACCACAGTTTCTTGATCCACTCATTTACTGATGGGCACTTGGGTTGCTTCCAATACTTGGCTGTTGTAAATTGTGCTGCTATGAGCATTGGGGTGCACAGGTTCTTTTGGACTGGTGTTTCAGGGCTCTTCTTTCACTGAAGCAGTCCCCGAGGCACCGTCTATTAACAGGTGCTCCTGGCGGGACGCACCGGGAGAGCGGCTCTGGGCTGAACCTGCCGCTATATCATCTCATCTTCTGACCCAGAGTTGACTTGACCGTGAACTCCTTGTGTAACTCTCATTCTACTTGAATATAAAGTGAACGCCCAACGCATTAAGCTTTGAGACATTCTGACCATAAATCTATGAAGAACAGAAACTTTGTCTGTTTTGCCTCCGGTCATTTCCTCAGCACCAATAATAGGACTCCATAAACAATTGTTGATTAAATGATATATACCTAAATAAATGTAAAGAAAATCCTTGGAAACTCTGAATTTGTAGTGTTTTCGTACCGTCTTGGACTGAGACTTTCTTAATGCTAATTGAGTATTCCTTTGATTTGTTCATGTTTTTCTATTTTTTTTGATGTGATTATAATGTTATAAAAACATAAAATCGATACAGAGACGGTGACAGGTTTCTGTGGCTGCTGTAACAAAACACCACAAACTCAGTGTATGAAAACAACATAGACGCACTATTGTACAGTTCCAGGGTTCTGAAGTGTAAAACAAGTTTCACTGGGCCAAAATAAAGGTGTCAGCAGAGCTGCACGCCTTCTAGAAACGCCAGGGGAGCTTCGCTTTTGTTGTCTTTTCTAGCTCCTGAAGGCTGCCTGCAGCCCTCGGTTCGCTGCCCCCTCGAGCAATGGCCAGTCAAGACCTTGTGTTGTCACATGCCTTGAACTCATTCTCCTGCAGCCCTCGACCACAGATAAGGACTCTTGTCATTTCCGCGGGCTGGCCTGGGTAAACCAGGGTAAGCTCCCTATCTAAAGGTCATCTGATTAGCAACCTTAATTCTACCTGCAACCTCAATTCCAGCTGCAACCTTCCCCTTTGTTGTCACCTAACACATTGGCAGGTTCAGGGGGTTCACATGTGGGCATCTTTGTGGGGCCCCTATTCTACCAACCACAGACGCCAGGCACTGGGATGGAACTCACTGTTCTGTAATCAGCACAGGTGAAATTCAGCAGTAGCTCATTGTCCGTCATTAACGCATCCATTCAATGAAACTGTTAAAGGCTTGAGTGTCCTCGCTGAGCTGGGCTTCAGTCCAGCTCTGCTTCTTCTAGTTGGTTTGTGACCTTGGGCAAGACAGCTAGACATTCTCAGGGTCACTCTGAGCCTGTGAAATGGCAATGTGTACTGCAAGAGCTTTGTGAGGAGTAAGGAAATATGGATAGAAGCAATATATATAATTGATAGGCCTATTAAAATATTGATTTATTCTCACCGTTAGGAGAGAATAGAAAGAACGAAAGAGAAGTTAGATTTTTGTTTCTTGCATCTCTTGCATCAGTGGTACTTAATAGCTACTTTAAAGACCTGTCTGAAGCCATCTTGAAACTTCTGTTGGAGGAATGTGTGGCTGAAGGAAGGGGAAGAAATGGAAGTGAGCATCCAAGAGGATGATGGAAGTGGTGGGAAGCTGAACCCAGGGGGGCCTGGGTTTTGCTGGACCAGTCAAATGGCGATGGCCCCACACGTGCCAAGGCAGGCTGGGACGTGTGACACAGACCTCCAGGGTCACCCCCGGCTCAGAACTAGAGCAGGTACAAGCCCTGGGAGGAGGGGGGGTAGGCGGAAAGTGTATGATTCTGGCAAATAAAGGCATTTGACATTTCTTCTGTTCTAAAGTCTCAGAATATATAAGAAACTGAAAAAAAAGTAGTAACTATTAGTCAGTTAATTTTCAGTCTATGTGATCCAATTTGGTTCTTTCCAAACACTGTGCCTGCTGAACAAAGTAATAAAAATTTCTGATTCTTTCATGTATATTTTTTGCTTCAATATCCTTAATAAAAAAAAGCTCTTTGAAAACAAAATGGCAGCACGTTGTGAATTTTTACTCTTTCTCAGAATAAGGTGACACTGTCTTCTTATTTGAAATCTTCACTCCTATTCCTGGCATTTGCTAGGCCTAGTGTGCTATGTGCTATATGCTATTTGTTACAAGATGAAGAACCAATATTTCCGAAAGGCTCACTCAGTATGATGAAGAATTTATTTTAATGACTCAAAAGACACTTACTCTATTTAACCAAAGTGTGTATGCATTTTGATATTATTTTACGTTAATTTTTAAATGTACATTACTTATCCAACCAATTGGAAATATTCTAGTATACGCTTATTTATGAATGCCTTTAAAATTCCAAATGGCTCATAATGGCGCATTTGAAACTACCAGAGTCGATGCTGTAAGGGAATATTAAGGCTCATAACTCAGATGAAAAGCTGTTACTGCAGAACTCTCAAGTCATTTTCTAGAGCATAATATTGCAGCAATTTGAAAGACATTTATTCAAAATACCAAGAAAAATTAGACAATCTGATGACAATCTCTTTGCAAACTTCAACCGTTCAAGTCATTCTTGAACTATCCTACTGGAAAAGATCAGCCAAACCCACTAACATTTATTAGCATTACAACACATAAACACTGACTATGGCAATAAAAAAATGCCATGAGAATTTTAATAGCCAAGAAGAAAAATCTTCAGAGTTAGATAAACACTCTAGGTCTACAGCCAGATTGTTCTACAGAAGGGGAAGGTATGAATCTCTTCTGTGGGCTTGAGAAAGATAGTCCTTCAGAGACGGTGGTTCAAGTGGTTTAAAGCCAAAGTTCTAGGAGCACAATACTCTTCACTGCTTTTGTTCTGTGCGGTAAATATCTCCCTCATTAATATGTATATTCTGTGAGCCATCCTATCCCGTTTTTACAGTGCGCTGTTTTCTGGCTGGAATGTATTTTTCTTAGAACTCTTAAATATTGGTCTTACGGAAATGTGTCCAGAGCCTTCCCTCAGTTTGAATTCTTTTTAGGGAGCTAAAAAGGGCCAAGCGGTGGCTCTAAATCAGTGGCCCTCTGCCTGGGGAGATTCTAGAGCCTGGTGACATTTGGCAATGCCCAGAGACAATTTTGGTCGTCACAACCGGATCAGAGCGGTACTACTGGGACCTGGTGGGTAGAAACCAGAAATGAAGCGAAACATCCTCCAATGCAAAGGGCAGCCCCACAACAAAGAATCACCCCGCCAGGGATATGTGAATAGTGCCAAGTTTGGGGAAACCTGCTGTAAATCAAACAATGGTAATAGACCCATATATATAGAGAGAGCCAGTTTGCTGGTAAAAATGGTTGGCTGGTAAACGTTACCTATAAAATGTCCCCTTTGGCAAGGGGAAGTATTAAAAAATTAATGACCTCTTCCATTGAAGGTTTTGCTGTTTCATTGAAATAGTTGGTCTAAAATTGTATTAAGTTTATCTAAAATTTCTTCCTTAAATGTAAGTGGAATGAATACATATGTATATACCAGAAATCAAAAGCATATATACATACAACATTGTATGTAGTAGACTCTCCATGAATACTTATCTAGTTTCATGCAGTGCCTACTGTGTTCTCAGCAGAATCAAAGATGAATAAATGAGTCCCTGAAATTGAGGGGTTTATAGTGTAGCACGAGAAGTGAGACAAATAAGCGCAATTAGAGGAGAGAAAATACAGGAGAGTAAGGCAGGTGGGAGGCTGGAATGCAAACACGACTGTGTGACATAGATGCTGAAGAAATATTTCACAGGCAACAGCGTTAGGAGTTGCGTGATGGGAGCGTGAAGAGTGGTCTGGAATGATGGAGTACCAGGAGGATTCTAACAGTCAGGGGTGAGGCATTAAGGACTTGAACCTGGGATATACAAGGCTTGGTTTCTTTCCTGTTTATTCCATTTCTTTTTTCTTTTCCCTCCCTCCCTCCTTCCCTTCCTTCCTTTCATGCCTCCCATTCCTTCCCCTCTCCCTCCACCTCTCTTTCTTTTGTAAGAGCAGGCAAGTCTAGTAGGATAGAGAGAAGATGCCTCCTTTCCCACGGCCCAAACAGTGTTCTCCGAGAAGCTGTCCCACTCAGAGCTCGGAACAGGCCAGACCCTCCTAGCCTGGCTGTGTAATAGACAGAGAAGAGAAGACAAGTTGCTTCTACTTATGAGGACACAGAGGAGGCCCGTCATAGCCAAGTCCAGTATTGCAAGGAGCGTTACTTGAAACTGTTTGAAAGGAAGGGTTTGTTTATGAGGGTTCGGCAGAAAATGTCACTCAACATGAATGTTTTGATTTCCCCACATAGACATCATCGTAGCAGAGGAAGAACATTCAATCTCTTTTCACAAGGGAGGCTGATGCTTTCATTTTCCTTCTTTTCCTGGGGCTGTTTCAGACAAGCCTGTATTTCTCTTTGTCGTGGGCAGGTGGCGGGGTGGGGGCGGTGCAGAGTCCATGAGGCATGAACACAGGAAGAACTTGGGAGGTGACAAACACGGTTGTATTTAAGGAGGAGGAGTCAACAGAGGAGATGCCTCAAGCGTCGGAACTAATCCAGTAAAATTTTTAAACAATTAAGAAGAGAGGGAAGAACCTGATGGGTAGACATCAGGAAGAACCATCCCTAAGATGCTGAAAGACCTCCCACAGACTGAGTGTTGGTCCATCAACTGAATGCTCATCTTTCAGCTGAGCAACAGCCTCTTGGAGCTAGCGCCGGGGACTCATCAGTGACTGCCCTGCAGAGAATCTTTCTATCATGACACACCCACTTCACTCTGAATGCCTAGCAAGAGTTCGGTCGTTCATCCCTCTGCGCACCACCGTGTGCCCACGATGTCACGGAATACCTGCAAGGTCATAGGGATGGCTCCTGAGCTGGAACTGGGAGGCAGAATCACTTCAATATTTGTTTACAAAAGAGGGATGTTTTAAAATTTAGAGACCAAAGCGTGGCATCAACACTAACGCAAAAATTTTTTTAATGGTGGTTATTTTGCAAAAATTGTTGAGTAACTTGAGCCACTAGTGACTTTTATGGTAGTAACTAAAAAATGATTTAAATCAATTAGGGGATAATTATATTACTTAGAAGGGAAATTGTCAATTTAACTTCTGCAGTGCCAAGTTTTGGCCTCGAGTATCCCATAATAATGAAATAAATTTAGCATATTTCAAGGCTTTGCTGCTAAGTGTTGAATGTTAGGAGGTTAACAAACATTCCCTAACTGTGGAGTTACACCCCAAATTGAAAACAAAACTGAAAAAAGTAATAAAGCAAGAATATGGAGTTGTTAAATATTTCTAGAAGAAATACAATATTTTCCTCTCTTTTTTGGGGGGTGGGAAGTTATGTACAAAGTAAGTATTTTAACAAATAACATTATAGTGTTCCAAGCAGATGCTTTCCACAAAAGCACACACACCCCTTTGTACACATTTATATCATCACATGGATCTAATTTTCCAGATGCCATCTGTGAGCACAGGACCAACTGTCCCTCACTCAGTTCCTGCTTTTCCAGAGCTTGGATTACTTGCGTACTGTGGCCTGAGCAGGCCTGTGCAAAGAATTTGCCTGTTGCAGAAAACATGGACTCATTGTTCCTGCAAATGCATGTCTAGATAAAAGCTGTCAATAACTACTCATCAATACGTTTTACTACCCGGTTTTTTTCCAGCGTGTGCAGTTCCTGTAATGTGTTCTGATAATGCTGGTTTAAAATAGCTATGATTCCAGTCAGTTTGCATTAACAGTAAACAGACAGCTCACTGAAGGACGGATCTTCTGTTGCAACAACCCAAATGTGCCATATGACCTACCTGTAGAAATAGGCACACCTGGAAACATTATCATCTTTTGTGACGGTTCATTTTATGTGTCAACTTTGGCTGGACCACAGTGTCCAGGTATGTGGTTCGGTGTGATTCTGGATATTTTCTGTGAGGGCTTTGGATGAGATTGACTTCCAAATTGGTGGACTTTGGGGAAAGTAGATTCCCTTCCATTATGTGGGTGGGTTTCAGCCAATCAGTGGAAAGTCGTAATAGAACAAAGACTGACCTTTCCCCAGCAGGATGGAATTCTGCAAGTGGACTGAATGCGGACTAGAATTGCAATTTTTCCGAGTCTCCAACCTGCTGGCTTGCCCCATCAGATTTTGGTCTTGCCAAGCTCTCACACGTGCTCGAGCCACTCCTTCAAATACATCCATTTCTCGACAGATGATAGATAGACAAACAGACAGAGAGATAAACATGTAGCCTGTTGGTTCTGCTTCTCTGGAGACCCAGGACTAATACATCTTATGATTTCCCTAGAAAAGTCACTTTATGTTCACACAAAAAAAATTAAGTTGTTTTTAGAATGTTCAGAGCAAATACAAGATTTAAATTATCTTGTTTGTTGACTGGTAGATTAAGGTAAAAGAAAGGGGGTGACATACTATGTTGAATAACCATGAACACCAGCCAAGCATTTATTTACATACTAATTCTGTGACTAAATCGTTCATAACTTCCCCTATGTAATTACTTTCACTGAATGCACATAGGTGGCAAGTATCCTACTTGAAAAGGGAATATCTGAAGGAAATAAAGCAGGCCTCTTAGCATAAAGTTATATTAAGATGTTTAATGAACCACACAGTATGTAACTTGCAGATCAAACATTAAGTGAAGACATTTTCAGGAAATGTGTAGGAATAAAATAAGGCTTATATAGCTCAGCCCACATTGAAATGTACCGAAATGAACAAAATAGGCAAGAAACTTGAAACTAGGGATTAGTTTCAAACATATGCTATAAACTTCATGAAATATCTTTGAGAAACAGTATAAACTGAACAAAATTGAAAGTAGATATTATAAACTGACATTAAATAATTCTTCCAACAGGAGTGATTTGGTGTTTTTAGGGAGTAAGTAAAGCAAATCTGAAAAGTTCCTAATAACATTTGCCATTCGGAAAGGTCTGGAGGCAGAGACTGGATTTGAAGATGACAAATAAATTTTTTCATTATGAGCTGAGTGTCATGGGATTTAGTGCTCAACATGTATTTTTCATAAAGAAAAATGTGTCCAAGCATTTAGGGAAAACAAGCAGGTTACTTGAAAGTCGGAAAAAATAGTTTGCTCTGACTTTTCCTTAGCAATAAGAGGATAATGGAAAAGCAATGTCCATGGACACAGAAATGTCAGTAAACAGTTGGATACGAAGCCTATCGCTTGCAGAAGAGGTCTGGCCTGGAGACAGAAATGCCTGCTATTCAGCTTCCCCCGATTGCTGTCGGGAGGAAGTCTAGGCCAGTGCTGCCAAATCATCCAAGTCAAAAATTCCAGATTTTTAAGTAAAATTTCTTGATCCTTAACTATTTGAAGTTAAGACTGAATTTAAAAAAGAAAGCACAAGGACCACTCATTTGAATACTCTAGAGTAGAAGGGAAAAGGCCCTCAGCTGAGCCTCGGTGACCCCTGACAACCATCAGAATTGCAGACTGATCTATAGGTTCAACGCGATCCCAGTGGAAATCTCAGCACGATATTTTGCGGATATCAACAAACCAATTCTAAAGTTTATATGGAAAGGAGGCAAAAGACCCATAACAGCCAACACAATATTGTGGAACGAAGGTGAAAGGCTGACAATACCCAACTTCAATGCTTACTATGAAGCTACAGTAATCAAGACAGCATGGGATTGGCAAAAACAAACAAATAAACAAACAAAAAACCCCAACAAAACAAACCACCAAAAAACCCTACCCAATAACAACAAAACACAAGTAGATCAATGGAACAGAATATAGAGAGACTACAAATAGACACACACATAGTCAACTAATCTTCCATAAAGGAGCAAAGACAACGCCACAGAGCAAAGATAATCATTCAAAAACTGTGCTAGAACACCTGAATGCCCACATGAAAGAAAGTAAAAAATTAATCCAGACACACACTTTGCACTCTTCATAAAATTAACTTAAGAGGTATCAGGGACCTAAATGTAAAACAAGAAACTATAAAACTCCTAGAAAAAACAGGAGAAAACCTAGATGACTTTTCAGATACACCAAAGGCGCAATCCATGAAAGAAATAATTGATAAACTAGACTTCATTAAAATTTAAAACTTCTGCTCTGCAAAAGGCATTATCAAAGAATGAGAAGGCAAGCCATGGACTGGGGGAAAATATTTGCAAAAGAGATATCTGATAAAAGACTGTTATCTAAAATATACAGAAAATATACAGAAAGTTCTTAAAAAATAATCTGATTAAAAAAAAGGCCAAAGACCTTTACAGAGACCTCATCAAAGAAGATATACAGATGGCAAATAAGCATATGAAAAGATGCTCCAATTCACACGTCATTAGGGAAATGCAAATGCAAACAAGGAGATGCTACACTCACCTATCAGAAAGGTCCAAATCTGGACCCCTGACAGCAGCAGGCACTTGCCCCGGGTGGACAAAGGGTGCAGCCACCTTGAAAGACACTTCGGTGGTTTCTTACAAAACTGAACACACTCTTTCCATATAATCCAACAATTGTGCTCCTTAGCATTTACCTGAGGAATTAAACATGTATGCTTGCAAAATCCTGTACATGATGTTTATAGAAACTTTATTCATCACTGCTGAAGCTTAGCAGCAACTGGGATGTCCTTCGGTCGGTGAAAGGATGAATAAGCTCTGGTATATCCAGCCCACGGAATGTTACTCAGCGCTACGCACTATTGAGCCATGGAAAGACCTACAGAGGAAGCTGAACTGCGTATTGCTAAGTGAAGGAAGCCATTCTGAGAAGGCTGCCTACGGTATGCTTCCAACCATATGACATTCTGGAAAAGGCGAAACTATGAAGATCGATTGTTGGTGGGGGGGGTGGGGAGGGAAGAGAATGAATAGGCAAAGCACAGAGGATTTTTAGGAGAGTTAAAATAGTCTGCATGACATTGTAATGAAGGACACGTGTCATTATCCATTTGTCCAAACCCATAGAACGTACAACACCAAGAGTGAACTGTCATGGCCTGTGGTTTCTTACTGTAGGTTCCTCAACTACAACAACTGTACCACTTTGGTGACTGATGTTAACAATAGAGGAGAGGAGTCTGTTTTTTTTTTTTTAAAGATTTTATTCATTTATTTTTAGAGTGAGGGCAAGGGAAGGAGAAAGAGAGTGAAAGAAACATCACTGTGTGGTTGCCTCTCACACGTCCCCTAACAGGGACCCGGCCTGCAACCCAGGCCTGTGCCCTGACTGGGAATGGAACCAGTGATCCTTTGGTTTGCAGGCCGGCACTCAATCCATTGAGCCATACCAGCCAGGGTAGAGTCCTTTTTAAAATAAAAACAAAAACAAAAACATATCATACTGTATTTATTAATTGTGTTTTGTTCAAGTTTTATCCTTAGCCCCAAGTACTCAGCTCTGAAACTCAAAACAGTAAACACATCCCCATTAGAAATCATCCACTAGGTATCTCGTAGACTCGGAGTGCTGATGCAGCCAGGGTGTGGAGAGCCCACCCTCCGACGCTGTGTTATCCTCCCCGTGGGTGGCATTTTCTGGGACTTTGGTGATTCATTGAATCACCGACATGGCCAGGTGGCATCTCTATGGTCTGTCCCCTGTTGAATAGTCATGTTTCCTCTCCAGTGTCACCTTCTGGTGACTCAGCCAATGACCTTGATGTTCTGGATTCTGGAAAGTATCCCTTTGCACAGAAAGGTTAGCAGGTAGGCCTATTTTCTGCCAAAAGCACAACCCTCTGATATCGCGAGAGGACGTGTAATCGGACTATTTTCTCCTACAGTGATCATACTGTTTTCTTTTCTGTTTTCCCCCTTCAAAGGTCTTGTTTAGAAAATCACTTCCAATCTCTGTGGAGTCCTTAAATGGCTTCATTGCCTACTCACTTATCCAAACTCATCCCTTCTAAAAGAACCCTCCTGTCATTCAGAAATGTTAGAAATAAGGAACTTAAAATTAATCAATCTTTATTGAGTACCTAGTACATCTAAGCGACTGTGTTAAGTACTTAATATCAAAATATCCTAAGAATAAGCATCAGCCCTCAATTAGCAGCTACGCAGTTGAACATTCATGCACACGGAATCGGCTGTATCAAGCACCACAGTGGGGGGCCCCTGCCAGGAAGGTAATGGCTCCTGACTACCCAAGGCAGAGTCAAACATGAAACACGCAGTTACAGTTTTGTCTTTTTTTTTTTTTGAATGCAACAAGAATTTTGAACTGTTCTGTCTGTTGCACTGTAAATCAGTGAATTAGAAATGGAACCATTAGGATATCATGGGCTTACGGCTTGGGAGAGGACAGGCAAAATATCGTTCTGGCTGCAAGGCAAGACTGTCAAAATGACCGTCCAGTTTTAACTGGGGTGAAACAGCTACTCCTACTTTTATGGGGCTCTGGGGTATGAACTGCCGTCAGTGCTTGGGGGCACGTGATCACCTAAGGCTATAGAGAGAGTCTATCACCTTTACATACTTTTAAGGCTAGTTCTTTGCAACTCATGACCAGATGTTGAACATTTAAAGCCTTTCTGCACAGTGAATTGCAAGCAGCCAACATACACCTTTTTGCATGACCACAAAAAAAAACCTTTCTTCTAATCCCTCAATTTATCATATTTGACTATAATTTGACTGTCGCTCCAGAATAACGTGTTTATAAATGTCTTACTTAACTGGCTTCCCAAATTCATCTCATCACTAGGGGAAGGTTTTCTCCTACCCTCACGCCCCTTGTTTTTTTTTTTTAAACCCAGGGCAAATTGGCCCTTTGAAAGGGGTTTTATAGTATCTCCTGGTAGAACAATTTGCCAACCTTCCCCCATCAACCGACTCCACTTGCAAGCCTCCTAATCACGGCAACAGGTGGAAGCGGAGCTTCCCCCGTATCCGCAAACCCACCTGCCGGCCCCGCTTGTAGCCCTCTGCCTTCCCTTCTCCATGTCCAGAGAAGTGCTCTGCTCCCATCCCAGTCCTTTTCTTTTGCTGCAGACTCTCTGTGTCACCTTGCTAAGGAGTTGCCTACCTCCTTTATCCCCATTCTCCTTTATTACAAATCTTTCTTTTTCTACTAGATTGTTTCTATCAACAAACAAGCATATTCTCTTGTCTCTTAGGAAAAGGAAAACAGTTCTTCCTGAGCCCACATCTTCTTTTGGCCTTTACATGTGTAGCCACTGCTCCTCCCAGGGGCGCTTTGCCTTCCTTCACTGCACCCATTTCATCCAAAACTCACTTTAACTAGACTGGAGCTGCACTTGTAAAAATTATGAACTTTATACTTATGGACAAGATGGAGGTATAGTACACACGCCTCGTCTCCTCATACAACCAAAGCAAAAATTACAAGTAAACTACTAAACAACTATCAACTAGAATTGTCAGTAAATTGAGCTGTAT
This sequence comes from Anoura caudifer, assembly GCA_004027475.1. Classification (NCBI taxonomy): domain Eukaryota; kingdom Metazoa; phylum Chordata; class Mammalia; order Chiroptera; family Phyllostomidae; genus Anoura; species Anoura caudifer. The sequence goes on from PVKU01000001.1 coordinate 387,227, forward strand.
GGAAGTCTGACAATCAAGGAATTAAATAAATCACATTCATCAGATGGGTAGGAGGGGTGGAGATGCAGAGACATGGACCGGGTAGTCCCACAGCTACATGTGGTGGATTAAAATTGGAAGGGATACCTCGGGAGTGAGGGATCCCAGCCCCACATCAGACCACCCAGCCCAGGATTCCAGTGCCAGGAAGATAAGTCCCCATAAATTCTGGCTACAAAAACCAGTGGTGGTTAGGGCAGAAGAAGAAACTACTGCATTCTCAGGCATCTCCTCTTAAAGGGCCCACAACAAACTTAGGACTTAGGCAGACTCACTCCCTCTGGGCTCCAGTACCGGGGCGGCAGCTGGGAGGGCACCAGTGGCATACAGGGAGAAACTGAAATGTCTGGTATGAGGGTGCGTGCTGGGGGACAGCTTCCTCCTCGACGAAACTCCAGAGGCCAGGCAGCAGCACTGTCCCCTTTCTGAGCCTTCCACCATAGAGAGCCACAGAGCAGCGACACCAAATTCTCTCCATCAACCTGGTTCACAGGGGCTGCTTCGCCCTGGTGATTACCTAAGACTCCTCCCCATACAACTTCCTGGTGCCATGCTACTAAGACAGGGAGTCAAAATAGCTTTACCTACGACATAGAAACAAACACAGGGAGGCTGCCAAAATGAGGAGACAAAGAAATATGGTCCAAATGAAAGAACAGAATAAAACTCCAGAAAAAGAACTAAATGAAATGGAGATAAGCAACCTATCAGGTGCAGAGTCCAAAACACTGGTTATTAGGATGCTCAAGGAACTCATTGGATACTTCAATAGCATAGAAACGACCCAGGCAGAAAGGAAGGTTATGCTAAGTGAAATAAAGAAAAATCAACAGGGAACCAACAGTGGAGAGGATGAAGCTGAGAATCAAATCAATAAGTCGGAACATAAGGAAGAAAAAAAAATTCAATCAGAGCAGCAACAAGAAAAAAGAATAAAAAAAAAAAAACCAAAAAACCCCCAAACCCAGGATAGGCTGAGGAGCCTCTGGGACAACTTCAAACGTACCAACATTCAGATCATAGGAGTGCCAGAAGGAGAAGAGAAAGAGCAAGAAATTGAAAACTTACTTGAAAAAAATGATGAAAGAAAACTTCCCTAATTTGGAGAAGGAAATAGACATGCAAATCCAGGAAGAACAGAGAGTCTCAAACAAGATGGATCCAAAGAGGATCACACCAACACACATCATAATTAAAAGGCCAAAGTTTAAAGATAAAGAGAGAACCCTAAAAACAGCAAGAGAAAAGCAGATAGTTACCTACAAAGGAGTCCCCATAAGCCTGTCAGCTGATTTCTCAAAAGATGCTTTGCAGGCTGGAAGGGGCTGGCTAGAAGTATTCAAAGTGGTGAAAAGCAAGGACCCTACAACCTAGATGACTCTATCCAGCAAAGCTATCACTTAGAATGGGAGGGCAGATAAAGTGTTTCCAAGACAAAGTAAAGCTAAAGGAGTTCATCACCACCAAGACATTATTATATGAAATGCTGAAGGAAACTATAGAAGATCATCAAAACGATGAACATTAAAATGGCAGTAAATTCACAACTGTCAACAATTGAATCTAAAAAAGGAACTAAGCAAACAAGCCGAACAGAAGCAGAATCGTAGACATGGAGGTCATTTGGAGGGTTATCAGTTGGGAGGGTGAAGAGGGAGAATGGGGGGGAAGGTGAAGGGATTAAGCAGCACGAATTGGCAGGGACAGAATAGACCGGGGGATGTCAAGAACAGTACAGGAAATGGGTAGCCAAAGAACTTACGTGCGTGACTCATCGACCTGAAGTCATGGGGCGGATTGCCAGAGAGAACGAGAGGTATTGGGTAGAGAGGGACAACAGGGGGAAAAGTGGGACGGCTGTAAAAACATAATCAATAAAATATATTTGAAAAATTACAAACATTTTTCCTGACGCCGAAGGCAATGAACACTCTTCCTCTTGCCTGACTTCTCTGCCACACCCAGCGCACTTCTCCGAGCCGCATGAATGGGCTGCTCTCTCGCCTTTCGGATGCAGCGCTCGCCCAGCTTTCCGAACCCAGGGATCGCTTGGGTTGCCCATTCTCTAAATTCGGAGTTTCCCAGACTCAACCCTTACTTGGTTTCAAATCATATCTGTACAGCAATAACTCCCAAATTCAGCCTCTCAGCTCTCTCTTCTGACCTCTGCCTTTCAGCAGTTAATGCAGCCTGATTCCTTCATTAAAATCTTCTCCATTAACCACTCCCCTCCTGGTTGTAGCAACTACAGATGATCGCTGCTGAGACCCGTTATTTCATCAGGAAGTACAAAACGGCGATTTTCTAATTCCATCGTCCTTACTGCTTCCTTTGCTCGGATTCTGTAAATACGAACTGGCCCTCACCAGCTAGTGGCTGTCCTGCCACGCACATCAGGAGGCCACGGGACCGTGTTGGCTGGTGGTTTGGTGTCGGTGACTAAGTAACAACAGTGATGACAAAGAATAAGTGGTTTCAAAATACATTCTGGCGTAAAACCCCAAGTATTTGCAGCCAATCAGATGTGGGAAGAAGAAACAAGGGGAATTATGAATGGCCTCTAATGTTCCTGCTTGAGTAAGTAGCTGGTGGGCGGAGGTGTAACGCACTGAGACAGGGAGACTTTGCGGAATCGACCCCAGACGAGGAGGAGAGACCTGAGGGAGCATCACGGCAAGAGGAAAAAGAGGGCCTTCAAACCTGTTTGTTATAATAACATTTGACAGAAAATGAGTTTCCAAAACAAGAATGAGCGTTCTAAAATGCTGGAAACACAGGGAACTATTTCAGCAAGTGTTCCACTGGTGTTACATTGGAAATACTCCGTCTAGCAGCCTCATCATGTGCTGCACCGACTGAGGCAGCGTCGGCAAATGCTGTTTCAGCAACCCGCTCGTCCTCCCCAAAGTTAAGGGTCTGTCAGCATTTCCCGTATGAACTCCAATTTTCAGGGGTTAATAACTTGGCGATTTTAAAGTCACATCAAGCTGAAACTTATTAGGAATAAAACATTTTAAAAAACAGATTTAATGCATTTTTGTCAAGATCTAGTTAAAATATTGCCTATTTTTCTGAGATAAAGTTACCTGCAGTTAATATATATCATGAGGCAAATGTTTAATTAAACACACTTTTTATTTTGAAGTTTCTGGAAGTAATTACAGTTTGTAATAATGTCACATTTCCTATATGCAGATTAGATGTGGATGGACCACAAACGTTATATACCGAAGCAATTGTAACACACTGTAGCCAAATTTGGCCTATGTGTTGCCATTTTAAATAAACCTCTTGCCAATAAAACTTGTTGTAAATGTTTTTCTTTTGAGGAACATAACATATTAGATTTTATTTTGTTATTATTTTGCCAGCCAGAACTTAGTCTCGAAGTTATTGTTCAATTAAGAATTTACCATGTATCACAGACTATACACTTGAAATCTATATGATCTTATTAACCAATGTCTCCTCAATAAATATGACACATAAATGAGGGAATACTGTATATACTATATACCATTTTCTGTTTGGAACACAGTATTTTGATTTCCTTTTAGTAGCAGAATTTTCTCATGTATGGATGCCAAGTTCATCTAAGGCCTTTTGTAAAGTCAGTTCAGCTAGAAATTCTACCTTAAACACTCTCCTCCCTTCTGAAGAACAGGAGGAAACAGAGACAGGGTATGGAATAAGCCAATCCAATACTACAGGCAACGTGCTAGTCCAGTCACCTTTGACCTATGACCTGATCACAGCCACAGGAGTCACTCCAGCCGAGGTCAGCACAGAAACCAGGCAGCCAGCCCGCAGGAACCAGCTTACACTCAAAGTGCAATCTGGTGGTGCAAATTCTGTGCTTTCACACAGATAGCAAAAGAATCCTTACCTCACACTGTAAAAAACAAACAAGCAAAACAGAAATTACGTAGGGGTTAAATATCTAAATTTAAAAATTAAATAAAGAAAACAAAAGATAGCCCTGGCTGCTGTGGCTCAGTGGATTGAGTGCTGGACTGTGAACCAAAGGGTCGCTGGTTTGATTCCCAGTCAGGCCACATGCCTGGGTTGTGGGCCAGACCCCAGTGGGGGGCGCATGAGAGGCAACCACACGTTGATGTTTCTCACCCTTTCTTTCTCCCTCCCTTCCCCTCTCTCTAATAATAAATATTTAAAAAAAGATTTTTTTTTGTTGAAATACAGCTTTGAAAAACAGTTTCACCAACCTTAATAACCTTAATAACCTTGGTTTTCTCCTCATCCTTGGTCATAATTTTTAGTCTTTCCCTTTTGCTCATGGAAATCCTGAAAACTAAGCCAATCGTTTTGAAAATCTTATCAACTCTTTTGTCTTATGCCTTGCAAAATTTATTTCTAGAGATTCAACCAAGACCTCTTTGACAAGCCATGTTCTGTGTGCTCGGGGAAAACTGAGAGGTCCAGGAGAAACCTCGATGGCTACACACTGACTAGGGCTCAGGCGGTGGTCTCGAGCCCAGCCATTTGCACTGTCCATCGGCAACTCTGTCAGTATCCCAGGTATCACTGAAATTTCCATGTGGAGAGTAGAAAGCCATCCATTACACCACGGTGGCATGAACTCTCTAAGGAACAGTAGCTTTTAAGCCAGCGCCCTTGCTGGAATGGCAACTCTGCCCTCTGATGTAAGTTCCACTTGGTATACAAGGCTCATCTGCTCAACAAACATGTACTGAATACCTACCTTGTGTGGGACAATGTTTTAGGCGATGGGTGGACAATGGTGAACAAGAGGCAAGACTCCTGCTGTCATCATCTCATCTTGTAAGGAAGGCAAACAAGCAAACAGCTGAATTTCAGGTGACAAGGGAAAAACCATGTCTATGGTGGGTGTCATGGGGAGTTGAGCCAAACTGCTATGAGGCGACATTTGAACAGAGAACCGGAAGACTGCTCCCGGGTGAAGAGCACCGAAGGTGGGACTGAGAACTAGCAGGATCCAGTTCCACCCCTCCACTTTCAAAGAGAAGCTCCGATTCCTCCACGTGGCAGTGCTCAAACTCCTAACAGCACTTGTCAACTTGGCGTTGAACGTACGTCACATTATAATTAACAGTTAGCTTTGGAAAGCTGAGATGCTTACTTTCCTCTTAAGACTCAGCTTCTTCAGGCCAGGGACCTAGTCCTGTGCTCCTTGATACACCCAAACCAGAGAGAGCACTCACAGGAAAGAGCAGTCAGTAAACGCTCACCAATGACCAGGATCTGATGTCAGCGATCTGTGGTTGACATGCCTTCAGGGAGTCATTAGCATATAGACAGTTCTCTAAAGTAATGGAACTGGACGAGATCACCTAGGGAAAGAAGAGAAGGAAGATATGTATACAATGGTCATGTTTTAATTGTGATTAAAATTCTCTTTGTATTTCGCTAGGTCTAGGATTCTTTGTTTCAAACATCTTTTCCTACAAGCATGTAAGATAGTTTGAGAAATAGCCTCCTTGTATCAGCTTCCTCCTTATCATCACTTTAATCTGGTGTGACACATTTTTGAAATGGGTTTGGCAGTCTTCCGTTTTCCTCACTGTTGTGTTTCAGATTTAATCGGGGCCTATTCTGGGCTTCAAAGGAGCTGCAGAACATTCAAAGTTCCCTCATTTGTCTATATGTCTCAGAATTCTCCACACATTCAGAAATCTTGATTCTACAAAATGTAAAATCCTGTAGGTTGGCTGAAAGGATGCGATCCAGTTACCCATCCCCAAGAGCAGCTCGGGACACCAAATTTCATAGGAAAGGAAGGGGCAGATCTCAGGATCCTCTAGCACTTTCTCTACCTTTTTGCCCTTAGAACTTCTGCAAGGAGTCCAGAAAGTAGGAACATATTTTAATGCCAAAAAGTATCAGAAGAGAACAAAGATACATAAATTCCAGCAAACATGCAATATTTATTGTGCGAGGGATAATAAATCAAGGAAAAAAAGAGGGTATGGAAATGAAGCCAGATATAAAGCTAAAAAAAAAAAAAAAGAGTACAAGTGAGTCATAAATTTGGCTCCTCTTTCTAATAGCCAAAGTGGGAGGAACCATCTACCCAATATACTGTGTCCATTAGCTGAAATAAACCAGTTATTCAGAGGACATAGATTTATTTTTGGAACTAACACCATAGAGGAGTTTCTCTCTGAGATCTCACAATCCGGGTAATTATAGGTAATATTGTTTTACAATAACCTGGGAGAAATTTTAAGGATGGAATTGTTATGAGGGCTGGCTTCTCAATCCTGCTTCAGCAGAGAGAGGTAAGACTTAGTTGGAATGAGGCCTTTGCAGGCCAAAGAATGTATGCAAATTACTGATGCAGGCAATATTATTCCCCTACTGTATCCCAGGTCTTCGGGATTAGGGTTCGCCTATGTATTGCAGAACTTAACTGTTAGATGGTTGGTGCTTATTCAACGAGTCACCGAATGCACGCCTCCCAGGAAGGCCCCACTCTCCAACACCACGTGGGCAGAGTCCATCTGCTTTTGCTGCTGTGTTGAGGATCCCCTTTCAGGAGCCCTGGTAGGGAAGCAGGTACAGGGGCTGCTTCAATGAACACTTACCCTGAGTGAGTCTTGGGAAAGTGCGCACTGCACATGGACCTTTGAGGTCCGGGAGACAGATCTCCGATGAGATTTGCTTCAACTAAGGACTTTGCCCTTTCCATTCGTGACAAGAGCCCACTCCAGAGGTGGGTACGTAACTTTTTAAGAATTAAAGTACATAAGGACTAAAAATTTGTTTGGTAAGGGATTGAAAAATTCATGTTCAGTTGTCAAGAACTAGCTACGTAACCAGGGCCTAATTCGGTATCTGTGTGGCTTTTTCCTAGTATGTGAAGATAATTCCCCGCCCTCCCTAACAACTTACATAGGCCGTTCTGGTATTTATCACATTATTGTTCATTTACTTTACTCCCTGGTTTATCCCCTGAACAAACCTACGTGGAGGCAGGAACTAAGTTTCATGGGCTTGAATATGAATGAAGTGCTTATCACAGTGACTGTTACGGTGTATACTCAGTAAAACGCTCATTGGTCCAGTGAGGTAGAGTCACAGTGCAGAATAAACATACGCTAATCAAGAAAGCAGGTTGAACTTCACCATGTGCCTCTCCTTAGGGCTGGTGGCTCCTTCCTGTGGCCCAAAGGGCCCTAAGCAATCAGTGCCAGTTCACAGAGATTGGACAGCGCCTGGAGGTGGGTGCATCTCACAGGCTCATCCTTCTGGAAGTGTCCTCACACCAAAGGGCTTCCTTTGGATCATCTGGGGTCTGGTGTCACACATTGTTTGTCATATACAGCCACGCTGACGCTGTCAAATAATACCTGTAAAACAACCAAAATGTTGAACATTTATTCTGTAGCCAGTTTGGTCTGTGTCCAGCTGCTCCAGGTTCGCATATTACTTCTCCCTGATCACCACGGCTAGGAGACGCCAAGACCTCATGTTCCAGGAACTGTGTGCTTGCATGTACTAACTCCTCCTTTCACTCCCATTGTTACCCCCAACTTGCAGGGAACAGGTTAGTGTCCTGTCTGGATCCAGCATCCAAGCTCCTGCTACATGATGCTGTCTCTGGGCTCATTTCTGTAGTAGCTGTATTTTTAGGATAATTGGGTTTTTCTTTTGGGAAACAGCAACAAGACGAATTTTAAAGTGTTGTTTGCCTAATTATAAAATACCTTTTACATCTATAGTTATCTAAGATTTTTACTAGTGTTCCCTTTGGGTAATAAGAACTGTATAGTGCTCATATATTTAGAAAACATGTTAAAAATGGAATTTGGAAGATGGCTCCATTTACCCATGCAGCAAAGGGATTATAGCAACTTAAAAAAAAAAAAAAAAAACCCAAGCTAAAAAACACCAAAAATCTACTCAAAATCATACACTAAAATTGTAAATAAACTTTTGACATTAAATATAGCTGACCCCCCAAAAAGCTATTTTATTCCTCTAGCTTAAACCATACCTAGCCTATACCACTGCAGCATAAATGTAGGCTGACAGCTCTCTTGACATCAAAGGTAACAGCTATTCAAGAATCTTGTAAAGTCTATGATTTTGTACATTTATGTTTCCATTCATAATGGCAGGTCTTCATGTGTTCAGCAAATTTTAGCAAATTGGTTCTAATACTTAAGTATTTTACTATGTGTTGAATCAAGGAGCAGAAAACTCATTATAAATAGAACTGCTGAGAGTACTTCAGTTTTTCACACCTGTTTTCCATTAGTATTCAAAGGCTAACGGTATGAAAAACCACACTCAGCAGTTTGAATTACCCTGAAGCTGTATTTTAAAGGGGCTTTAACACTCCCTTAAGAACTGACCAGATTAAAAAGGCAAACGTGTTATCACTCAGGCACTACACAGGACTTCTTACTTCATCTATAAAGACAGAATGCCAATGTTTTATTTGCCACAGGGGTGAAGAGGGAAACATCAGTGAAATAAATTTGATAACATGACTCACACTTCTTCCCTAAATTCACAACTCTCACATTTGGCTGAGCTAAAAAAAAAAAAAAAAAAAAGGAACTTGAAATAAGTAGGCCAAGTCACACAATCCACCCAAATGAAGGAATTTAAGAGAATGAGTGAATTTTTGCAGCTGGGAAAATATTTTCTTTAATTTAGTGAGCTTAAATAATTTACCCATAGTGATGAACAAGCCCTTGGGTCAGATTCTGAAACATTCTCTCTCTGCCTGTACCATAAAATTTTGCCAAAATGTAGTATGGACTGTACACGAAACAGTTTCTTGGTCAAATCTTAATAGTAAAGACAAGAATAAAACTAATCTATATTACTTCACTTCCAGGTGGTTTTCTCCCAAAGGTACCCTCTAGATGTCTTAGGCAGGCTGTACAGTTAGGTATGGTTTATTTTACGTAACGGTGTGTTCAACTTTAGCACCCTATGGAAGTAGTAAGTGTAAGGAGAGCAGTAAGGTTATGTAAACTGTTTCTTCCCTCTCAAGGAGAGGAGTAAAGTTTAGTTGAAATATGAGGAGAAAGTGCTACAGCAGAGAGGCAACTGGGAAGGGAGTTCAGAGAATGAAAGAACAGGGCTCTGGAGAGATTCAAGTCGTAGTGGAGATACTCTAAACGTTTACCCTTCTCCCTGGCTTCAGGCTTAGATAGGTGTGAAGTGTCAGGGGTGTGCATGGAAGCTTCATAAATGGACACCTTCCGTGAAACAAGAAAAGAAATACAAGTGCTTGGTACCACATGCTTTTGAGGCTTAAAAGCCTATTAATACACACTTTGCATCGTTGGGGGCATATTTTAAATAACTGTCGCCAGAAGAATCTCCTCCAAGTGAGAGTGAGGTCACTCTCCCTCCCCAGGAGCCCTGAGGGAAAGGCACACCGAAGATAATGCCCCCTACTTGCTGGTGGGATCTCCCTGGGTCTCCTGCGACACCCCTCCGCCTCTAGGTCTGGCCACCGGGGGCGGTCGCTGGGAGAAAAGGAAATGTCCATCCTCCATGGTAAAGTCTTTGGTCTTCTCCTCCTGGTCACCCACTTTGTAGCGCAGCTGCGCGCGCAGGAGCCGGTGGTTGTCCTGGGCGGGCAGCAGCGTGATCTCCCCGGAAATGTCCGTATCTTGCTCTACTTGCACGGGCTCGTTCAGGTACAGCAGGGCTTGCTTCCAGTGCGTGACCGGCTGGAAAGGCGAGGTGGACAGCACCAGGGGTTTCTCCGAGTCTCCTCTGGGGAAGGTCACCTGGAACCAGATGGCAAAGCCGTGCATGGGCGCCGAGCCGTAACAGCTGAAGCGGAAGCGCCCACCCACCCCGGCCTCCAGCTCCTGCTCCAGGCCGGCGCGGGCCAGTTCCAGCTGAGCAAAGCACTGCGGCCGGGCCAGCACATCTTCTCCACACAGGTCCTGCACCAGGATTTCCGAGTGGCCCATGATGCAGCGCGTGGCGAAGCCCTCCAGGCAGCTCATGTCCACACCGTAGATCTGCTTCACCTGGCCCCAGAAGCCCAGGCGCAGCTCCAGCGTGTGGTCGCTGATGGGCGCCAAGAAGAGCTCGGCGGAAGCCGGCAGGAGAAGCCCGCCCTCCTTCAGCCACTTAGCCCGCGCGTGGAGCACGGAACTCAGCATGGACTCGTGCAGGAGCCCGTAGCCCATCCACTCGCTCACGATGACATCCACTTGCTCGGGCAGCTCCACCGTCTCCACCGGCCCGGGCAGGACGTGCACGCGGTCCTCCATGCGGTTGAGCCGCACCACCTCCTGGGCCTGTTGCCAGATGGAGCTGGCCTCCACCGCGTACACGCGCCGGGCCCCGGCCTGGGCGCAGAAGATGCTAAGAATGCCGGTGCCCGCGCCTACGTCCAGCACCGTTTTGTCCCGCAGCGCTGCCCAGTTCCGCATGATGCCCAGGCGGTAGGCATCCGTGCGGACGCGGTCCGCAATCATCTCCTCGTGCACCGATATGTCCGAGTAGCACTCGTAGTACAGCTGGTCCCGCTCCCGCCTAGTCCTCCGGGGTCGCAGCAGGGCCGCCTCCCGCTGTCCGCCATCTTCCTCCTCAGTTGCCCCCCCTCCTTCGCCGCCGCCCCCCGACTCAAGCTTTCTCCTCTTGAGCTGCGACATCTTGGCGGGTCCGGCCGACTCCCGGCAGACGTTGCGCGGCGCGGGGCGAGCGCCAGGAAGCGGGGTCTTCTGGGACTTGTAGTGCGCGCTCGCTCCGCTCGCTTCCTGCGGTCTCGCCGGGCCAGTGCTCGCGGGCTGCCTCCAAGTTCGACTCAACTCTCTCCTCCCTTTAGTGTCTCGGAAGCCCCTTCGCACCCAGTGTAGCTACGGTCTGAGGTTTCTTGCGTTCCCCTACCTTCCTTAGCTCTCAAATCTCTTTCGCTTTCACTCCCGCCCCAAAGTGGACACACCCACTCAAACCCCACCTTTAATTACCTGGGCGGCACCCTTCCCCCTTTAGCACCTTCACCTGGGCAGTTGGGACTCTTAAAGGTCTGCAGGCATGAGATTTAGAAATTGCACCGCACGTTGTTTTCCTTTTTGGGGGGTGGGGTTAGGGTGCAGGGCAGGTGTAAGTGGAACGAGACAAAAACTTAAGGGTAAACCCTGGTTCTCATTCTAAGGAGAGCGCAAATTAATTGAACGATTAGGGCAGATGATATGACTTCTGTTTTCAATGACCCATTCACTCCCCACCCCCCCCCATCAACAAGGAACTCTTCTTTACCCTGCAAGAATTATGTTTTTTGGTCTCTTTTTTAAGAGAAGAGCTACCTGGCGCTTAGTCCTGCCCTGTTAATTCTGTGGTTCATTCGAGAGTTAAATCTTGGAAGGGTCCAGTGGTGTGGTGCGTTGAAACCCGTAGCCAGCTGTAGTCCGGTCACCTGTTAACCCCCGCCCCCCAATAATAGTACCTCGTGACCACTTTCTACTGCCACTCCTTAGTTTTTCTTGTGTCTGGGCAAGAGTGGGACTACCTACCAGCTTCCTCTTTTTCTTTCAGTTACCATCAGCTGTTAATCTCTCACGTCTTTGTTGTTCATTATAGAAGTAAAGTATATTTTTAAATATGTGTGATGTCTGAGTGTCTGTTCTTAAGGAGGTGAAAATAACAGTTTTATCTGCTAAAATAATCACATAGAAGAAAATTGGCTGTTTTTTCCTAGTCAAGAACTGTATGTGTTCAGCCAACGGGCCTGTATTCATTATCGGGGCCGGCGGGGGGGGGGGAGTTCCTTCACCTCATTCTCACTATTAATCCGTTATTTAATGGAATAGGTTTATTGACCGGACATCCTCAGCTGTACTTATAAGGGCTCTCAGTTCTGGCTGCTCATTCCAATCCTTTGTGGAGTTTAAAAAACAAAACAAAACAAAACAAAACAAAACAAAACCTGTGCCTATGTGTCCCACCTGAAACTAATGAAATCAGAACCACTCTGGTAGAAGGGGGAGGAGGCGTGTAGTTTTTAAAGCTTCCAAAGATTGGAATGTGCAGCCAGAGAGACAACTGTTTTTCACTAAAATGATTGTAGTTAAATTTTGCTTCCTTATTTTCACTGGGTAAATTATCTTTTTTTTTTTTTTTTTGGTCTTCATGGCCTGGGCTCAACCAATTAAGGCTAAAACCCTTCAGGGTGGTTCCTCTTTCTTTCTGCCTGGGTTAATGTCCTGTTTTAAGAAAATGGGCTCAGAGTAGGACATGGGGTTCCTGTTGTAAACACGGCCACCTCAACATGCTCCTTCCGTAGGAAAGGCCTTTCCTTAGTCTGTACTTCTTCCATCGTTCCCTTCCTCAAAATCTTTTCCTTCCCTTTTAAATCTTCATTTTTCTACCCAGTTTTCAATTCACTTACTCTGGGCCTCTTTATAGAAAATTCTGAATATAAGTTTTGTTGCTCCTACTTCCAGTACATCTGAGTCATCTTCTCCATCTCCACGGCCAACACCCAAGTCTAGTGATCCATTTTGGCTTCTAATAATTCCCCGATCTAATCCACTCTCCACGCAGTTGTGAGAACGAGCTTGTAAAAATCCACACTGAACCCTGCCACTCTTCAGGAACTTCCCATTCCAGTTGCACAAACAGTACTGAAGCTTCAGGTCACTTTCTGTCTCATGGTATTTTTCCCAGCTCCTCCCTGGTCTCAAGACGGACTGGCCTTCCCTAACAGCCCCTCCTTCCTGTCTCAGGTCCTCACTTATACTCTCTCAGGGCTTGGGACATTGTTTTCTCCCTAGCACCTCACCTCAGTGGTTCCTTCTCGTGCATCGGATCTCAACCGGAATATTAATGTCCTAAGAAACTCCTTCCCTGGTACCTTTAAATACTATTTTCTAATCCAAGACACTTTTTATTCATAGCTTTGCTATTATCTGAGTGTGTTTACTTGTTTGTTTTCTGTAAAAGAAAAGCTGCAAGAGCCCGGCACATAGAAAGTGCCCAGTAGTCTTCAGGGAAGACTATTGTGGAAACAATTAAATTGTTATCCACAGGAGAAGGAGAGGAGATTTTGGCTTTTTGTGGTTCAGTGTGACAATTTGACTCCAGTAAGCTCCGAATCCAGATACAGATGCTCCCAGGTGGAGGAGTTGTTTCATTTGTAAACAGTCCTAATAACCTTTTCAGATAGAATAATGGTAAACCCTAAATATTATATCCCCAGATATCATGGCGTGGTCCCTTCCTGCACTTTGGCTTGATGCAGGGAGGGATTTCTTTACTCATCTTTTCTACTGCACCAAATTGTTTTAAGTAGGAAGGGGACCTAGGTCATAGCTGTTTTCTAAGCATGGGGCTCAGGGACAACCCCTCCACCCCCCCAACTCCCTCCACCATGAGAGGAGGGTCAGAGCTGTGCTGGCAGAGCCTTTGCAATGTGTTGGCAATTTGGTGGTCTGCTCACCATATCCAGTCAATGCCCAAACCCCGTGTTTTCAAACAAATGGGCCTTGAACTTGGTTTAGTACATCTTTATCAAACAAATAGAATAGAAAATATTAAATTCATAAAACAAGTACTGATGAGTATTATTTCACAAAACTTGTTTCAGTTGAGTAGACTAGGTATGTATTTCTTGCTGCAGGTTACAGTGAAAACTTTGAAATCCACAGTCTATACATCTTCAAAAATGCTGTGAACTCAGACGTTTTAGTGCCTTTGATCCTTTGTCTTCTCCCGAATCCTTTTAGATAGTGCTCAAATGTTACCATTTATTTGGAGCTCTTTCAACCAGTCTGTGGCCTGATAATACTTATATATAATTTTTTTTCCATTTATCCCATTGCACCAGAAGTGTGTGTGTGTGTGTGTGTGTGTGTGTATACATATATATATATATATATATATATATATATATATATATATATATATATATACGGTTTCTCCATGCCAGTTGGTGGGGATTAGAACACCAAGACTTTATATTTTTCACCTTTATATAGAGAATCTAGCACCTTGTGCTAGAATCGGAGCCATTGCCATGTGCCAAATCATTGGTGCTGAGCAGACACAGGATCACAGCTGAATTTTCTATGGCTGGGGGACCGTGACTGATCTTCCCACACTTATGCAATCTTTCATTTAGTCCACAAACATTCTGGACTTCTTGTCTGCGCTAAAGAGTCTAGAACTAGGGGACATATCAATAAACAAAAAGACAAAAATCCCTGTTTCCAGGAGCTTTTGTTTTTGTGTTAATGTTATGTTATCTACAAGCAAATTCTCACAGCACTTTGAACTCTCAACTTTCTTTTCTGTGTTATTTTACCTTGGGTTTACTGGTGTGATGTCCTCTCACAAATACTTATTTCTAATTCTTTTTTTTTTTGTTTCTAATTTGAAGTTTTATTATTTAAAGGAGTATTTTAAAGCCTAGGATAAGAGGGTTGTCCCTTCAGGATTTCAGGAACTCATTGTAATTCTAAAGTGTGTATTGAGGAAGGGCAAAAGAGCAATGACATAAAAATGTTATGAATCCCTGTTTGATATGAATATTCATTTAAAAATGTAGTTCTTACCATTCTGCAGTTTGCTGAAAGTTGTCAGCATAGAAAGAGGCAGTTCTGTGAAAAGAAACCCTTTATAGAAGAAGAAGATAAAAAATGATTTTTTTTGAACATCAAACATAAAAAGCCTAGGTGTATGTCATTCTCTGATGTATATTATTTATTTATTATATTAAAAAATTTTATTTATTGATTTTAGAGAGGGAGGAAGGGAGAGAGAGAAACACTGATTTGTTGTTCCGCTTATTCATGCATTCATTGGTTGATTCTTGTATGTGCCCTGACCAGGTATCAAACCCACAACCTTGGCATATCAGGGTGATGCTCTAACCAACTGAGCTATGTGGCCATGGCTGTAGTGTCTTTCAGATCCATGGTGTATAGCACAGCTATTAAGCCTAATACTAAAATAGATGAATGGCAAATCTGTAGTTCCTTTATGGTATTATTCTGAGTAGTTGTAATGCTTTTAAATATGTTTGTATTGAGTTGTTTACATAGTGACAGCAGGGACACTATGAACTGAGTCCATATTTATCAATTCAGTCCAAATTTACTGAGCCCTCTTGGAATATTGAATATGGCATTTTAACAATTTCAAATATAAATATAGGCTAAGACATTTTAACAACTTCTACGATAAATCAGGCTGCTATCATGAAAACAGTACAGAAAAAAAAAAGGAATGTAAACTGTAATCTGGGAGAAAGTCATGTACCGGTGCATCTGTGGAGATGAGTGTTTGTTCACGGGCCCCAGGAGTAGTATGAGTCAGGTGGTTTAATGAAAATCGGGTATCAAGCCTTAGAAATGTCACTTAATAAGATCTTTTCTCTCTTCTTTTGTGGAAACCTAATATGAAAGGAGGATAACCATTTGCATAAGCCAGATGCTTACATCCTACAGTGTTCTGCAGCTGGCAGCATTTGAAGTGCGTGGAAGTAAGCACAGTCGTGGTAGTCCTGTGGTTCCGAACATGCGACTTGTAGACCAACAGTGTCGGCCTCCCCTGGGGAACCGTTAGGGTTGTACAATCATGAATCCCTCTGTATCTAATACAGAAGAATCCACCTACGTCTAATGGATTAGAACCTGGGTTGGGGCTCCACGGCCCTTGTTCTAATGGCCCTCTGGTGGTCCCAGGCCCACTGAAATTTTATTGCACCAGACAATTTGAAGAGGACCAATGTGAGGGCATGCATAGTTAATGGGATGGAGGGTCTGTTCTTTTTTCTACTGCCGTGTAACAAACTACTATACACTTAGCAGCTGAAAACAATGAACACTTTATATCCCATAGTGTCGATGGTCAGAAGTTGAGGCTCCGCCTCACCGGCACCTCTGCAAGGCTGCAGCTGAGGTGTGAGCCAGCCTGCATACCTTTCTGGTGCTTGGGAGCCTCCTCCAAGCTCATGTGGTTGTTGGCAGAATTTGCACATTTGTGGGCCAAGGCTTCCCTCTTCTCCCTGATTGTAGCTCCTGGAGGCTGCTAGTAGCTCCTTGTCACATGACCCTCTCCCAGGCTCTCTGCTGATGGGACAGTTTACTTCCGGCCTCAGGGAAGGCCCTAGTCCAGATTATTCCCCTACCCGTGAGTTTCTGAACCTTGCCTGCCATGTGAAAAGGCATACCCCAGATTGTGGCTACTTTTCCAGTCTAGATCCGAGAAGAGAAGACTCCTGAATTTTAAGCCGGGCTGAGCTGGGTCATGAAAGCCAAGAATAAAAACTTGTCATTTCAAGCCACTGAGATATAGAGGTAATTTATTACTGTATCAAAGACAAAGCTATCTAATCATGATGCAATATACCCAAAACTACTATATTGTAAATCAGCTCTAACTGAAAAATAAAGAATACTTAAAAAGTCAAAGCTTACTAATATGATAATGTATACAGAATAAATGATCATCATACAATGGAACCAGCACCCAGGTCAAGACATAAAACACTACCAGTGCCAGAATTGTCTGTGTTCCCCTTCCCTGCACTTTGTCCCTTTCCCTGATAATACCATACAAGATTGAGTGACCTGGTTTTTGAACTTCATATACATCTAATCATACAAGTTCTGTCTAGAAAGTATCTAACCATGTAATATGAAAATAGAGATGTTTATTGAAGAAGATACAAAATATAAGAAGCACTGTACGTAGGACAATGATACCTCAGTCCCCTTCAATGTACACACCTTGGGACCTCACACAGTTCTCCCAATCACCATTGGCTGCCCTGTCGTATCTTCCTGAATTTCACCAATGGTCTGAAATCTCTTCCCTTTCAAAGGAGATTTTAGTTTTGGGAAAAGTCAGAAGTTGAGGGTGCCAAATCTGGGCTGTAGTGGTGCTGAGTTACCTGGGTGATTTGACATTTCACCAAAAACTCCGCAGGAGATATTATGCATGAGCAGGTGTGTTGTCCTAATGAAACTGCCAATCACCAGTTGCCCATAGCTGCGGCCTTCTGAATCATCCAAATAGGTTCTGTGGAGGAATGTTCAAGCTTAATGCAAAATCTGATGCAGATTCATTGCTCTGCTTGCTGTCCTTTTGAATGAGACAGCCACACTGTATGCATGCTCGCTTAACAGTGTCTACTGACCCCCCACTGACCAGCACAGTGAAGTCGTCATTGTTCACCCATGCACATTCCAGTCCTGTCTCCTTGGCTACCAGGTTACACTGATGTCAAACAAACCATTCTTGTTACGTCAACAATGGCTGGACTTTTTCTGGGCAGACCTTCCACAGTGTGTGTTCCCTTGTTTCCAATTTCTTTGCCCACCACAGTGGTGAGACTCATGCATGTGACTGTGTGTAGCAGCATTTTTCCAGCTCCATTGCTCTCTTTCACAGTATTCCATTGTAGGCCTATGTCATAATTGTTCAACCAGGTTTCTGTCTTTGAGTAGATGCTCTGATATGGAAACAATTATTTTTATGAGGAATTTCATAGTTTTTTTTTTTCCTGAACAGTTCTTTTGACCCTTAATATATTCTACTTTAGATAAACAATTTATTTTTACTATTGTATTACCATATTTTTCAGACTATAAGACGCAGGTTTTTTTTTTTTAACTATATTTTTTGCTTCAAAAATTTTTTTTTCCTATTTTCCTCCTCTAAAACCTAGGTGCATCTTATGGTCCAAAAAATACAGTATATATTAGGTGCCTCATAATACCTAAAACTTGTGTTTTTATCATGTGTTAGGCTTTGCCTAAGTGTTTTGTGTGCATTATTAATTAATTCATTCAACAAATATTACTGAACACCTGATGATTTGAATTGAAAAGACTAGAGGTAAACAAGATAGGCAAACCCCCCTAATTTTAGACTTCTAGTCAAGGTGGAGGCATAGGTAAACATGCCTTGCCTCTACACACAACTGTAGCAAAAAATACAACTAGACTACAAAACAAGTATTACCCAGATTTGTCAGAAAAATCGAGCTGTGTGGAAGTCTGACAACCAAGGATTAAAGAAGCCGCATTCATCCAAATGGGTAGGAGGTGCAGAGAAGCAGAGAGGTGTGGAGAGGTACTGAGACAGGAATGGGTGGTCCCATATCCACATGCGGTGGTTAAAAAATGGGAGGGATACCTTCGGAGCAAGGGATCCCAGCCCCAGTCCAGACCACCCAGCCCAGGGTTTTAGCACCAGGAACATAAGTTCCCATAAGTTCTGGCTGTAAAAACCAGTGGGGTGGGGGCAGTGGAAGAAATTGTGGGGTTCTCAAAAGACTCCCCTGAAATGGTCCACAGTGGACTTAGGACTCATGCAGACCCACCCCCTCTGGGATTCAGCAACATGGCAACAGCTGAAAGGCACCAGGGGCACATGGGGAGAAAGTGAAGTGCAAGTGCTGGGAGATAGTTTTCTCCTGGGCAAAGCTCCAGAGGCCAGGCAGTGGCACTGTCCTGTCTGCAAGCTCCGCCCCCCCCTCCCCAACACACAGAGCAACAGAGCTGTGACACCGGTTGTCTCGCTGTGATGATGACCTAAGACTCTGTCCCATGCAACTTCACAGGTGTGCTTTTCTACAATACTCCACATACCTTCAAGACTCTGAGTCAAAACAGCTCTACCTAATACATAGAAACAAATACAGGGAGGCTGCCAAAATGAGGAGACAAAGAAATATGGCCCAAATGAAAAAAAAAAACAACAACAACAAAAAACAGAACAAAACTCCAGAAAAGAACTAAATGAAACGGAGATAAGCAACCTGTCAGATGCAGAGTTCAAAACACTGGTTATTAGGATGCTCAAGGAACTCAGTGTGGTACTTAAATGGCATAAAAAAGACCCAGGCGAAAATGAAGGTTGCATTAAGTAAAATAAAGAAAAATCCACAGGAACCAACAATGGAGAGGATGAAGCTGAGAATCAAATCAATTAGCTGGAACGCAAGGAAGGAAAAGGCATTCAATCAGAACAGCAGGAAGAAAAAAGAATTTAAAAAAAATGAGGAACCTCTTAACATCTGAACCATAGGGGTGCCAGAAGGAGAAGAGAAAGAACTTGAAAACATATTTGAAAAAATGATGAAAGAGAAACCCTAATTTGGCAAAGGAAATAGACATGCAAGTATAGGAATCACAGAGAGTCCCAAACAAGATAGACCCAAAGAGGATCACACCAAGAGACATCATAATTAAAATGCCAAAGGTTAAAGATAAAAAGAAAATCTTAAAAACAGCAAGGGGAAAGCAGCTAGTTACCTACAAAGGAGTTTCCATAAGGCTGTCAGCTGATTTCTCAAAAGAAACTTCGCAGGCTGGAAGGGGCTGGCAAGAAGTATTCAAAGCAGTGAAAAGCAAGGACCTACAACCTAGATTGCTCTATCCAGCAAAGTTATCATTTAGGATGGAAGGGCAGATAAAATGCTTCCCAAACAAGTATAACTGAAGGAGTTTATCATTACCAAGCCATTATTACATGAAATGTTCAAGGGAATTATATAAGAAAAAGGAGAAGACTAAAACGATGAACATTAAATGGCAATAAATTCACAACTGTCAATATTTGAATCCAAATAACAAACTAAGCAAACAAGCAGAACAGGAACAGAATCATAGGTATGGAGATCATTTGGAGGGTTACCAGCTGGGAGGGTGAAGGGTGAGAAAGGGGGAAGAGGTGCAGGGATTAAGAAGTACAAATTGGTAGGTACTAAATAGACAGGGGGATGTTAAGAACATATAGTTAATGAACAAGCCAAAGAACTTATACGCACGTCCCATGGACATGAACTAAGGGTGGGGATTGCTGGAGGGAATGGGGGTACTGGGTGGAGGGGATCAAAGGGAAAAAAAGTGGGACAATTGTAAAACATAATCAATACAACCTATTTTTAAAAAATCTCTACTTTTGTAGAGTTTATATTTTAGGGAACTACCTCTATTCTCAAAGTCTCTGAGGTGGATATTATGATCCCTGTTTTTACAGTTTGGGGAACCAAGGCACATAGCAGCTACACTGCTCACTTCTTCATCTTCTCTACCGGATGTAACTCCTTTTAGGCAGAGCCAGTTGCTTCCTCTCCACACTGTCTGGCGTTGTACCAGGCATACGGTTATAACATCCACTATTTCGATGATTGACATTTATTTCATGCATTCTATATACCAGAGACAACTCGGTCTCACAAACCTATGTGGTTAGCTATCATTAACCCCATTTAGAGATCGGAAAATAGACAGAAAGAGGCCACGTGACTTGTCTTTGGTTCAGACTCTTTGGCTGTACCTTACTGATGTAGGAATAGTGCTGTGGTTGTGTATCACAGTAGTTCCCTCATGGGTGTTGCCACAGGACGTTCAGCTACCTTCAAAGCCACTAAGGCTTACGCTATGCTAGACCTGTGCATGACTGTGCACGGAGAAGGCAGCTGAGTGCCTCACTCCTCCCGTCTTGGCTTTATACTGAAAAGGGAAAAGGTGGGGAAAAACAGCCCATTAGATGTGCTTTTATCTCCCCTTTTACATGTAAAAGAAGAGCTTGTGCTGGAACTGTTAGTCATGCTGCAGTGGGCTGGCTGCATTTAGAAGCTTGGTTGGTTTAGTCAATATTACCCAGTGCCTTCTACACCCCCCAGCCCTTCACTGGGCTTCAGGACGGGAGAAAGGAGCAGTTCCGTGGTGTTGGAGGAGGTTACGGAGAGGACGTGACTGCTGGTTGACCTTGGAGCTGGACCTGTGCAGCTGGAGGCTCCTAGCCCTAGCCCCTGG
Organism: Anoura caudifer; assembly: GCA_004027475.1. Classification (NCBI taxonomy): domain Eukaryota; kingdom Metazoa; phylum Chordata; class Mammalia; order Chiroptera; family Phyllostomidae; genus Anoura; species Anoura caudifer. The sequence goes on from PVKU01000001.1 coordinate 408,019, forward strand.
CCTTGGAGTACATCTTCTGCCCACTGTTTCCAGGCACTTGCATGCGACTGCACCCCATTAGGGCCTCTGGATAACCTTTTAAGATCCTGGCGGGTTCAGAGTGTACTGTCTGAGGACACCCACGACAAGCCTCCTGTGTAAGTTCCCTTGTTAAAACAGCCACCTACCCGCCTGGAGGGGTTGACCGTTTTCTTCCATCTCTTTGCCTGTTTCAGATTTCACCCAGGAAGTTCCTGAGGGTGTGAACCAACTCTTCAAAGGGCTCAGCATGCACCTGCCGGTCTTACAATCCAGGTGTGTCTACGGTTTGCAAATGTGCTGAGTGCCTCCCTCAAACAGGCACCCAAGGCTCATTCTTGTGCTATCCAAATACCCGTCCAGCGTGGCTCTCTGGATATTTAGTTTGCACTGAATTTCTGTTGCTGGTTTGAGGAACTCATGTTACTTCTGATGAATACTGTCAGGTTCTGTACTTATGCCTTAGAATATTATTGGCTAGTGAAACAGCCACACTTAAGAATTCAATTCATGGTCACCTTCATGTATATGAAAGTCCTTTGTAAAGTGCTATGAAATGACATTATAATTATCAGGGCTGTGGGTTTAAGTTCTTCTGAGCGTAGTCAACATGAGGAAATATCTGGGTGGCTGAATCGTTTCTTAATTTTATTTTATAAATGTCCATGGAGTTGGGGACTTTCTCCAGGGCCAGGAAGCAAAATTTAACACATGCTTTCCAGCTTCTCTTTATGCTCTCAAGTACGGGTTACAGCTTCAAGCGTGGTTGTCTTTGCTGATAGAACTACCTTTTACCTTCTTTTTACGAGATAAGATTGATTTTTTTTTTTTTTGGTTAATACACAACTGTCTTTATAATTGTCTTGTAGGCTTTCCGAATAGGTTAAAGCCTCTGTGTGTTGCATTATTTACTGTGCAGCTACCTTTAAGGATACAATGAACCTACTGAAATTAATAACTCTAGATGGGTGTAAAGTGATAGCATTCACACTCAATTACGGAGATGATCTATTGCATTGATACCATAGTGATGCTGGTCGAATACAATATGGTGAATAAAGATAAACTGGTGGGCTGACAGAATTGCAACCTTTGAGTTTAGAAAAAAAGGGGGAAGAATAAATGGTGAGCAGGCGTGGTTAACAGCCCAAATGCATACACTTATTTCAGTGTCAACACTTAGCAGAGGACACTGAGCAAGTGAACTTGAATACCCTTTCGATTCACTAGCTTCTTAAAAACTGAAATACATCTGAGGAGCCAGTCTTTGAAGCTGTCCCTGAAGGGGACAGCAGGCAGCCCCGGACCCATCGCCCAGAGAACCAGGCAGCCCGGAAAGCCGGGTGCGGATACGGGACCTGCAGATGAACGAGCTTCCCCCTGGCAGATGACCTACAGCGATTCCTGTGTGAAAAGTTCCCGAGTGTTCAGGGCTCCGTGCTACCTTTGCGTCCGACAGAGATGGAGAGGCTGTTACCCAAGTGGCTGTGCTTTGAGACCTAGTTTCTTATCTACTTTTGCCCTTGCAATGGGGACCGAGGGAGCAGACTGGGACTTGGAGAAAATAAAAGTATCATCTGTTACTACTATAATACCTACCGGCTGGTTCGATCTAATCGTTTACCTTTGCTGGTGAGTTTTATAGCCAGCAGCCAACACAGGACTAATTGTCAGCCTAGAAAGGGAACTGGCCCCATTATTTGAAGAATGGAGACGTGTCACAGAAGTTTCTTAATCTGACCGTGGTTTTGAGGTCTATCTTATCTTCTTTATAACAGACACTCTATCAATCCAGCAATCTTTAGACCACAATACTTGTATCTATGTGTGCAAGAAAGGGCCCCTTTTCTACCTTGTACTACAGAGGGAGTCTATAGGTACAATTTGTGGACAGATTGATGGTTATCTTTTCTTGTGTAGGTCTTATTGCCTGAGATCCGGGGACACTGCAGAAATGTTTCTCTCTGTCCCAGCTCCCAGGGAGCGAGTCCAACCCCCAGAGCTGCACGAGATACTCTTTGGTGGGTCAGAATCAGATTGGGCTTTGACCCACTTGAGCCAGCAAGTGCTCTCTCTTGTACAATATGGCCAGGCCCGCAGGACACAGCAGACCCTTTTTATTGTGATAACAACAGGGGCATATTTGTTCGTATTGTTTTATTTCTTTGCATGGAGTGTGGGAAAGATCAAATGGCTTAGTAAAAGTAATAAAATCCATGCAATCCTAACGAACCCCCCTGAAATACTCTTTTATATACTTTGGAAAGAATTGCTAGCAAAAAAGAATGAGAGGGTGGGTTTAAATGGAGGTAATCCTCTAAGAAATTGCTCCTTAGCAGTTAGAAATACAGAAAAGCGAGATAAACTTGAACTAAGCTGGATAAATCCTGTCTTACCCACTGTCTTCACTTAATAGGCACTTTGGGTCTGGATGAGCTGTGCTCAGCAGTCACCTCGAGAAATCCTTTCCTTTCTGCACCCTCCACCCCTCTTCCTATTGAACTAATGATTGCTTTTCACCCATGAGTGATGGATGAAGTCATTAAGTGCAATTATTGGGTGGAGTCCTAGTTCTTGGATTAAGATCATGGATCGCTAACGAGCTTTTGGGTGTTCTATAAATGTTGCTTCTCAGACCTGCCTGGGCATCAGTCTCATCTGTGAAGCCTGTGAAACTTATTCATGCTGGCGTCTGTCTCCCTTAGATTTTGGTTCTCTAGGTCTGGGAGGAGCCAGGACAAATGTAGCTTATGATACACACACAGGATTAAAGATTCTATACCATGTTGGTTCAAAGTACACTTCATAAAGAGGTGAAAAAATTTTAAATTTAGTGTATTTTAGCACTGATTTAAATTTATATCATTGAAATATTTTTATATACGTAAAAGGAATTTTTATTATCCAAGTAATACCTGGGCATCGTTGAAACATCAGAAAACACCGAAGCAAAAAGAAGAAAGTAACTTCAAATATGACCACTATTTTAAAACGCAGGCATTTACAGTTTAACTACAGTAATACAGTATTTGCCTTCCCAGTTGGAGGCAAAAATCCATAGCCATTCTTTACTGAACAGGGTGGGGGCGGGAATCCATCCTTTCTTCCTCTCCCAGAAACATCTTTCTGGTTCTTTCCTTCAAGGTAGTGGCGTATCTGAGGTTACCTTGGGGGCTCAGCAAAGCCAATCATGGGCTTTTAGAATTTTCAGTCCTGGGGACGTAACCAATGGGTGTGGCTGCGGTTCACGCCTCTGATTCACTAATCCGTTCAACAAACGTTTACTGACCACCCGCTAACCTGCCAGACACGGCTCTGTGTTGGTGATACCGCGTTCTTCCCTGGAGAAACTGCACACTCTCAGTCTGGGAGACAAGCAAACACGAATAATGTGTATCGAATACGTGCCATCAAAAGTGTGCGCACGGGGTGTTTTGAGTGCACAGGTAAAGGTGCTGAAAGCAGCGACGGGGAAGACTGTACAGAAAGGATGCCGAAGCGGGGTGTCAGTTGTATATTGCACACCGCCAGTGCTGATTTTGGAAATCTTTTTGTTTTTTCTTCACCCGAGGACTTTTTTTTTTCATTGCTTTTTTTGGGGGGGGGGGCAGAGAGAGAGAGAGAGAGAGAGAGGGAGGAACAGCAACGTGAGAGAGATGCCATCAACCGGTTGCCTTCGCGTACGTGACCTGACAGGATTGAACCCACAACCTGAGTATGTGCCCTGACTGAGAATAGAGCCCACGACCCTTTTTCAGTCTATGGAGTGATGCTCTAACCCACTGAGCCACACTGACCAGGGTGATGATTTTGGAATTCTTGACCAAGGAGCGCACCAAGTCTTCACTTACGGTGCTTACTGCCTGGAAAGGAGACCAGAAAGCTCCTCTTTGCTCTCTGACATTCCTTTTGTGTAAATAATGTCCTGTTCTCTTTTCCATAGGTGCATTATCGTCTTATAATATTGCCGAGAGTCTTAATAATATTTTGAAAAATTTCTTCTCCCTGCATAGCTCCTGCTTCTTCTGAGAAGCTTGGCCATTTTTGTTTGTTTTTATCACTATCTTTCAAGCTGGAGGTAAGATTCCTCTGAGAAAGCTCTTCCAGTCTCCTGCCTGGCAGGTTGGCTGAATGTAGGCCTGGTGGTGAACCTCTGTGGGATGGGGGGGGGGGGAGAAGGAGGCGGGGCTAGAGCATTCACTAGGGAACCATTCACCTGGACAATCACTCAAATGAGCCGAGTTTCTGTTGGTGGGATGTCTGGTTCTTAAAAGGACTTTTCACCAGTCATTGTATTTTGGCTTTAATTTGACCTACACCTGCTTAGCATTTCACCTTTGTGGCCTGCTCCCAGTTACCATTAGTCCCTGATGTACTTTTTGGCTTCAAAATGTTTGTTCCTTTTGTCTAACTCTTCCGTTCTCTTTGTCCTTGTGGCTTTGTGCCTTAACACAAAACAAAACAACTCTGTTAGGACATGGTTTCTGGAAGGAGAGGAATTAACACACGTATTCTGTCTGCTCTTGGCCCTGCATCTAAGTGCCTCCTCTCTGCAGGACACTGTGCTGAGAATTTATTGCATAATAATTCCAGACAGCAGGCATTATTCTTATGTCACTTTTGCAGATCAGGGAACTGAATTTCAGGGAGATTAAGCGGCCAACGAGCTAGTAAGTGGGAGAGCTTTGGGTAATCATGGCTCTCAGATCGGCACTGTTTTCCGCAGGTCACGAGATCTCTTGGGCGAGTGGTGTCAAAATCAAGCTCGTTCTTCTGCATTGATTGGGATGGGGTGCAGGGGGAGGGGGGCGGTGGTGGTGCGGGGCCCGGATTCCAGACCCAGCGTTGGGACCATGGCAGTAAAGACCCATGAAGGGAAGGCTGGGCAGAGAACCAGAGAGCCCCTATTCTGTACAGACCTGACTTTTACCAGTTCCACCGCCAAGATGGACCCGACCGCGCTGCGGTATCAACGCTTTCTTTCAAGAGCCTGACAAAGTTGCGTTTTGATGATCTATTTTAGTATTTTGCTAATTATGAAATGCAAGCCACCTGCTTTCAAAAGGAAGGAGCTGGAATTGGAGAATAAATAATAGAGATGTAAATATGGTGACTTTTATGGGCAAAAGCAGATTTTTAGCAGCATGGCTTTAAAAATTAAATATTTAACAGCTGTTTTGGAAAATAAGCCGAATGCTTCCATATCATTAAAGAATATGCACAGGCAATTAATTTTAAACTAAAACTTGTGACCTCATTTGACTGTACTTAGCATCGTTAAATTAATTAATTAGCTCATTTTATCTATCAAATTATTGACTAGATCCTAAATCTCTGCTTACTAAAAATATTGACTTTTCTTCATGGACGGTAAATATAAATGAACAAGAACAATGTTTTCATGTTTGTGAGTTTGTGAAATTGACCCCACGAGCTTATGTACATGACTGGTATGCAGTGGAATATACACCGTGTGTTCTAGAAGTGATGCTAGGAATAAGAAGAATTATGTTTTGGGGTGTGATATTTGTGCTTTAGAGGGTAAAGTCTGGAGTGGAGAAACATTTTCAAAAGTATACCAAATTAAAAATGTAAGAATAAAAAGAGATCATTGAAAATCGTATCTCCGCCAACAAGCTTTCTATAACATGCAAATTTCTTACCCAGCAAGCAGTTTACCTTGGCCCCTTTTAAAGGACAGAGGGTTTGTATCCTCCCAAATTTGCATGTTGAAGCCCCAACCCTTGATGGGATGGTATTTGGAGAGGGGGCCTTTGGAGTGGGAGCCTCAGGTTAGCTAAGGTCTCCAGTGGGGCTCTCATGATGGCATGGGGAGGCTTACAAGAAGGGGAAGAGAGGAAGAGATTACAGTCTCTCCCCCATGTGACTTGGTCTGCAAGACAGGAAGAGGGCTCCCCAGAACCTGGCCATGCTTACCCCTCATCTTAGACTTGCAGCCTCCAGCACTGTAAGAAAATGAGTGTCTGTTGCTTGAGCCACTGGTCTGTAGGTTTTGGTATGGCCACCCACGCCGACTAATATACATCTCAGCATGGTATTTTGTCTTATTCTAAACTTTCTATGTTCTGAGTGTAAACTACATCCTAGGGTACCTGAAAAACTTCCTGCTCTCAACATTTGCCAATACTCTAGTTTTTGAAGAGAAGCTGGAAATCTAGATTTTTATATGGAATTTCCTAATCTTTTTAATATTGACATACCATTCTCTACATAACACACTTCCGTGTTGCATGTACGCACAAGTCACAAGTCTGCACATGTTTTGATGTGTATGTCCTGTCTTCTGAGATCTTTGAAGAGACTGTTGGTGTTTTATTTTTATTCTCTGATTCCTAAGATCTAGAACGGGTACTAACCCAACAATATGTGTTCTCCTTGATGCTAATTCTACTTGCTCTTTCTGACGCTTCTCTTCTTTAGGTAAAATATTCCCCACTATGTTCATGCTTCCATTTTTCTTCAATTCTATTTTTAGGTCACTTAGTTGCACTCCTTGGCTGTCTCAGATTTTGGTCAAGACTCTTGTTAGAAGCCATCCTGGGAGAAACCGACTTGTTGTCTCTACTCACCACTTTGTGACTGCGTACTTTTGGACCCAAAGGTGAGGAGAACATTAGCCCAGGGCTCTCTTTTCAACTGAGAACCTTGAACTCTATGTAGAAAGGAATTGACAGATGCAAAATACAAGGAGGGCTTCCTCCGGCTTCTCTGTTTCCCTTCTGTTTTCGTTAGCTGCTCTCCTGATTGCTTTTCAGCAGTAGTGCTGTTACTGCTCTGTGGTTCGGTTTCTCTTGGTCTCAGTGGGAAAGCTTCGCTTTCATTTATCAATTCGTTCCTATTATGTGGAAATTAATATTTAAGTGGCTGCACACCTATTTATTCATTCCGCAAGTGGCATTGCTCACTGTCAGTGGTTGTTTCTGATGCTAAAACTGCTTCTTGACTTGTTTCGTTTGGATTCCTGACATGCTCGCAGGCCTCCGGGGTCTAATAAATAATAGTAATGAATTCTTCACCAGTTCCTGCTCCTCCCTCCGCACAATCTTCCCGGAGTCAAAAGGGAGAAATGTCCTTGTTCTCTGATTTCATGTTTGGTGTATATAAAGTGTTTGATCAAGGTGTTTATAAAATGAAGTTAGTTGGCATTTCAATAATGTAGTACGAATTAAACTTTCTTATGAGTTACTTTTCTGCAAGTCTTTTTCATCATTTGATTTTTAGGATAGAAATACATTTTCATAATTCAAAAATAATATACAAATGCAAAAAAGATACCCAAGGAAAAGTCTTTCTCCCTCCTTTTGCTCTGTTTTACTCAGACCCAGCTTCCTAACTCCACAGGTTAACTACTTTTATTCATTTTTACGTACTCTTCCTGTGTTTCTTTATATTATTTATCCATTTTTTTAAACACAAGATATTATTGTTCTGCTTCTTTTAGCTTTCACTTAACATTATATCTTCGAGCTTCTGCTGCATCAAAATATTAAGCACCGCATTCTTTTCTACAGTCGGACAGTATTTCATTTGATGGTGGTCCCATCATTTACTTAACCTGGTCTTACCGATGAAGATGGGTTTGTGCCTGGCATTCGACTAGGGTGATCCATATTACAACAAATAACCTCCTACAGACTTCATGTCACACATATGCAAATAGGTTTATATAGAATAAATGCCCAGCCGGGGTGGTCCTAGGTCAGAAGGTCTATGCATTTGACATTTCGTCAGATGTCGGTAAGTCACCGTCCACAGGAGTTGGGCCGGTTTCTACTTTGGTCAGCGACATGTGAAAGGGCTGTGAGTGAGCTCACCTACAGAAAGCTTCATCAGGCCATTGGGTTTCATCTGTCTGGTGGGTAAATACAGCACAGTGTCTCAGGACAGATTCAATCTGTATTAGGGGAGCAGCCGGACATCTTTTCATATGGTTAAAAGCCGTTATTATTTCTATTTATGTATGAACCATATGTTCATGGCTTTACCCATTTTTCTGTTGGGTTGTTAGAATTTTTTCTCATCTGTTTCTAGAAGCTCTTTGTATGTGATAAGGGTAATCTTTATTTGTGGTAGGAGAGTCAAATTGTTTATTGTGATTTGGGATTTGTTTTGGTTTGTGGTGTTTTCCTGTACAAAAGTTTAAAGATTTTTAGTTCATGTAAATGTCTCTCTTTTTACGGATTTAGGGTTTTGAGATATAATATAAAGTCCTTTCCTACTCCCCACCCTCACCCCAACACACAATTTTCTTCCAGCACTTTCTAACTTCATCTTTTTGACATTTAGATTTTTGTTTGATTTATTCTTCCATTCACTGAACACATATTTATTGACTGTCTCTCATGTACTAGGAACTATTTTAAGTAGTTGGGCCCTATCAGTGATCAAGACTGATGAATATCCTGCCCTTTTTGAGTTAACATTCTAGTGGAAGGAGATAGATTAAAACAGCAACAACATCAAAATAAGTAAACTATATGTTATGACAGAAAATGATGAGTGCTATTAAAATTAAAACAGAAAAAATCAGTTAAGGGGAGCTGGAATGCTAAGTGGTTGGTACAAACTGCAGTTTTACTTTATTTTTTAAATGATTTTATTTATTTTTAGGCAGAGGGGAAGGGAGAGAAACATCACTGTGTGGTTGCCTCTCGAGCGCCCCCTACTGGGGACCTGGCCGGTAACGAAGCATGTGCCCTAGTCTGGGAACCCAACCAGGGGCCCTTTGAGTCTCAGGCTGGAGTTCATTCCACTGAGCCACACCAGCCAGGGCTCAACTGCAGTTTTAAATAAGGTGATCGATGCAGATGGCATCGAGGAGGTGACATCTGAGCAAAGTCAGGAAGGAAAAAAGGGACTTCTGTGCAAAGGTCTGGAAGAAGAAAGCTCCAGGTTGGTGCCCTACATCAAGAGCCTGTCTGAGACAGAGCAAGAAGACAGTGGGACTGGGGAATGATGGGTGAGGCAGAGAGTGGGCAGAGGGACGCCACCTGGACCAGATCATTTAGAGCTTTTAGACCCTTGTAACAAATTAGGCTTTTACTTTGAACGAAATGCGGGATCATTGCCGAGTTTTGAGCAAAGGAGGGATGCAGAGGACATGTTTTTGAAGGACCACATTGGCTGCTGTGTTGAGAACAGACTATGGAAATCAGGATGATGGGAAATCAAGAAATGAAGAGACCAGTTCGGACGCTAGTGCACAGTTCCAGGAGAGATAGGAAGGAGCTGGGCAGCTGGGTGAAGGCAGCTGAGATGGTGAGATATTCTCACACTGGCCTGTTCTGTTGGGTTTACCAGCAGAATTTCCTGATGGATTGGATATTTACTCTCCCCAGCGACTGGAAGACTGGAGTCACCATCCACCAAAAGCTGTTGTGATTACTAAAATAAGTGTTCTTTACGAAGTGTTCCATAAATTACAGAAGCTTTCGTTAATGTGATTTTCTCAAGAGGCAGTTCAGACTAATACATAGCTATTATTTTTCGGGGGTGGGGGAGGGCATTAAGTCATTACTTTTTTTTTCCTTATAAAAGAATTCTTCTACCAAAATGTTGTGAGAGCAAGTTTCTTCATTATTTTCCTTCAACGTACCTACTATTGCGCAGGCTTCAGTCACTGTCTGATTCTCTGCCAGCATAACTAGGTGCGAATTCTGGGCACCTTAATGGATGTCTGGTACTGTGCCATGGATTTTAACAGTGTATGTTTAAAACAGTAAGAAAGTATTATTTTTGGCTTCTGAGAAGAGGGTCCTCAGGCTGAGGGACGCTGAAGAGCTTGCTTACATTGTACAGCTAGGAAGTGGGAGAGCCAGAACGGTACCATGTCTGTGTTGTTAAGGAAAACAGGTTGGTTCTCTTCTGACTGTGCTGCTGAAATCCTGCTTAGATTGGTGGTGTGATAGACAAAATCTCATGTCAGATGAACCTCCAGAGCAAGTGATACAAGGATGCCTTTGTTATTTTGGTTCTGCATAAGCAATGATCATTCCCAATTAAAGCATTTATAAAACTGATGCATGCGTGCTTTTATCTGTCTACCCCTCCATCCGTCAATCATCTACGGGAGAATAAATTTGTATAAAGGATCATGAAGAGGGCCAACATTAGCTCAAGGGAAACAATTTTTAAAGTTTTAAAAAGTAGTTTGCTTCAACCTCATAAAATCCAGGAATATGGAAATCCTAACTTCAAAAGTATATATTTAAGTGCCTTTTACCTGGTTATGATGGAACGTGTGCCTCAAGAGAGAGCTTTTCATTAGCAACGCTTAGGGAGTTTAACAGTGGAAGTTCAGTTTTATCAGATTCTGAGGTCTCTATCGTAATTTCCCAGAAGTAGCGAGTGAATTGTTAAGCATTTTTTCCACGCATGAAATGGAACTTAGATTTTAATTTTTCAGAAAAATGTAATTGAACAATTTTTCCAAGGCATCGGAAGCAAACCCGCAGCGCCTTTGTTTCTGTTTTACAAATCACAGGGCTGTGTTTTTTTCCCTTCACATCAATGTGGCCTACATATCGATCACGTTATTGATTTTGCACAGTATGTTTATGCATTCCATCCAGAGGTTTCCCCTTTTCGCCTTGTGCTGGACAATGGCATTTTAGCCAGCGTGGAGCAATCTAAGTCACTGTCACAAGAGTTCCAATTAAAGGTGGCTTTGCCATTGTGGCCTGGCTATGGGTACCCCGCTTCTGGGCCTGGCATTCGCTGAGCGCTCTGCCACCTCCAGGAATTTGCATCAGCGTCCTGCGGGCTCTGTTCCTTTTCTTCCGTTTCTTGAAATATCTGATCTGTGGGGCCCAGCTTTTGATTTCTTTCTTTCTTTAAATTAACTATATATTGTATGTTCCTTCCCAGTGATTATCTTCCATAATCATTTTCTTCTGTAGAAATAGATGGAAACCAATGATTTCCTTTAAGTACATTGTCGGAATTTCCACCAATCTTTGTACTCTACCCAATGCATACACAGTTGTAAAAATATTCATAAAAGGGACACATCAAGAGAATATTTATCTCTACATAAAAATCTTTAACACATCTAGACCCCACCAGTTATTGAAACATTTAACATTCCTTAGCATGAACACTGCTCACGAAAACACTTCGACGTGCTTTTCAGGTACGCTATTGTTCAACATTTTTGGAAACTATCTCTTAAACCAACATTAGGCATCTTATCTTTATTTTTAACAGAGCCCGTTTACTTGTATTGCTGAAAGTTCACTTCCAACTATTTAAAATTGTGCACAGTGTGTCCTTAAAAGATTTGAAATTTCACGATTCATGCCGTTTGCTTGTGGCTGGCGAAGACTTGACACTAAACATTTGAACTTAACATCGCGGGGAAAGCTTCTGAGACCACCGGTCGTTTCACCGACATGCAATCTGCCTGTATGAAGTGGTGGCTTCAGGGAAAGTCCTGTAGACCAGCTTGACAAGAGAGCAAACCTATTAAAGACGGGCACGTTCTTGGAAGCCAACATCCAGCCTCCTAATTAGTGCCCTCAAGGCAATTACAGAGCAGTCTAAATGATGCAAAATTTGTGTTGGGCTCCTCATGGCACCGATGACGAACATCCAAGGAGTCCTTTTTTTTTTTCTAGATAGAGATAAGGAGTCTGGGTGATTAATTTCAGCACCGTGGAGTTGATTTGCAATGAGCAACAACAGAAAACATTTCCGTGGGCGCAGAGTCGTGGTGGAAGACTTCAGTTTTACAGCCAGATGGTAATAAAGCTGTTTGTCAGGGCAATGCCTTAGCGATGGGGGAAAGTACAACCCTCTCTTGACAAGACGGAAGAAACAGAAAAAGTTCCTAAAACAGTTTGTGGTCTTCAGCTGCAGCCAAACCCCTGAGCAGGATGAACATTTGAGAAGATTCTTAACTGCTGCTTTTGCCTTAATATCTTTGGCTGGGCAATCAAGCGTTATGACTTCTGTTTCGGAAGACAACTTCCTGAGCATGAACTGGTACGAGGAGTTCCCAACCGGTTGCCCGGAAGGCACTGGGTATTGTGTATTGATATGGAAAACCATCTGGTTCAAAGAATACAGGTCAGGGCAAGAGTATGGGGTGGCTTGTTCTGAGCCCCCACCAAGGGGATCACAGGGAACAAATGGGCTGGCTTGGTTTTCTGTAATGAGAGCAGCTTTTTGAAAAAAGTCTGATAATAACACTAAAGCATCAGCATTACATGGTAGTTATCCGCTAGCCACAAGTTACAAAATACTAGTGATTAATTATCTCATGGTTGGGGGCAGTTACGGAGGATACTTCATTTAACATTCTTCAGTGTTTTAACTTTTTATAATAAAATAAAAATGTATGTAAGAAAGAAGACTAGCGGTCAATAAAATCTTAAAGAATACGTGTTTACAGACTTGTGAGAGAGTTTTCTAAATACTTAAAAAATTACCTCTGTCAACGTTTATACTTCCTCTCAAGCAAGTGAAGCATGTAATTATCCGCACTCTTCAAATGCATGAGGCACCAAAACCAAAAACAAGAAAAAAACAGTAAAGCATTTCCCTAAGACCTTCCAGTGAGGGAGGAGAAATATGCAACTGAGACTCAGCTTTCCTCACCCCTGGCCCCGGGCGGGATGTCTGCAGTGGGGTTGGCCCTGAGACCATGTGATCCTGTCCCCGGCCTGAGCTGCCTGCTGGATTTTCAGCTGTTCGTGCCTTGCGGCATCACGTATTGCAGAGTGTGTTTGTTTTTATTCACCGAAGTAGGACAGATGGGCAGAGTCTGCGAGGGCAGCATGCGCCTGAAGGAAAGACGGCCTACAGCGAGTGTGCAGATGTGGGCTCGGGGAGAGCCGCCCTCCGCAGCCCGGCCGGGGAGCGGGAGCCAGCAACCAGCGGCCGGGCAGGCCCGGAGCTGAGGGCCTCCGTCCCACACGGGCCCCCTCCGGGGCTAATCCCGGCAGAACAACTTGGTTGTTTGTTTTTACATTTGTGATCGTCATTCCCGTTTCATGTGTTCATAAAAACAACGTGTATAGGTTTTAATTGGTATAGACCCCACGATGGAATGGAGTGGTGTAGGAAGATGAACCCTAACCAAGCATTATGAACGCCCCGTCTTAACCTGGGGAGATCCTGAGTGTGGAAATCCCAGCTGCAAAGACATAGAAAATTAATTTTGTTTTACGCAGTTCCTGCTGCACATATTCCGTCAGAGTGGGTATCTGTTTTTTTGCTTTTATTCAATGCTGTAATTTATTGAAATTAGAAATCTGTAATTAAAAGAAATATTAAAATGTTCTCATATTTAGAAATTAACAGCAACCCAAAAGCCCTAGACATCAAAATCATAGTTGTAAAAGTAAAACATAAAACTCTAAATCTCGCCCTGGCTGGTGTGGCTTAGTGGATCGAGTGCTGGTCTACGAACCAAAGGATTGCTGGTTCGATTCCCAGTTAGGGCACATGCCTGGGTTGTGGGCCAGGTCCCTGGTTGGGGGCATGTGAGAAGCAATCACACATTGATGTTTCTCTCCCTCTCTTTCTCCCTGCCTTGCCCTCTCTCTAAAAATAAATAAATAAAATCTTTAAAAAATGCTCTAAATCTTATGGAAAGTAACATAAGTTGGACTTCATTTGAAAATTACTCTGTGATGAGAGAATAAAAATGCAAGCCACAGAAGGAAGAAAATGTGCGCAAAACATCTATGCGAAGAGGACTCCAATTCAAAACATACAGAGAACTCTCAAAAGTTCAGCAATAAGAAAACAACACAATTGAAAAGCAAACAAAATATCAGAACAGACACCTCCTCAAAGACGATGCACAGATGGCAAACAAGTCTGTGAAAAGATGTTCAGCGTCATGGGTCATCAGGGAATTGCAGGTTAAAACAACCATGCGGTACCACCGCACACCTAGAAGAATGGCTAAGGTCCCAGACACCGGCCGCACCCAACACTGGGGGAACGTGGAGAAACCCACAATAGTGTGCGGGAATGAGCGAGAATGGCCATTTCTTCACTGAGGTCTTCTTAAACCTGACAGCTTCATTTTCTTTTGACAAGGTACAGATGAGTAATAGTGTGAAGTAAATTTACTAATTGTGTGAAGCAGTCTGCAGACGGAGCAGTTCACTTCTCTGTCTGTTTTCAGGTTACCTGTTTCCAGAACTCAGAAACTTAAAATGCATTCGCCATGTGAGGCCTTTTTTGTTTGGCCAAGTTTCCATTACAGGCTAAGTTCATCGAGAACAGAAACTTTCTCTTTCATCTTTTTATTGCTCTGGCTTAATCACACCACAGGTGTTGAGTAAGTGGTGCATAAACCAGCACTTTACACTGATCAATAGTCAAGGTACTGATTGAGAGGTAGCCATGTATTGTCTTGACCTAGCTGATTGGGAAGAGAACTTCATCTTTGGAGTGATTATTTTTAGTGGGTAAACACGCTATTTTTAATGAGTAAATACAACATCTAAAAAAGACCTAGAGAGCCTCTCTGGGGTCCTTGCAGCCTTGGGCTCCCCTTTCTCCATAGGAGGTATAGACTGCGGGAGAGAAAGGAGGATAGGAGCCCAATTATGAACATGTTGCTAGATGATGTCATAATATTGCAAAGTGCTGCAGGGAAGAAAGAAAACCTGGTGTCATGGGTTGAATTGTAGCCTCCTCTAAATTCACATGTTGAAGTTCTACCTCCAAGTCTCTCGGAACGTGTCCTTACTTAGAAATAGGGACACACCAGGAGAACCCCCATGAAGGTGAAGACGAGATGGATTCGGTGCAGCTGAAGCCAAGGCATGTCAGAGTGCCAGCAAGCCACCCGCTGCTAGGAAGGGGCCTGGGGCAGATCCCTGCCTCGCGGCTCTCAGAAGGGTCCCACTCTCTGGTCTCTGACCTCTGGCCTCCAGAACGGTGAGACAATAAAGTTTTGTTGTGTCAGCCACCCAGGGTACATGGTATTTTGCTCTGGCAGTCCTAGGAAACGAATACCCGTGGTAAGTTTTCTCCCTTCAAATTCTCCTATTTCTCTCCGAAGGCAGCTTTGATACGGTGTTAGCTGTTTGCTGGAACAAGGGGGAAGGCCAGGAACTATTGCAGGGTGTTACAGACTTGTTGGGTGGTCTTTTCTTTCAGGTTGTGTTTGTAACTTGGGGTTTATAAAGTATGTAACATGGTGGGTCAGGGCATGGATTTTTGAGTCACAACTGCCTGAGTTCAAGTCCCAGTTCTACCACTTATTAGCTCTATAACTTTGGAAAAATGATTTCTCTCTGCCTCAGCTTCCTTATCTGTAGAATGGGGGGAAGAGCGCTCCTACCTTAAAGGCTGTCATGAAAATTAAATGAAAGGCACGTTGAGCTGCTGAGGACGGTGCCAGGGACCTTGTAAGCATTCGGCACATTTCTCACTATTATTACCAAACTGTTCCGCAATGGGTAAATATCATCAGGGACCGACCGTGAGAGAGAAGCTCTGTGTGTGTGTGTGTGTTCTTTTGTGTGTGTGAAACACAAAACTTTAACTCATTTGATCCTGAAATTAAGGATAAAAACCATTGTGTAAACTATTCAAAGACACAGAAACTTGAAGGAGTTTGAGGAAAAGGCGTTGACTATGGAGGCACAGGGGCGGCTCGCAGAGGTCAATGGCAAGAATGCGGTTGGAGTCCGACCATGCCAGCCTGGATGCGCCCAGTCTCCTGTGGAAGAGGTTTTCAGTTCCTTGCTCTCTCTGGTCTCCCTCTGAACCCCCGTGATGCGAACGTCGGTAAACTTGAAGTTGTCCCAGAGGCTCCTCACCCCATCTTTCTTCTTTCTTTGGATTGTTTTCTTTTTGCTGTACCGATTGGGTGTGTTTTGCTTCCTTATCTGCCAATTTGCCGACTTGACCCTCTGCTTCATCTACCACACTATTGACTCCCCGTAATCCCTTCCTCACTTCGGTTAATGTATTCTTGATTTCTGACAGGTTATTTGTGTTTTCTGTCTCCATTTTTATGTTCTCTGCCTCTTTGTGGAAGTTCTCACTGAGATCATTGGGTACTCTTATAACTGGGGTTTTGAACTCCACATCTGTCTAGATGGCTTGTCTCCGTTTCGTTTACTTCTTTTTCGGGAGTTTTGATCTGTTCCCTCATTCGGGCCATGTTTCTTTGTCTCCTCATTTCGGCAGCCTCCCTGTGTTTGTTTCTGTGTATTAGGTAGGGCTGTTGTCTCCTGGGCTTGGTGGAGTGGCCTTATGTGGTGTGTGTTCTGCAGGGTCCAGTGGCACGGCCTCCCTGTTCACCCAAGCGGTGCTCCAAGTGTCCTCACCCCCTGGGTGGGCCGTGTGACCCTCCTGTGGTAGCTGAGCCTTGATTGGTGTTTGCACCTCAATGGGAGGGATTTAACTCCAGGCCAATTGGCTGTGAGGAGGGGTCCCAACCACTGTGGAGGATCAGCTGTGCAGGGGCCCACCCCACGGAGCAGGACTGGCTTCAGCAGGGCTCTGAGCCTGGTGAGCCCACCCCTCGGTGAGGTGGCTGGGTGGTGCTTCAGCGTGGCCTGAAACTGTCCGCCAGGTGGGCTGGCTCTAGGGCCTTCCAGGAGGTGCTGGCTTCAGCCACCACCTGTGCCCTGCCTGGGGCCACTGTGCCTGGGCACAAATTGATCAGCAGGTGGCTGCTACTTGTGCTGGGCTTGGAGATAACCAGGGGAGGCAAAGCAGTGCACCAAGGCCAGCTGCAGCTGGTGCTGGGCCTGGGGCCACCTAGTGAGAGGTGTGGGGTACACAAGGGCCAGAGACTGCTTGTTTGAGAGATTTTAGAAAAGTGCACAGTATGAGACAAGACCGGCTGTTTATCTGGAAAAGCCACTGGAAGCTGGGTTGGGCTGGGCCTGCATGTTGGCTGGGGTGGGGTCTCGGGAATCACCAGCCAGCTGATGGAGACTCACACAGGGCGCCCGCCTGCAGGATACGTGGGGTGACGACCCAGCAGAGGAACAGTGGCCTCTCCAAGCACCTCCCTGTGGTCCCCAGGCACCTTTTGAGCTGCTGTGAGTCCACGTAAGTCCATGTGTGGAACACCTGGGACCCAGCCACGGTCCCTGCTGGTTTGCACAGCCAGATGCTGTGGGGACTTCTCTGTATTGGGACCCCAGGCTGGGACCCCTCGCTCCTCGGGGTCCTCTGAAGCCTGTTCAGCATCTCTGCCTCTCCTTCCCGTCTCTACATGGCTTCTGCTTTATGCCCTTAGTAGTAGGGCTTTCATTTAGTTAGAGTTTGGGTGGTTCTGAAGGGCAGTTGTTCTGTTGCTTAGTTGTAATTTTGACACAGTTGTGGGAGGAGAAGGGTTTACTTGGTTGCCGTCTTGACCAGAAGCCAAATGGGTTATATTTTGAAAGAACCTGGAGAAGCAAGACAGGAGGGATAGCCAGGCCAGGATGGATACGAATCAGCCAACAAACTAAAAACCAGAGTAAGTGAAGGCTCATGAAAATCGCTGTGGAGAACCAAAATGGCTGCCTTAGGAACCCAAGGAAGAATGATGCAGGTTTGTACGTATGTTTCCAAGTCGAAAACACAGAACCAAAACGGCTTCTCTCTTCTCTGTTAAGAAAACTCAGCCTTATCTTCAACAAGAAGAGTAAGTAGGGCAAATGTCAGGGAAAGGAAATCGAAACCCACATTCCCTGGAGAGGTGGAGAATCCTCAGTCTGCAAGGGGCAGGCCAGACGTATCTGAGCATCGCTCTCTTTGGGCAGAGCCTTTAACCGATGGAGGACAAGTTTCTGTCTGCTGACCGCACATCCCAGCCTGTCTGAAATGTCCGCTGTGCAGTCTCTGAGGCCTTCCCTAGTCCAAACCGATTAAATATCTTGATTCGGACAAAGTATATTGCAGGAAACCTGGCGAAGATACTATGAACTTGTCAGGACTTAGAAGAATCGAGATAAAGATGTCAGGATAGATAGAATCTATATTCCCAATAAGCACAAAGGTATTTGATTAAGCAACTGTGGTATTTTCCCTGATGCCCCTGGACAGGATTGTAAAATGAATTAGGGAAAGAATACCTCGTGAGCGCTTAGCAGATGAAATTGTCATCGTCTGCAGCCTGTGTGGGTTCTTGGGCTGTTCTTGGTTCCCCTGGATCTCTGAGACTCAGAATCCCTCCCGCCTGGTGTCAGACAATTTGCTCCCAACAGTTGTGATCCTGACTGTTATAGGTTTTCAATGATGAAAAAAATTACAAATATGTATTAAACCTCCGACCTGCCTTAATCTCACACAAATAAAGGAATCACAAGGAGTCTCTCCCTGTGATTTGCTCAGAGCTTGCTATCACCTAAAATATCACAGAATATTAAAGCAGTAATGAGAGAACTATGTAAACAATAAAATAAACTATTTGAAGTGATTCTCATGGAATTAACTTAAATATCAACATAAAGATACAATTTAGGATGATAATGAATGTTTTCTAGAACAGCATTAATCATGGGAATCCCGGCGACAGCAGTAAGAAATAAAGGTATTCTGTAGTTACTTTAAAAAAACGTGGGGTGACATGGGTCAACAGGATCGGGTAGGTTTCAGGGGTGCCATTTGTATGATATGAGACCCCTGCACTGCACTGTGCATCCAGCACCCGAAATCAGACCTTATCTGTCACCAGGCCCCTTCCCTCTGGGACCCCCTGCACTGCGGTCGGTGTGGGTCGACCAGTTTCAGTTTTATTGGGTTGGCCAAGAAGCCAGTTTAGTTGTTCCCGTGAAGTAAAGGAAACACTTTTCATTTTCACCAATAACTTCATCGATTTGGATATTTTGAGTATCTTGGCTCTCTCCCACTATTGGCTGCTAGTGGGTACAGGCCAGGGGTGCTGCTAAATGTCTTCCAATGCATAAGACAGCCCCACAGCACAGACTTATCTGGCCCATATGTCAACAGTACCAGAAACTTCGCAAACCATTTTTGACATGTTGGATCAATCACAGCACCTTGTCCCTACACTGCACAAATCTTTTTTTTTTTTTTTTTTTGCATTTCAGTGGTATTTTTACCTTTCTTGAGATAATAAAGCATAATATGCTGAAAATGTTGCATATTTTCTTCCATCTTCAATATTAAAATGGTTGCTTAAAAATTCACCAATTTTGATAAGATTTTATTTTTATTTTTTATTAAATGTTTTATTGTTATTCTGTTACAATTGTCCCAATTTTTCCCCCTTGGCCCTCCTCCGCCCTGCCCACCCCCACTCCCACAGTCATTTCTCATGCTGTTGTCCATGTTCCTGGGTCATTCATACATGTTCCTGGCCTGGTCCCTTTCCCTTCTTTCCAACCTTTTTTTAAATGCAGGCTGATATCACAGCTGTCACAATACAATCTAACAGAATTGTTTTGAATGAAGTTAAAGGCAAACGTTTCTCTCCCTTTCTCCGTCCCTTCCCCTCTCTCTAAAAATAAATAAATAAAATCTTTTAAAAAAAAGACAAATAAGCACTACTAGAGCCATCACATGGAAAAAACTCAACAAAGTGTTTGGCCAACCCAATACAGCCCACACGTGCGTGAGATCATATGGTTCTGTAAGTCTACAGTTACTTTTGTGCTCTGCTTTGTAACTCATTTAGTTCAGACATCTTTGCGTTTCTTTTGAAACTGAGCGGAAGTTTCCGTGAGCATATTGAAGGTTCAGTATAAGCTTGTTCCGGAAGAAATGACTCAACACGCAGTTGGATGGCGGAGCACGACCCTTTATTAACGTGCACGGGCCCAGAGGAGTACAGACCCCAAATTCTGAGCCCCAAGCCTTGGCTGAGCAGGGCTTTTATTGCTTTCCGGACGCCCTATCCTATGTGGCAAAAGCAGGAGGTACAGAAGCTGATGCAAAAATAACTTTAGGCTTGAGGTGTCCTTATCAGAAGCTGGGTGTACAGAAGCCAAAGCAGAAGTTATGACTACCTAACCGAAACCCCACGGTTTTGTGGTTCCTAAACAAAACTCTTTCCCAGTTCTTGGCTCCTCTTCTGGGTCACCTTGTCCTAGTTGACTTTTCTTCTACAAGCTCTCTGTAGATATTAAAATACTAATCTATTTAAAATTCCACATCATTTCTGCATCTGCTTAGACCTCCTTCAAACTAGGGAAACCAGTGAGTGAAATCGGCCATGTTTTCCATCGATCGTTTTCACTGTGACACCGCAGCTGCCTCATCCCGATGTGTCTGTCGTTTTGGTATTCTGCGGTGGGGGTGGTGGCTGCGGCCAAGGACAGCATGGGTCCTACTGCCCACGGAGGTGGTCAGGGCTCTTAGTTAACGTGGTGGGAACTGCAAAAATCAGGCAGAGGAGTCGGACGTCAGAGCCAGACGGGGTTGGGACATGCGCTTCTCATCAGCAGGGACACGAGAGCAGGGCTGTGTCCCAGTCAGCACTGTCCTTTCACGTTAAGCCGATGGTGGCTGCAAAAGAGCTCACGAATGCCCACAGGCGCGCCCCAAAGCTCCACGCAGCTCTGCAAGCAGCTCCCAGACAGCGCGTGTGCAGACAGAGCAACGTGGCCGTGAGCCATCCAACAGTCTACCTACCTCGTGGGTGTTTTGCAGGAGCTTCTCCTCGTGCTAATTGCTGAGCCGTCCGGAAGTTCTCATGTAGTCAGCGTGTTCCAGCCAATTAAATGTGTGTGTGCGCCCCGGAGACAAATTAAGTGCTGTGGGGGTCCGTCGTTTTGTGTCTCACCCTCATAACTTTTGTCAAAGCTCATTCGCAGATCAGCCTGGTAGCGGCTTCCCCCCGCATGCCACGGAGTGCTGCTGGCTGGTCACAGGTGTTAGCAAACAGGTGTTTTGATTAACGAGGAGTGTCTCCAAATGAACTTAACATGCTTGTAACCTGTACAAGCTTGTAACCTGTAATATCAGGTTACAAGCTAAACAAAAACATTGAATAATGGCCTTCTTTTTTTAAGCCACTGTTGCCATTTTAAAATTTGAATAAAAAATTATAGGTGTTTGAAATGTGAATAATCAAATAATTAACTTTAAGAATCAAATAAATGAATTTAGTAAATAAGATTTGATAGGAAAAAGTTTTCTTGTCTATTTTCCCCACATCAGATAAATTACTTTCACATCTTTTAAGTAGCTGTCTATCTACTATCATCCATCCATCCATCTGTCTGTCTGTCTGTCTATCTATCTATCTATCTATCTAGCCCACCCATCTATCTGTCCATCCACTCATCCATCCAACCAACCAACCAACCATCCATCCGTCTATTTATGGAGTGTGTGGTATTTACCTCCTGTGTCTAAAGCAAATGCTGATATTGTTACCTTTTGCTCTTTTGGTTTTAGGCCTTATCTACTGATTCCTTCTCTGCTCCCATCTCTCCCCCCCCTCCCTCCCCCTTTCTGTGTGTTTGGCTGTATTGTAATTTTGGATGGAGCAGATTTCTGTGCTTACATTATTAAGACAAGGGGTATTTATGCACAGCCACACTCTCTAGTAAACTGTGAGCTACTGGAACTCTCTGTTGAGAACCCAAGGCTGCCTGATTCCTTTTATTTGTATGTGGACTCTTTCCTGCCCCCCCCACCCACCCCCCACTCTCTGGAAGCCTTCGGGATCTTTGTCTTTGGTGTTTAGAAATTTCATGGTGATGTTCTGTGGTATTGCTGTATTTTTGCCATTTTTGCTTCTCAATTAGTTCTGGAAAATTTTCTTTTACTATTTCCTGGATGAGTTCTCTGTTCTTTTTATCATTTGGAGTTTGGATCATCTAGGTCACAGGTGGCAAACACAAGGCCTACGGGCTGAACCCGGCCCTCCACCTTGTTTCATCCGGTTCGCCACCTTGTTTCTACTGGGAGGCAGCACCGAGCTCCTTGCCCCTAGTTAAGGAGCAGTTACATGTACACAGTCCTGACATTACATTCGGCCCTTTGAAGGCAACCGGGAGGCTGATGTGGCCCCCCGGGGAAAATGAGTTTGATACCACTGCTCTAGATCAATCCTCTTCTTTTCTTTTCTTTTTTTCTCCTATTTTCTGCTTATTTGTTTTTGTTTGTTCCTTTTTTTGCTTCCATTTGTGACATGTACTCAATGTTATCTATTGGGTTTTGCATATCTGCTATATTTTTATTTCCAAGAACTTTTAAAAATAATATTCTATTCTTGTTTTTTGGTTGCAATACTTTCTCTTGTCTCTGTAAGGATATCGATGATAGTTTTTTGTTTGTTTTTTAAGAGTTCTCTCCACTCTGTAGTCCATTTTTCCTCCCAATAGCTTTTCCTGTTTGAGTAATTTTATCTTAATTTCTTATGTTAGATGTTTTCCTCAGATGTCTGGTACTGCTCAGTGGTCTCAGATTCAAAACCGGGGGGGCTAAGAACCCAGAGTGGGAGCTGTGAGACTCTGAAGGGAGTTTGCCATCTGAGCTTGGCTGGCGATGACCTGGCTGGACTGCTAGTGGTGAAGACCCTGTATCTCCATCTTGAGGGCTCTCTCAGGTTGGCCAGAGTCTGCAGAGAAGGACCCTCCAGTCCCCTGAGCGGTAATGAATGGCTGTTGGCCTTCTGGGGGTTGGAGATTTCGCATCATGTGCTCATCAGGGATTCCGAGGTCAGTGGGGTCGGCTCTCAGCTCTGCTCACTTCTCAGCGTGGATCTCGCTGTCAACACCCCTCCACCTGCTTGCAGCTCTCCGCCACACGGCTGCTGCCTCTCTCCTGCGCTCCGAGACCTGCGGTGATGCTGAGAACAAGTCTGCTCACTGCTGTGGCGGTGGAGTTTTTGGAGAAATAAAAAGTAGGTGGGGGTGGGGAACTTGATTGTAACTATCTGGCATTCAACTCTTCCTGAAGTTATTCTTTAGAAACAGAAGATAATCTGGAGATGATCCAGGCTGTGTTCGGGCTTCCTTGGGCTGCTGCTAAACTCACCCAGTGAGCCAGCAATAGTCAGAATTGAAGCCTATTCAAAGAGCGAGATCGACTCTATGATAATACGCACACGTCGGTTCATTGCACATGCTCCCTACTATTGTAGCTATTTGAAACTTCCCACCCTAAAAAGGTTTTTTTAAGAAAGGCTATTGTACAGTCCTGAGTAAAATTATTTCTAAATCCAGGAGCCAAATAGTTGTTTTTCCTTAAATTTTACATAGTGTTCTGTCAGATATATATTCCAAAGAATTTTAATTATATGCCTCTAGGAAAGCTATGGACTGCAGTCACAACATCGCATGTGTTTTTGCATTAAAATCAAATTAACTTCCTAGTATTCTAGCGTGCTGTTGCCGTTGGCTTAAGGCGCTGCTTAATTGCTCACCAGTCCATCTTTTTAAGGACCACTTCTCAATTTCTTTGTCTTCTGCTTGTAACTCTAGTTTAAGATGGTCCCCTCCTCGTCTCCGCCCAGCATGCCTCCAGTGCTGCAGGTTGGGTGCCCCCATGTCCTTCTGACTTTCACGCCTTCCCATACATGTCAGCTGCCAGGTGGAAAAGGTGAGCTTGAAGAGGATTCTACTGTACCTGAACAAAATAAGTTCAAGGTGCTAAATGTGTAGGGAATTGCAATTTGGCTAAGAAAATATATCCTCATGCATGAAAGATCGATTTTAGTATTTTGTAAAGTGTGAATTTTTGAAACATAGAATCTGCCTTCGATGTATTCTACTCAGGGTAGTGCAGAATTTTAGTTATGATCCTGGCAGTATAGCCCAAAGTACATCTCCTGACAATACGGCACTTGACCAAATGTATGAAAATATGTCATGGAGATTAGGCCGTCTTGGCTATATATAGCAATTACTTTAGAACTTGGAAATTAGAGGCAACCAGGCAGAAATTCTAGACAGGAACAGTGGAGAGGAATGTCCAATTTCTGAAAATGCTCTGGCCAACCACACTAAGTCAACAGTTTTTAATAAACATTCAGTTCCACTTGGAACTTTGTTGTCATCTATTGACATCTATTGTTGTCAAAGCTCTGTCTCTTGAATTGACTTTGGTTAAATTTATTGAACCCCAAGTGTGTCTATAAGATGACATTTGTTCAGCCTGAGAAGTGTGGGAACTTCGATGTCTCATTTTGAAGAACATGTCTTATTGAAATCAAATGATCAGGAGAGGTTTTTCATTGGTATGTGGGAAAGCGAAGAATCAAAAGACTGGAAGGAAGCATCCACTTAAGCGGTTCTCAGCCAAGGGTTGCTTATAGCCCTTCTAAGGGGAATTTGGAAATGCGTTTGGGCATTTTTCACTGTTACGTGGCTGAGGGGAAGGGGCCCTACTGGAAGTTAGTGGGGGGGGCAGAGATGATAGATAACTTAGGATATTCAGGATGGTTTGGGATAATAAAGAATTGTCTCTCTGGATTCTTGGTCAGGTCAGTCAACATCTGATGCCTGAATCCTTCCCACGTGGTGGGCTTACTGTTGGAACGATGAGCAGGAAATTCACTTTCAGACAACAATGCAATTCTGACAAGTTGGGGAATAGTTGTAACAGTAGAGAATAGCACAAATTCATTGGAAATGGAAGGTCACATAATAGAAACCTGCCTGTCTATCTACTTAAAAAAGATTTTATTTATTCATTTTTAGAGAGAGGGGAAGAGAAGGAGAGAGGGAGAGAAATATTAATGTGTGGTTGCCTATTGTGTGCCTTGTACTGGGGACCTGGCCTACAACCCAGGCCTGTGCCCTGACTGGGAATTGAACCGGTGATCCTTTAGTTTGTAGGCTGGTACTCAATCCACTGAGCCACACCAGCCAGGGCTATATATCTATCTTCTATCTGTTATAATTTATCTCTTCTACTGAAAAATTTTTTAGAATTAAAATATTTTTTTTTGCAGGGGTTAACATACCTGTCTGACAAATTCAGCAAACAGAACCACAATTTCATAACAACGATGACCTTTTTTGTCTGTTTTAACACTTCCTGTGGTTTAAGTACAACTTAAAGCAATGATTTTTTCTTGCTATTTTTACAAACAAATTAATCTTCACTCTTATTACAAATCACACAAGTTAGGAGATCAGAAACAGTATTGGCATTTTTTCACTTACACGCAGTTGGGGCTCTTCTTTTTCAACTGTATTGTTATATTTTTTAATGTAATTACAGCTGAACATCTAGCTAAATTGTTCAGTTTTTATTTTAAGTGCCCCCCCCCCGCCCCCCGAGGATTCTTTGCTGTTGTAGCACTTGATTCCCACACTTAGAGCAGTGATTAGAAGATTGGTAGGGAATTCAGAGATGCGGGATCGCTTCATTTTGATCTCCGTCAAAAAACACACAAACAATATCTCCCATTGCCAAAGTTATTAAGAAGAAAGGAGTTTCCTGTGTTGTCCTCCTTGAAAGATGACAGAAAGAACGGAGAGACAAATTCGGCCTGGGAAGAAGGCCACTTGGCTCGTGCACAGGAGACAAAAAGGAAGGAGTCAAGCCCGGGGGGTGTTCCCCGGCAGGACGCCGGGGTGGCAGGGAGGATCCTTGAGCGCGGGTAACGGCGGAGAGGATAAGAAGCTGGAACCTAGCCTGGATCCACACACGAGTTGGAGCGCTTAGTTTCACACCAAAATTGAGCCAAGGCTTAGTGGAAGCTTTACGCCTTAGCAAATGTCAGTGGCGTTTCAGATTTCAGAGAAGAGCCTGAAAGAAGAAAGAGAGAGCCTTGGCAATGACCGTGGCTGGCTGGTAATGGCTGCTGCTCGGGGTGGCCACACAAATAGCACCGAGCTGCTCCCGTCGCCGACTCGGTCCAATCACGCCGGGGCGCGTGTGCAGCTTGTGAAAGTTTGTAGCAGCAGAGAGCACCATGTGTTCTTAGCTCCTTGGATGTTCTTCTTCATGTTGGAAAGCAAAGAGCCCATTAGCGATTTCAGAAATATAGAGGGAATTGCAGGCTTTTAAAAAAGCATCTGTTTCCGTTATCTGTTCATTTTATTCAATACCTCGCCGTCCACACTCACACACACATAATTAAAGATGCATCAGCTCTTGGCCGTTGGCTATCATCAATTTTCCTCATTACAGCTTTACTAGAATAGGGTGAAAATGGCCGGGGAAGGGTTCGTTCCTGGGCGGTGAGCAGAGGCCTTAAATGCAAGAAGAGGTCGGAGAGCAGGGGCAGGTAGAGCCAGGCGCAAGCGCAGGCTGGCCAGCCGGGCTTGTGCTGAGGGAGGGGCCCAGTTTGCAAGAGGGAGGACGCCTTTTCAGACCTAACTCCTGTGTCTTGGCCGCACCTCAACGAATGCACTGGCAATCAGTATACTGCTATCCTCTCAAATATTGGTTGTTTGTAGCTCTTGAGGTACACCCCAAGAAGGTGTCTAAGACAAAGTAAAATGCAAGAAATAGTTGGAGTATGAGATTCTAATGGATTTTTCCACATTTTTTGAGTTGGCTAGCGCGAGCTGTTGCTCTTATTGTAATGAAAAATTTATCACATTTTATGGTTTGGTTCCAGTGTTTTGGAGGCTCCAGGGTGTAACCATCGTGTGTCCAGCCTTCTGTTTAGCAGACGCACAAGCCCGGGCTCTTCCTGTGACACGCCCTAACACGTGGAATGCTCTGTCCAGGCGTGACCTCTCTCCCCTCAGGCTCTGGCTTCTCCGGTGGTTCATCCTACACGGATGTTTCTCTGCTGGGTTACCTTCTCGGGTCTGGCCCTCCACGGGTTCCTGAGGCCCAGTGACAACTCGTGACCCCTGGGCCCTCTCTGTTTGCCCTCCCTTGGGGTGGGTTTGTGCACCCGTCTTCAAACTTCTCCAGGAGGGAGTCGGGTTCCAGCAGCATGTGATCCCCCAACTCCAAGGGGTACAAGTTAGTTTTCCAGGTGTTTCCCTGAGTGTGCCCCCGTTCCAGCTCACCTGGCTTGGGGGAGGTGGGGCAAAGACAACACCTCCCAGTGAACTTTCAATGCAATCTACCTGCAGGGAATCCTGTGCCTTCTCCCCCATGGCCTGGAGGCTGCCTAGGAGGTAGATAGAACAAGTTTTTGGTCACCAACTTTGAAAATTCCTTGTAAATGACCTAACATAATTGTGTTTGAATATGGAGGTAACTTACGTCTATTGGTTGTGATTTGGAGGTTTTACCTGAAACTCCAGGAGAGAAGAAGTCCATTTTAATAATCAGTTACACATATCAAACTACTTAACGTGGACTGTGAAATAATAAAAATGAAGGAAACAACTTCCAAACAAGTGGGGAAAAGGAATAATAATAACTACAAATAATTATAATAAATAAAGTTCATCAATCCCAAAGAAGGAAGGAAATAAAAGATACCAAAGCAAAGCTATAAGACACGTATAAAGAACAAAAGGAGACATAACATCCAAAATATCTATAATCACGATAAATGTGAATGGATTAAACTGCCACTTAAAAAGAAATGGTCAGACTTGACATTTAAAAACTCTAGCTATATTTATTTAAAAAAACCTCAAATGGACACAGAAAAATTGAAGTGAAACAATAAAAAATATTATTTTGGTATATATTAGGATCCTTTTCCCCAATGTTATATAATGAAAAACATTAACTGTTTTTCAAAACATGATTTTCAGTACAAGATGAAAAATCTATGTACAAATCCACAATTCTCTATTTAAGTGTGAACCTTCCATGGGGGCATTTAGACACTTTTGAGTTTTCACTGCTCTGGATAAATCTTTGCCCACAATCCTGGTAGCCCCAGGGGCTCCTGCTTGGTGTGTGGTGTCCTTCTCCACTGGACTCTGAGTCCGTGTGCCTAAGACACCGCTGTCCAGCTCACAGGTGTAGTGTCGGCTGTTGCGTGTTTGCCTGTCCACGTAAGTCAAGGGTGGGATCCCTTCGCTTGTGAGTGCGGTGAAGAGGGAGTGACAAGATGCTGTCTGTGACCGATTCAGGGAGGGCTCTTTATTGGATTGTCCCCTGGAGAAGTGTCCGTGCGATCACGCCGGTGCCCAGGGGTTTCTCACACGCAGGCTGGTCCACACGCATCCTCCAAACGTTTGCCGAGGTTACGCCGTAGGCGTCGCTGTCTATTTACAGCTCTAACGGCGTCTGCTTCAGGTGACCGCATCTGGCCTCTTTCTTCCTGGGTGATCCTCTCCAGGTTTTGGGGTGACGGTTTGCCTCGAAAGCTCAGTTTTCTAGTGGGTCCGAGGACCATAGTTTATTTTCGCTCTTTCCAATGTTTTCTTGTGGTACGAGTGATGAACTCTAAGGTTTTGGCACATGGGGACTGAAGCCAGAAGTCCTAATTCATTCAATTCCTTTCCTACTGTAACCCAAGTTCTTCACCATTGGAGCTTCTCTCAGCAAAGTCACAACTGCTTTCATTTCTAAACGTAATGGATATAGTTCTCTCCTTACCTTAATCTCTCTGCGACATTTAAAACTATTGATTAATTCCTCCTTCTGAACATCTTGCCTTGCTGAATTTCTAAAATGCCACAATTATATTTTGCCTCCCTGTAGGTTCTGCTATTATCACCTCTTTAAAAATGTTAATGTTTCCCAGACTCCGTCTTGGTTTCCTGCACTACTTCCCATACTGCGTTGGGTGACTTCCCTCATCTCTTGTTTTTGTTTTCCTCCCTTAGATTTTCAATTTTAATCGCTCCTAAGAGATCATTTTTTCTTAATGTTTTTACCTATGTTCAAATCTATTGAACCACCATTCTGGCCGTCTCCATGTGAATGTCTGGTATTTCAGATTTGACACATCCCAGTATGGAATAAGCATCTATTTTCTACGCTGAGCACCTTAAACCCGGTGTGTTCTTGTATCCCTCTATCTCTGGGAGGCTCCGCAAGGCATCAGCCACACAAATCGTAAGCCTCAAAATTGTGTCTCACTTCTCACTTGTCACCTAACCTGTCACCGTGTCTTTCAGTTTGGTAACATCGGGAAAGTGTGCTTGCTGCTCCCCAGGCTCAGCACCCCTAATCTTGTCCGCCACAGCTCTTCTCCCCAAGTCAGTGGTCCTCAGACCCCAGTGCGTACCACCATGACCTGGAAGACCTGCTGTGACACAGATTGCTGGGGCAGGGCGGGGGGGCCTGTATTTGTGATTTGTGACGTGGTCGGTCCAGAAGGGCACGTGACAACGTGTACCTGCCACTGACAAACTGCCACGCGATCGGGATTTTTCTGATCAGGAGACCAAACTTGGACGATCATTGTCTCAGATTTTGACAATAGCCTCCTCATGAGTCTCCCTGTTTCTCTTCAAGGTGTACTCCAAGCCACACTCCACAGTGAAAACACGAATCAGCTTAAAACCTCGAATTGCCCTGCAAATGCTTGGCATGTGCTAAAGGTTTGGGGTTTGTACGAACAGAGCAGGCCTGGGGAGCAAGTGGGGTTTGCGTAGGAAGAGCTGAGACGCATTTACGCTGGCGTTAGGTGGCGGAGGGCAGGTACAGGGACAGCATTAGTTGCAATAGCACGGTAAGGAAAGGTGGCCTTTCATGGAAATCGGTTGATAAGTAGTCAATATTACGGACACGGGCCAGCGAGGAAATGTGCGGGATTGGAGCAAAATGACACCACTAGACGGATTTCCTTAAGGACAGAGAGGAACTCAGTGCCTTAAACATTTTCTTCTGCCTCGGAGGGTTACGGGCTCCGGATTTACTTTTATGCTTCACCCATCTCCCACGGTTTGACTATTTGTTTTAGCATTCCTCCATGAGGTTTTCTTAGAGCTCAATGAATACATATTTGTAGAGGATGTCTACTTATTCGGTTTTTGGAGAGAAACTTTTTCCATCAAAACTAGCTCAAGGAGTTTGTTTAGCTCAGTACCACAGTCAAGGTATATTGGTCATATCCCCGGAGGCTTACGTATTACAATTCTTTACAAGAAGAATTGTCCTTTGCTCAAAGCTGCTTCTTCAAAGATCTCTTTTACGTGGGGCATAAAAACTTGTTTCCTGAAATGTTATTTGTCTTACTTGGGAAGATCCATTGTAAACTGTCACCTGCCCCAAAGGTGAATACATTCAAGAAAGATGCAAAAGCAAAGAAGATGCGGGCTTTCCAGGGGTGGTAGGTGATCATTCTCCCGGAGGGCTGGATGTCAGTTAGCACCTGTATCGGAGTCTGTGTGTGTGTGTGTGTGTTCCCGCTCTCCTTCCACGTGCCTTCTGGGAGCTCACGAGCGAGGTGTCTGCTTTGCAAACACTTCCGAGGTCATTCCGATCTACCCTCCCAGGGAGAACTGACTCTGGTTGTTGGGTCTCAACAAACCCGAACCTTTGTGTTTTGTTTTTTTAAATTGGGGGTGGGGATGTAGTGTTTTGACCTATAATTTTGATTCATATGGGCACCGAAATCAGGGGGGTGGGGGAACTAATGTGTTATCACCATCTCTCCCCCCAAAAGGGCATTTTTAATACAAAAATGTAGGTAGAGTGCACTCTTGGGGTAAGGAATACTTCTTCGTAATAAAGAAATCACACTTACTGATAAAGCTCACCGCTGTGTCTTCACTTTGTAGGGGACCACTGGAAACAGCATCACGGGCCAGCGCTTTTTCTAGAATCCGAGCGCTGTTGCCCTAGATAAGCTAACAGCCTCCAGGAAAGAGAGCGCGCACCACTTTTGCTTTCTTTACTCTTTCTTTTAATTTGCCATCTGAAGGCTTTGATTTCCCCGTGTGTCCGAGTAGCCCGTTTTGGTTCAATTAAGCACTGCCTGTCCCGCTTCCTCTGTTCAGCTGCAGAGGAACCAGCCTCACCGCTAAGAATTCTTGGCATTAGATCAGATGCTACATTGTTTCGGTCCCTTCTCCAGTGTCAGGTTTAAAAGCCTTTGATGATTCAGCTCTGTGATGTTTCAAGTTCTATTTCAAATCCTTCAAACTTTGGGTTTTAGGGAAGAGCCGGCTGCGTGGCAAGAAAAGAGTCTATTAAAATCTACAATCCTTTTAGTGACCCATTCACTGGGTCTCTCAACAAATCTGGTCATTATTCCCTCTGCTGAAAACAAAGGAAAAAGCAAACGGGAAACTGAACACCCTACCAAGCACATCTAAGAAGGGCCCACTCAGAAAAAAGCCTTATTATGAGGGAATGGTGCAAGTGCTACTTTGTTTGTTTATTATGAGGGAGGGAGAAAGAGAAGGAGAGAAATATCAGTGTGAGAGAGAAACATCCATGGATTGCCTCTCAAATGCACCCCAACTGGGGACCTGGCCTGCAACCCAGGCCTATGCCCTGACTGGGAATTGAACCCACGACCTTTTGCTTTGCGAAAGACACCCAAGCAACCGAGCCACACCAGTCAGGGCTGTGCTACTTATTCTGTCCACCCTGATCACCAGAATCTCAAATCTGACAGCTGAGTGAGGCCCAGACAGTTCGGGCAACTCCCTTATAAGACCTGCAAGAACTTTGTCATCAGGATTCTGTGAATAGGGCAGAACAGCCAAGGCTACGTTGTGTACTAAGAGCTGAATACTGTCCACACAATGCAACAAACTGTCAAGGTTCCCCGAGATTTCCGAAGTCTGCTGCCTCTTCGCTCGTTCACTACCAAAGGCTTTGAACCCGTGCAGCTGAGGCAGGCATCTGCTGCACTTCTCACCTCCTTCTGTGCATGATATTGTTCTCCTTCATCCAGGTCCACTGGACCCAGCCGCTAAGTTTCCGTTTTCCGCTTCAGTACTTGCACAAAGACTAGATACCCCACCTCACCCTCTAACGGCTAGCTTCCGTGGAAGGCTGTGCCTGCTTCCAACGTTCTCGTTGATTGCTACTCGGTCCTTTGTAGTTCTCTGCTGTTTATATTTCTCAACTGAGCATTTTCAGGGTCTTGCCTTTGAGCATCAGTGTTCTTCTCCCACCAAAGCAACGGTTGGTGAGGAAGAAGGATGTCATCCCTTTTCACAGGGAGGCTGACTTGCTGTTTGAATGAAAGCTGGGAACACTTACCTACTTCTGCAGGACCAGGTGTAGTACTACTGAATGTCTCTTCTCTAACCCACCCTCCCCACCCTCCCAAGTCATAGTAGTGGTAGGAGTGATAATTATGTTAACAAGAAGCATTTCTACAGCACCTCCTATGTGCCAGCAATTATTCTAATGCTTTATTAATGGACAGGTACAAAGCCCTCTGAATTAGGTGCTGTTGTGCCCACTGAGCAGAAGAGGAGTCCGAGTCACCGGCAGGTTAAGCCCAAGGTCACTGGGATAGTGGTGGAGCTGAGAGCATGACCACCGGCAACCTGGCTATGGAATCTGCTCCTTTAACGGTTATTGTTTCTTGGGAGAAGGTAGACCAGCATTCCTGTTCAGTCACTCTACATCCAACAGTGATGCTTGTCACATATTTTTGGGGGGCTATGAACTTGGGACTGAACCGACACATGTAATAACAGCGTCATAATCAGCTGGCAAACTCTCTGGAGATGCTGGGGAAACAGGATTAGGGAGCAGCGGTGTGAAATCAGAGCGCTGAGGATTTGCACATCGGGTGTCATTTACTGGACGGGACTGTAGACTAGTTGAACCTCATGGCTAATCCGTTCTCTTGTGCTGTGGCTCTACAGAACAAGACCCATTTCTGGGAACGCTATGAGCCAGGGCACAGAGAGGGACCAGTAGCTGAAGAACTGAGTTAGCAGTGAACTTGAGCTCTAGTGCTGCCCTTTCTCACATGTGTTCACATAACCCACACATGTCTCACAACGACTAATTCTGCGCTCTTACAGATGCTTGGTGCCTGTCAGCGCCGCAAAGCCTGGTGCAACAACTCTGAGAAATGGTCACCAAGCCCGTGTTACCGATGGAGAAGCTGAGGCACAGAGAGGTTAAGTGGGCTGCCCAGGGTCACACAGAGCTGGAATGCACAGACCTGGGATGAGAATCCAAGCACCTGGTGCCAGTCTGTGTTTTTTAACTGTTACGCCGCGCTGCTGAACAGCGGTGAAGCTGTGGAAGGAGAGGCCACTTGGCATTTAGCACCATGCCTTTGCCTGTGACCAAGATTGCTGAAGAAAAATGTTGGGGAAGTGGACACGGTCTGTTCTCCAGCCACAGCTTTTGGTCTCATTGTCACAGCGATCCTCAAGTGGGAGCCTAAAGATAACAGATGGAATGGGACCGGGTAGGAATGTGGGTCCTTTCCCAGAAAACCCAGGACCCAGGCTCACCTTGACCGCGCCAGGCCGCAATTGCAACATTCATCCCAGTATCGTATGACCGCGCAGGGTAGATAAGCTAAGCTCAGGTTGCATTGTGGTCTCAGGTAGAGAGCGAGAGAGACGGTGACTAGGACGGAAATGGGATTTTCCGCTTGGTTTGTTAATCAAATACCTGAAAGCACTTTCCAGAACAACAACAAAGCGCGCTTGTTCTTGTAACGTAGACCACTTCCAGCTGAGTAATTACATTTCCCCTAATTAAAAATTCTGTCACTGATTTCGGGTTCCTCACATGGACAGTACTCCTTACCTTCCGTCCTAAATTGCCGTTTCCTGTGTGTCCCGGCCACTGAATTCTTTACCGCACCTCCCCCTGGAGGTCGTTGTACACGGATAATAGATCAGATAATTCTGTACGTGACATAGGCGTGGAATGTGCGAACACTTGTACTTCGCTGCTGGAACGCATCTGAATTGAAATGTGTAAGTATATTGTTTTCAGAATGCCTCTCAGATGCCTCACCCCGTCAAAACTCCTTCTGAATCTGAGTCGAAGGTTGGACTCAGCTGTAATTATTTATTAATCTTACATTTAATATTCCCCAGGCTGCCATAAAATGTTGTCGGAGACATGTTGCTAAGAATAACCGGCTCGGTGCTGCGGTACAATGCAGACAATTTTCCAGAAGGGAAGAAAAAAAAAAGAAACATATCTTTTTACCTATTACCAAGCAAATTGCTAACGATTTTACCCATTGGAGCTGAGAAGTAATTAGTGGTATGGGATAGAGGCCAAGCATATCAGGAACTTGAAAATGTGTTCCTACTTATGTGCTGATATGCCCATTTTGGATTTAGCTGTAATTTCTGTACATTTTGTGAATTTCTCTTCCTTCTGCCACAGCCTTAATATTGATAACTTGCTTTCCTGAAATAGTAATTTACAAATAATGGCCATATTTTCTATAGACACACATTGTAATTGTACAAATAATAATGAGAAAACCTATGCCAGTTCGATGCATATGTTAATTTCTTTGGGATGACAGCTTAATCTGACTTTTAATTTTTTCCTGTAATACCTGAACCCTCGCAGTACAGAGAGGCACACCAGCCTCGGCGTGTCCCCATGCTGAGTCGGCGGTGACGGCTTAATGGGTGAATTAAGCCCCGGCATTATTTGAAGGCTCTAAGTGGCTTCTGGGTCCTCTGATTTTGTTTCCTGATGCGATGTGGAAGTGTTCAAATGGTGGCCCAATTCGGTCTTGCAGAGCTCCGAGGTAGACTGGTAAGCAGCCTCCCCAGGTAAACTTTAATGGAGTTTAACTACCCTGAAAGTGGAATAAATATATAACCAAATGTATAATCTTGTCCTTTATTCCACGGAGGCTGGCAAGTTAGTTAACGCTTCTGTGTCTCTGTTGAAGGTGTCCACTGGCCCGGGGCATGGGACAATCTTAGGTTCTGAGGATGGGGGACGTTAGGAGATCATCTCTTCTGGGCACTGGAAGGCAGGCATCCTGCCTGGAGGAAGAGGGGCAGGGATACGGTGGAAGGAAATGGCCCTGGTCTCATCAGTCTGTCACTCTTGCAGTTGTGACCGTTTCATAAGTGTGTTATTGGCCCTTTCTGCTGCTAACGGTGAGTCATTCTAAACAAGAGTTCCAAGTTTGTCCTTATAAACTGTGTCACACAAAACTTACGAATGGTGTTCCAAAACATATAGGTGGCATTCTAAGAAACAACAAGTTCTAAACACAAAATAAGTCCTTGAATTGGCTAGTTCAACGTGCGGTTCTAGGTCACGTTGTTGCGTTTCTGAGTTATCTGAGCAATACAGTTTTCCAATACAACTCAGGGACGTTTGGCATCATTTACCAGGGCTTGAGTGTCCTCTGTCAGCCGCAGTCCCTTTAAATACTTAAACAGAGGGCATGAAAAGAGAAAAAGATGCAAATGATTTGTGGGGTACCCTAAATGAAATCAGCAATTGATTTAAAACCTGAATTAGATGAAGCAATATCGATTTCAACGGCAAAACCAAAATCTGAGCAAGGAAACAGATATGGCCATCCTTAGAAGAGGAGGTGAGTTTCTGTAAAACAACGTACACATGATACCCCCTCCAACGGTGCTTTTGGAGCCACTTGTAAAAACTCAATGAGGGGAAACCTCGGATGGAAGGTCTTCCGTGTCTGGAAGGTTTTTTATGGGGCGGAGATTAAGACTAACAAGGAATGAATGCTTTTCATGCTTAAACTTTTCATGTTAAGAATAATAGTTTAAAGAAGGGGGTGACATCATCAAAATGATGATGTCGGTGGCTCCTCATGACAGTCCCCCCACCAGAAGCCCAAAGACTCCGTTGTGAAGCCGCAGAACCCGGGGCTGAGGAAGGAGCACCCGGCGGACGACTAGGACTGAGAATGAATGACGGCTGTAAATTAACTTCGCTGCGGATGATTTTAGGGCTCCCTGCACATCGGGGGAAAGTGAAGGGAAAGTTGTTCACCTGTGGCCTTTGTAGTTGAAGAACTTCGTTCACATTCAAACGTAATCATGTGTCACTTCTGTAGCAGAATGAGTTCGTATTCGCTTATGTCAGCCCTCAAATTGCAAAAAGAAGAAGTATTTACATTCCAGTAATGGCTTGATTGCCTTTAAATCAATTCACAGAATGTTAGTAAACTTTAAACTTTCATCATATAGAAAGCGAAACATCTGACATTATCTTGCACATCTTCGCTAACTCATTCGTGAAGGTGAACACTGAAGGTGTATTTGTTTTCATGGTGACAATATGACTAAAAATATTGCAGTACCATATAATATATGGTAAAAAGTAGTTTCCTCATAAACTGAAAAATTAAGCAGACATGTAGAAGAAATTCGACATGGTACATGCATCCTGTATAACCCAAACAAACTACAGTATTCTATTTTTTTAAATACAAGCTATAATTATCCAAATTTGCAAATATTCTATACACACTCAGGGAACTAAAGTACAAAGTTTTTTGTGAAAGAATTGGTATTGAACGTACCCATATGTCGTCATGGTAATAGATATTTCCTCCTTGTAGGGCCCGTCACCAGATGAAATGTGACAAAATATAAGAATAGGACTTTGAAACTAAGTCATACACGGCAGTCACATCCTCATTTTTTACTTTGTCGCATTGTTTGTTTTGTAGAGATAAAGTCCGGTGTCTACCCATGGCGCACATTCTGTTTCATAATCGAAGTTCCCTCCAGAACTTCAGAGGTTGAAGTCCTACTCTTCCCCTGAGATGAAATACTTCCGATTTTCTTAAACAACATAAAACACTAGAGAACTTAATTATTAAACAAGATCAATAAAATTGTAGGACGATTAGAATGAGTTATGAAATTGTTCCTTTTAGGCTTAAATGTATGTAAATCTGAATTTGATGTAGCTTCTGGTTTTACTTATGTAAAGTTATGTCCTCTATCATAATAAAATGAAATCTATGATTTTGGAGAATCCAAATTTGGTAAAACATTCAAGAGATTAAAAAGAGTCAACATATTGACAAGTTGTAATTGTGAAAATATTTGTTGAACGTTGTTACTTTAAGTAGGCACAAAAGATAGCATCTGTGAAAATATTTGAGCTGAAATATTTCCATAAAACTCAGACTATCCTGCATTTCGCGGAAGTCGCTCCGAACATGGAATCTTTCTCAGCACTCATAGACGGAATATTTTCTTACATATTTTCTCAAATATAATGTTTTGCATAGAAATGTCAATTGGAGGGACCAGGAATTTTAAATTTATTGACCACAAAAATGTAACTTTAGGGTTGATTCTAGGCAATATTAAGAGAAATTAAAATTATATTAATGTTGAAAAATACTATTTTAAAATAGTAAGAATGCCATGCTGTGAAATTAGGAACTAACTGTAAATTATGTGACTATATGGCAAGAATGATGCTTAGGTATTCAACATAAGTGCTTTATTATTTTTTTGAAGTACATTGATGTGTGTTATTTATTTTTAGAAATAATTATATTTTCACAATTATTTTGTATGACACTGTTACTATCTAGGTATACTAAATATAAATTAAACCAATTTTAGTGCATACTTAAACATTTATATTACTTGAATTATTTTAATGCTTCTTTCATTCAAGCTACTCCAATTTAAACAAAAATTGATTTGGATAAAATGATTAGGCAGGAGTAATATTATCATCCCCATTTTAGATGAGAAGAAATGGAGCCGGAGAGGTTAAGTAAACCTCTCAAAGTCATGCAGTTAGTGAGCACTGCAGTAACATTCAACAATCTTTTAAAAAATGTCATAAGAGCTATTACTTACTGGACACATATTTGGTGTATGACGTGTATAATTCTTTTCTCATGAGAATCCTAGAGAATCCTATGAAGTAGCTTGTCATTATTTTTATTCTTATTTTACAGACAAAGAGACTGAAGTGAGAGGATGGGCCCAGGACCCCCAGGGGTAGGTGAGAACTTGGGGTGCCGGGCTTCTGTCTGACCCCGCCCATTCTTCTCCAGCCTTACTGAGATATAATTGCCATGTCACGTTGTTGTGTTAAGTTTAAGGTGCACGGTGCGCTGATTTGATAACGCGTGTGTGCACTTGGACACACATGTCTTATCGCAATAAAGTCAGTTAGCACATCTGCCAGCTCACACCCGTTCTTAACGGAGGCCTTGGAGGAGTCCCAGTGAACCTTTGGGCTCCCAGACAAAGAGCAGTAGTCACTACCTTGAAGATAAGGAAGCCAAGGTCCGCCAGCTGAAAAGGCCAGTCCATATGGCCAGCGTGCAAAGAAAACGGGCGCCAGGTGGCAAGCCTGAGTTAGAATCCCAGACCCACAGCCTACCAGCTGAGCCATGTGGAAGCCCATTGTTTATGATCCATGAGTTTCTGCATCTTTATCAACAAAATGGCATATGTAACGTCTACCTGAAAGCATGATTTGAGAATAAAGTAGCACCTTGAAAAGTCTAGCACGGTGCTTTGACCATTGCAACGAGGTAGGAAGTGTTGTCAATTATGATTGCTGTGCTTACGACTGATAAAGGGAAGCATTAGTTCTTCGAGGAATGGTTTCATGGGAGCCTCTGCTTGCTGATGTCTCAGAGGCTGTTGGCTTTGCCGAATGAATAGGATGTTGCTCCCTGTGCGTTTAAACTTGGAGAATAACAGCCAAGATAAAAATGTGAATTACCCGATGAGTGAATAGGTTTGTGGAAGACAGGGTTTGGAATCGACGGGCCTAGCCGGCTCTAATTTATATCATCTTCCTCTCCTCAAAATTAGGGGGATTCCTCCCCTGCCACAGTATTCTACATTAATTGGTGGATGGAACCGGAAAGCCAAGATGGTATAGTTTGTCTCTAGATAGAATCATCTTAAATGTTTTCATTTTGGTGCCAAAGTTATTTAGTGTTATACTTGCTTGGCATGGGAAGTGAATTTGGCAATGGAATCTTATTAATGGCATCAAAGTTAATGTTTCTTATAATTGTCTGTCAGAGAATAAAAGACAAGGGTGCCTCTGCTGTGTTTTAACAAAGGTTTAAAATGTAGTCTTGGAGTCATATAATGTAAAGGACATCAAGCGTGAGAATCTAAAGATCTGCCATCTTCCTAGAAATGTAACATTTAGCAAGTCTCTTATCTTTCTAAGCCTCAGCTGCTTTACCCGCTAACGGAAGTGGGGTTTGCGGTGTCGATGCAACCATTCAAAATGGAGACACTTTGTAAATGGGAGAACATTCACAAACCTTATGTGAATTCAGATACTATATGAGACACAAATGCTAAATGTTTTCTATTTCTAATACACATGGACACTATTATATGTGGCATTATTACAAAGATGAACAGCCTGATCTGTTTAAGTAGTCAGTACTGGACTTTAGTTTATCTAGTTCAGGGTCTCGTGCACGTCGAGCCCTGGCCGCAGACCAGACGGTGTGTTACAGTGGAGGGAAGACAGAAAGTTCCCTGCTCCATAGAGTTTACCATCTCCTAGAAGAGTTAGACCTACATATGCATCATTACATAATTAAACACTGTGATTGCTTCTATGAAGTAAATTAACTAGAGCCTAGGAGAGGGAGTAACAGCTGGGGAGTGGGAGCTCACTGAGATTGCGTGTGGGTGGACATAATATTTGAATTGAAACCTGATAGACAAGTTGATTTTAGCCAAGTGAAGACTGTTTACAGATGGGCGGGAAGAAGTGAAGGAGCTTTTGAGACAAGAAATGACACATCCTCAACCTGAGGCAGGCAGGCAAGAGCTTGGTATTGTCTAGGCACTGAAATGGGTCAGTGAGGTTGCTGTGCAGAAAGTTTGGAGATCTGGACAACAGCCAGGTCTTGCTGAATCCTGGGGGCCGTGCTGAAGAGACTGATTTCATCCCAAGTGAAATGCAGAGCCGCTGAGTGGAACAGCGGAGCGGGGGAGAAGAAGGATGCCCTGTGGGACAAGCTGGTTTGCAATGACCCTCCTGAGGCATGGGAATGAGCCAAGTCCGGTAAATCCTCACCTAGCATCTTCAGTAGGTTCTGCAACCTCGTGGAATGATGTATCACAAAACCGATTCGACCGCAGGCTAATTGATATAAATGAGTGAAATTCCTATGACATGTCATCAACGTTATAAGTAAATGACATTGAACGAAATGATGTTACGCAAGGAGCTGCTGTCCTGAATCGGATATGAGTCTGTCTGTCATGCTGGGGGTTGGGACCGGCAAAACCAATTTGGGCGTCGTTAGCACAGACAGTATTTATAATCGTGGAAATGGATGAGACCGCTCAGGGAGAGAGTCTGAGAAAAGGAGTCCTATGTCCGAACCCAAGGAACTCGAACATTGAGAGGTTGAAAAAAGTAGCTAGCAAAGGCGATTTAGAGAGAATTCACAAAGAAGTCGGAGGAAGTGAAATGTCGAGGAGTCCATGGAGCACATGTTTTGAGAATCAGTGGCCAGTTGCATCATAATGCTTCAAAACCCGTTCTGGAGATCAGCGTCAGCCTGAGCAGGAGCGAGTTCGGGGGAAGGTTGCAGGCAGGTGACAGATTTAAGTGAGTTCAAGAGTCAACAGGAAGTGCAAAAGGAAAGCCAGGGCCAGAAGAAATTCCTTGCAATGTTTTAGATGCAAACAGAAAGAGAAACATAAAGCAATAACTATTGGAAGCAGAGATGGTTTCATTTTTTTTTTTAAGATCAGAAATAGTATAATAGGCTTATATGTCACTAGGAATAAACCAGTTGAGCGGACAGGTTGAAGATGAAGGTAAGAGAAAGAATAGCCGAAGAAGTCAATTCCTTGAGAAGGCAAGACAGCCTGGGATTCAGAAAAGAAGCAGAAGGACTTTTTGTTAGGAGAAGAGGTTAATGGTCGTACAAATGTGGTACAAATTTACTCAGTTGTGTAAATCTCTTCACTGATGTTCAGCTTCAAGGACGCAGCCTCGGGGAAGATAACCGGGTTTATCCAGCTTAGAGTCTGGCCCGAGCAGCATAAGCCAGCGAGGAGCCAGCGAGAGCGTTCACAAGGGAGTGATTACAGCTACTTGAGCTTGGGATTTGGGATAACAGACGCAGGTAGGCTTTGCATTTGAAGCAGGAAGCTGTCTGTGGCCTAACTACTGTTGAGGTGTACCCTGCAATCTACGTTCAGTTTGGAGGCTAATACGCGTTTCTTTATTGCTGCTTTCAAAATATGTCTAGATAAGAACATTTTAGTGGCTAAAAAGGTAGTGCCAATTTTTTTCCATGGGCTTTCTGCTCTTCAATGAAGTGTTCAAAGTTGTAAGAATAAACGGTTTCATGAATCACTATAAAAGTCACTTTCTTATCGAATTCTAAGTATGGGTCTTGCAAAC
The DNA here is from genome assembly GCA_004027475.1 of Anoura caudifer. Classification (NCBI taxonomy): domain Eukaryota; kingdom Metazoa; phylum Chordata; class Mammalia; order Chiroptera; family Phyllostomidae; genus Anoura; species Anoura caudifer. The sequence continues at coordinate 449,092 of PVKU01000001.1, forward strand.
ATCTTCTAAACGTTTTATTCTGAGTTGGTCCCCATGGGAACATTTAGTTCACTGCCAAGGCCCAGACCGAGGATGGGTGGATGGTAAGAATAACGAGAGGCCTGGAGGGCAGGTGGGCAATGGCTTTGGGGTGGCTGCCTTCACTTGTAATGTGTTTCTAAAAGGAAAGGCCAAGCACGGTTTGCTGCTTCCAGAAACATCCTGTTATTGGATAGCATGGCCATTTGCTTGGCCCACTGGGGGAATGATATTCCAAATTTGCTTTGAACATTGAAAAATATTGAGTGTAAAGGTGAATATCAGTTAGACTTGAGCACTCATGCAAAGAAACTAATTTTTCAACATTTTTGGATATTTCCCTCTTTATAACAGACTTTCCCTTAGGATGTACATTCAATAGATTTTTTTCTTTTAAAGATGAACTCATTACCCATACAGGTGTTCCTCGTGCAGGGCCCCTCCTCCCTGTTCGTGAAAATCCATCCATCACGATCCTGGGATCTCCCCCCCCCCAGCCGCCATCCCCTTCTTGCCCTGTCAGGTGACAGCATGCAGTGGTGGCGGTGAGGGACATTGGTGACGACGGAGCATTTCCAAATGGCTATTATTTATTTAACAGGATGACTTGGTGTTTTACCTTCCGTCTCACTGTAATGGGAATTCCAAAAAGAGAGGTAACTTTCTGTGGCTGGGCTACAGCGAAGAGAATTCTTTTCCATCAATAAACAATCAAATACTCATTAAAAAAATAAGCATGTTGTCAGCATAAATCTGCAGGTGATTTACTATTTTTTAAACACACGCGTATCTTTTTACCTTAACCTCCCTCATTCTCCCCTCTCCCACCTGCTGGTGGCTTCGTCCATTTCCGGGAAATGTTTAACAGCTAGTCTCAGATTCTAGGCAAGGTCCTTGATAAGCATTGGATAAGTCATTCTTTGAGGAATGCTGTATGTCCTACCCTTAAGTTATCTCATGTGATTCTCATAATAGCCCTTGAGAAATGCCTCATATCTTATCATATCATATCAGCATCTTCTCTTATCATATCAGCATCGAAACTTATCCTTAAAGTCTCCATGACAACGTGAAGGTGGTAGGAAGCGTTTAGGGCCCTCAGCACCCAGCCTACAGCGACTGAGGAAGGAAACAACCCAGGCAGGATTGGAGCCAGGACCCTACCTCCTGACTTCTGGGTTCTTCCATCATCTGGACTGTCTTTCGCAAGGCTGCGCCGCAGGGCCTGGGACCAGGCAGGCGACTGGATTCGGGTGGAAACAGGGAGACTGTACTTGAGAGCTGCGTGTGGGTTATGGCGTGCGCTTTCTTTAGAAAATCACCTTCGGAGAAACTCGTTCTCTATACCAAATTCAAGCCCAGTGGTTACGCCTCATCTGCAAACCTCTTGGCATAAGCCTTGCCTTCTCTGTCGCTCCTTCTGCAGGACCGTGTGAGATGTTAACAGTGTAGTAGCAACATACCCCGAAGAGAGCGTGCTGTGATGAAAGAGGATTAGAATGCGGTTCAGACCTAAATTAATAACCAGTAATTATAAATGTTAATGCCACTTACAAGCTTGTTTTTTCACCAGGGGAAAAGTGTTTGTGGTTGTCATATAAACATGTGTGATGTACATAGTTAGTAAAACTGATAGTATTAATAAAAATCTTAATAGACTTCATGATTAGAATAAAATGATATTTTCATCCAAGTCCCTAATTAGAACAGTACATTTACCAACTGTTCTCCTGGGAAATAGAGCCAGAATTCATCATGTAAAGTAATACCTAATTAATCCTTCTTCCTAACAGATGTCAGCCTTATTTTCAAATCTTTTGTAGAAGTGACTCGTCGTATGAATCTTTCAATGGTCTGCCTCCGGGTTATTTATTTTTTAATGCTGCGATGCGTGGTTAAATAACAGAGAGGTAGATCACCCGTTTACCTTGCGCGTGAGTCTGGTTCGTTCCTCACATGGCATTGACAACGCGACGGGGCACATCCGTGACCCCCGCAGAGCCCGCTCACAGCGCGGACGGAGCAGGCGCGAGGCTGTCAGTCACGGGGAGGGGAAAACGCTGGGCGGTGCCTCGGCAGGCCAGCGCTCTGTCGTGGTCCTGCAGGTGGCGCGGCGTGTTCTCAGGCGACGCACTGCATCTGTTTCGACTTCAACCGCTGCATCCGTGTGATGGGGGCCGCTGGGCCGTGTGATTGCTGGGTCCTTTCCAGGGTGAAGATTCACCCCATTTCAGAAACTATTCTGTGCATACTAGTCACATTCCATTATAATTTTCTCTGCGCATATGTTCACAGGGATGTGTACGAGAAGTGTGCGCACACACACATACCTGTCTCTATCTTGGCATTTTGGTCCCATCCATAGCGTCTTTCGATGAAGGAGAGGAGCCAGATAATGACAGCTGATCAAGTTACCTCTGCTTCTCCACATACATGATCTATTGCAGGTACAAAGAGAGCCACTTACTCAGTGGCAAGGTTCAGCATGTGCCTCTGGGAAGCATAACATTACAATTTGAATGCCTTCTCATTGATCAGTCAGGAAGCATAATTATGACAGAGTTTAGGATAAGTAGCTTTAATTCCTATCAATGCCTCCTAACTAGGATAATGCATATTTGTTGTGTTCCAGTAACTACTTAGCAAAGGCAACAGAAGTATAATCTGGAGAACAGAATAAACATGGAATAAAATGTATCAAAAATGGTGTCATTACTTGCTCCACCACTGACGGCATCACCCCGTTTGTGGGGACTTAGGGATCACTGCTGTTGAACATTTGAACTGTGGGGTCTCCATTTGAATGAATACAGAGCAAAAATGTAACCTGCGAGAGTCTGTTGGCTTTGCATGATCTCTACGTTGAACAAAAATCCAAGAATTTGGTAGCCTTTATAAAAATGCCAAAATGGCGAAGAACGGCTAAGGATCGTTACCGTTTACTGAGAGCTTACTCTCTACAAGGCTATGTTTTATGCATATTGCCTCTTACACCTCATTTCACCTTCAGGCCAACCCTGGGAGGTGGGGCCTTTTGTCAAGTTTATTTTGTAGATGAGAAAACGGAGGGTGGCAGATAATAAGTAACTGGGCCAAGATCACTCAAAAAAAGTGGAGGGGCTGGGATTCAAACTCAGGCAGTTGGACTCCAGAGTCTCATCAATACACAGTGACGACAAAACCCACCAGCTAACCAGCAATGCTGCAGACCAGTCGCCAATGTGTTCATCTTTAGCTAAGCTACCTGAGCTGTGTACACGGCGGCCCACCTGCCTAGCAGACTTCTTGGCTGGATGGTCTCCGAGTCCCTGCCAGTCCACACGGTCCCTGGCCTCAGCCTGTTCAGTGAACGCGCTCTCTTCCTACGTAGCCATTTTCCTCCGTGGGCGATGGCTCCGGCATCGGCCTACAACTTGAGGCTGGGAATCAAGACCGTCTTCCCTCTCTTCCCTTGCTACATCCAATTACCCATTATGTCAGCTTAGTGCTATCGCTCAAATACTTTTCACAGCCAGTTGCTCTTCTCCATGGCCACGGCCTCCACCCTGGTCCAGGAGACGGTCGCTTCTCACGTGGACCACTGCAAAATCCTCCCCTCCTGGCTGCCTGCCTCCCAAGTTCGATCCTGTTCAGTCCATTCTCTGCACTGCAGCCAGAGCGGTGCTTTGAAGTTGCAGGTTTGATCACGTACCACAGCTGCTTAAGACTGATTTCTTTTCCTTACTTTGGGGTCTGAATTTGGACTTGATTCTGGGTGTATCGCAAAACCTGGAGGATTCCAGGCAGGAGTGTGGCGTGCTTGATTTATGGTCTAAGGTCGTTCTGGTTTTCTGTAGACAGAGAGCTGGGGAAGTGAGTCGTGAGACTGGTGAACAGCTCGTCAATTATATAAACAGTCACTTCCATGGTGTGAGCGAAGGGTCAGAAAAAAATGTTGTGCATTCTATCCCAGCAGTTATTTTGGGGAGGAACAAAGGTGGTGAGACGTAGGAAGATACGTAGGAAAATACTTAGGTCAGGCAGGTCTGGGTTTCACCCTAGCCTAGCTGTGGCACCCCGAATATGGAACTTTTCTGAGAATGACGATCCATTTCTCACAAGGTTGTGAGAGCCAATGAGGTGAAGCTTGGATCCTCTTGGAGCATGAAGAAGCCCCGCCAGCCCGCCTCCCTTCTCCCCCTTCAAAAGACAGGTGCTCCACGTGAGGGACAGCACATTCAGCCCCGTGTGACTATTGACTTCACAGCAACGACAAGTGTGTCCTGAGGGCTTAGTGTCTGCCAGGCACGGTACTCGGGGCACAGCAGGAAATGTGACAGAGCACGTCCCCTTTCCTGGCATTCTATGGTACAGTAGGAAGGACAGGCAGGAAACAAATGATCCCACAGATAGTTATTTGGCCCTAATTGTGATGAATCCCGCCAAGGACAAAGTTCTTAAGCTGTACCATTTAAGCCATCTGTTTGGTCATAACACATGTCTTGTAAGGGTGTGTATCTCTTGGATACACGCAACCTACACTGTCATTTTTTGACTGCAACCTGTGAAGGGGTAAGTGCATGATAGGAGGAGCTCACCGCATCTGCAGTTTTCAGGAAGGCTCCCGGAATGGAATCGGGTTAGAGTGGTGCTTGGTGGCAACTTCCTTGAGCTGGTGTTTCCAAGGTGACAGCTAGCAGAAAGTAAGTTTTGGTAAGGACTAGAAAGAAAGACCAAGAAATGGAACCTGGCCTGAGGTGAGAAGTCCAATGCCAGGCACCCAGAGCAGTGAGGTGTGGGGCATGTGATCCAGGATGGAGAAGAAGGAGCCTGCAAAGTCAACGCTCAGCACTGACCACGCACGATGCCGACCTCACAGCAGGCAGCGTGCCGCTCATCACCCCACACATGTGCTCTCCAGGCCCTAAGGCATGTGAGCATGAGCGGGGAGGATGGACGAGGCTCAGGGAAGTGGGGTTAGTAGGTGTGGGGTTGGCCAAAAGTCTGTTACAGTTTTTTCCATACTATGGCTCTAGTAGCACTTAGTTGTCTTTAATTTCATTTGAAACAATTTTGTCAGATTGTATTGTGACAGCTGTCATATCAGTGTGCATTAAAAAAACCATCAAAATTGGTGAATTTTTGTGCAGCCATTTTAATATTGAAGATGGAAGAAATACTGCCTTATGCATTGGAAGATGTTTAGCAGCACCCCTGGGCTCTACCCACCAGAAGCCAATAGCGGGAGATAGCTGACATACTCAAAATATCCAAATCAATGAACTTAGTGGTAAAAATGAAAAACATGTCTTTTATTTTGCATAAAAAAACTAAACAGACTTTTTGGCCAACCCAATAGTTTAGCACTTGGGGCAGCTTTTCTTCAATCAAGATAAACTGAACAGTTTCAGGCGCAGATAATTAAACGATAATTTCTCCTTGCTGGTTTCCATGCAACATCAAAGACCTATTAACAGCTCGTCTGCAAATCTACAGCCACCCCAATCATGGTCTGAGCATCAAAATATAAATCCTGATCCCAAATCTGAATTGATTCATGAATATGAAGACCTTAAAAATATAAAAGTATTTTTTTATCTATTTGTGCATAATTAGCTCAAATACTTTAATTGAAAAATGTTATAATGATTCAGGGATGATGAGAAAATTCAGAACGTAAGGAGGCCATATCTACCCTAATTCCCCTTTTCCAGACTTTCAGATTGAAATAAAAGTAGACAGTGCTCAAAAATACAGCCTGTGATCAAGCACCTTTCTCATTCAGAAAAATAATATTGAAGGAGAAATGCGAAGTCCACATTTTCACTCCGCAAATTATTGTGAACACATTAAAAAACAAAACAAAACAAAAAAGAAAAACAAAATAAAAACAACCACCCCCAAACAAAGACCCGTCCCCATTCCGGGAGAAAATTATTCTTGCTCTTTCAAAACTCTTGCCTGGGCAGGACTTTCCCCCAGTTTTTCAATCTGCCTTGCTTTCTCGTCCCTGCCGGTTACATTTTGAGAGGGCCACGGTGACAGTGTTCCCCCTTCTCTGTGCGCTGATGTGGCTGAAAAGCCCTGAGGGCAATCAGCAGTTTTTGCACACTCCGATTTTCGGTCCAGCCTGTCCTTAGAGCAAGGATGCTCAGTGCAGCTTGCCAAGCGCGCTCTGTTGGTGGTCTTGGCTTCAAAGTCGGAGCGATGTCAAACTGAATTGTTTCACCTCTGATCGTGGAACTCCTACTTGTCCTGCAGGCTGCTGTGTCTTCTCTGCGCCCTACAAGGTGACAGTCCTTCAAACTGGGTCATCAGAGACATTTTTCTTGCCCACTGCACACGAGCCAAAACGCCTTCCGTTTCCTCCAGTTATTCTCCTGATCGCCTGGAATATTCCATTCTCCTCCTGGGAGAGGAAGCTCAACTTCTTAAAAACTATGAGTCAAGGTGGAACTCTGCCACGCGGAGATGGTAGTCAGCTTTTCTAAAGGGAGCCAGGCCGCAAGAACACTTTGCCTTCATTGGCCTCACACTTACGGGGAGGGTATAAATCACTGTAAGCTTATGGCTTGATCGCTTGGCGTGGGGGTTAGTTTTTCCCATGCGTTTTCCGAGGACCATCTACGCCTGCTGCCTGTGGGCTGGGTGCACACCTTGTGTGCTCACAGGGAAGCTGGAAAGAGCATCCCTCGCTGGCAACGGGGAACTGTACCCGGCTCTGCCTCCTTGCTCATTGCCCTCCTCCCCGGAGCTTTAGGCTGGTAGCCTCTCAGAGGGAGCATCAGCTTCAACTGGAATTTTTTTTTTTTTCTTTTTTGGCTCCTTAAACACCATATATAAACGTGAAATGCCTAGCCAACTGCCTGACACACAAGAGATGCTGTTGAAATGGTAACTTCATTTCTTCTAATTCACTCATCTTTTAAAATAATTAACGTTAAGTTCTTTCTGAAGGAGTTTCCTAACGTATCCTTTACCCCCCAAATTCTTTTAAATTGATGGAATTAAAATAACATGTTCGAGACAGAAGGATGTACAGTTCATCAGAAAATAGGTCTAGGACTGGCTGTCTTTGTTTACAGTTTTTACAAGGATGAAGAAAGAAGCATCTTAAAGAATAAATTCATCTTTTTGGTTGTTCATAACATTTGTTTGCTGTTTCAAGGAAGGATTTATTGAGTTCATTAATGGCTCTTCATTCTTTTTAAGATCTTAAAGTGACAGCTTCTCTGAAGCAAGAGCTCCTATACCTGAAAAATTCATCCCGCTGTCTGATTCTGTTGCTCAGGATGGCAGCTTCTCTCCCAAGGGAGAAGATGTGTTTACCATCCACAATGGCCCAACCGACTCCTTAGATCAATGGCCTTTGAGGTACCAACCACATCACCCCTCCTACCACAGAAACAAGTTTCTACAGAATAGTAGGATTCTCTTGTATTTCCAACTCAAACAGATATTGCCCTCTCCCTGGAAGTGATGCAGACTTTTAGAAAGAATTCTTGAGAAATTAGTCTTAACTTATGAATCATGTGCAGAAGGAAGTAAGAGGAACAAAGGAAGAGCCAGCCAGGAAGCCGCATGGAAAATAAGGACTGAATCTGAGGGGTAGGAAGAGGTATAAAAACATTTTAGAGCCTTAAACATCATAGATTATTGAAACTCAATAAGCTCCTACAAAATCTGTATGTGAAGCAGAATTTATTTGTATTATGGGAGCATGAAAACTGGGAAAAAAGTTTCTGTAACTTTACAAGAGCTGAGATGATTTTCTGTACAAAAATCACACTCTCGAGTAACACTGCTCTATGCCAGTGTTCAGCCGAGAGTGAATCTTCACGGGTGAGTCACAAACCTCGGGAAACCACACCACTAGTTTTCCGTGGAGGGCTCATGCCCCTTTAATCACCGTGCGGCAGGGGCTGGCAGAGCGCGTGGCAGCGGTAACCTTCACTCACACCCCTTCACGTGCCGGTGAGAGCCGCCATTCAATCCCGAAACTGTGTCTTTCAAAGTCATTGTGTTTGTATGTGGGTTCTGTTTTATTTCTGTTTCTTTGCCCCTTCCTAGAAAGAAATACTATCTTTAGAGTTGCAATGAATTGTTTCATTTCTAAATCTTGATCAAAGCAATCTTCCATCTCTGAAGAAACTCACCTTCCTAGGCTGCTGTGGCACACAGACTTCGGACTTGGACTTCAGAGGTGCTGTTGCTGACTTTTATCTCTGTTTCTTTCTTTCTTTCTTTTTTTAAACAGATGAAAAATAAAGGGTTTGGTCTCTTGATTTGCAAATGAGAAATGCTTTCAAAACTCATACGCTGCAAGAGGAAAATCCAAGGCTTTTGGCTACATAACTGTTCTTTGGTGACATTGCCCGTACTTTGACAAACAAGGAAATGCTTAAGCAACTGTTTAAGAGGATCGATGAGCCATCAGCGGACTGAAATAACTGACTCATAAAAGCAGCATAGCTTTTCAGAAGCATCTTAGGGACCAAATACGGAGCCTGCTTTTCCGTTCACCGGGAGGCATATTTACAATATAAATTGTCCGGGGGTTGCAGCCATGCGCTGTGTAGTGCTTAGGGTCTCAGAATTGCTATTCCATGACTTACAAAATATGAGTCAATTTTAATGACATGTTGAGTAACACTTGAAAAGGAAGACAGACATTTTTTTTTTTTTTTGGTAGGAAGGTACATAGGAGATTTCTTCCTAAAATGGCCCAGGAAACAGCCCTAATGAAATAAGCCAGGCTGGGACAGATCCATCAAGTCAATAACTACATTAGCAATTACATCCTTTTAGTGAAAAAGCAATCCTGGGCCATGTCTCCATCGCTATTGAAGGGATGTCTCTTCAGCTGGACTGGGAGAGGCGGAGAGCTCTGGCTGCCTCAGCTCTCCAGGGCTTTCTGTTAAAGCTCTTGATGGATTAAGTTGGCAGCTCACAGGGGCCGGCCACAGAGTGAACTGCACTGTGTCTGGAAGCTCATGGAAAATTCTGAAAGGTTCCGTATCCTGTCAAAGTACAGAATGACCTTGGAGAAGTTTTCCTTCCTTCCTTCCTTCCTTCCTTCCTTCCTTCCTTCCTTCCTTCCTTCCTTCCTTCCTTCCTTCCTTCCTTCCTATTGTTATAAACTGGTTATTCTGTTTTCTGTGAGCGACTGGCAGTGTAAATGACTACCTAGTACCATAGATAAACCATGTATTCCAGGTGGTCTTCACAGAATTGTAACCTATTAAAATTGCAAGGGCTCTTAGAGAAACACCTCATTCAGTAACTTTCCTAAAGTACTTCTTTACTATTTCATAGACTAGTAATTAAAAAAACCCCCAAACAAAAACAAAAACAAACAAAATTCAAAAAACCCTTATAGAATGGGTGTGTTGCTCATTACCCTAATTTTATTTTCCACTTCCCATTCCATGCTGTGTACATAACTCCTTTTTTTGTTTGCATTTTCAGATCCACAGGCATTACCTCCACCTGGCCCCAAATTTGGTCCCAGATTGCCTGTCTCCTGGGTTTATAATTTTTAAAATCAGAGAAGATACAGACATTGAGTTTAAAGTCAATATAACCAGTTGGAGTTGAAAAACTTTTGCTCACTGGTCTGGCTGACCGGCGGTGTGAAAATGAAATCAATCGATCGTGGCTAAAAGGGGTTCCAGCTGGTCCCCGTGCATTTAGTCCTGCTCGGAATTGCTGGTCCCTGACTCGGACTGTTGGATTCCCAACCATTTACCCGACAGGCTTGGTCTTCCCCTGATAACCTGCATGCTGCTTGATCAGCCATGGCTGGATTCTCTTCTGGGTGCTTTTGCTTTAATTAACCTCGGCAGCTTTTTTGGCTTGGAACCTCAGGAAGCAGGCACCGTAGGACCACTCATGCCCTTATAGTTTTATAAAAGCCAGCTCCTGGATGCCATCGGATAATATAGATCAAGTGCTTTGGGAAAGTTAAACACATCACGGAAATACGAAGTACTGGTATTCTCTCCTTTGGGAACGTAACCTTGGTGAAGTTGGTTTGGGACAGCCTGGTAGTTCAACCTTTGTTCTAGATCTTTCTTTTCTTCTTCTGTTCCTTTGAAGCACCCCAAGAGCCTTCTATTTTGGATTCCTGATGCCTCAAGGTCACTCTTTTACAAGCATGAGGAATAAACAAGGCGACCGATAATGTCTCAGAGCTACATTTGGGGAAAGGCAACCCACTGACAGCCACCTGCTTTTGGAAGTAGACAGATGAACTTTAGGGTACCGAGACAGCTGGGTCAGGGAGCGATTGAATCTGGGGCATGCGCGGCAGCCGTGCCGTTGGCCAGGATGCCTCCTGACAGCCGAGAGGGGCCGAGGGGGCAGAGTCGCAGAGTCCTGGGGGTTCATGCTGGCTCCGCGGGGTCAGCCGCATGATGCGATTCCTTAAGCCCATGCGTAGGTTTCCTTCGATTGAAATTCAGTTTTGCTTTTATTTCCCTTGCCTTTGGGGTCAAGTTCATGCTCCACAAAATAAGTCAGACAGAAAAGGACAAGAATCATGATTTCACTCATATGTAGGATATTAAACAGAAAGCAGCAAATGAATGAACAAAACAAACCCGCAGACACAAACAATTTGGCGGTTACCGGAGGGAAAGGAGGGGTGGAAAGAGGATGAAGAAGTTAAAGGAGTCAAATATGTGCCTAAGGATGGAGACTGGGCTTGGGGCAGTGGGCACACAACTCAATGTACATACGATGTAGCATGTAGACTTGCACACTTGAAACTTAGATAATCTTATTAACCGATATCACCCCAGTAAGTTTCATTTAAAAATTCATAGGTCCACTCACAAACAGAGGCATCCTATGAAGACTTATATTAATTAATTTTCTATTTCTGGCTTCTGTAGTGTTCTAGTGCTTCGTATTTTCGGTTTCTTCCACACAACCAGATGGGAAGAGATGTGACTATCTATTATAAACAACCCCAAAGATTCCAAGACAGCTCGGGCAGGTTTTGGTAATTCTGGGTGAAGTGACTGGCAAAAAGGAAAAGTCATCTAAAAAAATGTGTCAGAGGAAAGAGGGAGCCAGCTCCGAAGCCTCAGTTGAAGCTGATGCTATATTGGCTGATGCACAAACAGCTCCAGTTTCCTTTAATTAGTTCAGAGGTAGGTGACAACATATTTAATCAGTGCACTAACAAGTGTGGCCACTGATTGCTCTCACTGCCCTGTGTGTGTGTGTGTGTGTGTGTGTGTGTGTGTGTGCGCACGTGCACACCCTGAAAAAGTAAATAAGATTACTTCCAGGGCAATAACCAAGTGGCATCCTAATTTTATTAAGGTAGTAACCTTTTAGAGGTACCATACAGCAGTGAAGATTGATTATTTCCTCAGTACTCCCCCCCTCCTTTAACACGTCACTGTGGTTTAACCCTTTGGGACTATGATGACTAAACAGATGTCTATCTGTCAAGAAGACAGACCATGTCATTGTCCCATGTCCTGTGACTTCTGCAAGGTCTCGAAATTGTTCTGAGTGCATTGCTGCATTCACACTAGCAACTGTATTCCTAGGTAGCCAAATGAGGCCTTTGGCAGACAGAGGGATCTGTTCAAAATTCAGTGTTTTTCCAATTAGCTCCACACACCTAGAAGCCAGCAGAGTGTCTGCTTATGTGTGTCTGTGTCATTGTCAGCGAGCTAGAAAATAGGTGTCATTTTTCTCATCCTCTTCATGACCTACATAGGGATATTCGTTTATTTATTTTACATTAATTAGCTTGGATTTTGCTATGGTTTCCTAGGTTGGCAAAGGAGAAATGTCAAAAGCAATGTGACTCACTCAGGAAATATTTCTCGCCTGTGTCCCGGGTCCTTTGGGAGGCTCCAGTGTTTACCGTCACTCTTCCTTAAGCAGTTGCACAGTTTAAAGCAATAAGGTGTGATAAAAACAGCTACTAGTAACCTGCTCCTTTGCCATCATTCTCTGGGTAATGTGGATGCCCTTTATCTTCATCAGGTTTTCTCGCCTTCACCAAAAATAATGAGATAAAAGCCTTACTGGAAAGACTTTTGCTACCCTCTTACCAAGACTCCGGAACCAAACATGAGGACGAATTTTAATTCAAAGAAAGCAGTATCCGCATACAAGGATCCAGGACATGTCTGTTCACCTCCGTGGGCGTGGCCATGCTCTACATTGTCACTGCCGTCGAATGGTGATGCTATAATATCATCACCTTCATCACTAGCTTTATGTGACGTCGATGTGCCAGGTAACTGAGCCACACTATCTCATTTTATCCTCACAAACCGCTTTGGGAGGCAGACACTCTTAAACACCCATTTTTCAGATGAGGAAACAGACGCATAGAGAAGCATCCGTTACAGTTGGATCTGAACTGAGGCCTGCACTCTGCACCGCGAGGTGGGCCGCGGGGCGGTCTTAACCACGTTGCTGAATTCCTTCCCTCCCCGCATGCAGCAGGGCTACCGCAGCCTGTCTGGGGTGTCCTGGGGGTTATGGGAAAGATCCGGGGTTCTCTTCTTCACCCGGGAGCCTGGTGGGACTCCGAGTTTTCCCCGCAGGATGGGGGTACACAGAGCCCTCCACCCCACAGAGCAGCTTCCTCTCAGGACCAGAGGGTCATGCAGATGAGGGAATGTCACAGTTGTTCTTTGCAGAATGGCACACATTTTTTTTTTTTAAAAACTCATTTCAAAACACAGGGTAACTACTGGCCTTGGAGGTAGGTAGGCCTGGGTTCAGTCCTGACTCTGTCTCTTATTATGTATGTGACTCTTGAACAAGTTACTTAACTTTCAAATCTAAATTTTCTTTTCTGTCATATGGAGATACTGATGCCTACTATATAGACTTGTTGTGAGAATTAACTGAGGTCATAGAAGTATTTTTATGCAATTCAAGATAAACGGAACACCAACCAAACAAAACCCCTTGAACAGCCACCCCAAACTCCACTATTAAATACAACCCACAAAATCTTACGTAGCACAGGCTCACTTCTCCTGCTTACAGTTCACGCACCATTTGTGTTACCGATATCCGGAAGGCTGGAATCACGTTTAAATGGGATGTTAATGGTGTCTGCACCACTGGGAGCCCAGATAAATGCGGGAATGCCCTGGCTTTCAAAGCGTCTTTCTCTGTTTCTATGAACCAGTGACTTGACCGGTTTCCACTTCTCTTAGTCCCTCTTGCCCTGCGCGTCTGCTACCATAGAATTCAAGTGGCTGTGGGTGATCTCAGCATTGTGAATATGTCTGGCTGTTTGCCAAGGGCGCCTCGCAACTACATCACTTTTCCATCCTTCCTGTCCAGGTATCCCTGACCCAAGGCTGTGCGATACTCGGTCCTTTACGGAAGTTTGGGAACAGCGGGTTACTTTGGGGTGGAAGTAAGGAACAAGGCCTTACTTCGTAGGCCTTCCGAGCTTCTCACTTCCTCTCTGCCAACTTACTCCCCTTCCCCAACCCGCTGGAAACACCCATGCTGGTACCTAATTCGGCAGAGAAATAACAACCCAGTCCTCCTTTGTCCCCTCGACCTTCTGGGTGTTTCCTCCCCAGAACCAAATGGCTCATCCAAGTGCTTTTTTATGTTCCGGAGAGAATGTGTGCTGCTCTCTCAGGAGGCAGACGCTGCCTCGGTCACTGACGGGTTCGGATCACCTTCTCCCTCCTCCCCGCGCTGCACGTTCGTTCATTAAGTTCTTATGAAGTCCCTACTGCATGCCTGGTAACGGTGACCAGAAATGGGAAGGAAGTCTCCGTTCCTGAACTGCTGAGCTTGGTCCCTGTTGTCTTTCTAGCCTGTGAGTAACTGTTGTGACTTTAGCAGAGACAGAGTGAAAATTGGGATAAAATAAATTTTCTCCTCATAACATGCAGTCATCAAAATGTTGCTTCTAAGTCCTTGCCTACGTGCTCAGAGAGCCGAACTACTGTAGCCCTGTGTTAGCACTGATACTCCAGGCAGGAAAAAGGTAAAAAAAAAAATGGTATAGCTATCACGATGTCATCTATGGCATCCGAGTCCTGCCGGCTCATGGCGCGGTGGCCAAAGAAATAAGAAACAGAATCTGGGTTAGGATTTAGTTTCTTCCTTTTTTCCCTGTGGAGTCACAGTCCTCCTTCCCCTGCCACCAGGGTGGCCGTGTCTCTGTATGTCCTTGTCTCCCTGGAATGGTCATTAATTTAGAAGTCCCTAAGCCAGAACTGGCAGGTGATTCCTTACTGCAGGATTTTAAAAGGGAGCTGGAGCAGTCGGTGGTGTTGAGACGCAGGCAGGACGGGGGTTACTCAGAGCTGTATCAGGTGGCCTGTCTAGGTAGATATTCATCTGTGGCTCCAACGTGATCAGTTCCGTAATATCCAAAATTTAGCATTTTAATATGGTGCACGTGACCGCTCACAATCCTGTTTTTAACGGCAGCCGCGATTAAAGTGAGGTCATCTAAAAGTGGCTGTGAAACCCGCAGCTGAAATCTCGAAGGCTCAATTTAGAAAAGCTAACACCTGTACCAGGTGCGTTCCTGCCGAAAACACCCCATAAAATAACGCCGGGTTCCCGGAACAGTGGCCCAGATAAGCATCTAGCATGAGAATATTTTGTTTGCCTCCTAATAATTCCTGTAAAACATTAAGTAGTTTTAGGTGGGCATCCAGACTGTTTTTCTGCCCCTTTGGACAAGGCTATTGTATCATCTGCAGGCAATCAGAGAGAAAAAAATCGTTATTACAGGGATGTTGGCTCGCTTCAAAATTTTTAATTGCCTTTCCCCCCTCTTTGAAACACCCAATATTTAATAGGAAGAGAAAAGTACATAGAGAACAAACACCTTTATAATCAATAAACACCCCAAAGTATCATTGACTGCAGCTGAGCTTCCCACAAAAACAGGTGGAAAGGAAGCCACGGCTGCCTTCCGTGCGCTGGCTTAGCAGGGCGAGCTGTCTTAAGGTTCTCCCCAGGAGTGCGAAGTACTGTCACTTCTGCGATGAGGGGAGGCTAAGGGAATTATACCCACTGCTGACATTTCTGCTCAGACTCCAATCATGGGGCCCAACCGGCCCAAACGGACAAGAACGTGGAAATACTTCTCCCGCTGGCATTTTCTCTGAGTTTCAGCACAGAATGGGGCTTTTCCCTGGTTACAATGAAATCCCATTTTTCCAGCCTCTGGAGAGCCACGGCTCTACCTTGTTGCTAATGCCTCAGAAGGCGCTGAAGCCTTTCTTCAGATTCAAGTCACTGTCTGTGTGACATCAGGAAGGAATCCATCAGCTGTCACCCAGGGAACAGACTTGTCACCAAGGGAACAGTTTTAGAGGAGCAAAGGCCTGAAGGTGTATGTGTAAGAGAGAGGAGCTGGCTATTTCCAGGGTTTTTAATGGTGAAGCTTGCAGGTTCAGGTAATCCTACAGCCAGAGAGTTGCTCGCCCTTCAAAAAAAGTAACCGAACAACGAACAGCATTCACCATGTTGATGAAAGCCAAACTGGGGTGTATTTAATGTTCCTTGGAAATACCCTGATTTCCTTTCCCCCCGATGTGAATCCTTCCACACTCGAACAGCTCTGTCACCTATAATCTTTGGCCAGCGTGGATGCCAAGCAGGGAAAGTGGGACTGAGGGCAGGGAAGGAGAAATGTTATGCATCCCTCCCTAACACAAAGCAACCCAAACAGCTGGAAGGTACAGGCTGCAGTCCATTCCCGTCTGGGGGTTAATATCCTACAGAAACCAGAGACACGCACCCCCGCCCGCCCCCCGCCCCCTGCAGCATGGTGTGGTCACTGGCATTTTCTCTGAGTTTTAGCACAGAATGGGGCACAGAACTTGTCACTGTCAATGACAATGGTGAACACAGAGACAAACCATGTCCTTGGGTCAGTGGGAAGCCATAACAATGGCAGAGTTTGCCTGATCTCTTGCAATGGGGCAGAACAGGGAACCGTTGAAGGACATGGGCCAGGGGGAGCCTGACAGGTGTTGCTTCGAATCTGTTTTACTAATCTGTGACCTTGGGTGGTTCTGCTTCCTACGGATAAAATGGGGGTGGTAACTGCATTACTTTATAGGCTGCCATGAACCTAAGGTGTGTGACACGCTTAGCGTAGTGCCTGGCACGTAGTAAGTGCTCAAAAAAATGTAGCCGTCGGGTAGGACAGAAGCTAGCTGTGTGGGACTGTAGCTGCTTGAGTAAGGAGAAGCAAATGGACTTCCCTAATGCGTTAATTTAACAAAGCACGGATACTACATATAGGTGCCACGCCAGGCTTGGGGATGTAAGGGCAACCGAGAGCCAGACTCTGCCCTCCTGGTGCGTCCAGTGACGGGTCCAGGTGTTCAGTCAGTAATCACACAAAGAGTTATAGGTAATTATACTACGTGCCTTGAAGAAACTATAACTCATGCCCTAAGAGAATAGAACAGGGACCCTGAACCAGACTCCGGGGTCAGGAAGGGCCTCCCTGAGAAGATGGTGTTCAAGCCAAACTGTGAAGGATGGGTAGGAGCTACCCAGATAAAGGGACCAGGTGGGGCTAAAGTGCAGGGAACAGCGTGTATGCAAGAGCTGAGGCAGGGTGCACTTGGCTCATTGTGCAAGAGCTGAGGCTCGTTTGGGAGAATGACAGCAGAGAGAGGGGGAGGGGCAGAGGAAAGAAGTTGCAGAAGCAAGTGGTAGCCAGATCGTGAAGAAATGCCCAGGTTCTTAACCTAACCACTTGGACTTATTTATTTATTTAAACATTTTATTTATTTATCTTTGGAGGGGAAGGGAAGGAGAGAGGGAGAGAAACATCAATGTATGGTTGCCTCTCATGCGTCCATTGCCGGGAACTAGCCGGCAACCCAGGCATGTGCCCTGACTGGGAATCGAACCGTTATCCTTTGGTTCATAGGCCCGTGATCAATCCACTGAGCTACACCAGCCAGGGCCCACACTGGCTTTTATTTCCCCCCTAAACAATATCAGGAAGCAGTTAAAGGGATCTGAGCATAGTACATGTCACGAGCAAACTTGCATTTTCTAGAGATCGTTCTGGCTACTGTTTGTGAATGGCTTGGGAGACGGAAGAATGAGGTGAAGAGGTTACACCTTCCCCTAGTGAACGGGGATGGATGGGGCAGCCCTCAGCAGGAGCTCTGGAGTCCGTGGCACAGTTAGGATGCCCGAGAAGGGAGGGGAGGGCACGATTCAAGGCCAAGGTGACAACACTCGGAGGGCAGCAGAACCTGGGAGGTGCACCTGCGTTGTGCAGCTGAGATGGGGCACCCACGGAGGCCGAGGGCTAGATGGAAGAAGTGGCCTAGATCCCATCCCACGTCACGGGTGCAGCCCTTGGCTCGGTTCAGCACCTTGGGTGGGGCCTGGGAGCTGCTTGTTCAAGTCTGCAGTGCTAAGTTTATAGAATGTTCTAGAAGCAGAAGCACTGTGGCCAAATTATGCAAAAAAGCTTACGTTGGGTTTCTGGTGCAAATAAGACTCAATTCTAGTTGTTCTCTTTTCTGACTTGGTTTGGACGAGCAAGAGCTCTGCTTTCCGCTAAGCTGATGATGAATTAGGCATGTTTTCTGTCACAAAAACTGACAAGATGAAGCGTCTCGCGGTCATCGCATTTCTGATTATGGAAGGATCATTAACAAGCAAACATCTGGCCGTTGCCCCTGATGAATCTGTTCTTTGATATCGCTTGACAAGGAGAGGGGAGGGGTCATCGGACTCAAGCCCAGACAAGCCGGCTGGCCAGGACCCTGGCCATTGGCTCTAGTCGTTATTGTTAATGAAGCATCCTGCATAATTGATTATTTGAGAGGGAAAGATGCATCCATCAAATTTGCCAGAGGGTGCTTGCACCGGCTCGGGAGCAGAAACGCCACTCAGAAGAAGGTGTGTCTGGGGCGCTGGCTGGGGGCTGAGCTCGGTGGATCCAGAAGACGCATGGGGGCCGTGTGCAATAGCCCCAGCCCCAGGTTCCTGACACCAAGTGTGGGCAACGGAGGGAAGAGTAGAAGGTCTTCCCCCTAAACCCTGAAAGCCTTGTGCTCAGCGACACCCTTTCCCTGAGGGCTGAGAACACCTTCCAGACTGACAACCTGCCAGAGCAGGCGATCCTCAGAGACTTGCAGCAGGAGCTGGCGGAGAGGGCTGGCACGGGGCAGCCTCCGGCTCGGCGCGTGCTATTTCTGGGCCTTGCCGCAGAGGGGCAAGATGCTCAGTGACATCTTCCCAGGGCCTCGTCTGCCACTTCCTCAGGGAGGGTGACAACAACCAGGCCACATTGTCATTGAGCTCCCACGGGGAGGGAGGGCACCTTGGCTGTCCCCGCGGCGCCTCTCCACTTCCAGAGATGTGCCAGGCAGGAGCATCTTGCTAGCTGGCTGCCCGGGGCCCCCTGGGCTCTTTCTCGCTCTGGAGATTTAGGACCACGTTCACAACAGTTGGAAGGGGTGTCAGACATCACCCAGGCCACGGCCGGTCTCGCGGAAGGCGACAGGGCTGAGAAGGAATCTGCCAGGAGCAAGAGCTGGGGCGGAGCTCAGAGTCCTTCCTCCTCTACTCTGTGTCTTCTCTGCCCAGAAAGGTGGCGTGTTGGGTCTGGAACAGGGTGGTAACGCGGAGAGCGAGGGCAGACTAGGCGTCCTCATTAGGACTCATTAAGCGTCCTCACTAGGACTTCATTAAGGAGGCGCCCAGCCCTTAGACAAGCTGCTGCCCGATGCCCAGCTGGCTTGGCATTCTCTCCCATTTCCCTCCCCTGCTTCCCCTCCAGGTTGTTTCCTCTTTCACAGAAACTCTTCTGGGTGTTCTGCCGGGGCCTTCCTACCCTGGGTCAGCCCCGCAGCAGCGGAAGCGTTCATTTTTGCCTGTCCCCTGCCCCAACCACTTCCTTTGGCCGTCCCCGCACCCAGGGCTGCTTCTGTCACAGGTTTGCAACCTGACGAGGAGAGTCTGCTGCTGTATGTTTTTCAGAGTCAAATCCCTTCTTCGGGAAGAAAACCGAGAGCCTGGGTTTGGTGTTCAGTTTCATCCATTATCCGTCCCCAGTGGTCGGGTCCTGGAAAGCGATCCCGCCTGGGAAGCTGGGTTGCTGAGTGGCACCTCGGCTCAGCCATTAGCCCTGGAACTTGGGGGAAGGTGCCTGATCTCTGCGATTCAGCCTCCTCGTGGGCAGGAGCTGGGGATGTTTTCGGGCTGCTCTGATTCACGCCTCAGTACCCTCTCCTGTCCCTCACGTCCCCAGGCTTTTGTTGATTAGGTCTCTGACTATTTCCTAACATGAACTATTCTTCTTATCATTCAACTTCACCCTGTTAAAATACCATCCATCATTTAAGATGCAGCCGCAAGACTACCTGGAGCCGATCTGCAAGGAGTCCTGGAGGCGGTCGGGGCAGCGGGTGCCCGGTAGCCCAGAGGTCTTCCGAACAAGCAGAGAGCCCTAGCGCCTGCTGCTTCATCGAGGGTTTTCCCACCGGCGTGCTCCGGGAATGTAATGCCGCCCCTGACCGTTTATGTGGTCAGGGGCACTGACCTTCTTCCCTTAGATTGCCAAATAAAAAAAACGATTACAGCCAACACAGCAATAGCTGTCCGGGGCAAATTAATCAAAATTATAGTTATTTTTGTGTGTGTGTGCATCAGATTGGGAAGGAATAGAACGTATTTTTTTTTTGGTGTGCCGCGGAATTTAGTAATTAGTTTATGTGCCTTGAGATGAGCAAGGGTGAAAATCATCGCCGCTCTCCATGACTGTTGTCCGATGCTCCTTGCCGTTTCTCCTCTGGGCACCCCAGACGCCGTCCTGCCTGGAGAGTCGCTGGTGTTTTACTTGCCAATGAAATTCTAAACTTAAATACCCGGTCATGTTACATATTCAGTTCTGTTTTGCAGGGAACTTATTACAGTCAGAGTTTTGGTTTGAGTCTCTTAGAGAAGTGAGCTATGCAAATAGGCAAAGTTGCTTTTAAGAATGACTTATTTAATAACAATGCCAGAAGACACCTTCCATGGCTTAGGTTTTGAAAAGGGACAACTTTAAATAAAGGGTTGGACGTTATCGTTCACTTCTTAGGGGGTCACAAAGAAAGAACGCTTTGGAAAAAATGTACTCGGAGAAAAAGAATGCTTTCATTCAAAGCTGCAGGCTCGGAAGACTTCCTTTTATGCCGAGAACCTTGTCTGAGTCATTGTCCCTGATGTCTTTAATGGTTTCCACTAAGTTATTTCAATTCTAGAGAAAGCAATCTTAAAATTACTTGCTGTGCTTATACAGAGTAATTCTTGGGAGAATAAACTGAGGCTGCTGGTAACATCTTCATTTTACGAGTTATTATTGTCACCATCGTTACTGGAGAACTCGGAAGATTCTGAACACTTCATAGTCACCGAAGCTCTGTGCGGAGAGCAAGGGCTCCTTAAACACTCAGTGTGGGATCGTGTGAATGCATGGGGTTGACCCAATGTCCTCACCTGAAATTTGCAGACGCAAAAGGAAATTCCAATGTGTAATGATCCACAATGAACTCTTATTTATTTATTTATTTATTTATTTATTTATTTGATTTTAGAGAGAGAGGAAGAGGGGGGAGAGAGAGAAAGAACAACACCTACTTATGGTTCCATCTGTTCAGGCATTGATTGATTGATTGATTCTTGTATGTGCCCTGACAGGGGATCCAACCCACCACCTTGGCAAATGGGGATGATGCTCTAACCAACTGAGCTGCCTGGCCAGGAGGAACAAGGTCTCATTCTACCAGAGATGCCACGTTGGATAAGATATGGTTTCCAATGAAAAGATTCTCAGAGAAAAATGCCAACAGACTACTCTCATTATTATTTCTTTTAGAAGGAATGAAAATGCAGTTAAGGTTAGAAACAAGCAAGTATGAGATATTAGTAAAATCATGTATTTCCTTATCAAATACTTAGCTCAGGTGGCACTTTCCTAAGAACTCAATAAGCAGTAAATCGTGTTGCCTTTGTAAGAAGCCTGTGCGGCCAGTGCTGCTGTGAGTCCCATCTCACAGATGAACAGACTGAGGTGCAGACCGGCTGCCACGTCCCCAGGGACACTCAGAGCGCCTCCGTCCCCCTTGCCCTCCGCCGCCCGCTCCCTCTTTCAGTCAGTCTCACTGCACCCGGTCAAGATCTGCGGCTGTTTCCCCGGCTCCTGTCTGTCTTTGCTAAAATCATTTCCTATTGGCCGGTGTGTGTTATGCACCCACCCCCGCACACTGGGCTTCTGATAAGCAGAGTTCCTCCCTGATGTGATTGGTTGGCAAAGAAAGTCAGGAAAATTACCAGACAAAAGGAGTACCTGGCGTTATAATCAGTGCCAGGTGCACAGTAAGCGGGCTGAAAAATGCTTCCCGAATGAACAAATTAGACAAGAAGAGATTGTGTTCTGATTAGTGAGCTGTAGGGTAATCCCGGGTGCATTTAGATAGTTTGCTGCAGACTCATATGCCTGAAACTTTATGCCTTATTAAAAAAAATAGGCAATGTGCTTAGAGTTCAGCTATAACCTTACTCAAGTCTCAATCTGAAAATATACTAATTTTATCGCAATGGAAGTGGTTGGTGACTGTGTCTGGGGGGAGCCAGACTTTTCACAAAGGGGGCATTGCTCTCCTGAGACTGATAATGCAGCGGATTTTAACTGTCCCCAAAACCAAAATTATAGCTACAGTAGTCACCCCTTATCCATGGTTATCCATGGTCAGCCTTGGCCCGAAAATATTAAATGGAAAATTCCAGCAATAAGCAGTTCATAGGTGTTACATTGCATGTTGTTCTGAGTAGCGTGATGACATCTCATGCTGTCCCGTTCTGTCCCACCCAGAGGGGTGAATCCTCCCTTTGTCCAGCGTCTCCTTGCTGCGCAAACTCCCCTGCCCCTCCATGAGCCACTGAGTAGCCGTCTGGGTTATTAGATCCACTGTCAAGGTCTCACAGGGCTGGGTTCAAGTGACCCTGTCTGACTTCATAATGGCCCCCACGTGCAAGACTAGTGATGCTGGCAATCCCGATGTGCCAAAGGGAAGCTGTAAAATCCTCCTTCAGTGAAAAGGTGTGTTTGTGTAGGAAGAAGCCTAGTGTAACGTACAGTTTGGCACTCTCCGAAATTTCAGGCATCCGCCAGGGGTGTCAGAAATTATCCCCTTCAGATAAGGGGGATTACTATTGACACATAGGAATACCTGAGTATATGTGAATAAAAAATATGGGAATAGATGTGCTGCTGGTCATATTCTACTCTTAGGTTGCTTGATGGGCTCACATTCAGTAAATAAGTAAACAATCATCAAACATAAAGTAAAAAAGAATATTAATAGCCAATTACAAAAACATTTATGAACCAAAGATTATGATTAACATATTCCTATGCCCCTGATATAATAACAATAAAATGTAGATTATTCTAAAATAGATTTATAAATATATTTTAAATGATATCTCACAGATTTTTTAATCCATCAGGGACTCACCAAGTCTCTTAACCAATGTTAATGGTTTATAACAAATTGAAGTGTATGTGTGAGTAGGGGTGGTTTGCTAAAGGCTGCACGTAGGAAAATAGAGGATTTTGTTCATTAATTTACCCCATTTGGCCACTCAGCAAGCTTGTATTGAGCACGAACTATTGCTCTGGAACAATTCTGTGGGTAGTGGATGAAGTGGAAGACAAAGTTGAATACAATAAATTCATTCATTCCTTCTTCTATTCAAACAACAAGTCTTCACAGACTCTCTGTTGTACCATCGGCAATGACTTAG
Source organism: Anoura caudifer (assembly GCA_004027475.1). Lineage (NCBI taxonomy): Eukaryota > Metazoa > Chordata > Mammalia > Chiroptera > Phyllostomidae > Anoura > Anoura caudifer. The sequence goes on from PVKU01000001.1 coordinate 471,889, forward strand.
GTGCTGGTGAGATACTGGTTAATAAGCGAGCTAGGTTGCGGGATGTCCCTGCTCGCACACTGCTAGTGAAGGCAGATGATCTGTAGGCAATTACTCTACGGTGTGATGGCGCATATAGCGGCAGCACCACGGGGGCTCACGGAGAGCCACGGGAACAGACGGAAGGGGGCTTGTCACCCCAATGCCTATGAAAATCACAAAGGAAATGATATTTGGAAGGGGTCTTATAGGCTGAGTAAGAGCTTATTAGGCAGAGATGAGAACAGACCTTCCAGATAGATGGAACAGAGAGTAGAAAGCATGAACATAAAACAAAACCAAAAGGTAACAGGTTGTTTTCAGGAAGTGGAAATAGAATGATACAGCTAGGGCATTGAACACAGAGGAAAGAAGGATTGGGGTACATTTTTTAAATCCTCACCTGAGGGCATGCTTACTGATTTTAGAGAGAGGAAGGTGGGGGGAGGGAGGGAGATCAACATGAGAGAGAAACATTGATCAGTTGCCTCTTACACGTTCCCACCTGGGGACAAACGTCAGCACGTGCCCTGACTGGGAATTGAACCCACAACTTTCTGGCTTATGGGACGATGCTCTAGTGAATGGAGCTACACTCACCAGTGTTGGGGGGATTCATTTTTGACAGAGACGATGTTCTGTGCTAAAGAATCGCCTGCCACGCTGAAGAGCTGAACTGTATTTTCTAGTCGATATAGGTATTTGTGTTGTAGAAAAAGGGCAGTTCGGAGTGCAGAGAAACAGAGACAGAAGCCATTTAGGAAGCAGTGGGAATTACGCAGGCGAGAGTCGTGAATAATTCCTGTTTCGAGGGCTTTGCTATTATTGAAAGGCCATGTCCACGGAGTGAACAGAATTGTTCCTCACATTGTAACAAAGGGTTTGCACTCCAAGAAATCAACTCTGTGTGTCCCTGTGTGCATGCAGTGGGGTGGGGTCAGGGTTTGACAGGGTGAACCAATCACCCCCAATGAAAAATTATTCAGCCACAAGGCAAGAGGGTATGTGTGTAAATGCCTTGTTTAAGAAATATAGGCCATGCTTCCATGAAGCCGGGACAGAGGGTTTGGATGGAAGGTGCAACTCCAGTGCAGAAGCTGGTTTCCAGGTGAGGGAAGACTCAGGTGTGTTTGGTGGGGAGGATCCAACGAAGAGGGGGATGCTGGGGCTACTAGGAAAGATGGGATGATGGGAGCAAAGGTCCTCAGGAATTAAAGAAGGTTGGGACTTATGACTGAGGCAGAGGGAAGAGAAAGAAGCAAGATCTGTGTGCCTGGGAAGGTGAAAAAGGATGAAGACATAGGGATGATGAGCAACATTTGGAGAATTGCGGGGCAGCGTGGTCAGGGAGCTCAGTGCCTTAATAAAGCCTGAAATGAGGCCATTCGCTAAGAGAAGTGGTGATGTCTTAGATGTTAAAGAATTAGATAACTCTGGTATCCAGGGGTCCATTATAATCAACTTGCTTAATTTCCTCTGCTTGAGCTATTCGAGGAGTCTCCACAGCCGTGGGAAGTAGTAGGTGCGGTGAGTGTGAGAAGATGGGAGACGTCGTTAGAGGCTTGGAAAGAGTGAATGAGCGAGGTCTTAGGCACAGCATGGTTGTGCGTGGATGCACACGGCAGAAGGAGCTGTGGCTGATAGGTGAAGGGGCCATGAACTGCGGTGGAAAGTTGAATGGGTCATGATGTGGATGTAAAAGTCAATAAGAATGGAAGGAGCCCTGGCTGGGTGGCTCAGCTGGTTGGAGAATCGTCCCATACACCAAAATGGTTGTGGGTCCGATCCCTGGTTGGGGTGCGCACAGGAGGCAACAGGTCAACGTCTGTCTCTCTGTCTCTCTCTCTCCCTCTCCCCCCTCTTTCCCTCCCTCTCCTCTACCCTTCCTGTCTCTCTAAAATCAATAAGTATGTCCTCAAGTGAGGATTTAAAGAAAAGAACGAAAAGAAATATCAGGCTGGAGAGAAAATTTGTACACAGTTGTTTAATTATAATTAGATACTATGGGTTTTTAGGACACTGTGGCAATAAAAGTATAATACTGTAAAATGTTTTGGGATAGTAAAAAGAATGATGGACCACAATATTTTTTAAAAGCTGAGAGTAGCCACTTTTAATCCATGTCCACATCCAACTTCCTTACCCCTCAACCTGGGTTCTTCAGATCATCAAGATAATGCATTTAAATGGACTTCTAGTTTTATATTTTATTTAGATTTACATTGATAAGACATATGTAAATACACAGGCATGTGGCAAGTCACATGGCCAATGCTACTTTGGTGCTTTGTCATCTTTTATCCTCACCTGTATGCCCCCCGCCTTGTTTCATTTATTTAATGACCCACTCGCCACACCTCCACTCCCAGCACCCATCCCCCGCTCCTCGTCCACCCTAGGCAAATTTTCAAACCTGCACAGCATACACCTTTCTGTTTGTGTGTACTCCTGTAAAGTGTGTGTGCTTATTTTGTTGGCATGTAATTTTTATGCAGCATCAAAGGCATTGTGTAACAGATTTGGTTCTGCCTCTATTTTTCACTCTGAGTGAAGCCTTTGAATCCATCCATGTGGCTAGGATTCCACCTACTCGGCCACTTTATCTGTGTATTGAACTCCGGGGCGTCCATTCAAAACATGTTACTTGTCGCTCTTCCAGTGATGAACGCGCAGTTTGCCTCCGCAAATAACACTGCAGGGAATATCCTTGCACATGTCCCTTTGGGAAATGTATCTGAAACAGAGCTGGAGATGCTCAGTTGTATGCATACTACTTTCACTGGGTGGGGCCAGACAGTTCTCCAGAAGAGCTGCTCTCGTTCACACCCCCAGCAATAGGGCCTGCAGGTTCCAACAGCCCCACGTCTCTGCCCACACCTGGCTTCACCACCTTTCTAATCTTTGCTGAACAAATAGGTTTTGGTTGACTTCTGACTGTGGCTTTAATCTGCATGTCTTTGCTACTAAAACATTCTAGCATCTTTTCATAGGCTTAATGAATTTTTGGATTTTCTCTTCTGCACTAATTTATTCATTTCCCCCCTGGGGTTCCCCTTCTCCTTTTTTTTTTTTTTTTTTTTGCAAATTCTAGGTAACTTGCAGGATTTCCTGGTATATTCTTTCATAAATACCTTGGGCATTGCAAATATATTTTCCCAATCTATCACCTCCTTCTTTGCTTTGTGTATAGATTTCTTATTGGATGGAAATCTTTCATTTCAATGCAATCATGTTGGGAAAGGAATTCTCTAGAATTTAAAATTTCGAACTTAGGGACACTAAGGCTGAGATGATTTTTGAGATACACTGATGGTGACATGGGCTGCTACTGAAATATGACTTGTGCCCATCCCTTACCCAGATCTGTGAAATAGCCAAATATCCTTTCAATAAATTCTCTCACTCTCTTGAAGTAAGCCAGGTTGCTTTTCATGGCTGACAGTTCCACTAACATAGTAGAGGAGAAAACCAAGTGACAAAGTGATGTTTTCAGGATCACAGTTCATAAAATAGTCATGCAAGCAAGCCCTTGTCATCCACCAAGTTCCACCCACCAATGTGTTTCCCTCATGACCTATTCAAATGAAGCAAGAGCAAAATGATATATTCTCACCCCATAAAGGTTTTGTTATTGATAGATATGTGTACTTCTCAGCCAGTCCCACAGTCACATTGGCTATAAATATATATGCTAATAAAAACATGACACTTTGATCATTCTGTAGCACTAAATACATTTTAAAGGATGGACTTTACAATAAAAATCCAAACGTCTTTCTTAAGAGAACTTTGAAGAGCTTGGTTTTCTCATTTCTTCGGTGACCCATTAATCTGGGCAGCATTTCCCTCATCAGTGGCATCCTTCTAAATATGGATGTACTTAGACAGTAAATACATCCTCTTCCCAGCACAGGCTTTGTGTCCTATCAAAGGGTCAATTATGCCTTTGCACGGGGGCAGTGCATTGCTAAATAATGTCAAGGATGTGACCGCCTTCGAGAACCAAGACAGAACGGTGTGCATTGCAAGAAGTGGTCTTACAAGGGCTCGAGCTCCTTTCTTTTCGAGGTTCTGTTATTTACCTGGTAACTGAAATATGCCTAGATCCTAAAATAGAGATTCCTGAGAGCAGACGTGACGATAATTCCGTCAAGGACAACAGTTTGGATTTTGTCACATGACAGGAAGTGCATCTTTCAGGTCAGTGTGAGTGACAGTTCTTTGACTCTTTTATTCTAGGACTTCTCCAACTTTGTCAGTCATAAGATTTTGATTCAAGAGTTGTGGGCGGTACCCTGGGATCTGTATGTTTCACTAGCATCCCAGAGAATTCTGAGGGGGTCGGTCCATATCCCGCCCAAGGGGAATTCCGTTTCAGCCTATCAGAATAACATGGAAGAGAATTGATTCCAGGGAATGTCTCGGGGAAGTTTATGACAGGAGCTATTGTGAATTTAGTAAGTCTATCTAGAATCTTAAAAAATAGACTTTGCAGATAAGTTGCAGAATTATCAGATGCCTCATCTATAAATATAGCGTTGGGTTGCTGGGGAAATTAGATGCAATGGTATATGTAATGCACGGATGTTTGTTCACTAAGTGAAGAGTTGCCAGTGCGTTAGAGTCAGCTTGGAAGATACAAGGCATGCAGCTATTATAAAATGCGATCCCTGACTTCAAGGGGTCATGGTGCGTTAGACAAATACACAACAAATAACCGCAATTATGTGCAGATGAGGATAATAATACCACACATATGGTAGTGTTCTTTGGTGGAAAAAGCGGTGTTCAGTTGCATTAAAATATAAGTCCTTTCATGAATTCAATAAACACTTATTTAAAACATTTAAATATGTTTATTGATTTCAGAAAGAGAGGGGAAGGAGGAGAGAGAGAGAGAGAGAGGGGGAGAGGAAAAAAAAATCAATGTGAGAGAGAAACGTCGACTGGTTGCCTTTCGTATGCAGCCTGACTGGGGATCTAACCCACATCCTAGGTATGTTCCCTGATCAGGAGTCAAATCCCCAACCTTTTGGTGTACGAGTCAAGGGTCCAACCACTGAGCCACACCAGCCAGGGCCAAAACTTCAAAAAACACTTGCTAATTATCTGCTATTTCTGAGGTACTGTTAGGCTTAGGGATACAATTATGAATTAGATAAAGATGACCCCATTCTTACGGCAATGATGGTCTCATAGGTGACAGGCACTCCAGAATGAACAGGAAATGAGAATGTCGTATGGTGAGCGCTGTGATTGCAGACACATAGTATGTCCTGAAAGCACATTACGGGGATATCAGATCCACACTTGGGGCAGGAGGCGAGATGTCTACATCAATCACTGGAAGATGAAAAGGGGTCAGCCCCAGGACGAGGGAGGGGGTGTCCCTCCAGCAGGAGCACTGTCCTAGAAGACCTGGCAGGGAGGGAGAGGACGGGTGGCGGAGCTGATGTGACTGCAGCCTAGCACGGGAGGAAAGTTGTGTTGACAGGAAGTGCTGGCGAGGTGAGCGAGTCGGAGTCAGGAGTCCTGGGTCTTGATGAGCCATCTGGACTTTATCCTTCAAGCCCTGAGAAACCACTGAAGGGTGTTTTGCAAGTGACAGATGTGATCAGATTCATGCTTTAGAAAACCACTCAGGCTCCAGTATGGAGAACAGACTTATTGATTCATAGATGGTTAACACTGTAGGTGAGGAGATAGGCAGACTGATACATGAGTGGAGTTGAGGGGAGAGTGAGGCCTGAGTTAGGGCAATTGGGGTGATGGGCGTAAAGAGAGCTGGGAAGGTCGGAGAGACATGAATCAAGCAGAGCCAATAGTACTTAAATATTCGTGTCCTGAGACGGGCGCAGGGATAGGCACGTAGATGGTCCCCCTACAGTGTTTTCTCAATGAGTCGGAGGAGTCCTTCACTCAGAAGACAGGGCTGCGTTGTAACAAGTCTTGCCTACTTATTAAACACACCTTGGATTTTCAGCCAGGTCCTCAAACTCAGCATATCCATATCTGCATCTTTGTGCCCTTGAAATCTACTCATCTTGACTATTTTTTTTTTCCCCTAGACCTGGCATTAATCCCCTTCCATTCACCCAAGGCTGGGAATCATTTGCCTCTGTACCTCCGGTGCCTGGCACAGCACTTTGCCAAGTCAAACCTTTTTGGCTGAACGGATAAGTCCATGAATTCCCCTAAGCTCAAAACCTCACTGCGGAAGAAGCTTGGACCCACTGACATCAAGTCAGAGGACAAAGAGTTGAGAGCATCTTTGCAGCACTTCCCGAATCCACCCCCTTTCCTGTTATGGTTTTTTGTTTGTTTCTGTATGTTGACACATGCTGATCTTTTGGTTGGAATTCCCTTCATTTCAGATGCTACCTGTCCAAAGCCCGCTTTCCTTCAAAGCCCAGGCCTAGACACTATCTTCTCCATGGAAACTTCTGGGTATTTATTCAATTAGCAATGACTACTCTCCTCTAAACACCGAGACCATTTTAATTTGCATGGGTCTTAGGATACACATCACTTTCTTTCTTTTGAATGGTTATTCCTAGTAATGGTTTACCTCCCTTTACACACTGTAAGTGAGCCATAAATTGTGCGTTCTTGCTTTCTAACACAGGGACACGTACCTACCCGTCCAAAGAGAATATGCCTATTAAATATTTATGGAATGAATTAATGGACAAATATCCAAAATGCATTCCTGGCTAAATCCAAGAAACTATTTGCCATTCTCTGTATAATTTCATTCTCAGAAAAGGGCTATGATGGTCCCCGACAGGGGACTAAGAAACAAGGACAAATATTTTGGTTGTTGACATTCAGGGAGAGGTCACTGCTGACATTTAGTGGTTAGGAGCCAGGAGCACTCAACTTCCTGAAGCACTCTGAACAGTCTCTGACCACCTCTGTTGAAAAACACAGGGTTCGAGTTTTCCTGTATCATAGTCCTATTGGTGGATTTCCTTTTTTTTTTTTTTTGGCACATAATTATATTAAGAATTTGATGAACTAAAGTGCATAAAGTATCTGGGTTAGTTTGCAAAATGAGCTTGCAATCCGTGGCAGCTGTTAATTGCCAGTTGCTCAGCTAGAAAATGGGGATAAGAATACCTACCTCAGAGTATCACAGGAGGATTAACTAAACCAGAGCAGGAAAGATCTCCGAACAACGACTGGCGCATTGTAAATGCTCAAGGAATATTTTTATTATTGTCATTCTGTGATCAGTATTATTTTCAGATGTTTCACAGAGTAAGATGATGTTGAATTTACAGTCCACTGAAAGCCCTAGGACCTTCCCATGTGTAGAGCGGCTGGGTCGGCTCCTTTGCCATCTCACTCCGACGAACAACATAAGCCCTTGGTGCGCTTCGGTTCCTTTTGAAGGTTGATGGGAAATTCCACGGTAGACCAGACTTGATGCTCGTGGCCTTACCCACAGCAGTGAGGAAAGAATATGAAGACGAAGAGAAACAGCAATTTGGTTCTAGGTTTTGCCTTGACATGAATCTGGCACTGGTTGCTTTATATATAGTGGTGGAGCGGCCCTTCCACTTGCCAATTGGTTTTCTGAGAAGAAAATGTATGAAGAAAGAAATTTTCTTGGGGACTGGTTTTTAAATTCTTGTCGTTTTTGCTTTTGCATACTACTGGATGTTTGCGGGGAGCTTACGGAGCCGTCCGTCTTTGAATTTAGAATTGGCGTTCTGCTGGGTTTCGTCATTGTTACCCTCGCTGGCTCACAAAGCTCTTCCACATGTATTAGCTCACTTGAATTTTCACAGTAGCCCCATGGAAGAGGGATTATTAGTTTTCTTTTGAGGAAACTGAGCTTCGTGATTCACCCAGATAGCGCCAGCTCTGAGATTCCTGTTTGGATTTTCTGGCGCTTAAAATCTCAGGTTGACAGGTGAGCTGTTTAACAGGATGACAACTTGAAGCAGCCATCTGTTTCTGAGATTTTTAGAATCAGGTTTTTGGGGAGAACAAAGAGAAAGGCGGAAGGAGACACCGACTTTATGGGCCAGTTTCTGTGTGCCAGCCATGATGTTACACACTATTCATTAGTCATGCACGGAATCCTATCTGTAGGAGGTGCAGCAACGGAGTCCAGAGAATTTAAATAACTGTGTGTGTATGTTACATGCTGTTGAGTTGGAACCAACTTCTGGTGACCCTGGGGGTGAGCGGTATCCACACCGTCCCATCCTCAACAGGCTGGCGCTCCTGGAGAGTCAGGCCTGTTAGGAGTCCACCCACCTCACGCTCGGTCTTCCTCTTTCCCTGCCGCCTCCTATTTTCCCAGCATTGCTGCCTTTTCCAAAGAACCCTGCCTTCCCGTGATGTGCCCAAGCAGGACAGCTTCAGTTTTGTCATTTTTTGTCACTACATGTGTCAGGCTTACTTTGCTCCGGGGCCCACTCGTTCATCTCTCTGGCAGCCCAGAGTATCTGCAGAGCTCTCCTCCTGCACCGTGTTTTAACTGAGCACCGTGTTTTAACTGAGCACCGTTTTTTTTTCCTATCAGCCTTCTTCACCGTCCACCTTTCAACATCTGTACATAGTAATTGGAAATATGAGAGTGTGGATGGTCTTAGTCTTGGTCTCTAACGACCTGTATTGATCACTCTTGCTCATCTTTCCTGATCCTTCCACTGCTGCCCTTCTGAGTCTCAGCCTCTAGCCTCCCATTTGAACTGATGAATAAACCAAGAAAAGCCAAATCTTTGACATCTTCAATGTCTTCATTGCCTATGTTAAAGTTGTCTATTTCTTCTGTAGTTATGATTGTCTTCTTTTTAAAAAAATTAATTAATTTTAGAGAGGGAGGGGGAGAGAGAGACTATTGCTGCATTCATTGGTTGATTCTTGTATGTGCCCACACCAGGGATTGAACCCACCACCTTGGTACACTAGGACAATGCAGTAACCTACTGAACTACCTGGCCAGGGCGATTTTTGTCTTTTTGATGTTCAAACACAGTCTTGCTTTGGAACTTTCTTCCTTCAGTTTCATCAGAAGTCATTTCAAATCATGGCTACTTTCTGCCAGTAAGATGGTATTATCGGTGGCCCTTAAATGATTCATATTTCTTTGGCCAGTTTTCACTCCTCCTTCCTGAGACTTGCCCAGGTTTTTTTGTATATGTTCCGTGTATGGGCAGGACAAATAGGGAGAGGAAATGCACCCTTGTCCGACACCTTGGGAACTTTTGTGCCCCTGCACATTCTGTCCCCACAGAGACTTCCTGTCCACAGTACAAGTCAGACAGGGTCAACCCTTAGCTTTTCTGGTTCTGCTGCCTAACTTAGTGGGCTCCAAACTATGTGTGCTCATTGTCGTAAGTTCGTTTAAAGCTCTGAATGCCTTTAATGTTAAAAGTGCTCAAAATGATGGTTAAAAGGACAGTTAAGTGTTCACTTAACATCATTGATAGGTTCTTGGAAAATGCAACTTTAAACCAAATGATATAAGGAAACCAGTTGTACGCTAGGCTAATTGATATAAGGAGTTAAGTTCATATGGCGTATTTCTGGTCACAGAAACATCACCTAACTTCTCAATAAAGGCTCAAAACACCTATGATGTTAATGTTGAAATAAATATGAGCTATAGGTACATTTAAGAAAGATTAATACAAATAGCTAAGGTAATGATTTTCCAACCAGCTTATTCTAGTTCAAGGTCATGGGTGGCTAGAGCTTCTCCCAGCAGCTCGGGGAGCAAGGTGGGCACCCACCCTGGACAGGACACCCCCTTTTCTCACAGGGCCACTCACACCCACACCACACTGGCTGAGACAGGGACAGCATTGACAGGCTGAGTCACTGAGGCACACTCCATTGGGATGTGGGAGGACACAGGATGATTACCTGGAGAAAACCAACACAGACACGAGGAGGATGGGCCAACTCCAGACAAACAGCAGCCTTGCCAGGAGCTCATTTTTCTTTCCTCATTAAAGTGATAAGGAAACGACCTTGAACAAAATGGCCTTAATCAAGCACTTGCCGTAGTTCAAAGTTCTCAAGCGCAGTTCACACACAGCCTGTTAGTAAATACCGTTCTAAGCATTGTTCTCTGGAAGGTAAGCACAGTATGGTTTTACTGCTAGGATGTCTAGGCAGGGAGTTCCCTGGCAGCAGTTTCGGGGGCAAGACAGGATGGCCTCAGCCAGAGCCATTTGTACCTAATGGTCATTTAAAAAATCTATTAACCACAATATGGGGCTACGTGTTTTCTATTTTTGGTTAGGACTTGGAGATAGCATAATAGAATTTCTCTTGGAAAAAAATGTTTTTTCTTCTCACAAACTCAAATAAATAGTGGTGATTTTGTGGGAAAAGGATCATTGTGGACCAAATTTGCTTACTGATTACTTTCATTTATTCAAAACACAAATTAGAACTTCAATAAAGATTTTAATGATTCTGATGAAAGCAGGTGTGTGGAACACTTATGAGTTCTTCTTGCCCAAGCTAGTATAAAAAGTTAACACACTCTTTTATGAGGTGAATAGTCTTCAAACTTTTTAAAATATATTTCAGAGAGATTAAAATTTTGCATTCAGTGTATTTGCATATTTCACCATTTCATCAGGAACATATCAATATTTCATATTTGTGATAGCTTTCTGAATAATGTAATTATTTGGCTTTATCTTTCAGTTGTATCAGTTCTCTGTGCCCCCCTTTTTTTTAGCCTGATTTACAAAAATCTAAAGGAAAGTGGAGGAGGTGTATCCGTTATTTGTGGCTGGGTGGCATTAGATGAATATTTTAAAAGCAAGTTATAGAAATCTCTTAGAAACTTAAGCAACAGGTATGTGTTTATTATTCAATGCCTTCATGGAAAAATAGATTTTTCAACTCCCGAGGTTATACTGGTGAACATAATTTAAAATAAAACCTGAGAAAAGTAAGAGAGATTAAATAAATATTCATGAAAATGCCCTCTTCAGGAAATAGGGTCATTTGCACAGTCTATTCCATTAAAAATTGCTTTATTTCACTTAAATTGGTTACCTCGCAGGGAAGGAAGACATAAGAATACTAAGGGATTGATTCTGGAACCTGGACCAAAGAAATGACTTTGAAACCTCTCCATGGCGCTAGCCAGATGGAATGTATCGCAAAAAAAGTCTAGAACTGATCCATTGTTGGAATCTATTTTCTTAGAGGAGTGCCAAGAATCCATTCAAGTGCTATGTCAAAACCTCACAAGATTTTAGCATTTTTATTAATACATAAATGCTGCTAAACAACAAGTCAATTTGCACTTTTACAGCATTCAGGGGGATCTAAAGTGAGCAATTGCCCGAGGGTGACCCACCAACAATCACTGGAAATGAATCCACAGTCAGAATTAGCACAGGATAGACTATGAAATCATTGGCGTCATTTGATTTTTATTTAGGAAATTCACTAGAAATTACACCGAATGATCTTTAACCAAAAGATACATATATTTGAAGCTATCACATGTTGTGTTAAATATTGATAACCATACTGAACTGATCAACCATTGCAGTGTTTGGAAGTTCAGTCTAAACAATTTACGGCATTACATGAATGGTTTTTCGGACCTGTGTTTAACTTACCATCCAATTATGCATGCCCTCTCTCTCTACACCTTTAACTGCTGCTTTCAAGTTACGTACATGATATGGCCTTTGTGTGTGTCTCATCAAAATTCCTAGGTTGGAACCCTAATGCCCAGTGCCATACGGTCTGGTGTTGGGGTTCGGGCAGGTGCATAGGGCAGGAGAGCTGAGTCCTCGTGAATGGGATCAGGGGTTTTATAGAGAGGCCCACGGAGCTCCCTGGTGCCGTCCACCACCTGAGGGCACAGCGAGGAGGGCACAGGCAGGCAGTCCGCACCCTGGAGGAGGACCAGTGTGACCGGAGGGCCTCCAGCCACACTGGCCCCCTGATCTTAGACTCCCAGCCCCAAGAACTGTAAGAAATGAGTTTCTGTTCTTTATAAGCCACTCAGTGTATGGCATTTTGTCATAGCTGCCCAAACTGATTAAGACAGCGTATGCTCTAAGCCCCTTGGGAGCCAGCGAAAGAACTGTGGAAAAGGTCAGAGGTTAGAGGCGGTCAAGGGGAGTCCCGGGACCAGAATATCAGGATCAGCTGACAGTTAGTTAGTCCCTGGCAATCCCTAGGCCCCTCCTGAACCTGTCGAGTTAGAGTCCCCATCTAATTCACGTGCAGACTACTGCTTGGAAACCACTCTTCCGGGGGATGCTACAGATACTTCCGTAGCGGGGTGGGCACCGACACCTTTCCATTCCTGACCACAGCTTGGTCACCTTGAGTTAGAGGTGCTTTGCGGTGGGGTCTAGAATGTCCCCGTCTTACCACGCAGGAGAGTGTCCTCCCAGCTTCAGTCCTGTTGCTCATTCAGTCTCCTGGCAGCTAGAATGAAGGACGAGTCCCGCAGCTTTGCCCCTTCCCCCCCGCAGGGCCGAATCAGCCGAGGGAACAGACGAGATGGGCTTAGCCACGGTCCAAAAGCTGTGAAATCAGTGAAGCAAAGCGCCCACTGGACGCAGGTGGTTCCGATGCCTTAGCAGCCTCCCGAAGCGAACCGCAACCCAAGCCTGTGAGCGCCCCCAGGTTCAGAACCCAGAGTCTAAGGGCAGCCAATCACAAATAGCCAACAAGCCCTTTCCGAGCAAGGCAACACGGTGCTGCAGTCCCAGCGACTTGATTCAGACGGCTACCAAGGAACACGATTTCTTCAAGGAGGTCATAACCAGGGATGAATTGTGCGCGCCTGCTTTGAAACACTGTATCTTGTATCTTCTTCAATATATGCCTCCATTTTTCATATTATGTGGCTGGACACTTTCTGGACAGACCTCGCTGTATATGCTGTACTATTATCTGTTATTGGCACAGCAATATATATTAAGTATATAAGTAATATCTAGTACATTTTTTTCCCTTTTTAAAAAATTAGTGTCATTAAAAAGTATTAATCTGTTACTTTGTCATACGGTAGCATTTATTTTATTTTTATTTTTAAATTGTATTAACTGGCATGATTTTATATACACAGTTTGATAAAAGAAAATTCTCATTGTATTTCTCTACTGGCCCTTGTCAGTATTCCTTTTATTTCATGACTGAAATTGGTATAATTTTGTTCCGAAGAGGAGGGGCTGTTGAGAAATGATCCACTCCTGACGTCAGATACACTAGGTCTACCGCTATAGCTAGAGACCTCTGCCAGGAGGGGCTTTGGTTCAGTGCTGGGGCAGGGGGGGGTCTCTGTTCATTTCTCATTCCCTGAACTTGAACTCTACAATGACCTAGGATTTGGCAGGTGGAGAATTATTCCTGGAGAGACTTCTTTATTGGAAGTACAGTACTTAATTTCTTTGCTTTTCCAAACTAGACATTATCTAATCATGTCTGAAGGGTGACGTAGGATTCAGGAAGAAGATTTGACCTTGAGGGGTTCCTAGATTTCACCCTGCTTTAATTGGCATCCAGCACTTAACAGGAGGGTGAGGTGGCTAAAATATTCTCTTAACCACACGGTGTTCTCCGAAGACACTGACTGAACACTCTGAAGCTGATTGTTTTAACACTCAGGGTGTTCCAGGTATTTTGGGCTACAGGGACTATTGGCTTTGAATGGACTCTTCATTTTTTTTTGGAGCCTGGAACCTTTGAATGCATTGCTACTCCATTCTCTGCAGTTCATCAAGATAGTGGAGGAAAGGAAACGAACCCATTTTTGAAACTTTAGAAGCAGACCTATATAGTACGCCATGACTGGCTAGGATGGTGAATGAAGTAGGGGTTGAAAAGACAGTTACCTGAGGGCCAGACAGGTAAAATCCATGTGCGAAGCAGGCAGCAAGAGGTGGAGGGGACACGGTGAACAGGAGAGAGCAGGTCCCACGTACAGGAGACAGCCACCGCCCAGCTCCCGCTGACTGAGGGCGGGGCTGCCGGACCACCGCTGAATTTTCACGTGGCGTCTCAGCGTTTTAAAACCCAGTGCTCGCCAAGAGGAATGTGTCTAATGGCTGGATTCAGTCCACAGGCCACCAGTGTGCCCCTCCAGAGACACAAACTGCCATAATACATCCCAGTAATTATTATTTATCAGTTGCTTCTCTAAGGAAGTTACAGGTTTTAGATGTTATAAAACCATAGGATTAATTCGTATCCCGTTTCCTTTCTGTTTTGTCCTTAAGAAGGACAATGGACCGTCATCTGTTTTCTGCATAAAAATGCAATGCCTTTAAAAACTCGAGCCGCCCCACAGAGGGCTTATTAATCTCCCAGGGAAAGGGTACCAACATATGCTGATAACATCCCTCGCATACAGTGTTTCTCAGGGTTTTTGCTGAAGGGATTTGAAGGGACACTTTTTGAGGCTGAAAGGAGGGCCTTGTCTTCTCTCAGTGGGGTGTCTTTAAGCCACTGAAGGAACTCCTGGTAGGTGGAAAGCTTTTGGTACGCTTAAATTTGTTTAATCATCCTAAACACTGAACACTTCATCAAAACACAATGCCATACAGCCAATGACCTCAAAGACTGTTCCCAATAATGGCAATTGCTTTGGATAATGAATGGCCTGAAATTGTCATGCTTTCTCTATCCCCTGTGTGTGTCCCTATTGGCAGGAACAAAGCTCTTCAGAAAATGAATTCTGGTTTTTGTGAGTTGACGGGCCTCGCACCCCACGCCCTCCGCCATTAAATATTTTACCTCTATGCAAAACTGGCTTCTCTGTTAAATGACAATGGCATGATTTGCCAAAATCTTATGGTCCCATCACTCTTTTACCTATAACAGAAATGTGACAGCTTAGACAATGAAATGAAAACGAATATTATTTCCAGATACCAGGGTGCGTTCTAATACATCCTCTGTTTAAACAAGAGTGTTTAGAGCTTATATTTGAACCCCAAACCCCCACTTGCATTATTATTTGTATTTTAATTTTTTTTCAAATTAAAAATGAACTCTTAGTATTTTCTGCAAACTGGGAGAGAACGAAGACTCCTGCTGGGAGAGGAGGCTGCTGAGTCGTGAGGGACAAGTGGCCATGTCCGTTCCTCATGTTTGCCCTGGATGAAGCTACCGTAGACAGCAGAGCGCTTTGCAGGGACCCAGCGAAGAGCTGAATGAGTCCTAAGAGCCCAGCTGCCCCACGGTAAGGCTCCTGTCAAGCCTGGCTGAGCTTCAGCTGAGGGCGGACAGTCCATCAGCGGAGGCCGCCTTGCCGACGAGGAGCATCCTCAGGCTGACCCTTCCATTCCCAGTGCAAGTGGGGGAGGGGCCAGGTTCCGTATGATGGCTGGTGGGGAATGTCTGTATTCAAAGGTTCCCTGTTATGTTCTTGTAGGAGCTGTTTTTAAAGAGCATGTTCAAACCCACTCACACATTTATATTAAAAGTTGTGTTAATTGCCAAGCAAATACTATTTCAAACTCGAAATCCTACTCATTCCTAATTATAGCTGTCAGAGTGGCCAGGCTTGGTGAACCAGCTAGCAAGCATGGAAAGCCTTCCTAGTAAATCAGTAAAGTGGAACATTTTTAGAGATGTGTAATTATTTAGCACAAGGAAACACTATGCAGCGAGTGCTGTGTCTACATACAATTTTCCAGATTCTTTTCTTTCTAATGGAAAGCTAATTGTTCTTTTCAAATACCTTGGATACAAATCCCTTGATTTCTAAGTGGTGTGTTAACCTAACTCACATCGTCAGTGCCTACTTGTGAATATACTGTAAGTACAACTGTGGAAATAAATGGAATGGACCACTTACAGCCTTCCTTATAATACCGCAAAGGCATTTATTATGTAGGTGAGCGTTTTGGCTGAGCATTTTGTTCTTTAATACGGAGGCTTGTTAAAGGATAGCCTATTCAGAGTGCGCTGCTCATTCAGTAGTGATTTCTAATAGCTTGGAGTAGAAGGTAGGAATCTATGACAATGATGCATTGCAAGTTATTAAAGTAATTGCAAATGTGACATTAATTAACTTAGTTATTTTCTTAAAATTTCAACCTAGAGGAGAAAAAGATGTAGACACAGAAACATGTAACATTGTGCATAGCAGTATGGGCTCTGCAAGAAAATTTTCTGAGTTCAGTTTTTGCTCCCACCATCTTAAAAAGTTAGAAGGGGTGATCCTGAACCCACGTTTTCACTTTTCAACAACCGACTGTATAGGAACTCTCATATAGTGCCTACGGGTTAAACACATAGTCCCACTTTGGAATGCTGAAAGTTTTCATACAGGGAATAACATGAGGTCTGCCTGGAAAAAGTCCAGCCATTGTTAATATAACAAGAACCGTTGGTGTCACATAAATGTAACCTGGCAGCCAGGGGGTGGACTGGAATGTGCATGTGTGAACAATGACGACTTCACTGTACTAGGCAGTGGGGGCGGTAAGTGCCCTTGAGTGAGCATGTGCACTGTGTGGCCATTGCATTCAGAATGACTGAGTGAGTAGAACAATGAATCTGCATCAAATTTTGTGTTAAGCTTGAACATTCCTTTACAGAAACTATTAGGATGCCTCAGAAGGCTTTTGGGGATGATGCAATGAGTGCAATGCAGATAGAAGTGTGGCACAAACTCTTCAGAGATGGTTGAGTATCTGTTGAAAGTGATCCATGTTCTGGAAGGCCTGCAACAAGCAGAACACCTGAGAATGTTGAACGTGTATGGGCTGCTTTTGGCTTTTCCCAAAACTAAAATCACCTTCAAAAGGCTATGAGTTTCAGACGGTCAACGAGATTCAGGAAAATACAATGGGGCAGCTGATGGCGATTCTAACAAAGGGTTTTTACAGAGTGTTGTGAACAGTGGAAGAGATGCTGGGAGAACAGTGCGAGGTCCCAAGGTGCCTACTTTGAAGGGGACTGAGGTGTCATTGTCCTATGTACAGTGTTTCTTCTATCTTGTATCTTCTTCAATAAATGTCTCTCTTTTTCATAGCGCATGGTTGAATACTTTCTGGACAAATCTTGTCATATATCTAAAACATGACCCCAAAATTCTACTCCTGATTTAGCCAAGAGAATTAAATGTAAGTTTCCACGAGAAGGACTTACACAAGAATGGTCACAGCAACTTCAATCCTCAGGCTGAAAGCCACCCAAGTGCCTGCCAACGAGAAACTGCTTCAACGAGCTCTGGGACAGCCGTACGGTGGGACGCTCCTCCAGTGCATTAACGATGAAAACAAATTACCGATACACAACAACACATGTGAAACTCAGGACAGCTCTGTGGAGCAGAAAAAGCCAAGCGGAAAAAAGTATATCCCATATGATTCCATATATAGTGAAGTTCAAGAACAAAAAAGAAGTAGCTTATGATGCTAGCAATCAGAGTGGGAATTGTCTCTGGGGAGCGTGGCAGAGGGATTGACTGGAAAGGGAAATGTGTGGGCTGATGGAAATATTTATTTTGATCTTGATAATGGTTGTATGCATTTGCCAATATTAATATACTTCTGACAGGTGCATTTTACCCTATATGCCTTATGCTTCAACAAATACTATTAGCATAAGAACAAGCAAAAACATCACACAAATAATTAGAGCTGAATAGCTGCCATGCCCTTCAGCCACACTCCACCCCTTGGCTCCTATGGTTGTTAAGTTAGTAACAATTAAGAAAAATTTGTTGCTTAAAGGAATACATTGTTTTGTCATTATCTAGTTGCTTCACGTATATAAGTAGTTTGCATCTTCTCAGAACAATAAGCCCTATGTCTTAGATATAGGGTTTTTTTATATGTTTTCTACAGGCTATTATTTTTTTATGAGTGAATTTGAACTGTAGGAGAAACCTTTTATTTGAAAAATATCAGAGGCACACTTTCAACATTTCCTTTAAAAAATTCATGACAATACGGACACTTGCGATGACTTCTATTCTTTTCTTAAAAGGCCACCAACCAGTGTGGGCAACGACTTTCTTTTGGTACCAGTATAGCTAGTTGGAATCTGTACTCAAGTGGCAAAAAATTGGGGGGAAATTTGTTACTGAGAGAAGAAATCCTCTGTTCTAGCCACTGAACATGAGAGAAAATGAGGGTTTTCCATTGTTATGATACAAAAGTCCGCTTGTCCCTCTCTGTGAGTGAGACCCACAATATGCATAAAATATTGATAAGTTGAAACATTGCTGGAACTGAGTATTCACTTACTTGATGGATGGATCATCTTTCTGGGTCTCTAATCCTCCATCATTAGGGCTGAATAAAGGCCTTTTCAGAAGAGATGATAGCAGAGGTAGTACCTAATCAAGAAATACAGATCCGAAGAAGCCAGACTGCTGTGCCTTGTGATAATAGGGGTGGAAAGGGATGATAAGGGCTTCGTGGTTTCTTACCTTCACCCTGGGAGACGTAACCGCCCCAGCGCGGTCTGTGCTAGTTCAGACGTGAGACAGAGGGACAAATCAGCTTAGATATTTGACAGCTTCACCACAGCCAGCTGCAGATACATCTTTTTTCTGCCCTTGGGACTTCACAGGGAAAAGGCACGGTCGAGTGGATTGTCATGCCAGAAGACTATACTCGTTAGCGATTGACAGCTGTATGTTTCTGTCATCTTCAAGAAGGAAAGGTGCCTGGTAACAAAGGAAGTCATCCGGAAATCTGCCTACGATGGGGAGACATTCTGTCGGAATTCCGTACAGACGGGAACATTTCCGAACATAGCAAGCGAAGGTTCTCCTGACTTTTCCTCTTACATATAGTTCCTGTCTCTTAAGGGCTTCAGAATTCCATGTGGTATCAAAAGAATTCATTGCATTCTGTGACCACAAAGATGATGCGGTTGCTCAGTGTCATCAGAATGCTTTCTTCTCGTGCAATTTGGTGAGTCTGCATCAAGCCACTTACTCGGGTTGGCTCTGTTTTCCCACTAATGAAAAGCAGGCACTTCTGAAATGGCTATCTGGGATCACAGGCAACATCCGGAATGGGAAAGGGGAGGAGCGACCGACTCACCTGCTTGGCCCTTGAGACAAAGCCTTTCTATCTTTGAGCACCAGATGCACTGAATGAGCGGGGTCTATTTATTTGCCCCATTTCCTGCTCTCTGGTGATTTCTTTCACTACCACGGTGCGATTGCTCTCTGAAATGGCATCAGATGGCCTCTTCACTTATCAAAGCCAACAGTCCTTTCTTGGTCCTCATTTTTCTTGATGTTTTGGTACATTGAACACATTTGACCACTTCCTCTATCACACAACTCTTCCCCTGGCATCTACACCAATACCATGTTTTGAAGTATGTATTCTTACTTCTTGTCTGTTTCCTATTCTGCTTTCTTCTCTTCCTTCTCTAGGGGATCTAAGAATGTGATCATTTTCCCCATATTTTTAACATCGGCCTTCAAAGATTTTATCCATTTGATTCTTCATATGTCGTTGCTAAGAAAACAGTACCCAGAAAAGAGAGAAAGAAGGAAAGAAACTTAGAATCCCCCTATGCAACTTACCTGCTTGATTTTCTCTTGAATATTTGAATGCATTTAAAATGAGAACAGTATTTCCTCTGAAATCCAGCACTTTCACATTCAATTAGTCTCTATTTTTTATAATATTTTTCTTTGCATCCCTGGTCTTCCTCTCTGGTTTCACTGGCTCTAGTCTAACCCTGAATGTCTTCCTATCACGTCTGAGTCACCGCAGCAGCATTGCACAGGGAAACTCTCATCCCGACCTGCTTCCATTGCTTCTGATTATGCCCATCTAACTACTGTTTCCAAAACATAAATGGGATCACATTATGTCCTTGTTCAGAGCCATCAATATCTTCCCTTTGCTCACTGTAAGCTCCATAAAGATAAGGACTTTATGTCATTTATTATTATACCCTCGGTTATTAGGTGCCTGCCTGGCAAACAGTAGGTTTTCAATAAAATTGTTGAATGAATAATGAATAATCCACTCTAAAAGTAGCCTGAATTCAATGTTTTGTACAATTTGACCTCAATCTATTTTACACCTGTCTTTCTTTGCCTCTTTCTGTGACTCCTGAGTCCCACAGAGGTTAACCTATTCCTTCCTCTCCAAATATATCGGGTACACCCCTTCAGTAACTCCCTTTTGAGAATTCTCAACATGATTTTCTCTTCCTAGATTTCTACCTTCTAAATCTTGTTTTGACTTACAGTTCTGGAGTCTGCCTTCCTTCGTTAATCCCATCTGAAAACTGCAGCTCAAATTTACTTCTTACGTTGATGGAAGGCTTCCACCATCCAGGGACTCAGCTCAGTGCCTCCCGTAGGTCACCACTGACATTTCCCAGCTACCCTATGAGGCAGGAATTTCCTCCTCCTATTTTACGACTGAGGACATCACCACTTTGAGAAGTGAACTCACGTAGCAGTGAAATTGCAGAGGTGAGATTGAGCCTTGAACTTTCCAACTCGAGAGCCCCACCTCTCAGTCCCAGGGCCTGGACCGTCATGACCGTAACTGTCCCCTTGGAAGTGGCATGGGGGGTTGGTATTGCTCATTGGGCGTTATTCACATTTCCTTGCATGACTGTTTAATCGGTCATAGGTACTAACCTTGGCTCCCTCACCCTCACCATTTGTAGATCTGAACAGAAACACCAACAATAATTAAAGTCTCGTGATCACCTCACAGAATTTCTCTTGGGTCAAAACATACACTTTTGGCCTGGTGACCTAACAGCTGAATAGATCCTCCCCGTTCAGGGCTTTCTACTCACATGAGCATTAAATCCACTTGGTGATGTGTATGTTCAGAACTGCAGTAGGTACAAAATAAGAGCACTGCTTATTTATGTAAATAATTAAACATAAATGTCAGGCATGCCCCGTTGCTACTTATTTAAGTCATTTTAATGATACATGAAATAGAAAAGGAGATTTTGTTAAAGGTCTCTGGGGAGAAAAGGGCAACCCCCCGAATAAAGAAGGATGATCACGCTGTGGCTAACTCGAAAGGAGATGGCATTTATACCCGATGCAATTTGCTTTGACAGTAATTTTCTGAATTTCCCTGGTTATTACTGAAGATCTATGTGTGCTTGGATAGGAATGCCCCCTCTCCTCTGCAGCCAGCTGCGCTGCCGGATCCTGCAGTGAAGTCATCGTCCTGTGTTAATGGCTTCACAGTTTGTTCCCGGGGGAAAAATTATTATGATGTCATGGATTTGTCATTTTTTACTTCACTGCAGGGTCAGGTGGGGGAGAGACAATGGATTACCAGGGAGGAAGTCATTCAGGTGGAAACTGTTTTCTCTCCTTGTAACAAGAACTAGAGAACATTAGGACAAGGACTTAAAATCAAGCAGATGAAAAGGTGTACAGCTTTAAATGTTCGCAGGTATGGTGTCAGAAAAAAGCCTTCTGAAACTCTCTTACTTTCAATGATACCAGGATAACGTTTTCCCTCTCTATCCAGGCCAGTCTCTCTCTTTGCTTTTCTACATACACCCTAAATGTCCAGATTTCAGAGGAAGAGTTTCCTGTTCTAGGATTGTAGTTTTTTCACGCTCTTAAGCTCTCTGAAGAATCACAACAACATGTCATCGATTTGCACAGCTATCAAAGTGCCCAGTTGTCTCAGCACTTTTAAATGAGTGCACGGGAGCTTCCTGTTTAAGGTGGTGGGGTTGAGGCAATTTTATTCTATCTTTTTCAAGTCCATCGAAAACAATGATTAATGGTTTCAAAAATGAAAGAAAAACACTTCTAGCTAAAATGAACAAGATGTGGCTAAAATCAAAAACTATAAACTATCTGCATGCTGTCGAAATGATGCCAAATCTGGGCCCCAAACAGGGCAGGATCATGAAATCCAACACAAGCTTTCGGGAACATGGATGGATATTGATTTTTCTACAAGTCAATGCTATGAGCCAGAAAGGCGTAGCCAGTGATTCTCTGATTAAAGATGACAAGATCCAGGGTGGGCAGTGGCTGCGGAAAAGTACAGGCCCTCCCTGTGGAATCTAAGCTGAATAGCACGGGACCGCAGGGGAGGTGGCCCTGAACCGGGAACTGAACAGACATGCAGGGCTACTCCTGACGGCAGCCCAGCTGGTGTCCTTGGTGTGAAGGTGAGGCAGGGCGATGAGGCGGCAGCGCAGGCAACACCCGACGCAGCGGGATCCTGGGGCACTCACAGTGACAGCTCGCACAGAGGGAGTCACACTCACGACAAAGGAAATCGCTGATTTGGTGCAAGAGTGTGTGAGTCCACAGATTTCCGTTGAGGCTCTGGAATTCCCTGCCTTCCAGCACATTCTCCCCAATCCTCCCTTTCATTACTTCCAATGGGTAGCTAGCTAGCCTCATTCAAACTTGTGTAAAACTTAGAAACCAAGAAAAAAAAAAGGAAGAAGTAAACATCAGCAAATGGCAGCAAAGTAAATCTACCGTGAAAATTCTTACCTAAAAATACATGAGAAGAATTTAGATGATTTCCCTTCTAAAATAAAAAAAAAAAAAAAAAAAAAAAAAAATCTAAGGGCCTAATAAGACAATCTATATAATAGAAGAAAATTAAAAACAGTGGGTATTTACCAAAAAAGAAATGTAGGAGATGAAGAAAACATATTGAAAACTAAGCTACATTTTAAAGAAATTTAAAATAAAATACTGACTGAAACCATGGAGATACGATGAGTACAATGGGGAAAACAAACAAAATTAGTTTAAAAATGACAAAGATACAAAAATAGTAATCATTAGGGTGATAGAAAAGGCAAAAGAGACCTAACATTTCTAACTAATTACTAAATAAAAACCCACATTTCTTAGCTTGGCTGTCGCTCAATACTCCCTGGGAAAGCCAGGCTACCTCCTCATTGCCCTCATAACTGGCACGTCTGCACAAAGTCCAGTACCTTTGACGCCACTCTTCCTCCTCCTGGGTGCACCCCAGCCCCTCCCCGCCAGTGGCTGCCACCACAGCACCACGCACCCAAGGTTGTCTACTTCCTTTCCAGGGCCACAATCACACTGGGTGCCTACACAGTTTATGCTGAGTTTAGCAGTGAAATAATGACAGGCAAAGAACAGAGGTATGTGGAAGGCCACGGTTACGGTGGTGGATGTTTTAATTATAATCATTAGTAGCAATAGAAATATTTGAAGCAAATGTATATGTCATTATAGTGCTCTAAATGGCTTTCTAATTAATCATTTCATCAGACCTCCATCGGGACTCATTAATACTAGAGGATGGAAATGCTCAACATTAATATAAAAACTAAAACAACTGTCTCTTCCAATTCATGGAAATGAATTTAAGACCCCTATC
Source organism: Anoura caudifer (assembly GCA_004027475.1). Classification (NCBI taxonomy): domain Eukaryota; kingdom Metazoa; phylum Chordata; class Mammalia; order Chiroptera; family Phyllostomidae; genus Anoura; species Anoura caudifer. The sequence goes on from PVKU01000001.1 coordinate 495,222, forward strand.
TTTTCATGCCTGAGCCAGAAATAATAGTTTATTTTTGTTGTCATTGCCTAATATTGGGAGAGGCAGAAACTTCCTGTGCACTTAGTAGGAGCTTCTGAAATCAACTTTGAAAGCTGGTGAACATGCAGGGAGGTACACAACGTTTCCATTGGTGTTGATGCTGAGTTAAAGGTGCAAAGCTCATGTCAACTCTAGAAATACCCTTCCCACCTGGGTATTCTAGTAGGTAAAGAATTGTATGTGATCCCAAATCATAAAATAAATCAGACCTTATATTTCAATATAAAGAGAATAGAAGAAGGGGGCAAAGGGAGGGGAGAGAGAATGAGAGACAGAGAGAGAGAGAGAGAGAGAGAGAGAGAGAGAGAGAGAGAGAGAGAGAGAGATATCTAGGAGATTTCCCTGACTTTTAGCAAAGTCTTTGGACCAGCATCATAAAATTAAATAGGTCTAATAAAAATGCTTTAAGAACCCTACATGAAAATGAATCCCTTTTGCTCAATTCAAATTAGTTGAAGAAAACTCGGCCCCTTTCATTCTATGTGCTGCCAAAGCGAGCCCGGAAGTTTGGCCCCTTAAAAGTTGACCTCGTTAATTTCATGGTCTTTGGATGGCACTTAGCGGACCAATTGTGCAGATTATTTTGTACCTTTGAAACCCACCAGTATCCTATGATTCTGAAGATTAAAAAAAAAATACAACATAGACCTCTGAACTAGTGTGATTAAAATGCCAGTGTTTATTCAAATAGCTCTTGCATATGAGCTATCAATAATCATTTGAAACTCCTTTGAAGAGTAAAATAGGAGTAAATAGAGAGCAGGAATTACACATTGCTTTGTGAGAGATAGGGAGTGTTCCCTGTAAAGTTTCCAGGCAGGTATGTGTGCCTCGCTTTTCCCAGGAACTTGGCACAAACACAGAGTAACAACGATCTCGAACCCCAAGCTCAGTTGATACCAGTTCATCTTCCTGTATTTCCTATAAGCAAAAATTGCCCGCTTACACTGTGTTATTCAGGCAGAACAGTGACAGGGAGATATTTGCTGCCATCCACTGAGTTACCCCATCTTAACTGATGTATAGTAAGTACCCCACGATGAGTGTTCACTCCAGATCTGTAAGAGGTTTCCTATATTTACGCTTGTGTTAGTTTTCACATTTATTCTACACAAGGCAAGGCAATAGTTACATAAGCAACAGTTTTAATTGCACTATTTCACATGCAGTTTTAAACCATGGTCTATCAGAAAGACATACAACAAAAGGTAGATTTATAATCTCTGGTGGAAGGCTATTAGGGGTCCATCAAATTGTGAAGCAGCTTTTGCCTTTCATATCTGGGATGGGTTTGGATATTTCTTACTCACTGTATGTGAGATATAAAACTAGAATCCAACAAGAAATGTCAACATCACTCGGGACTTGAGGTTTAAAAAATTTGGGAAGTCCTCTGGCTGGTTTTGCTGGAAAAGTAATTCCACTCCACTGAGTCCTACATCCCTCATGGCCATAAGAAGCACAATTTACCTTCCTGGACTTGTTCTCCCCTGATGGCTTCCGTGCTCCATGAATGATAACAGAAATGAGCAAATAGGCTTGGTATGTGCAGAATAGTGATTGGAGGGTTCGACCTCCACGCTGTGGCTTCAGCTGCCGTGTATAGGAACGTCAGACCACTCTCTGCCAACAGCTACACTGTCAGAAAGGCAACCTGGGATGAGAATTCCCCGAGTCACATCAAAGGCTGAATTTGGAGGCTGTGGAATTGTTTTTTAGTATAGAGCAACCATCAAATTGTGTTTACAGGTGTGTACGATGGTAATCTCGTCCTGTGATCCCGTAGAGAATAAATCCAAGTTGTCTCCCAGGTGCGGGGAACTATTTCAATAATTTGATTTCTTAACTCCTGGGCAAACAGGTAACTGGGAGTGCTTCTTCTTATTCAGGAGGAAGAACTCCAGGCAGACTTGGCATCGTGCTACAAGGTCCTCATATGCTGAGAGGTACTACCTACCTTCTCTCAAGCAGACTATAAATGGCCTTTTTTCCCTGATTCAGCAAAAAGCCCTAATTGCCCAATAGAAGAAAAAGCACACACCATGCAATTTTCAGAATGTTAATTAAGCACTGGATTTGTTTAGATGGTTGTATTTTTACTTTTTAAAGAAGCCTCCTGTGTGTGAGGAAAGTGGGGTCACGCAGGGATGGCTGAAGGATCCTCACTGGGTTAAGTCAGACCTTCAGGTCTTATTTCTTGGGCTCTGTGGTCTTGACCCAGGGAATTCTTTATTATTTTTAAATTTCTTGGGAGCCTTTCATACATAAATCTAAAGTTGTAGCTTCTCTTAGGAAAGAAAGGCCACACAGGGCTCGTGTTCCTGCCCCGAAACAGCAGGTGAGAGCAGAGCGACCCCTGCTGTCTGGCCTCTCCCAGCTCTCCACACCTCCCCTTGCCTCGTGCCAGGTTCCTCTGGGCACATGTTTTATGAGCTTTGTCTTAAAGCTTTCCTTTTTTTTTTCTTTTTTGTGATGTTCCTTCTACACTTGTTTGTTATCTATCAAAATGCCTTTAAAAGGATGGCAGATGATTTGGATGTTTTGAATCATTGGTTACGAATAGAGAACACCTTACCTAAAATGCATTAAATGTCACAGTCGCAAAGTTCTTCCAGGGTGGCGTGGAATGAGGGGCATCTTAAGCGGGAACGATGTCCAGAGTCAGCAGGTAAGGCAAATGTTGAGCATCGGCAAACTTGCCCTTGAGACTCCCTTTGGGAAGTGCCAAGTTGGAAACCGATATACCATCTCTCAGTCAGTCCTGTACAGCCAATTTTCCCTGTCACTTTGGGACAGATAGAGCCTTTTCCTGTTTTGGTCGGGCACCAGATGAATGAAGTAACAGCACTGAATTTAGGAGCCCTTTTATAGGTAATGCATACCGTTAAAGCTCGAACACTCAGAAATGCTGCAAGATGAACCCAGCAGAGGAAAAGGCCCAGGTCCATTTTCCACCTCAGACACACTCTGGGGCGTTTGCTCAGCCAATGGAACCACAAGGCAGTGAAGAGTGGGGATTTGATTTCTAATGAGAACAATTCACAGAAAGAAAAATGTTTGAACCAGTTAAGATCTTTAGCGAGCTTCCTCTGTGAGGTATTCTAATAGGAGATGTTTAGAATGAAGAGAGTTTTAACCCATCTTATTAGTGTTTTAAAGTCTCATATATTTATAGCCTCTAAGTTTAAGAAAATTTGGAAACCCGACAAAGAGTTGGCAACTGTTTATTTTGGCCATTGAGTGCATTTAAAAGGGAAATACATTCCAACTTAAAACAAGAAAGAGATAACACAATAAAACATGGTTCTTTACATTGAATAGCTTTAAGAAAATCACTCCTGCCTCAAATCTCTTGCCAACATAACATCAGCAGGAAACCACCAACTTAGATGTGAAGATATGGCACAGGCATTTGGAAAGCTAATCAATTTAACAAGACAAGTGAAAGTTAAGAGTCCAATGAGTAGTGTAGATGAGGCTTTTAGATACCAAAAGGAGAGGACCTAGGTGTTCCAATTCACATAGTAGGTGCTCCCTAAACACCTGCCGATTGACTGACTTAATGAATGCATGAATGTAGTGGGACGTCCTACTCAGCGAAGGCTGTAGAGACGTTGTTAGATCTGAGCTAGACCTGAGAAATGAATGGATGACTTGGAGAAGTAACCAGAACAGAGAGAACATTCCAGTTCTATGCCAGGACACCAATAAAAACACAGGTGGGATAATGTTCAAAGTATTAGAAGAAAGATAGGAGCCAACCGAGGGTTCCTGTCTGTCTTCTCTCCAGTTCTTCCTTTGTCCCCAAGGGGCAGGGGTTTAAAGGATAAAGGAAATTCAAAACTTTGCAATTGTCTACTATGAGTTAAGCAGGTCGTGCTGAGGTCATGGACATGGGGTATTCAGGTTAAGTTATCTTCGGAGAAATGAGGAAATACATTTGCTGAGTAGACTGTTTCACAATTATGGCTTTGCTTCCCAGCCATGTTCACATAGAACATTGTATATATAGGAACAGGAAATAACATTAATTCATTTTCTTATGTTTTTTGATGGCCCTCAGGCAATGTCACCAGCCACAGATATGAGCATGCAGGTGGTGGTGTTAAGCAGAGAACACACACTGGTAGGAGAAAAAAAATCCTGGGACTGGATTATGAGTACTGGCACTTATATATCTGCATAGAGGAGCTTTAACATAAATTTTACTGGGATTACTTTGTGAAACAGTTCAGAGGATTTGCGAGCTCTTTCTCTGAAATTAAAGTTTCTTAAGAAGACTGCTGTTGTTAAGCATACCCAATCCATTTATTTTAAACTCAAAATTGAAATTTAGAGAAGGGGGAAGCATTTGGAAGATGTTTATTTAGTCAGCCATACCCCAGTCTGACAGAGTGCCCAGGTAGAGCCCAGAGATGTGAGAGCACACTGACCGTGTAGAATTTTCATGTTTGCCATCAGCTCCCTTCTGACTGATGCAGTTGTTAGTGACAAGACAAGCAGAACGTAGCATTTGAGATGAATTAGGGACTAGTTATCTCCTATGGATTTTCCGTCTTTACACCTGCCCTTGCCTGGGAACGCATTTAGGGCAATGGAACAGCTCCCCGTGGATTTTCCAATCTCTTTCGCAGTCCCTCTCATCTGCCCGGCAGTCAAGGTGATTTTTGTTGAAGCACTTTTCAGCTTTCCTGAGATATAGTGTCCTCTAGCCTTGCGTAAGTTTGTACAACATGGTAGTTAAGTCCCGGGCTTCTCTCTGTTCGGAGGTTTTAGATTAGTGATCGAATGTCCGTGCTCATTATTGGTCCATTCAGATTTTCCGTTTCTGTTCGAATCTGTATTTCCATTCTTCTGCTAACTTTGGGCTTACTTTGTTCTTCTTCTTCTTTTTTAATTCCTTGACATACATTGTTAGATTGTTTGAGATCTTTCTTTTTTCATTAATAAATATTTTTATAGCTATCAACTTTCCTCTTAGAACCGCTTTTGCTGCATCCAATAAGTTGTGTTATGGTGTGTTTCCCTTTTTCTCTCAATATATTTTTTATGTAACTTATGATTTCATCTCTGATCCAGTGGTTATTCAGGAGTGTGCCATTTAATTCCCATCTATCTGTGAATTTCTCAGCTTTCCTCCTGTTACTGATGGCTAGTTTCATACCACTGTTTTAAGAAATGATAGTTGATATAATTCTTATCTTCTTCCATTTGTTGAGACTTCTTTTGTGGTCAAAGATATGATCTATCCTAGAAAATATTCCGTGTATGCTCTAAAAGAACGTGTATTCTGCTGCTGGGGAACAGCAAGTTCTTCGTATGTCTATCACGTCCGTATTGTCTATATGGTTGTTCCTATCCACTCTACCCTTGGTTTCCTGTGTGGATGACCTACCCATGGTTAAAAGGGACTGTGCCCTGCAGCTGAGCAAAGTCGCTGCCCTGGTTTCCTAGTCAGGAGGGGTCTCAGGCCACGTTCCACAAATGGGCAGGGCCGCTGACTTGGCTCCTTGCCTGGGCAAGGCCATGGGCTGTCCAACCATAGGGAAGGGCCCTATGCTGAGCTCAGCTACTGGAATGGCTGGGAGGCTGGGCTCCAGGGCTCCTCAGGGCCAGTGTGCAAGCTCCCTGTCTGTGTGTGTCCTGAGGCAACGCCCAACAGCTGAGCAGGACAGCTGACTTGGCTCCTCCTCCCCACCCTGGAGGCAGGCTGCAGGATGCGCCCTTGGGCTGCCAAACACAGTGATCCAGCTTCTCAGAGCAAGTCCAATCGAATGTTCTGCAGCTGGGTGGGGCTGTAGATTGTGTGGCACAGCCAGCGCAGCCCCGCGCCTGGTGGTCTGAGCCGGACAGAACCACTTTCCTGCATCCATGCCCATGTGATCATTTTCATGCAAACTGGATGGCGTCTCATCCCCACTTTGCATCCTTCAGAGGCTGCCCACAGTTCCAGGGTAATGCGTGGCTCCCCTCTCCTTCCTGTGAATGACTTGGCTCCTGCGTGCTGTCTCTTTACCTACCGCTCTCTTCCCCTCTAGTTCGGAATTTACTGATGTGTGCCGGTTGATACATCACATCGCAATCACCTTGCTATTTTACACCTACTAAAGTAAACATTTTTATATGTGAGGCCTGGTCATCCTGATTTTAAGCAAGCTTCTGGGTGATTCCCATACAGATGAGAGTGAGAAGTCACTACACAACTCCCTCTTGGCCTGACCTTTGCTCTGCTCTTCACATACATTCATTTATTTCCTACTTTAGAGTCTTGCCATGTGCAGTTTCCTCTGTCTGGAATGTGAATTTCCCCCTCTTGTTCCAAGGTTAATTTCTAATTATGCTCAGCTTCCAATTTGCACATTACTTTTATTTTAAGGGTGTCTTCCCTTAGGCTCCTAGACTGAATGACATCTTCTTGTATATTCTCTCTCCTTCCCACAACTTTCTTTCATAGCATTTAGAACATTGATAATTAAATAGCTATTTATGTATTTGCATTTGGTGTGAACTCCTTGAAGGAAGAGACCAACTACATTTCATAATCTCTTACCACACCATCTACCGGAGTTAATTGGAAAAGAGTAAAGCCATGAATAAATACTTGATAAATGAATAAATTAGTGATTGACTACAGTATTGGTGTGATTTGTTATGTGTTCAGGAACAGATCATGGCTTCCAAAGATGACTGACTTGGCTCCCTGCCTGGGCAAGGCCATGGGCCGTCCAGCACACTGAACCTCCAACACACTGCCCGCAGGTCTGCAAAATGATGCAGCCACTTTTCAGAACAATTTGGCAGTTCTTGTGAAGTCAAGCATCTACTTACCGCACCAGCCAGCCACCTGAATCCTAGGTATTTACACAAGCTAAACGAAATTCTACGTTCACACGAAAACTTGCATGTTAATATTTATGGCGGTGTATTAGTAACCCCTAAAAACTGGAGTCGATTCAAACTGAGGTACAGCCCTACGGTGACATGCCACTCAGCAATCAAAAGGACACACTGCTGGCACACACGACAGGGACGGATCTCTGTCACATCTCTCCGTGTGGAAGGCACCGTGCGTAAAAGGCTGCAGACTGTCTGATTCCACTGATGAGACATTCTGGAACCTAGAACTCTAGCGATGAGAAGGAGATCCGTACTTGCCAGGGGCCGAGGGTTCGGGAAAGGCTGGTTACAAAAGGGGTGGGAGAGAACGTGGGAAGGGAAATATCGAACTTTTCTGTATGTTCATCCTGATGGTGGTTACATGGATGTCTATGTTTGTGAAAACCCAGAGTGGTGTACTAAACGGATAAATTTCACTGTGTGTAAATTACACTTTATAACAGAAGTGAAAAGAAAGGTCCATGGCAGAAATTTTTTACCGAGATAATTTATGCTTTCCCAGCCCGTGAGCCACAACCACTTTCCCTGCCCTGAATATAAGTGACGTTGGCAGGTACTGTTTGGCATGACACTGGCATGATGCTGGCATGATGCTGCATGTCTGTTTAAGGAGAAATGTTCCACGAATTACAGACCACCATGGCCCTAACTGTTGTCCAAAGGTAGAAGGCATTCAAAGCTTTTTGACTAACAGCTGCCTAACGAAATCCAGGTTTGCGCTGGGGCCTCGTGTCCCTGAGGGCTGGAGTCCAGGTAAATGGCTGTGTTATTCAGGAGCACATGGCTTGCTGGTCCACCTACGAATGACCTGTTGCTCCAGGGATACACTAACAGGTTTTTATTTCAGAGCATTTTCCTCCATTTAAAACTCCATGATTTTTTTTCAGTCTGATCCTGTGCCTATTCCTATCTTGTTCATTTGTGGAAATAATTTCAGTTTTGTCTTATTCTGTAGAAAACTACCGTTGCTTAGGAGTGCTGAAAATGCTGGTAGTGACTGCCGTATTTTCGAACGGCTGATTTCTGAGGGATCAGAAAGGACACGGAGTCTTTCTTGGCACCAGGGAGTCTTTCTTGGCAATTCAAGACCAATCCCATTTCTTGTCTCCATCAAGGGTCGCAAGAGCAGGTCTCACTCACATGTTGATTAGGCGTCTCTTCGCTTTCTGGTATGGGACAGAAAATGGGACATATAGGCACACCCTTTAACATTTGAAATTAGATCATTTAAATACATATGCACATGCAAGTTATACACGAAAGTGAGAGACATTTTGCCTTCTAAATGACAAAGATTTATTCTTCATTTCCTGCTCTTATAAAACATCCACGGATGTGTGCGGCCAACAACTTTTACTTGTTTGCAGGAGGAAGAAAGTTTTATTTTTTTTTAATTAAATTTACTGGGCTGACGTTGGTTAATTAAACTTTATAGGTTTCAGGGGTCCATTTCTGTGATACCTCATCAGTCTGTTGCACTGTGTGCCCAGCCCCCCAAGTCCAGACTCCACCCGTCACCGCACATTTGAGCCCCTTTCCCCCGTCCTACCCCCCACCCTTCTTCCCTCCGGAAACCGCCACACTGTTGTCTGTGTCTCCGAGGTTTTGTTTACTTGCTTTCACTTGTTTGTTCATTTGTTGCCTTCAGCTTTATATCCACCACGTGAGTAGAATCATAGGGTTCTCAGCGTTTTCCAGGAAACACACTTCCTCAGCCTAACATTCCCGAGGTCCTTCCGCGCTGTCGCAAAGGGCGGCATTTCGTCTCTCCCCGCGGCTGAGTGGTAGGGACCCCGCCGCAGCCCCTCCTCTCCTCTGTGTCGCTCCCTGAAAAGTACGAAATCTCACCGCAAAGGTATACGCACCCCTGCGCTCGCCGCAGCGGTATCCGCGGTGGCCGCGACATGGAAACCACCAGAGTGCCCTTCGATAGGCGATTGGATAAAGATGAGGTACGTGTATGTATATACGATGGGATACTACTCGGGAAGAAGGGTTTTGAAAGGACTTTGGCAAACACGCACTGTCCTCTGGGCCAGCAGGCTGCTGACAGCCCCCCCCCCCCCCCAGCTCGGCCGTGGCTCCCGTGTCACCATCTCTGCCTCCTTCGGTGGTTTCCGCAGCCCGGCTCCTTCTCGGCTCCCCCCGACCCCAGCCTCCGCCCTCCTCCCCTCCGCCTGCAGCACACCCCACGCACAGACCCCGAAAGGCCATTTCCCTTTATGCAGGTCTTCGTTCCTCATCGGAAATCAGTATTTTGGGGATTTTTTTTCGTGGATCACTATCATTCGAAAATCAAAATATCGTGCAATTGCTGAAAGCTCCCGGGACTATCCCGTGCATGAGCTGACAGGACGCTGCAATTGAATTGTCGCACAATTGCTCTGACCGGGGCCAAGTGATCGGGGAGGGGACCCCTGATTAGGGTGGCTGTGAACTAACTGCCCGTCGGAGACAGTGCTCCCTCCCCAGATTCCCATGTTTCTCATCCATCTAGTGTCTCCATGGAATCATTTGGAAAGTGTTCTAAAAATCTAAAAGTGTTCTAAAAATTCCCAGCCAAGTAGGTCCTGTTGATGAATTCATGCTCATCTGCAAGCTGCGGTTCAGGGAGCTGCGGTTCAGCAAGCCGGGGTTCAGCAACCCAAGGGGTCAAACGCGCAGCGTTGGTCCATCGGTGTCAGACTGGATCTAAGAGCACAAATGTGTGTGTTTCACACGGTGGCTAGTGCTGCAGGAGAGTAATTGCTCCTCTGCGAGAAGGGGACAAAATCCTTTACCTGCTAGTCTGCTTTCTTGGGCATTGAAAGATTCACAGCTGATCGCACCCTGTCAGGCTTCCCGCCTGCTTGCTGCAAGACCCTTGGGGTTCCTGACCAGTCTCCCCTCCTCCCACACACCTCGCAGCCTCCGCCGAGGGTCCCCAGGGGTGTGTGTTACTCAGGGCCTGGTGCGTTGCCATCCCCATGGTCTCATCACTGGCATTCGCCGTGTCTTCTCGCCCCGGGCAGCGGAAGGCTGTGGAGTTTGAGGTCAGTGGGTGCTGGCTGCTTCTCTCTCTTATCCATCTTGGCAGTCAGATATTTTAAGGCACCATATTCATTATTCAGTTGCAAAACCAGGGTGATCTTTGTGACTGATGTTGTGGCATACTTGGTATTTACTAAATAAATACATATTTTAGGATGTGCATTATTTATTGGGTGAAACAGTCTTCTACACAGGGGCATCTTTTGGTGTCGTCTTTCTCTGTCTCTTTTCTCTAAGTTTTTTTCCACGTTGCTTTATAAGCCTATTCCTGCACATTGGGCCCAGCGTTCCAGACAGCTGGGATATTCTCTTGGAAGAGCCTGGCACTTTGGGACGCTGCACTGACTCTGCCTGGCCCTTCAGCTGCCCCGTTGTAATTGCCTATTTTGATGCTCTGAAAGGGACCTTGGCCCCCTGAGAGCTGATGGCAGTGTCCTGGGTCATTACACTTCCTCTGAGGAAGCAGGTAGGCAAGTGTTTTAGAGCAAACCCTGCAGACCTCCGCAAAGTAGACTTGGACTTGAGCATTCTGTTTTTGTGTGTTTGTTGGAGCACGGGCCGTGTAATCCCAGCTACCAGAAGGGACGTAGGCCCAAGAAGCAACAAGGGCTGATGATTTGAGTGTATCCACCCTGGGGTCACGCCCCTCCCACCTCCACTGCCTCCTGGCCCCCCCCCCGCCCCCCGCCACTCCATTAGCCTTGAGGCAAAACAGGCTGCTCTGGGGAGCGGTCACCAAACTTCTCAGGATCTGTTTTCGTGCTTCAAAAAAGTCAGTGAGCTCCTTAGTGGACTGAAATGATTGAATTAACAGTTCGGCTTTTTCAGGAGAAGATCTAAAATGTCAGTAAGCTGGCACACATGAGTCCGACGTACATTTGTGAATCTGCACATCTAGCGTGGAGAAGGGCAGCCCCTCAGGTTCCATCGTTTTTCATGGAAGACAAATGCATTGTTTGACGAGAGTTAGGTTAGCAGAAGCCTGTGAAGTCACTAGAGGGTATTGAATGAACCAAGAGTCAGCTTGGGACCTCATCCTTGTTTTCGTAGCTTCCTTCGCAGCATCCTCGACAGTAGAGCATGTTGGGACTCCTGCTTCTTACGATGGCTCACAAGGAGCCTTGCAGCTGTTCGATGAGTCCAATAACAGGCTCACTCTTGATATTCGTGGTTTCTACCTAGAGCCAAGTACAAGCAGAGGTGTCCTGGGTCCTCTGATGCAGGAGGCAGTAGCCAGGGCCCTGGCTATTGGCCAGTCTCTGGGCGGCACAGAAAATCACCACCTGCAATCCATTATACGTGCCTTACATGGTCTGCCGGTACACCTGGGGTGTGTTATCCACAGGTACCCAATGCCCACGGCCTTCGGGCAGCATGCACAGCACCATCTTCGTAACACTTGGCCGACGGCTGTGGACCCAGCAATAATAATGCTGCGATGATCATTCTACTGTAGCTGTGTGATGACTTAGAGTCTATAAAACCCCAAGCCTATGAGATACATATTCAACGAAGACAAAGCTACTAGATTTAAACAGGAATGATCGATGACTTTGACAATGCACCCATGTAGTTTAAATCCACTGTTTTCCATGAAGCCTTCCTGAGCCCTTGTCTTCCTCAAGTGGGATGAATACCCCCTTTTGCTGGATTTATCAGCCATTACTCCCTCTTCCTTCCATACTCCCCTAACAATTGTGCAGGTCCCTTTTACTTTTGAAGCAAGTCTTGCATTCTACTTAATGTTCTTTGTGCATACGTCTTAGTTCCCCTCTGGAACGTGATATTAGGGCAGAAAGAACCTCACTCACCTTTGCACTATCCTGTGCATTGCACGAACACTTATTCCTTGAAGGGCCTTAGTAAATGTTTGTTTGAGTCGAAACCTGGGAAACAGCGAATGTAACGTCTCTTTATTTAAGGCACTTTGGGGTGACGATGGGTATTAAGCAAATACATCGTCTTTTATGCTCGGTAGGCCCCGAGACAGCATCCCCCCAAATACAATATGGCGCAGCTATGGGCTCTGTCATGCAAATAACACCCTTGCTAAAAAGTGACTTCAAGTTTGAATACTGGCCCATTTCATTGCACATCGACCAAGGCTCTAGCATGATGAACTTGGTGAAACAGCCGATTAACATAAAAATATTTTTAAAAACTTGTGAGTGGAAGGGTGCTAAAAGTTTTCCTCTTCAAATGTGGTTTAATAAACATCAGGATGGGGCTCCCGGTCACCTTATGAGTTTCTGTGAGAGCATTTGTTCTTTAGGTGAAGTTACTCATGGTTAAGGAGGAAGCGGGGCAACAGGTGTACAAAACTGGCGTACCTGTCCTCCTGCGGCCATACAGTGAGGACGGGTTTTAACTTCCACGAGGCATGTACGTCCTGTCTCCGATGAAAAGACTGTTCACGGTACTCCACACAAGGCCCTCTACCTTTCCACCCACTCATTATAGTTTTTAAAATATTGTTTAAGATCCTTTAACAGTACCTCATGGTTGATGATTGAATAATTGTTACCTTTTGCTCTATCACCTGTACTAACCCGTATCAAAATCACATGATAGGGGCTCGCGGCTACCAGAAGAGGAATTATAGAAGTGGGGATGCAAATGATGTTTATGGGAACCCCAATTACTGACATTTCACCTTGGTTAAATGAGTCACATCCCCAGGGCGTCTCGAAGTTCTGGAAGCTGCACTTCCTTGCGCCTCACACCCCTCAATCATTCCTACACCTTCCCTCTTCTTTCTGCCAGGTAGGGCCATGTCCCACTTGAAGTGATGAGCCTTCTGTGAGATAATTTACAGGTGACTTTTCTTCTTGGGTAAAGAAATGAAAGCACATTGACCACCACCAACAAAAAAGCCTGGGAAACAGCACAGAGGCGTTACCTTTCTTTTAAATGGTGTCGGTACCATGTAAGCCCGATGCTCTATAGCAAAGGCTGCCCGACCGTGAAAACGTCTCTTACGTTGCGTCTATTCTTTGCAAAGTCCGGCCAAAGTTTGCTGCCAAATGTGCTGACTATAAAGGGTGGTGAATTTGGGTATCCGTTTTCATCGCGATTCTTAAATATCCTGCCACTTTGCTGCATTCCCCCCATCTCACACCCAACGATCCATTCTCAGGTTCACCCTCTCTGACCTGTTAGCGCAGCATAACCTTGGACTATTTTTAATTTTCCTCAAGGTCAGCCTCTTTCTTACTTCAGGACCTTGAAAGCTACTTACCCTTTCGGTCCAAAATGTTCTTCCTTTATCCCTGTTCTCTCCTCTCCCTCCGTCTCCTTTATGCACTTTGTTGGGGAATCTGCTTAGTATTTTATTTTCAAGTCTGAGCAGAAATGTTATTTTTTCAAGCACTTGAGGAGACGTATTGACAAGTAAATGAACCAGGGGAAGTTCAACGACGATACCACACAAAATTAATATTCCTGAGGAACTGGGATAAGCCAACAGCTGTTTGGACCTTCTATGTTGCCTGCTTTCTACCTGGGAATCCCGGTTCCCTCCCACGTCCAGAAAGCTCTGCCTGTCTCCCTGGCTCTCCATTTCCTGCTGTCTCTCAGGTTCAACGTTCTCACATTTACTAGAGAAACCCAGCCATGCTGGCGTGTAAATTTCAATGAAAACGGAATAGCAATGGGAGAGTCTGTAGAACGCACGTTTGTAACGAGACATAAAACATTGCTGTTTTCCTTTCCTGAGGCAGGCTTGGATGGCGACGTGGTTTATTCTAACCCAAGTCCTGGTGGTTGCCTGTAGGGGACCGGTTTGTTTTACTCTGGTGAATGTGACTCAGCTCTGTGTGGAAAACCTACAGAAGCGAGGTGGTGGGCAGGAGCCAGACCTTCAAACTGAGTTTTCCTGTGGGAATCAGGCCTAGAAAATGCATACAGACTGTTACGGCTTGCTCTTGCTAAAACTCCCTCACCCTGGTCTAAAACAACAAATGTGTATTGTGTATCTCCAAGGTAATTCCCAAAGCCTGTGTGGATCTTCCCAAGGACAGAGCTAATCAACTCGCTGCCATTGCCTTTTGCATGTTATTTTCATTTCCTTGATTGTACCTAAAATGTAGACAATGATATTCTATGTAATAGATAATAAATCCTTTGCCGATGTAAGACCCGAGAGAAACAATAAAAGCCTGTCTAGGCAAGGGTCGGGGCGCTCTCCTCTTGAGAGAGTGGCCGTGCTGGTCCCTTTCCCCCACAGGACTGCTGTCACCTGTGTATTTGTTCTCGTCTCCAGCTGCCACAGTCAGACTCTGCTGGCCGGAGTCTGCCACAGTTGCCAAATAATCAATATAACCTCCTATCATTCTTCAAGCTAAATGTTCTCTGCCCCCTTCTCCGTGTTAGTTATTCTAGGACTGTGCCGTGGACTGAATGTTAACATCCCCATAAAATTAATGAACTGAAGCCCCAATCTCCGATGTGATGGTGTTGGAAGTGGGGGCTGTTGGGAGACAATGAGGCTGAGATGAGTTTCTGCGGGTGGGGTCCCTATGCTGGGATTCATGGCTTAGGGAAAAGAAGAGTCACATGTCCCTGTCTACAAGGACATCCCAAAGAAAGGCCATATGCCCACATGCCCGGAAGTGGGCCTTTCCCAAGGACCTGACCGTGAATGGCAGCTTGATCTTGGGCTTCCAGCCTCCAGACTGTGAAGAATGAATGTTTGTTGTTTAAGTCACCTGGGCTGTGGTATTTTGTAATAGCATCCAAACTAAGACAGACCCCCGGCGACCATGGATCGTGGGCTCCCTAGGATCCAAGCAAAGGGTTAAAGAACTGGCAGGTCTAGAAGGCAGAGCATGGCAAGGTAACCTGAGGCAATGGTGTACATTTTGGAAGGGTGGGGGGGTGGGGGGAGAAGTGGGGCCAGGTGTGGTGGGCGACTCGGGTAGACTCCAGCGAAGAGGAGGAGGCGTTCCGGACAGGATGGAGGTGCAGACCCAGGCTGGGCGAAGAAGTGACAGGGTACAAAGGGGGGACGCAAAGGACAATTCCAGGATTCTGTGATCTTGTCAGGGACACAGAATGCAGCATGAGGCCACCAAATACCCATGCAGTTCAGTGTATATGACTAAGCATGCCAGTTAAGTGCTGTCCAGATTCAGGAGCAAGTGGAATCAGTACGACCCGAAGCAATCGAAACAAAGGGACTTTTTCCTTTTCCGCTGTTGTTTTTCACTTCCTCATCCTGGCCTTAGTGGCTCTGGGGCCAATGGATAGAGAACAGGCGTCCAACCATAGCCCCTCCCCCTGCCCGTTAGCACTGTAAACAAAACCTGAAGTAATTTCTAAAATCTGCATTGAAAATAATGGTGCTCATTATGAAAATACAGCTTTAAGAAGATTTGCCCACCCTGATAGTCCCAACTCTCTCTCTCTCTCTCTTTTTCTCTTTTCCCCCTATTTCTCTAAAATCAATAAATACAAAATTAAAAAATTAAGCTCACATTAAGCAATAGAATGAGAATTTCTTCAAATATGCATTGGGGAGTTCCTATAATTCTTTCCTCCCTCACTTAAAATGTCCTTTTGCAAAGAATATTAGCAAAGGAATCGTTGATTACAAGCAAATTCCTTGGTATGTTATCTCAAACTAGAGGAGATAAAATATTTAATTAATAAGTGAATATTTTGACACAACCAGACCTTATGGAAAACCTACATAAATGCTTGCATCCTTGATGGGGAACAATGACAGAAAGTTGTACAGCTGTCACATACAGATTACATGATACATTTTAAGATTCAGAAAATGCATTTTTTCACAGCGAGGCTTTCAGATGCAGACATTTGCTGTAGAACAGAATTCTGCATTGAGCGATCTTATCAGAAATGGTGACTCTAACTCGGTCGAAGCTGCTCCATGCTGTCTGTTTGCAGCTTTATGTAAAGAAATGGGATCAGACTCCACTTTGCTGTTTCATGCTGAATTGTGTTTTCTGTGCAAAGAAATACTTTTGTCCAAAATTTATCAGCTGTAAGAATCCAAAATGCTGTTTCTGAATGAGTCTCACACTGGACATTTTTGAAGCATAGTTACTGGCTTGCCAAACTTCACATCCCTGAGCCTCTGAAAGAACTTATTGAAAACAGCAAGATTTCCATGAAAATATTACCATGCACAGAGTTTATAGATTCAAAGTGAAACTGAAATCTTGAAAGCCTGGAGTGAAAACCATTTCTCTAATGCTGTTTAGTTGATATAATTTTCATCTTAGTGAAGTAGAGATGGTGGTTAGCTTCACCGAGGATAAATTATGCTCATGTTATGTACTCCCTGACGTGATGAGAGGAGGACAGTAACCAGGAGAAAACATCGCAGAAATCCAGACGGAGGGATGCTCCGTGGAGCAGCTGACCAGTGCTGCTCCAAGTGCGAAGGTCACGACAAACAAAGACAAACCAAGAACCTGACACATGCCAGGGGGTATCGAGGGGACACAAGAGCCATGTGCAATGTGGTAACGTGGATTGCATCCTAAGACAGGAGGATATGGGTGGAAGAAACTGGAGAGACCTGAAGGAGACATGTTGTTTAGTTAATAATTACATTGGTATCTTAGTTCTCAAAAAGGCACCATAGTTACAGACGATGTAGATATTGTGGAGAGCTTGGCCAGTGGTTTGCATTACAGAAACTCCACCATCTTTGCAACTATTCTTTGAATTAAAATTCTCCCCCAAAAGTTTATTAAAAGAATAATACTGCATAATGAACCTGTTTATAATGTATATTCCTTAATAAGAATACACACACTAACACACAGACAACCAAAAAGGAAAATGGGCTAGAAAGAAATATATCATCAAATATTAACTGTGGTTATCTTTGGGTTTGGGGTTATGGATTAATTTCTTTTCTCCCCTTAATATTTGTCTATATTTTTCAATTGCCTATAATGAGCATATTTTACTTTTATAATTAAAAATGTGAAAAATTGTACTCTAAACACAGCTTATGAGCAGCATTTGTTAGAGTTCTCAGAATGTTAATCAATGCACAGAGAATGTCAACTAATTTTCTCGAGCAGTGGCAACCGAGTGCGGTGGGAGCTGGGGCCCTGGTTGGGGGAGGCATCTGGAGGGTCTAGGATCTCCCCCTGTGTTTGGACACTTCATCACTTTTGAGAACGAAGCATCAGCACCGTTGATGTGTCCTGCCTGTTCCTAATAAAAAAAAGAACTAACTTCGCCAATTGTTGAGTTTGTCTGAACGTCAGTTTCCTCATTGGGGATGAAGTTGCGAATACCAACTAGAGGGCGGCCTGGAAGGGATGTGTAGGTACTTTGCCAAGAGCTATGCAAATGTTAGACATTATCAGCAGTAGTAGCCCTAGCAGCATTAGTAATAGTAGTAGTAATAGGAATACAGTGGTAATAGCAGTAACAGCGTTGTAATCTGCTGGGAGTAACAGGCAATAGTATTAGCAGTTACAGGAGCAACAGTGGTAACACGGGTACTAGTACTAGTAACAGGTAGTTACTAGTAACGGGTAGTAACACGGGTAGTACTAGTAACGCAGTGGTGATGGTAGTAAGAGTGTTGTAACAGTTTGTTATCGTTCAGTGTTAGTCCTTCACTGTTTGGGGTTCTTTCAGGACAGGCCCTGTCTTAGCTGCCCTTGTATGCCCCACAGCCTCTAGGAAAACTTTTCCAGCACATATTAAATGTCCAAAAATATTTACTATATTGAATTATTATTAAATTATTCAGATGGGTTTAGAATTTTGTTTCAAGCCTCTTGGAAAACAACCAGGTTTTAGAGGGTTACATCATATTCCAACAAGGTGATAATATATTTCAGAAGATCTATTTGCTGAAATGCCTCTTGCTGGCCTCATAAAAAAGTGCAAACTGCTTATTAATGTGTGATGAAGGACTGGTAGAAATAAGGACGGAATCTGCAAGGTTTTTGTAAAAGTAGCAGGAGACAGATCAGGTCAAGTTCTGTGCTTTCAACCGTAAGGGGCTGTGGCCTCTTACAGATCAACGGGGATGGGCCCAACTTTGAAACATTTTAGCGTTTGCGACTTCCCAGTTACCCCGTGAAGCCTTTTTTTCCATCTTGTTTGAAGGTGTACACTCTTGAATGAGGCAAGTATTATCACTCCCATGTTTTAGATAAAGAAATAGGTGAAAATATGTTTGTAACTTGCTCAGGGTCACACAACAATAGGGTCTGTCTGACTTCTGCACCCTAAACAAGTAAGTCTTTGCATAACCTCAGTCTCTTATAGACCACGTGTATTAGTCTGCTTGGGCTCCGTAACAGAATACCATGGACTGAGCGGCTTAAACAACGGGAATTAATTAATTAATTTTCCTACAGTTCTGGAGACTGGGAAGTCCAAGATCAAGGTGCTGGCCAATTTGGTTCTGGGCCAGAGCTCTCTTCCTGGCTTGCAGATGGCCACCTTGTCTCTGTGTCCTCACCTGCTGGAGAGACACCAAGTTCTCTGGTGCCTCCTCGTATAAGGGCACTAATCCTACCAAAGGGGTCCCACCCTTAGGACGTCCTCTAACCCAAATTACCTACCAAAGGACGCATCTCCAAATACCAAAGTGACACCGAGGGTTGGGGCTTCAGCTAAAGAACTTTGAGGGACACAAGCATTCAGCCGGAAACACCATGCAAATGGATGAGCATTAGTGTTTGAGATGTATAGACTACGTATAGACTACGGTTTTACGTAGGTAACGGCTTCGCCTTTAAAGGGGCATCTTTCATTTTCTAGCCTGAGATAGAACTGTTTCAATCAGGCCAAACAACAAAAAAAGTCTCTAACAGGATAGTGAAGTCAGAAGGCTGTCATGAACTGAGTTAAAATCAAAGGAAAACAGAGTTTGCAGATGTCAGGTTTTAACGTTGTTTTATTTTTAATTCTTCTAAGACGATTACGAACTTGCAGCTGCTTTTATTCGTCAGTGTGCAGTCATCCTCGCTGACTGTCTTTCTGGCTCCTAGGAGGTCAAGGCTGTAGCCTAGCCGGCAAATGCATCCTTCAGTGAAACCTGGTCGAGTGTTGTGCTTGTCAGTTGTGGCACTTGCCGCCTTCAGGTATTTTCTATGATTAATTCCCATTAGCAGAGCTCTTTGTGTGCCCGTAGGAGATCCAGAGTAAAGAAAAATAAAGGACACTTGGCCGGTGTGGCTCCATTGGTTGGAGCGCTGTCCTGTGCACTACAAGGCTGTGGGTTGGATCCACGGTCAGGACACATGCCTGGGTTGCAGGTTCGATCCAAGGTAGGGTGCATACGGGAGGCAACCGATCTGTTTCTCTCTCACATGCATGTCTTTCTCTCTCTCTCTCTCTCAAAAAAAAAAAAAAAAAAAAGCAATGAGAAAATGTCCTCAGGGGAGCATTAAAAAAATTAATAAATAAATAAAAGAAAAATAAAGATACTAACATGACTGCTTTAACCTTTGACTTGCCATTCCTCACCTGGATTTTATTTTCTACTTAGGCTTATAGCTTCTGCATAAAACTGCAGGCTGGAAATGGAATTCTGAAAGCTGTGTTACCACTTACAGACACATTTAGTCCAGATGCTCTTTGAGAGAGAGAGGTGGGGGGGGTGGGGGTGATGGTGGGGGAGAGAGAGAGGAACCAATGAGTAGATGATAGAGTCATCCTGACTTGTACACACCATGAAGGAAAGAGAGGCTGTACCAAGTCCCCTCACCTGTGCCTGTTATACGTCTTTGCAAATTTTCTTCCCTATGTCAAAGTAAACAAAGTGACAAGCATTTTGAAGGAGAGAATCTCCAATATGTCTTCCATTTCCTTCTCTAATGCTCCACCAATAAAAATTCCATTTAAACATCTTAAATGTGTACCTCCCATTTTTTTTGTTTCCTTTAGGAAGAATTCCTATTTTATAATTTACTGGAGTTTAAATATTAGAATTCCAGCGGATCAGGCAAAATGACTCAAATTCAGAATTAGTTTGGAGCGATGTGATGCAGATTTTGTTCATTTTTCAATAATCAAATCAGTTGGCGATGTTCGCTGCTTGTGAAACAGTTCTATTGAAGCATCGTTCAGGGAGAAAACATTGCCAATTCTTTTATAAAATGACTCATCTTAATTAAATCTTACAGCCCAAATTTCCACTCTTCCAGCCACACAAACAAGACAGTTATATAATGCCCGGCTGAAAATAATCAAATAAAATCCCAGGTTGTAGCCTGCACATTTTAAAATGGAAGGAGTCCAGAAATAGCAGAACATAACGAGGTTATTTAATTAAAGACACAGACATTATAAAAATAAGGCACCTGCACAAATGGTTCAAATTCCAACCATGTTTGGGCCAGATGAAGTGGTTTCCACGCTGGACCCTCAGTGGCACACGTGTTAACAATCTGCTTCTAAATCTTTGCCCAAATGTTATATTCGCTGCAAGCT
The DNA here is from genome assembly GCA_004027475.1 of Anoura caudifer. Taxonomy (NCBI): domain Eukaryota; kingdom Metazoa; phylum Chordata; class Mammalia; order Chiroptera; family Phyllostomidae; genus Anoura; species Anoura caudifer. The sequence goes on from PVKU01000001.1 coordinate 515,646, forward strand.
ACAACCAAAACGTGGAAGACAAAAAATAAAGGAATGAAATAGTTTGCATGTTCACTGGCCCGAATACTAGCTCCTCTCACACTGTGGTCTTATTTTGGGGCTTAACCTTTTGGTTGTTTGTACTGTGTTTGCTGTCAGGGATCTGGATTATTCTTTCTTTTCCTTTTCTTCCTGTCAGTGTTCTGAGGTGTTGTGGTCTAATTCTTCATGGAGCAAAGGTGTCAGAGGGCTGCCACTCTTCTCTTGGGCTCGTAGGTCCTGGAGTCTGTTCGGCTACTTTGTTTGAAACTCAGTGCATTGCCACTGAGCGAGTAAAAGGTTTTGAACCTGTATTCCGCTCAGCGCGTTTCATGGAGTATGTGGAGTTCATTAAAAGAGACTCCAATGCTTTTAATTTAATACAAAAATAGATTGCTTTATTAAAACAGCAATACATTAACCAGGATTCCCAAGCACTCCATATGAAGAAATGAAGATTTTGAAGAAGACAGACACCTAGGTGCAATTGGATGGTACTTTTGAACGAAGTCACGTGGCCCAAGGTAGCTGGGGCTGCTGCAGCCTTCTGGGACCAGGCTGGGAAAACCCTGACAACCATAGAAAATCTAATCCAGACACCGGACCTGGAACAGACTCCCTTCAGTCACCTCATGATAGGACAAAGTAATTCGCTATTTACAGGTTTAATGTATTTAAAGTCATAGAATTCTTTCTCCAAAATAAGTCAATGACCCTGTCTACTTTTGATTGAATAATAACACTATTGTTTTGATAAAGCTGATATTCCTAATGATAAAAATTGCCGATCATTAAAATGTGCAAACATTATCCAAAATAATTCTACTACCCAGAAATGATTATTAAAAATTGATAGCCATTTTTCATGTACATGTGTGCATATTAATATAGGCATATTAATACTTAATAACATTGCTCAATTTGTTTTTTCTGAAAAAATAAATGGAACTGTAACTGAAGGAATTCAAAATTTTTAAAGGATCTTTTCATGTAAAGAGATAATCGTTTTCTTAACTGCTTTCTCATGTTAGAAAAAACTCCAGTTTTTCTCACTGAGAGTTTGGTCTTTCTTTTCTTCAGCGTTGAGCTGCCCTCAGCTCTCCTGGCAGAGGCGCCGTCACCAGCTGTGCCTGGGCTCGCCCTTGGCCTTGGGTCTAGTTGTTCAGATGTCGGTGGTCCCTGTCCATTTTCTTCCTGTCCTCCTCCAGTGCTCCTGTGAATTCTGTCAGCAATCAACCTTCCAACCAATTTCCCTTCTATTTAAATTATGCAAAGCATATATCTCTCATCATAGCCAAGAACACTGACTGGTACAAAGCTTATCGCTATTTTTATTTTTAATGTATATGAAGATATTGACTTACCAGATGATAAAATAATATTTATTTCCTATATTTTATTCTACCTTCATTCTTGCCAGAGAGTCCCTCTCCTTTTCATTTTAATTTTGTCATTCTGATAATGACCAAAACTATCTTAATGATAGTTTACTTGATGTGTCCTTAGCTACTGATGAAGTTAGGAGCCTACTGGCTACATATCTGGCACATTTAAATTTGCCTGTATGTATCATTTGACCATTTCCCTGCTTGATAGTTTGTCTTTTTCTTATCCATCCCTAAGGATTTTTTGGTACAGGGCAGGTAGAGCTTTCTTTCTGTCCAATATGTTGCAAATATTTTTTGTAATCTTATTTTTTTTACCTTGTTTGTAGTGCTATTTTCTACAAAAAAAAGTATAAATTTCAACTTGGTCAAATACATCCATCTTATTTATTAGAGATTCTGGATTTCCATTTCAGTTAATAAGATTTTCCCACTCAAAGTTACATCTACATAGCTATCTTTTTCTTTGTGCTTTGTTTTATATGTAAGTTCTTAATCCATCTGGAACTTATTTTTGTATCTCACCAGTGTGAGGTACCAGTTTAACTTTATTTTCTGCCAGATGGTAGCCAATTGTGACAACAGCATTTATTAAATGAACTATATTTTTGCTGATTAATTGAAAACCACCTTTGTCAAACAGTGAGTCTCCACACATGCCGTGATGTATTTCTAGACTGTGTATTTTCTTTCATTGATCTATTTTTTCTTCCTATGATGCTATGGAATTACAGAGAATTTTTAATATCATGTAGGATAAATTATCTTTCACTGTGCTCTTTCTCTACAATTTCTTGTAATTTTTCCACATTAACTTTAAGATAATTTTATCCATTCCTTCTATCCCTTAAAAAAAAAGAAACCAACTTTGGAACCAGGATTGAAAGTATATATTAATTTGGAGGAAATTAACATTTTAGTGATATTAAGTCTTCCCAAAGATAAAGGATTGCATCATTGTATTTTTTTGTACTTGGTTTTGCACCTTTTAATAAGAAGGTTTTCTATTATGATCCTCAGGTAAATCTTGATTTTTCTTGTTACATGAATGCCACGGCATTTAAATAAGTTTTTGTTGCTATTGAAAATGAAGGATTTTGTCTCATTCCAATTTCAGGCAGTGTTGCCAGTATAGAAAAAGCTATTGATTTTTGTGTTACATCTTGTTTTCATCCTCTTTACTAATCTTTCTGCTTAATTTTAGTAGTTGTTACTGGAGAACTTCATTTCTGTTGTTGTGTATTTGAGGGGCTTGGAGAAATTTGGATGGTTATTAGAGGAATTTGTAGACACAATAGAGAGTTAGTAGAATGTTGCAGTAGTTAACTGGGCATTTTTAAAACAAACATTTCTAAGCCCTAAACCTCCCATACAGAACGTGAATCACCAGGCTTGATGTCACATTGCAGATTTTTCCCACAATGACAGGAAGTTACCTCAAGATATGGCACAGAACAAACACTTAAAAGGGAACTTACTTTTTCGATCCCAAGAGGATCGCGGGCAGAGACAGCGGAAAGAAGTAGGACTGAGGTTGGAGGGATATAGAATGAAATCTAGGGACCCCAGGACCTCATCAGTTTTGAAATCCTGGGTGGGGGAGGAGCCTATTCCCAGGCGGGAGATGCAGCGATCACTGTGCCCGGGCCACATGGAACCGTGGTCAACCCCAGACTTGAGGGCACCCCTTGTGTCCTGCGGGGCGTGGACGCAGATCTGGGCACTGGTAAGAGTGCCACGGGGCCACGGAGGAAGGCAGGGGTCATCACAGCCCAGTCTTTGGTGGGGCAGGACTGGGGCGGGGGGAAGCAGCCAAAGCAGCTGCAGGTTAGTCTAACGGAGATGCAGGGTGGTCTCCGGCACCACGGAGAGCCCAGCAAACGCTGAGTCGGCAGAGAGGGGCCACCACGTTCTGGTCAAGCCGAGAAATAACGACTGCCATGCCGTCAGTCGGAGAGAAAAGCCCCACAGCCAAGCACAGGATAAAGCCATCCAAACACGAGTGGACTCAAGGTGGCACCGGTCCAGAGACTAGCACAAGGTCACGTAAGGCCCTCCTGAATGCCCAGGTGGCATTTTAAACCAGAGTGCAAGAAAGAAGGTAAGAATACAAAAGAGAATGTTTAAATTAGATTAGATTCCGGATAAAAAGATGATTAGATCCCAAATAAAAAGATGATTAGATTAGTTTAAGTGTAAAAGGATTTGCCTAAAGTCAGACTCCCCCTGTCCTGCTACTGCCAAAGAAAAATATTCAGTGGACGCTTGTCACGGACGGCAGGAAAGAGCTTATTAGAGACCGCTGCCCGGAGGAGCGAGGCTGGGCTCCACGCTGAGTGCACGGGCAGCCATGGGGATTTACAGCCGACGGGCAGCGCGAAGGAGTGAGTGGAAAATTTCCGAGAGGAATTTGGTGGTGAGGTATCAAGGTTTCGGGGGAACAAACACCCTGATTAGATACTGAAAGTGGAGTATTTTTCCGTTGAACTGGCTTAGCAGGATTTCTCTGCCTCTCCTGGGCCTGGCAGGCTGGGGATAGGGTCCCCTCAGGGAAGGGGCCCAGAGGACTGGGACTCAAGTTGGGCCAAGGAGGGATTCTTGGGACTGTTCAGCGTGTGAGAGCTCCTGAGAGATATCAGAGAGATTTTAAAGGTTAGAAATAATAATGGCAGTTAAGACATATTGCAAGTTTACTTTGGGGCCAAAGACTAGCATGCAAACGTCCCTGTCTGAACACACCGGAGCCTCCCAGGGGGGGCACTGTTGTGACCCCCATTTCGCAGGTGGGAAGAACAAAGCACAGTGAGGGTGGGGACATCCCCTCAGTGACACGGCCTGGAAATCACGGAGCTGGGCGGGGGTGCGCGCAGGGAGCGGCTCCGCAGAGCGCGCTCAGACCCACCCGCTCTGCTCTGTCGTTCACACTCTGCTGCGGGCAGCTGGTGGACCGTCATGGTCACCGCGATGTGTTTATGACCAAGCGGACGGAACGAGCAAGTTCTGGAAGAATTTTCTAAACCGGGCTGTGTCTGATTTCAGCAGGCAAAGGAAGCCAGGCTGTGTATTCCCAGTGTAAAGGGCTTTCATCGTCACGAGTTGGAGTCTTAGCTGAGGCAAAGCTCAGGCAAGGGGCGAGGCAGGAACGCTGCCCCAGCCGGGCTCTGTCGCTTGTAGGCCTGGAAGCCTGCGGTTTTCAAGAGCTCACCTGGATGTGGCTGCAAACCCCAAAACCTCAGGGGAGCTCCCACTAACTCTCTTAGTCCGTAGCACTGTCTTCGGTGATTCTGAAGATGACCCATCAGCTGTTTTAAACCTCAAGTCTGCTTTCGGGCCATGCATGGGCTGTGACCTCCTCTGAGAGAGGAGGCTTCTACTTTTCTTCAGGGGTTCAACTCCTGCAGGAAGGCCTCTCATTAGCAGGGAAGGGGATGCTGGGTGATGTATCCCAGCTTCTCTGCAGTGGGGAGGGGGGGCTTGGAGGCAGGAACACTGACTTAACCACATGCAAGCGTGCTGATGCAAAGCAGCTTTTCCTGCTCAGGTGAATTTAAATTTATTCTCTGTTGATATAATGCTCTTTCTGTAGTTGTTTTTATACATAGCTTAAAAAGTCAAATAGTTCTATAAGGCTAACAATGAAAGTAGTAATTCTTACCCCATCAAACCACAAACCTGGTCCATAGATTCTTTAATGAAATAAAGTTTATGTTGCTGATCTCAAGTTGATGTATCTCTCTTGAGTTGTGGTACAGATAAAATCACGTTGTTTTTCTTTGAGAGCTCAGGTTTATTTAGAATTCACATTCATTAGATTTCATGATTGGAAATCACAGGGTTTTCTTAGAGATCTTGTGTGCCTTCATTATTTGGGGAAAAAACCCAAGCATTTAATTCCTTTTTAATTTTTTGATTTTGAGAAAGCTGATTTCATGTAATTTTACAGATGTATTCATTCTCTCCCTTTTCTCTTTTCCTTCTTCTTCTGGTTCTTTTATTAACTCTTCTTCTCAGCCCAACTCAAGTATCTCTTCCGCCAGGAGCTAGTCCGCTTCCTCTTTTGGCTCCTACATGTCTTTGTTTGTTTGTTTATTTTTTAATTTGGGGGGAGTTTCTTTTTTATTTTTCCTAGTCTGTCTTTTTGGCACTTTCCTCACTATTTATACGACAGCTGTTTATGTATTTGTCTCTTACCATGTGCGCCTATGAGGGGCAGACCCGAATTGGGCTGTCCTCTGTGTGGCCGGGGTAGCACGTGGCTGGGCTCTGAACCAGCACTCGAAACGGTTCTGGTGAGCTGTACCGCAGAACAAGCAGGAATTAAAAAAATCTTTGTCATATTTATAAACGATATCAAGAGATGAGACAAATGGCTAGTTTATTCCTTGCTCTTTGTCAAAGAGAGATTTCCCATTTTCTAATTTAAAAGAAAAATTTTAACTACCTTTTTTTTTTGTGCTATTTCTTTGGTATATTATGACTATCTGTATAGAAAGAAAATAGATTTAGGGAAGAATTAAGGAGGAAACAGAACACAGGGTGGTTAGAATATCAGAGATGAGGAGAAGAAGTATTGCACTCACCCCAGGGATAATTTTAGTTTTCTGCTTAATTGAGCTATTGAACTATGTAAGTAACAAGCCTGTGGAAGTCTGGGGGAGCAATATATTACCAGCAAATAAGAAATAACTATCATGAAGGCAATTTACAAAAGGAAGACTTGCATCACCAGCAGCACTCAAATTGGAGCTGAGTGACCAGGTTTCAGCAGCATTTTGGAAGACTTGGTCTAGATCAATAGTTTTCCAGCTGTGCTCATTGAGTTCTTCAGTGGTCCTAGGGCCCTGAGAGGAGAGCCTGGGGGGTGGGCAAGGTTTTCTCCCACCTATTCAATTAGAACAGCTCTACTTTTATTAGTTTTGCACATTAAAGTTCCAAGTAAAGAAGTGAAAGAAGACTTCCACTGATTTAACAACATTTGAAAACTGCTATATTTCATTGATTCTCAAACTTGGCTGTGCATCAGAATCCTGTGGAGAGAGAGCTTCATAAAAATACTAATTTTCTGGGTATTTTTCCATACCTACTGCATCGGAATCTATGAGGCTGGGCTGTAATATCTGTATTTTCACCAAGCTCCCCGCACGAGTTTTTTTCCAGCTGGCTTTTGGAACTAATGACCTCTAAGTCTCTTTCCAAATTTTAAGACTCTATAATTCTTTTTAAGTTCAGTCAGAGTTATAACTAGAAAAAATCACCATCTCAGACAGCACCTTCTTCTATCCGTGTAGCTTATCGGGAAGATGGGTCAAAGGATGGAAAACTGGGTAGGTTCCTAACACCAGCAGAAACCTAAACTTGGCTTATGAGGTAAAAAAAGTAATAAGAAGGATGGGCACAAACAAAATATTTATTGTATTACTGAAGTAAATATAGAAATGCCTAAGCAACAAGCAATTTCTTGTATGTATAATTGTGATAGTATAATTTACAATAAGAAATATACATATTTTTGTATGTATTTGGTCTTCATCCATAGTTCCTGGCTCACAGCTCCCAAAACCCTTGGACAGTATGGCCAGGTAGATGGTGTCAGAGTGGAGTTGGATTGTAGGATCCGCAGAGGGTGTTGTGAGAATTAATTGTTGGTGGTGGAGAACTGCCTCACCCCCCTCCCCATTGTAATTGGGTGCAGATTTTTTAACTATACTTGGAATAATAAAAAGGAAAACCATAACCTACATGAGGAAGAGGGGCACAAACTTTCACGATCTTCTGCATGCCCAACACAGTGCTAGGGTTTTTAGGTACAAACTCTCAGAGCGGCCTCATAACAACTACATCAGGCGAATGGTACCCATCTCAATGCAGAGTCAGGGAAACTAGATGCAGAAAGCGTAGGTAATCTGCCCAAAGCCCGAAGTTAATACATAATGATATCAGTATTAGAGTTTGTGTTTTCTATCGTCAAAGTCATCGTTCCGTCTGGTATAGTGCCCAGACCCAGGGTAAGAGACCGGAATTTGAAAGTGTTGGCTCATTCATTTCAGGGGGTGCAGCAAATATTGGGGATGTTGGGTGGAGACCAGCACAGAATCTCTTCCCTCTCTCTGTTCCTCTCTCCCCCTCTCTCTTCCTCTCTCCCCCTCTCTCTTCCTGACCCTGTCTTTCTGCCTTGCCTCATGCCCCTCTCTCTCACAGGAAAACCAAGAGAGAGAAAAAGAAAGCCGAAAGGAGCCTAGGAAACCGACAACATTCACGTTCCTCCCATGTTAGCACCACACATGCCCAGAACTTCATTTGAAGGAAAGAGCAAGGGATTTGGAGCCCGAACCTTGGTGTGTGTCCTGCTGGTGACTCTCCCGATCTCTGAGATGCAGCAATGACACCACTCTCCCAGAGTATTATGAGGATTCCCTGAGGCCTTTTGCAGCAATCAGGCGTCCTTAATATAGCAAAAGGTTTCAGATATTTTAGAAAGGATTGGACGTATTGTACTGTCTCCCATGAGGAGGAAATATATGTCCAGTCAATGCAAATCTGAGAGGCAGCAGATTATGAAGTACTCAGGTCAATGTCTGGAGGAGGCATGTATGAATGCAATCCATCATTCATTCCATCATTCATTCCATCATTCATCCATCTATCCATCCATTCATCCATTCATTCAACAAGTATTTGCTGAATACCTCCACCATGCACAGTCATCTTCGGAGCTGTGAGGAAGGTAAAATCCCCGTTTTTATGAAGCTTATGTTCTATGTGAGGGGTGACAGGTGGAAATAAAACCCTAAAAAAGATCATTTAAGATGTGTGAGAACGATGAACAAAGTAGGCTGGCAATGAAATCAAGAATGTTTGGGGGACTGAGAGTATGTAAAAGAGGCGGGTCAGAGAAGGCCTTTCTGAGGGAGAATTATTTCAACTGAGAGTTGAAGAATATCAAGGACAGTCATGCAATGGTGTGGAAAAACATTCCAGGCAGGGGGAAGAAAGTACAAAATTCAACTCCTTGCCTCCCCCCCACTCTAACCCCCTGTCCCTGGTACATCCTGTCTCCCCTGTGGCTGCCCCACGGTGCAGGCCTCTGCTCACTGTGTCCCAGAATCCTCTGGGTGTGAGTGGCAGTGGCCACTCGAGCATCAATGGATTCTGGGACAGTTTATTGGGTTCTGTTCTCTTTCTGAGTTCAAAACCAGAGTCTCCTTGGTTAAACAGCATTCCCATTTTCCTAGCCAGACAAAACTTCTGTGGATTCTTAGGAACATACATTTTTTTCCCTGTTTTCCTGAGCATGCTGCCTGAAAATGTAGGTACTAAGTAAATTTTCCCAACGAACTGTGGTACCCTTTTGAGGCTGGAGTATGGATACACTGGACTGGGTGGAAAATGGTGTTTAGTGTTGGGGTAGTTAATTTGAGTCCAAGGGTCTGGGGGTCCTGGGGTCCCACAAGAGGACATGAGAGTGACTTGCTGATGATGAAGGTGCCTGTTAGCTTCTAATTTCTACTCTAAGTTGTCAAAGTCAGAATTCCCTGGAGGGGCATGTCTTCTGAGAAGGTTTGTTTCCATGGCAGCCTTGTCGATAGTGGGCTGTTTATTGATGGGATGCTGCAGGGGTGGTCTGAGAGCCAGTCCTCATAAATATTCATCAATATCTCGAGTAAAGGGAAAGAAAATTAGCAGAAGATTCTAAATGTGAGGTGGAGGATGGCATCAGAGAACCAACTTGCGCTTTAAATAACCAAGAGAGGTTTATTAGACAGTGAAAAGGAAGGATCCCAAGTGTTTTCTCTTATGCCCCCCTGAGAGTATCCAATGGAAGTAAAAGTGGATTGAAAAAGGGGGGGCAGAGTATACCACCAGTGCCCTTACACCTACCTGCTTCCAGTTCCCCTTCCTGACCCCAAACAACAGATCAGCCCCCTCCTGTAAACATGTGAGCGGGAACAGAGCAGCGTCTCTCCCTCTCCCAACAGATCGGGAGCCGAGAGGAGAGAGTGGGGAGGGGACGGCAAGATGCTAAGAGCAAAATGGCAACAGGGTCCCCTGGGTGAGTGTCCACAGTCTTGGGGAAAAAAATGCCACCCTTGAAAGATGCACTTGTATAGGAGACATCTTCCAAGGAGCTAGGGATGTTTTAGGGGCCGAGGGGTTTTGGGGCACATCTGTGGGTGTCAGGCATCCATGGTTGTCGCAAAACCCGGAGGTCAAAGTAAAGCCCCATTTCTCCGAGTCCGTAAGCCCTCGTAGTCATGCTTACATTTCGTTCCTTTAAAGTAGATTCTCTTTGCATGCATTCCTCTAACTCTAAGCTCCTCACCTTCACATTGGGAGAAGGAACCATGCCAATAATTAGGAAATAAATATCTACATTACATCCTCCTCTCTTGAGGATAGACCATGGTGAATTAAAAAGACAAGGGCTAAAGAGAAAGTGGTGTTTATTCTAGGCTGTCTAACAGTGCAGGTCCCGCATTTGTAGTTTGAGGTGGTTATGAGGTGGTGCCACTCCGTATGCAGTCATCAGTCATTAGTAATTATTAAACACTTCGTAGGGGGCCAGGCACTGTGCTAAATAAATCCTGGAGATTCAGCGGTGAGCAGGATAAACACTTTCTTCTGAGAGGTTGTTACTGAGCAGAGGAGGCAGAAACGGAGAGAAGCATTGCCAAAAGAATGATAAATGCTATAACAGAGAAGTCTGTTCTCCCCCAGCCAGGGCCAGGGTTAGGGTCAAGGCCACGGAGGGCTCCCAGGAGGATGATATTCCAGCTGACTCTTGAAGGGTGGGAAGAAGTGAGCAGGAGAGAAGAAAGGGATGCAAGAGCATGGAGTTATTTCAGTAACAGAAGGTGGTGTGTTGCAACCATTTCTGCACCTTCGGAAGCAAGAATTGGGAAGAGTCTTGGACTCAGCAAGGGCAACTCTGCCCTGGGAAAGGAGAGCATGTGCTGTGCTTTGTTGTTTTGATCACTGCCCTCTGGGGCAGTGGCTTTTTAAAGCCAGATCCACACTAAGAAGGATGCTTCCTTCACGACTAAGTACACATTCATATGAAGTGAATGTCTCATAAAACAAGACCTGCCTCACTGAAGGGAGAGGCACTCAAGCTGTCTCGTATTTCTACAAGCGTGAGAAAAACACATGATGAAATGCAGTCCTTCAAGCATTTTTCAGTATACAGATCGGTGATAGTGTGTGCATTCACACTGCGGTGGAACCATCAGCATCATCCACTTCTAGAACATTCTCCGTCCTTTCAAATGGAAGCCTCGTGCACATGAAGCAATAGCTCCCTAGTCCCCTGCCCCCCTGGGCCCCGGCAACAACTATCCTACTTTCCCCTGGAAGTGATAGTTTCCCCTGGTGCAGTGATAGGTGCGTGTGTCTGGCTTATTTCACGTATAATGTATGTCTTCAAGGTTCGCCCAACTTGTAGCTTGTATGAGAACTGTATTGCTTTTCAAGGTTCTCCCCATTTTAAAAGTTGATGTCCTAAGTATTTTTAGACATACAAACTCCTTTCAACCTAATTGTTTTTCTGTTCTTTTCTAAAAAGGTAGGTTTATCCTGAAGTTTTCTTGTCCCACCCATGGGTCAAAACCCACAGTTTGAAAATCCCCAATCCATGGCACATTCTGAAGGGAAGTCTAAGTTAAAATGACTGTAAGGCACAGATTCAAGGAGACTGTGGATGGAGAGAAACATAGACCCGTGTAGAGGGAACAGTCGCTATGTGTCCACCTTGTGGGCAGGCTACAGGCGGAGAGGTCTGTGTTTCGCCTTGCTCAGGGTCCAGAGTGACGGGGACATGAAGCAGTTTAAGAACCAATGAAAGACCTGAAACCATGACATGGGCAGAAGCACTGGAAAAAGCAAGAACGCTTAGTGCCAAGTATGAGCATCCTCCGAGAACTAAGGGCCTTATGATAATTGCTCTATGGCTATTATCACGTGGTCCTGTAACAACGATGGCCCACGCCTAGGAAACCGTATGTGTTAGACACTCTCCTCAGAGCTCCTGGCACAGACCTCATGGTTTACTCACCAAACCCACTTTCTCTTCTTCCTGGAAAACTACTAGCCTTTCTTCTCGAGGCACATGAGGGTTCTAGATGGTGGGATGTGGGTGGAAGAGATGGTGTCAGCTCCGCCACGAGAGCAAGGGGCCCTTGTGCCTTTTCCGCCCTTCGGCTTGGCTGTTATCTCTGGGCCAAATGCAGCGGATTCAGCGAAGGGCCCTGAGATCCTAGCAAATGATGATGCTCCTAGATCAAAGCAGCCTGGACACAGGTCATATTCATGCAGATGAGAAAAAGGAGCCTGGAGAGTTTAACCCTCGAGTGGTCACGTGGATGACAATAGTCATGACCTCTCGTGCTCCATTTGGAAGCATGACCACTGCAGGGTTAAGTACCTGGCCCAAGACCCCACAGCTGCGAGGTGGTGGGCCAAGTTCCAAAGCCAGGAGGCTGGCTCCCGAGTCTCTGCTCTTCACCACCGGGCTTTAGCACTGAGCAGCATTGAACTCTCTGACTCCTCCCAGCAGGTCCCCGAGGTGTCATCTCTATTACACAGGTGAGGGCCTGGAACTTGGGGAAGGCTACCTGATTACCGAGTTCCAGAATCGGCGTCAGAGCCCGAGTTTGTAAGACTCCAGAGCTCTTTCTCGTGTGCCGTGTCTTTTCCAACATGGTACCCAGGTAGATAAGGGTTCATGCAACTCTGGGGAGAAGAGGAAGCCACAGGAACGGAAGCCACAGGCCGGTCGATGCTGGTTTAACGATGGGAGGTTTTTCCGATGACTTTTTTCGGCCCAACAACGGAGGGATTAGGCCGTCTCGTGGGGCACTGACGCCCTCACAGGAGTGCGTCTCAGGCGATGTGAGTCTTTCGAGCAGATGCTTGGAAGGCGATTATTGCGTGTGTTCTGCGTGTTAGTGATCTCTCAAATGCCCTCAAATTCTGAAATTCTCTGACAAGGACCAGGAAAAGGTCAGGACTTGAGATTGTAGGGTGGCAAAGGCTGTGCTGGGAACTGACAATCTGTGGACCCCAATGGTGGCAGGTTAGAGGGAGTTAGCGATTAACGGCCACAAACCCCACTACCTAGTTGACATCGTTAGAACGAGGTGCCAGCCACAGGCTGAGGAATCTGGTTGTGAACTTGGCCATTCCTGAAGGCACAGAAAACCTCCTCAAGGAGAAGTGGCAGGAGAAGAACAGAGGTCAGAGGGTCAATGTTTTATGGCCCGATGGCCATCTTCTTGCCCCTGCCTGCCCCTGTCTGGAGGCTCCAAGTCCTGAGACGCATCCACTCTGCTTCCAGGAGGCTGCCTGACGCTGCCCGGCTGCTTCGCTGTCTCCTGCTCCCCTTCTGTCTGAGCTGCCTTCACTCTTCAGGTCCCCAGCCCTCTGCCTGGGAATGACAGCCCAACACGCCGGCCATCAAAACTCACACCCTCAACGCCATGAGCCCTCCGGAACGCTCTTCAGGATCTCGGAAACACGGACAACATGCAGGTCTCATTTTGCCTCCAACGTGGGATCATTTTTTTTCTCTGCTCCACAGAATGTACCAAACTTGATTCCTGTGACAATTCATATCGTACAAAGCGAAAGGAAGCCCTTGGCCTGTTCTTTTCTTTCTTTTCTTCTTCCTCCCATATGGCTGATCGATTCGTCTCATACTACAAATTCTTTTTCTTACTAAAACGTGGTCTCCGGTGCTTTCAATGACTATGTCACTGCTTACACGGTGCGGCAGGGCACGGAGCCTCCATTTGAAAGTGCGGACCACGGAGCTGGGGGATCTGGGGTTCAAGTGCGGCCGGGCTGGCTGTGGACACCGAGTCTGTCACTTCGCTTCTGCGGGTGTCTGTTCCCTTAACTGCAAAATTGGGGTACGTCTGAGGCTGCAAATCCCTCCCCTTAGCTGAGAGTCTTCAAATGTCTTGATTATTTGACTTATCATTTATTCATTTGGCAACAGATATACAAATAATGACATTATTTTATTTTTTTTAATCCTCATCTGACAGTGTATTTATTGATTTGAGAGAGAGAGTGGGAGAAACATTGATGTGAGAAAGAAACATCGATTGGTTGCCTCCTGTGTATGCCAAACTGGGGATCAAATCCACAGCCTAGGTATGTGCCCTGACTGGGAATCAAACCTGCAGCCTTTTGGTGCATGGATGATGACATTCCGATCAGCTGAGCCACCGGCCAGAGCTGACACTCTTGGTGTAATAAAGCTGGTGCTCCTGCCGTGTGTCAGGCACAGTACTAGGCACCAGGAAGGTAACATGAACAAGATAGCCTGATCCTGCTCTGGCGGAGCTGAGTGCATTCTATCAAAGGTAGTAAGTTACAGCCTATCAAATGTAATCAGTTACAATGCACTAGCCAATTACCTAGTTCATTGCTTACAGTTGCGACCAGTGCCCTGCAGGAGAAGAATGGGAAGTTAACAGAGTGATCGGTAGGGACTGCGGGAGAGGAAAAATTCTCTTCTACCTTCTTTGGCTCTGTGGCTGGGCCCAAGAATTAAACTGACATAAAACAGATTGATAGGAGAAAAGCATACAGATTGTATTAAAATTTTACCCAGGGGCCTTCTCAGGAGAATGTGGTCCAGCAGAAGTGACTAGAACAGTAAACTTGCGTACCTTTCAAACCAAGAAACAGTGCATTTGTGAAGAATTGACAAGACGAGGGGGCTTGGGCTAGGGGAGTAAATGGTGAAGAACCAGCGCAGAAGATAAGGGCGCGTTGAACAAGGTTTGTTGGTATAGATTTCCTAGCCCCAAATTCCTTATCTTTGGTTCCTTCCTCCTGCTACAGGGAAAGTTACCTTTCACGAAGGAGTTTTATCTTCTGCTTTTAAGAAGAAATAGGAGGGTCAGAATATTCTTGCACTGCTATTTCTTAAGTATCTGCTTTGAAATAATCAATATGCCCAAATGGCGCATTTTAGGACGACATATTCTGGCTTCCTTCAAACGTGACCTCTTCTGAGAGGCTGGAGAAGGCTGTCCTGGGAAAATGATCCTTAAGCTAATTAATTAATTAATTAATGCATGCCTGCATTGTTTACCCAACAAGTTTTTATTAGATGCCGACTGTGTCTCTGGTGCCATCACAGGGGCTAGGGATATTTTAGAGAAAAATATATAAACAAAATCCTCTAAAGTACTTAAACTCTAATGAGGTTTTATTCCAACTTCATTCTCGGTACAAACACTGTTGGAGACTGAGGAGAATTTGTAACCAGACAATAAAATGGAGGAGGCACTTTGAGGTGAAAGTACTGGCATTTATTTTATGGGAGAGAAGGAAGACAGGAAAAAAAATTTAAAGTAGGTTAGGGTAAAGCTTTGGCTGAGAGGACCATGGAGAAGAGAAATTTATGTGGAAAAGTTGGAAATTTGTCTGGGGAACTCAGTTCGATGCCAGAACGAGTTCTGATGAGAATGTTACTGGGGGCCGGTACCCGGCTCTCTGACTTGGCTGGGTGCTCATTCCTTCCAGAATAAACGGTGACATCATTCACTAGCTTGCAGACTCAACAGCCGAGTAGAGCAAGCTCCGTAATCTGTGGATTTTGCTGTCAAATTCAAGTAGCACTCTGATGCCTGGTTAAAAAATCAGCAGTATTTCTTCTCATCATGGGCAACCTGTGTCTTCTCCATGTAAGAAGGTTCACGCTGTATGTTGTCTGTAGCACTTGGCTCCCATGGACATGTCACTGCGGTGTCCCCACTTACTGACCGTACCACCGTCAACCTGCCTGGCCCGTCGAGTGGGTGTCACATGGGGGATGTTCAATGTATCAGCAAAAGATTGTTGGTTTGGCTTCTAACTATGTCTCAGGTGCCCAAACTCCTTCCCTCACCACATTTCCAAGAGACGGTCACCTCGCAATGGGTGTGTGTCGCGCTCATTTGGACACCTCCCCACCCCCTTGCCGCCCAGGGAGTCTCCCCACTGCAGCCAGGATGACCTTTTCAAAACAGCAAACCTGAGCAGGCCGAGCTCTGCTTGTTCCCTTCAGGGTGTTTACCGCTTTGTCTTCTCCTCTCCTGTCTGTCCTTCCCTCCCGCCACCTCCTGTCGGTTCTGTTTCTCTGGAGGACACTCTCTGGTTGTTACTCTCTCCATCCCTTAGCCCACAGCCAGGAGCAATTCTTAAGTCCCTTCCTTCCTGTTTAGTCCCAAATCCAAAGAGTTCGCATAAGCGGATTCTTCTGTGACGGGCACAGAGTGTGCCATAGGTGATAGGCTGACTGGCAGCCCCCAGAGATGCCCCAGTCCTACATTCAGAGCGTGTGAATATGTTGCCTTATATGGCAAAAGGGACCTTGCAGGTACGGTTAAGATTCTCGAGAGGCGGAGGTTATCCTGGCTTCCCTGGGTGAGTTTAATGTAGGAACAGTGTCCTTATCGCAGGGCGGTAAGAGGCCCGACACAGGGAGAGTGGGATGGGCCACAGGAAGCTGAGGTTGAGAATGGTGGGGGGGGGGGTCCCTTAGAGGCTGGAAGAGGAATGGACTCTCTTCCAGAGTGTCCAGGAGAACCAGTCCCACCGGCACCTGATTTTAACCCTGTGAAACTTGTCTCGGAATTCTGATCTCTACAGTTTAAGATAATTAATTTCAGCTCTTATTTTAAAGAAGAAAAAAAGTGTGTCTAAAATAAGTTATCTGGCCTTATTTTACAAATGCTACCAAAAGAAAAACAAATTAAACCTAAAGTAAGTAGAAGATAATATTAAAATGTAAACAAATAAGATAAAGATAAAAATGGGAGAAAAAGGAGGACAATGTACTGAACAACAATTAATGAAAAAAGAAAAGAACAAAGGGTCTTAAATGTAAAAAGATAATAACAAAGTAGAAGGTAATAAGTAAGCAGGAGGCAACAATAAGGAGAGAAGGCAATGAAAGAAAAATGGATAAGAAGTAGAGAAAATTAATAAAATTAGAAGAACTCAAGCTAAATTGAACAGGAAGAAAGAAAATAGTAAGAATTACCAATGTCAATGATGATAAAGGAGAATTGATAGAACCTACAGACAACAGGAAGGTGGAGGGATATTCTGATATGAATGGCATATCAATGAATTTGGCACTTTAGATACAGTAAATTCCTTGAAAGGCACATATTATAAAAGTTGGCCCAAGAAGAAGTAAAATTTGAATAGCCATGTATCTATGAGGTGAATTGAATTTTTAATTAAAAACTTGCTCAGTCTAAGATAATTTCACTTGTGAATTCTAGACAACACTTTAAGAAAGAAATCCTATCCATCATTCACAAACTCACAAAGTACAGACAAAAGGAACATTTCCAAACTTACTTTATGAGATTAACATACAAAAACACAGTGTTGCAGAACACACAACTACAGATGAATACTTCTCATGACCATAAATGTCACAATGTTTACAAAACATAAGAAAAATAAGTCCAGCAATGTATAACACATCACGAGCAAATGGAATTTATCTCTGGAGTACAAAGTTGGTTTCTAATTTGAAAATCACTTACTGTATTTCATCATATTAATAAAATAAAGGATAAAACTTATGATCATCTCAATGAAGGCAAAAAAAAGAAAAAGAACTTGACAAAACAACCCAAATAATGATAAAAGCTCTCAAGGTCATAGGAGGGGTAGGAACGTCCTCAGACTGAAAGACGGCAGCAACGAAACCCTTCATCTAACATCTTACTTAATGGCTATAAGTTTGGGGGGAAAATGCGGATCTCCATTTCTTTCACCATTTCTCTTCAGCTTTTTGCTGGGGGTCCCAGTCATGATAACAGGGAAGTGAAGGACATAAGGCAGATGAACTGAGAAAAGATGGCCAAATGCATCTGCATTGATAGAGGACATAATTGTGTATGTAGCAGATTCTAAGAATCTGCAAAAAAAATGCTAGTAGAACTAAAAACAAATTTAACAAGTTTGCAAGATATAAAATCAATACAGAGAAATCAATTTTATTTCTCTATACCTGCAGTGAAGAGTTTAAAAATAAAATTACAAAGTGCTATGTAAATGTGTCCATTTCAAAGGAACGTAAAAAACCCATGTACCATCTAAGAATGAATTTAATTAAGTACGTATAAGAACTACACTAAACATGATATGAAACTGCAGAGAGAAGTGAAGTATCTAAATAGATAGCTCTTATTGAATGTGCCTTATATTTCAAAACATTTGATTTAAAAAGAAAACTATGCATACAGCGTGATAAATATTCTACCAAGATAAGGACTCTCAATCCAACTTTGTGCGGATGGAGGGTTCCCCAGAAATCTCCCCCGTGTTTGGGAGCTGTAGGAGGCATGGATTTAGTTGGACAGAAGGGAAGGATGTTTCCGATATGGAGGCACTCACGAATTTGGCCCATCTAGGGACCAGCAGGTGTTCCAGGGAACTTGGGGTACCGGATTGAAGGCCTAGACACTGAAAGATGGCAGGAGACAAGATCAGATCCTGAAAGGCCTCTTCGCATGACATTGAAAATGAGTATCTCCTGTTTTGAATTCTGTGCCCTAGCTTCCTTTCCGACCTTGCCCTCATCCTGGCCCTGCCTGTAAGCCGTGCTATGGAGTTTGGGATTTTTCCTTAGGGATCCTTCATTTTCTTCGGAGTGAACAGATGAGATAAAAAGTTACTATCCTGGGGGCAGAAAGACAGATCCTGATGAGGTTTCACCAGAAACTTTGAAGGGACTCCTACCCAGGGTGGTGGCGTCCCTGCCAGGAGACATGGAGGCAGTAGGAGTTCAGGGGGTCAGGAAGGGGCTGAGCAAAGTGCCAGCAGCGGTGACCCATGCCAGGGGCGGGCTCTGACTTCACGGAAGACAGCCATGGTCACGGCTCGACCAGCCTCCCGAAACAGAGAGCCAGACTCTTCTGCTCACGGCACCTTGGGATCCGCCACCGAGGAAAACGCAGCGCAGCCCCGCACAGGGCCCAAACGGCCCTCTGCACGGAAGAGACAGAGTGAGACCCAGCCCTCTCTCAGGGCCCCTTGCCGACCCACACCCTCGCCCTGCTGGGCGGACGGGGCCCGGCCGCTGCCCCCGGAGAGCGCAGCCCACCGTGTCCATCTTCCACGGACGCTTGGAAGACTCAGTTCAACGACCCAGTGTTAAAGGGCTCCCAGCAGCGCGTGAGCGTCCCCAAAATACGTTACTAAAAGCCCACTTAATTGGAGAAAATTTAAAAATACATTTGATTTTTCATACTTAGGATTTAGTTAAATAAAAGCAAACAGAAGCCCAAATGGCTTTTTATCACCGTGTGAGATGGCATAGATAAACAAGCACATCCCAGTAGCAAACCTCCTCGCGGGTTATCACTCAGCTGGTAGCAAATGGAACCTCATGTTCTCTTCCTTTTTTTTTTTTTTTTTGTTTTGTGATTGTGAAAAAAATAAATGCCTGTCCTTTTGATGCAAATTAAGAAAATTTTTTAAGTTAAAAGGCCTGGCATTGACTTATTTCTTCCACTGAATTCTAGTAGTACACCAAATTATGTTTCCAGCTCAAAGATACATTTACTTTTCTCTCCCTAGAAAATGACTTCAATAGCAAAATAGAAAGGAAGAGAAAGAATAACAAAAGGAAAGCTACTAAGCTAAGAATAATGACTCTGAAATTAGTGTTTTCTTTTACTCCAGTCTAAAAATGTGAGCGACAAGACATGATGAGTATGTACACTGTAGATCATTTGGTATCCTGTGTTATTCTACTTCTTTGAAATATAAGCTTTCAAAAATAGGGACAACTGTAATCGAACAACAATAAAATGTAAAAGAAAAGAAGGAAAAATAAGCTTTCGGCAACAACTGCCGTAGGCGGATGCCCTGTGAAAGGTGTCTGTGTCGTTCACAGGTTTTAAAGAAGGCTCTATCATCAGAAGACACGTTTCTAAGGCAAGTCGGCCTGACAAAGGAGGCTCTTGAGGCCAGAAGTTGAGGTCAAGCTTGACTTGAGGTCAAGCACCCACAGGAGACTCAGGCAGTCTAGTGGTCAGGAAGCCCCCGAAAAATAAAAGGTCTTCCGCTGACCTTGGCCAAGATGAAGTTTACCTTCCGCCGCAGCCCGAAGTCAGCTGTTGGCACGCCTCTAACTGCCTGGTGAGAGGCAGATGAATCAATTTCTAGCGAGGCATTGAGGTAGCTTGCTATCATTTTAGGAAAAATAATTATCTGCTTGATTGTCACTCACGTTCCAGAAAAAGTTGAACATGTTAATCTAGAATGTGTCATAAAGCACTGGAGGTTTTGTTCTAGCGGACATGGCCAGCAGTTTGCAAATCTAACAGGCTGAGGGCTAACTGATATGAAGGACTTGCAAGCACCAAGCCAATGGACAGACCCATGAAGGGCTTTCTGGTTTTCGCAAACTGACTTCTTGATTCTGCTCTGTGGTGGTAACAGTGACGGTGAGGAAGTTCTTGAAGGTAGCACCCCAAATTCCATGCACGTTCCAACATTTTATGGCTGAAAAGCACATGGATACTTCCAGACATTGGTCCTTGCTATTCTATCCCGGCACCCCAGCTCATACCAGAGCACTTGCCCAGTTTGGGGACTAATCAGAGTGAAGTCTATTTATGACAGGAAGTTCACTCTGAGGTTGAGTGAAGACATGGAGGCCGCAGGCACTGGAGGGGTGGGGTGGGTGGTGGTCCAGGTTACACCTGGTTTGCTCAGTATAGCTTGACCAGAGCCTGGCCCTCCTTGGGAACTCCGTGGAGCTGTGGCTTTGGACTTGGATGGCTACGCCCACATCATAGCCCCCGCAGAGAGGGCAGGCGTGGGAGCACTGGGTGTCTCGTGCTTTCACCGTTCTGCCAAGTTTTGCCATAAACCCATAGCTTCATCTTCCATCTGATGAACAGATTTGAGGACGTTCTTCTCCATAGCAAGTTTTCTTTCCAGAAAGGTGTTTGTTTTCCGAGTTTAAAACTCACATTGAGCTTCAACTCTTCCAGACTCGACAGAAGCTCATTTTGCTTGCTCAGCATCAGTCCCTGTTTGTCCAGCCCTGACACATTTTTATAATTCATCTTTAACCCCGTTAGTCTTCCCAGGGCCACTCCCTAAGGCTGAAACCCTTGGAAGGTTCCAGATGGTTGCTTTCAGAGCGATTCGAGCTCCCTCAGAGGGTTCCTGTTCCTACATCTGATTTGGTCAGGCCCATCTCCCCCTCCCTCTTTGCTTCCCTGGGGGGCTTCCTGCAGCTCACCTGTGTATTCCTTGTGCTTCGTTTGTATGCATTAGCCAGGCCGTTTCAACAGCGAGTTCCTTCCTCCACGGAGCTAAGAGTGTTCTTTCCCTGTTACACAGGAGAAGAGCTTCGTGCTTCTCGAGCCTGATGAGTGGGTTCTGGAGACCAGCATGGCCGTACCCGGAGCATCAGCACCACTTCCGGCCACGGGTCTCAGAGGCCCTTGGAGCCCATGCCACACTGGCTCATTCTGAGCATGTGGAGAACAAAAATTTATGTGTTTTCTTCATGAAGTGCACTTTGGCCAATTTTTCTTCACATCGATATTGAGGTCCTTCAATAAAAACTCTGATTACAAGACTTGAAAATGTCATTTTATTAGATTTCAGCTCAATGTGAGATACTTTGGATGATTGATTTTGCAACTCAGTGATGAGCCGCTCATTTCCCTAGCTTTACATTACTTGCAGATTTGATGAACTTCAGTTTTGTGTATTCTTTTAGGAAATGCTTACCGCCCTTGGCTGGTATGGCTCAGTTGGTTGGAGCATTGTCCTGTACACCAAAAGACTGTAGGCTCGATTCCCGGTCAGGGCACATACTTAGGTTGTGGGTTTAATCCCTGGTCAGGGCACATGTGGGAGGCAACTGACCCATGTTTCTCTGTCACATCAATGTTTCTCTCTCTCTCCCCCACATCCCTCCCTCTCTCTAAAACCAGTAAATAGAGCCTCGGGGAGGATTTAAAAAATATGTTCATGCCACCCATGTACTAAATGTTTTGTCAAACATAGCATAGGGACCCATTATTTTAAAAGTCTTCTTTTTGAGTTCATCACAGGTTAGTGGGCAAACAAGCAGGTAACCGGATAATGACAAAGTGCCAATCCCGTGTAAGCGACCGATGGTGCTGATGCAATTTCCATCGTTTTAGAACCTCCCCAGTTAGGGGACGCTTCCCGCTCTGGACAAGACCTCACTCTGCCTCTTTGCAAAAACAAAAACAAATACTGGACTCACGAGGACGCAGAAGGAAGACTGCCGTGAAAAGCCTGTGGACTAGCAACCTCAGATACAACGCCTGAGTTTCAGCACCGTGCACCGCGGGGAGGCTTCCATCGCGTGACGGAGCATGCCCAGGTCCCTCAGGGGCCGGGCTCACCTGCAGGCAGAGCGGGGACCTGGAGGTGTCTGCTCACAGTCTCAGCCAAGCTCTGTGTGCGTGAGGACGTGACTTCTGAATGGGCTCAGAGATGTGCTGATCGGTCTCTTCCGGGACATGAATAACAGACCATGATGATAACTCACAGTGTCTTTACAAGCAGGTCTGAGCAAACTTTACCCAGGAGCCCCTTCTCCGCTTATTCAGTAGCAAACGAGGCCCCTCTCTGAACAAGGGGAGTGCTTCTCAGAAATTTGCAAGTGTTATCTGCAGTATGTATGATTTCCTTTGTGGACATATGTAGGTTGGTGTTACTTTCTTAATAATAGTATATAACAACTATTTTATTAGATTCATTTCTTTTTCTTGAAAGAGGAAGAAAATCATTAGTTGGGTAGTGAGTGTTTTCAGATCCTTCAGGGGTGTTTCACGGATGGTCTCCCAGATGAATTATTTAAAATTCTGCAGAAGTGCGGAGGAGGCAGTGACAAGCTTCCTAATTTTTTACGCAGGTTCTGAATTTTAAAAAAGAATAAATTGATCAGACTGATGAAGAGAAAAAAAATGTGACATATCAGAGGATGCCTTTAGGTTTGATATAACTCATAAACCAGAGTGGGGATGTTTGGGGAGTTATGAATCTTTAATTTAAATTAAGTTTCCAGACTGGATACTTAAAACAGAGCAGTGACTGCTCGATGTCTTTATCCTGAGTGACTTTTTTTTAAAAATAAGGTGTAATAATGGTGGTGTGGAAGAGCCAAGTGTGACAAAGTTATCAGAGCCCCTACTGGGACTTAATTGCTGCTTTTTCCAGACTTCCTCAGTTCTTTGTTTATAGCTATATTTATATGAATATAAAATTATACAGAAATTATAATGTATCAGCAGCACCCAGGCACCTGCCGGGACCTGGAGCTGAGGTGCTCGACAAGCCGCCTAGGAAGCGGTGAAGTCAGGTGTCCTGTCGTAGCTGAGCCTCTGAACGTTCATGGGGCTCCTGCCAGGTCTTCCTGGCCTCTGAGGTTTCCTGTTTGTCCTCCTTCCTCCCGCCGTGTTCCCTGCCCAGGCCCACTTCAGCAAGACGGCCTTCGTTTTCCCCTTAGTTTCGCTAAATTTCAGACAGGTTACTTCCTGACTATGAACCCCTGACTTTTCTATTCCACCAACGCTTACTCTAGTGAATTTGAGATTGTGAATTCTGTCTCCGCACCTTTGAGGTGTAAATCGGATACAACCCAGGAATGCTCTTCTCAGGGACCTGGAAGCCATCCCTTTGAAATGTGCCCCTGGAGGAAGCCAGGGACCGTAACTCCCAATATCAGTGGGAGGCAGGAGCCTAACTTTGATAAGCATCAGCTAACAAACAGAGAGCGTCCAGTCACCTTGACCAGCCTGCTCCTGAAGTCCTCCAGCACGTTTCCATTAGCTAGTCTCAGTGCCTAAAAATCCGTCTGCCTTTGGTTTCAGGGGAGTTGCGTTCAGCCTCTCTCCCTTCCTGCAGGAGCCTTGAGTAAAGTCTCCCTTGCCTGTCTAGCCCGTCTGGTGCAGCTCTGAGTCACGTGCAGGGCGTACAGAGGACCCAGGCCAAGCAGGATGAGGTGAGGAAGGGTCCCTGTGACGTGTGTGACTTGAGCAACAGCCATAGAACCCTGCATATACCCCTTCTAGTAAAATCAATCCCTACTCCTGACATAATCGTATGTGAAACCATCGAAGGCTAGAGCTGAAATGGACTCTTGATATCAGTAAGTCCAATGTTTTCGATTCACCCGAAAAGGAGGAAACAGTCACCTGCCCAAAGTCACCCGCAAGTCCCAGTTGGCATTGCAAAGCTGCCTGGTGTTTTCTATCTGTCACATACTCATTCAGGAATCTTCAGGCTACTAGTCACAAAAGCACATCTGATATTCCTAAGACAGTATCACTAATCTGATAAAGCGTTTGGTAACAATTGGGGCGGGGGAGCCACATAAAAAATATTTGCGCTAAAGTCTCAGATTTAATATGAAGTACTGCATCACACACAGCCTCACTATTTGAATTAAGACCCACCAGTCAGTGCCCTATATGGTTTTAATTTTAAAACATCCAATTTTGCTTCAAGCTGTTAGGAAAATGAAAGTGCATTATTTTTAGGTTTTACAGCATTTTCAACCAGTTTGTTGTCAGAAGATGAATATTGCAATCTATCAGTTTTTTTTTTTTAATTCATGCATGGTGCTATTTAAATGAATGTCAGGTTTTGTATCCGCTTCTCATTATCATGCAACAAAGCCTTTCCAGATCGCCCGAGGTTAGCGCCTTTGTTAAAACACCGGGGACCGGATACCACAGCTAGTCATGAGAAAGTTAACTGACCTATATTTGGAAAAAACGTTATATAATTAAAAAAATGAACATCAAGGTCACATTGCCAGATTTTGCTATTGTCAGACTTGAATCACTAAAGATTAAGGCTGCTAAAGATTAAGTCGTTCGCAGCAAAAATAGCTCATCTCCGTGCGGTCCTCGGCATTGGGCACCTGGCTCAAAAAATTTGGCTTGAGAGATGTCCTGGGTCAAAGAGACTATTCGGGGTGTACCCATAAATTACAAGATCTCTTCGTTTTTAATTGAGGAAGGCTCCCAACATGGGATCTTACGAAGCTACACGTCAGCGGCTCTGCCACCGAGTCTAAAGGTTTATGGCTCATTTTCAGCTGCCGGTTGGTGATGCCGTTGCTTAGCGGGCAGGACATTCTGATGATTAGTTTCAGAGTGTCACCCATCTAACCGGTGTGAGTGGGGCAAAGTGCTGGGCAGCAGCTGCTTGGGGGGCGTCGCAAATGGTTAGGTGCCTCTTCTGCCCCGCGGCCTAACAACTCTGTGCATTTGGGAAGGCAAAGAGATGGAGCTGAAGCACATGGTAACTAGCCAGTCACATCTGCCCTTCTGCCCTTCGAACAAGAGTTCTTCCCGCACCCACCCACGCCCTCCCTTCTGGTTCTGCGAATCCTATCCATAGTCCCGACGCAAGCTG
Organism: Anoura caudifer; assembly: GCA_004027475.1. NCBI lineage: Eukaryota > Metazoa > Chordata > Mammalia > Chiroptera > Phyllostomidae > Anoura > Anoura caudifer. The sequence continues at coordinate 540,485 of PVKU01000001.1, forward strand.
GCGGTCCCTGGTCTGCAATTCAGAAATCTCAGCGTTGATCCGTCTCTCCTGTGGTTTTGAAAGGCCTCTCTGGTGAAACCTTGACTTCCAATGTGAGGTGATTGACGTTTTTCTGTATCACATGTTAGTGTGAATATTACTTTGTTTCACTGCAGAAATACTACTGTTTGGTTATAAGGATCTTCTCCAGACTCCTGCGTGGGTGTTACGTGTAACATGGTCCAGGGAGGGGCTGGATGAGCTCCCTAAGATCTGACAGTTCCTGAATTCTGAGTCCCAGCAAGTCCCAGAGTTCACCTGCAGGGAATGACACCGGCTTCTGTCACTGGGTTTCCATGACGTACTCCGGCAGCTCTGGCTGGTACCGGATGCTGATCACAGAGTGTGGGGCTGCTGTCTGTCGGTATCATGGTTTCCTGCCCGTCCTGCTGCCCAGGTGACGCCTTCCTGGCCAGCCAGCACCAATAGAACAGGACGGTAGGTGAGAAGTGTCGCTTCCGGGCCGGAGACTTTCTTAAGAAAGAGATGGAGCCTCTCCTTCCTTCTCGTGCTGCCTGAAAGCAGAGGGTTCCACGGTCTAAGGAGACAGCAGATCCACAAGGTGGAAGGAACCCAAGTCCATGAGTGACTGTTGGGAGCAAAGCCCCTCACTGCCCCCAAATAGCCGTTGCATTGTTAAATGAGAGACAAACAAATATCTTTAGTGCGAACTGCATTTTAAAGGTCTGTTTTTGTAATTTGAGTGATGTTCGTTGATAGATATATATTCTGTCATGTGATTGTATGTTGTTTTCTAATTATTAATAAGATGTAATTACTGCCCTGGCCGGGTGGCTCAGTTGGTTGGAGCATCATCCCATACACCAAAAGGTCATGGGTTCAATTGCTAGTCAAAGTACATACGTAGATTGTGGGTTCGGTCCCCAGCTGGGGTATGAACAGTAGGCAAGCAATTCATGTTTCTCTCTCACATTGATGTTTCTCTCTCTCTCTTTCTCTCTGAAGTCAATAAACATATCCTGAGTGAGGATTAAAAAATGTGATTACTGTTTCTGAGTAGGCTATCCATTTTCTGAAGGAAGTTACTATGTTTTTCATGCCTATATGTGAACAGTTGTACAGTAAAGAGATACAATAAAGAGGCTGCTTTTAAACAACTGAAAGCATTATCTGGACTTCAGCAACTGAAAAACTGTGTTACAATGTCACGTGACCATTGTGTAACTGTGCGTTCTCCTATGGTTCTGAGCCATGGTCTTCCCACCCATGAACCAGAGATAATGAAATCCGTGTGGCCGCTGCTATGGGGATCACAGCACCTGGATTAAGACCTCTAGCTCACATCAGATCGCCCGGTGCAAAGCTGTGCACAACTAGTGTGCCACTTCATGAGGATGCTCCAAAAATGCTTTATGAAAAGCAACACACTACCCACTGGCAGTATGTAGTGGTTAATGATTTATAACATGGTTCCATTATTCTACTTCATTTTATTAGACCTAGGTGTGGGACATTGCTATGGTTAGCAGGATCATTTTTGCAATTTAAAACAAAGAGGCTCAAATTCTCAAAACTCATCAATGAGAATATTAAGAGGTAGAAGCTAAATCTTCTGCTATCAACTCCCATATTCCTTCTAACACAAGAAAATCTTAAAATAGAGTGGTTCTCTTTCTCTTTTTTTTTCCTATTCTTGGGCAAGTATTTGTAGAAAGTACTTCTACCTTGTTGCTTTGTAAGGCCAGGGATATGGCATGAACTGAGGATACATCTTAAGCCCGTGTTTATTGATGAATCTGGACATAAGTTTTCTTGGTCAGCCTAGGAAAAATCTGTCAATCACAGCAGGTCTATTGGCATTGCGAATTATAATAATTATACCATCTTTGAGTGTTTACCATAAACCAGCTACTCTCATAAATGTTTTTATACAGTATCTCATTTTGTGGTCAGAACAACCCTGTGGGCCAGTCAATGTGATCGTCCCCATTTTACATCTGAGAAAGCCGAGGCACAGCGCAGCGAAGTAGCCGTCTCCAGGCCATGCAGGATGAGGGGGTGCACACGGGTATGATCTTAGTCTGCTCCCAGAGCCCACGCCCTAAAACACCACGATATCACGGCTCTCAGCTGTGTCATCTGATGGATAATAATTTTGGTTCAACTGAATAAATGATGCAGAATTCACAATTTAACGTCACTTAATAGTTTGGTGGTATCACTTAAGAGACACTGAATAATTGAGTGTCTAGGGTGGAATTCTTAAATTGTTCGACGTTTGATCTAGAAGATTGCGATTCCACTTCGTTTTCATATATATTTTATAACCCTGGTCCCTGTCTCCATGAATTCCGGAGACTCACGTGCAGCGGAAGTTCTGACAGGAGGAGAAGGAGCGGAATGCAAAGGAGGAGAGGCCCACATATGCACAGGTGAGAGACACGGCGGGGAACAGATGCAGATGCGCAGTTGCTGAGAGATGCCGGAGCCAGAGGGGTCAGCAGAGGGATGGGTGGCGTGTGGGGCTGAGCAGCCTGGTGGGGCGGGAGGGACCCTGAATCCACGCTGAGCACAGGTGCGGGGGATCTGGGAAGCTGAGCAAGTACAGGCAGGCAAGTGTGCTGTGGGCATCAGCTCCTGTGCCCAAGAGCTATTTCTGCCTAACTAACTTGAATGCCGGCTACTCCCACTGAGTTTTGATGGACTGAACTGTTTCCCATCCCTTATTCCTGGGAAGATGCCTTGCCAGGGGGTCCTTAGGAAGAACCCACGGGTTCACCCACGGGATGCTGGGATGCTAATATGTTTCTGCTCTTGAGATTTTCCCCAGTTCTTTTAAACATTCCATCACCACGTAATTTTAGCAAGTATGCGTCTCATGGTTTTAAAATGGGCCATCATTTATTTAGAGCATTATTTTCATGCGTTATTATGTGAGGTATTACAGAATATTGATTAAAGAACAAGCTCCGGGAGCCAGACAGATATGGATTATCAGCTTTGCTCACCCACTTCCTATTCATGACCTTGAGCCTGTTACATAACCTCTCCAAATCCTAGTTGCATCATCGGCGAGCTGGGGGATAATAGAAAGTACCTGCTTCATAAACCTGTAGGGCTGGTTTAATGAAATAACATTTGTAAATCACTCACGGCAGAGCCTGGCCCGTAATTAGTGCTCAGTAAATACAGGCTCTTATTAACCGGACGGTGCATTTTGTGAGGTCGATTTACGTTTTCTGTATGAGCGATGCCGCTCTCTTCCTGCTGCCAGGAACAAGCTCACCCGAGTTTTCCAGCCACGTAGCTGTGGCCTCGGCCTCAGGGCAGAGGTCAGAATGGAGACGGGAGGAAGCTGACGGACTTGGCAAAGAGCCCAGGAGTAGACCCTGGATGGGTGGGATTTAGGAAGCTCCCCCTGGCTGATCCTGAGGAAGTACCCTCCTCACTGAGACATGTCCCCGCCAAAGGGGCGAGAACAAAATGGGTTGACCCAAGGGCCTGTGATTATAAGCCAAGTTACCAAAGAGCGTCACACAGTCCCCGGAGGGAAGGTTACACGTAAAGGATCAAATGCAAATGGGCACAGGAAACACCCCAGAGCAGGCCCTGCTGAGAAAAAACAAAGGGCATGAAATCCTCTACCCCGCACCTTGGACAGACTGGCTGTGGTTTTAGATAGAAACGATGTGAAGGAAAACCTCATCCAGGTTTTCTGTGTTCCCTCCTTGAGTCCTCAGAGAAAATAATGCACCCACTTTGCCTCTGCAGTGGACCTGAGACCAGGAGTGACCGCCTCCTTCACATTTCTGTCCTCAGGCCTCCTGTGAGCTCCGAGGTCCCTTCAAGCCCGCAGGTCCCCATCGGGTTTAAGAACGTGGTGAATCTCGTCACCTAGCCCTCTTGGCCTCGCTGGTGCTCTCTCTGCGTTGCCCGTCCTTGGTGGTAAAAAGCAAGGCATGTCCAGTCTCAGAAAGGAGAGGGTCACCCTGGCCGGTGTGGCTTGGTAGGTTGGAGCACCATCCAGTAACCGAGGGGTTGTGGGATCCATTCCTGGCTGGGGTGCGTGCCAGGGTTGTGCGTCCCCTCTGGGTCTGGACATGTGCAGGAGGCCAGGGGTCGCTGTTTCTCTTGCACATCGACGCTTCTCTCTCTCCCTCCCTCCCCCTCGAGAAAGGCAGTGAAAAAATGTCCTCGGATGAGGGTGTAAAAAAGAAAAAGCAGGGAGATGAGTGTCTTTCCTCCTCATGAGCAGCGTGTCCCAGCTGCCTGGCTGTCCGTGGGTGTTCTTAGGAGGTCAGTTTTCCTGTGACTTCTCATCCTGCTTCCGCTAAAGGGTTTGTCACCAAGGCACTGCCCTTCCGTCCACACAGATCTTTCCACTTAGAACATTTAAAGTGATCTCTCGGGGTCTCCTGGGACACCAGGTGTCACAGAACTCAAAGCGCAGGTTTGGCTGTGGATGAGAATAAAGAGCAGTTTGAAGTGTGAGGGTCAGGGACTGTCCCCAAGTTCACGGCCCTTGATCCTAATGGCAGAAAGCACAGATTTGAGGAGTCGAAACTGCTGGTTCATCTGGAAGCTGTGCTTTCGTCATTCCCTCATTTACGGTTCATTTGCTCATTTGTAACCATTTATGAGCTCTGCAGCATCCTAACGATGAGACAGCGAACAGCAAGGCAGTTCTTTCCACCTTAGAGCAGTTTCCTTCCAGCTGGGCAGACGGACATGCAAACAACTGCTAGAAAACAAGAGGATGTATGAAAATCTGTATTTTATATAACTTTCTATAGTTATATACAGTGTATACTAATATGCAATTTTTATGTGCATTTATTTTATTTTCACATTTAGATGTTTATATTTTATGTATAACATATAATATATTTATATATATAGGGTTGGCAGAAGGAATGCCTACGTGAGTGTGGTTGGTAGGGTAATAATATGGGTATAATAATTTATAGTTTTAAATCGAACATTTCACTTAAAATGTTATATGGTATGCTTGAGTGTGATAGTGTTATGTTACAGAATTCCATGCTTACAATTTTGTAATGAAATATTATGTAATCGGGGCATTACTTGTGCCGGAACCCCCCACCCCCCCATATAAGACAGATACAAAAAAGAGCTAGAAGCCTAGAAAGGGGAGTAATTAATTCTCACGAGAAGCCCTGAGGCCTTACGTCCAGATGAAGGGGATGGGGAAGGGGGATTGAAATGATGAGCTGCGCCAGGGTTCAGCTGCCCTGCAGTGTCTCCAGGGCTGGTGGCGGCCTCTCTCACCACCGGAGCAGTAAGAAGCCCTCCCTGTGGGGTGACACCAGCCACTTTACCGGGGATGGCTCTGCTTTATGCCCTGGACTGGTGTCACTGCCGACTTGCAGCCCCTCTGCCCTGGGCACGGGAGCTCCTCTGTCCCCGACTCTCCGCCTCTGACCCCCCCCCCCAGTTCAGGACACTCCCCTCAACCCTGACCCGGCTCGGGGAGCACTGTCAGGGAACTGAAGAGGACTGGTTGGAAAAGGGGGTTCTGGGGGGGAACAGATGGCCTGGGCTGGACAAAAGGCGGAGAGAAGAGCACGTAGTCTTCCTGGACCAGGCCTTTGCCCAGGGTTTCCTGACATGGGCAGTGCGGAATATTTACATAACATATTATCAGGTCATGAATAAAACAATTTTCTGGTCATGGATGCTTGGTGAATGCTGTGCTAAGGCAGGGCGCACAGGTTTCTTCACCCAGGATCTCCTGTGACCTGCAGGGAGCTCAACACCCGCCTAATCCCTGCAGAACGCTCCCTGTGCGCAGCGTGCTGTGCGCCGGGCCGCGGGCACCGGCCAGCAAGGCTTCCTCTCCGGAGCATCTTGCAGGGCAGACGTTCATTTCAGGAAACGCAGCTTCAGGCCCTGAGCCCCACAGGTTGCTGCTGGTAGGGGAGGTGGCATTTTTTTTATTTTTTATTTTTTAATTCTTTTTTTTTTTTTTAATAATTCACTGCTGTCTGCTCGTTCCATTTACTGGACTGCCCAGTGCTTTGTTTGAATTTCTGAATGGTCGGTGGATCTGAAAAATATTTGTGTAAGGACTTTACAACATCACTGTCACTTCCTAGGCCCCTCATTTTCTACTGACGGAACCGGATGGACAGAAATATGGAAAATAACGCTATTAAAAAAACCCAGATTTATTATTTGTCAACATAAACTGCCCGTGATCTGTTGGCCCCGGGGCAATACAGGGTTGCAGGAAACGCCTTAGGTAGGAACCCAGCAGACTCCTCCACGTGACTTTGCAAAAGCCGGAGGTGCAGAGTTTTTCTCCGGGGTTAACCAGGTTGCCTGTTTCGGCTCCAACATCCCGTATTTCCATACTGTGGGTTTTATTTTGTTTCTAGTATATAGAAGATTCTGGAGCAACAGGGAGGAGGAATCTGACTGGGAGTAAATGACGTGAGAAGCAGAGATGGGATCCTGGAGGTTGTACGATATTTGAAGTCAGGTTCTTTGCTCACGGGCCCCTTTAGGCAGTTCTCTGCCTTCATTTTTTTTTGAAGTTTTTCAAGATACAAAATAACATATAAAAAATTAAGACTAATGCCTCATAACAACATTTCTCTCCCACGCAGGTCTCCAGTTTCACCCAGGAAAGTAGGCTAACATCTCCTAACTTCACAGCGCGCAGTGACCCCCGGATCTAAGTACGATTCAGGCCAGGCTGTAATGAAAGTACATGGAATTCTCTTGGGAGGGCGGAGCGGTAAGACGGACTACGTGAACCGACAGTCCTCTCCGCCCCAGAGCCCCCTCCCACTAAAGATCACGCCCCAGCCTTTCTCTCATATTAATGCATGACTTTCAGAACCTGCAGAGATACATCAGCCAGAGAACCCGAATCCCCGAAAACAGGATGCTGCACCCTTCCACAGCCAGGCCTTCCACAGCCAGGCCTCGCTGCTGCCGTGATTTATTTTGTCCCCGTGCTGCGGGACGACGCAGGCAGTTTTCCTGCGCGGGGGTAGCTACTCCGGGCTGGCCGCCTTGGGGGAGGAGCCCTGCGGCTGCCTGCGCGCCCGCGGACCCTGCTCCTTGGCCTTCTGCTTCGCGCCAGCACACTGCTGGCGAGGAATCCTGTGCTGCGAAGAGCCCTCTCACCCCCCACACTTGCTTGGGGTCACTTGATTTGTTCCGTTCTTCATAGTTTTCTCCTCGCAGAATTAAAATCAGGGAGTGGAAAGTAAAAACAAAAAAACAAACAAACCAAAAAAAACCCCCCAAACCCCCCAAACCCTGGCGCACCCGGTTAAGTGAAACGCCCAGTTCCACCGCCGTATGCCGGCCGCCGCCAAGTGCGCAGACCTAAGTGACAGCCACCTTCGCCCCTCGGACGCCGTGTGTCTGGTGCCTGAGGCCCGCGTGGCAGGGAGTCCACTGGGCTCAGTGAGGACCAGCTGTCGGGCAGAGCCGACCCCCACCAAGCCCTTAGCGGAGGGGCCGTGAAGTGATGTCTTACCGCTGGGGGGACATCTGTCGCGGCACCAGATGCTCTAGAGGAGTTTCGGAAGGTTGTCTCCCAAACACCATCGGGGGCCTTTCGGCATCGGTTGCGGATGTGCCAGAGTTTCTTCCGTAACATTTGATTTGGTTCCACGCTTCCTCTGTAACGCAAACAGTACATGTATGCGGATGGGACGGTTAGCGTCTGTGCTGCTGGGGACCTGCCCTTGCATTTCCTCGGGAGGGGCGGCCCTTTCGCTCCACGTGCAGCTCAGGGACCGGGTGCAAAACGACCTAGGTTCGAGCCCCGTTCTTCCACTTCATGAGCGGTGTGACTTTGAAGAAGTTACTCTAACGTTAGGCTTTTAAATTTTAAGTAACTTCCTTATCTGGGATAAACCCACATAGTCATCGAATACTAATCTTTTTACCCATGCTAGAATCTAGAGAATTTTGTATCTATGTTTATACAAAATACTGGTGTATAGTTTTATTTTCTTTTTTTCTTTTGGAAAGCTTCTGGTGATAGAAATATGCTGACCTTATCAAGTAAATTAGGAATGCCTTCTCTGTTTTCTGAAAGATTTTACTGTTAAGATTGGTCTTTCTTCTTCAAATATTTGACTTCAACAGGCCTTCTGAACTACAAGTTTTCTTTGTGGGAGGGCTTTAATAATAAATTATTTTAATATTTGTTATTTATTTCTGTTCACTGTATTTTATATTTCATATTTAACATTCACAATATTACAAATTTTATTAACACCAGCTAGTCATATGTTATCTTTTTATCTCAGTTGACATTGTGTTTTTTTTAGGAACTTTTTACTTTAACCTATATTTTTTTAATGTATCGGCGTAAAGTTTTTTGCACTGAATCCATCTTATCTTTTTAGCGATAGGACTTGTGGTAATATCTCTCCTTTGCTCATAATCCTGATAATTTTTTCTCTTTTTTGAGATCGTTCTTCCTAAGTATCTGTCAATTTTATTAATTTTTTCAAAAACACTTGGCTTTATTGATTTTTCTCTTGATTTCTGTTTCAGTGATTTCCTTTTTATTTTTAGCATCACCTTGTATTTATGTTGGTTTACTTCGTTCTTTTTATTCTTGCCTGTTAGGTGGAAGTCTAGATCACCAATTCGGAACATTCCTGAATTGCTGTTTGATACAAACCTTTGAACTCTGAAGATTCTCTTTGCACCATTTTGAAGTATCTTACATAGTTTAATATGCTGTATTTTTAATATCATTGCATTCAAATATTTTGTAATCTCTCTTTTGAATCCTTCAGTAACCCATGAGATAAGATCATTTTGTTTGCAATTGTGCTGCTCACTTTTCAAATATTTGGATATTTTCTAGATGTCGCTATTATTGAATCCAAGTTCAATTCCATCTGATCAGAGAATATACTCAGAGTGACTTGAATCCTCTGATACTTACTGAGACATCTCTATGGTCAAGCATATATATGGTCTATGATGATAAATGTTTCATGTGCGCCAGGAAAAGACATATATTTAGAGTTTATAAGGTGTAATGTTCAATGAGTACATATTAGGTCCTGTTGGTTATAGTGCTGTTCCAACTATATTCTTCTTGTTTTTGTTCACTTATTCTATCCATTGCTGAGAAAGTGTGTGTTAAAATCTTCAATCATGATTGTGATTTATTTCTCCCTTGGATCCTTTAATCTTTCCATCATGAATTTTGTAATTGTCTTATTGGTTGTATTAACAGGATTTTTATGCCTTTTTAACAGACTCATCATTTTACCACAATGAAATATTCCTCTGATTTACCATCCCTGGATCTCTTCTACATCTGAGTTTACAGTTTGGATCATTTCTTTTTATCTGAAGGGACTTCCTGTAGCAATTCTTAGTAAGTCTATGGGCAACCATAGACTTACATCCTCTCAGTTCTCTTGTTTCAGAAAAAATCTTTACATGCATTTTTGAAGGATGTTGTTTCTGGACATATCCAGCCTTCTGTAAAATTCTAAGGTGACAGTTTTTTTCCACTTAGAAGAGGTCATTGCATTGTCCCCTAGCTTATGTTGCTAGTGAGAAGGCAAATACCATTCTCGCCACGGTTCCTCTGTGCATTCTATTTTTTTTATGGATGCTTGTTGGGATTTTCTGTTTATCTTTGGTTTTCAATATTTTGACTTTGATGTACATTGGTGTGGTTTCCTTGAAATTATCCTGCTTGGGATTTATAAAGATTTTTGATTTTCTGAATTGATGTTTTTTTCATCAGCTGGGGGGAAAGTTTTGTCACTATTTCAAAAAATTATTTTTGTGCCCCAACTCAATATTTATAACATGAGTTACAGATACTCTTCAGTTAGTTACATTAGTCTTTGAATCTTTTTCTGAATGTTTTATTTTAGATGATTTCTACTGCCCTTTCTTCAAGATCACTGACTCTTCTGCAGTGATTATTATGCTGTTAAGCTTGTGCAAAATGTTTTTGTTTTACAGACCACAGTCTGTGACTTCTCTACTTTTAAAAATGTTTCTATATTCTATAAGATTCTCCATAGGGTCACCATTACACTTACCATATATCAATACATTTATACCTACATCTGTCTATACCTACGTGCATTTATCTATCTTTATATAAAACTTTTGAAACCGGAAGGAGGTCTTATTCATAAAAGGTCTATCTACACAGTGTAGGGGAGCCTCAGGCAAAGTAACTGGGAGCGACAGCCGCAGAGCGGTCACCACTGTTGGGCCTTAATGGTCAAAGCAAGGGAGTAGTTACTGAAGCCGGGGATGAGGAAGAGTCAAACAGGGTGAGTCTCCTTGAGAGGAGCAGTGAGCTCCTCTTGAGGGAAGAGCCAGCCCATGGCGGTGCTGGAAGTACTTATGATACTACTTTTCTACGCCTCTTCTGCGAGTTCCAATATGTGGGTTATTGGTGGGTCTGTTTCTTTGGTTTGTTGATTTTCTTACGTTTCTCATTTCCCTACCCTTCCTCACAACGTTTCATGATGGGATGTAGATAACAGCAGAGCCTTCCTTATGCAACTGTTCTGCTTTGCTTTTATTTCTAATGGTGTGTAATCTCTTACCCGGGCGCGGCTGCCAAAGCGAGGCAGTAATTATTCAGGTTTCTCCAAGTATCAACACAATCTTGGCCGAGGCAGCACTTCCAAAAACTGGCCTGATCTTATTGTGGAGCTAAAGAAGCCCTCGTTCTCTGCTGATGGGAATGTAAACTGTTGCAGCCACTATGGGAAACAGCATAAAGATTCCTCAAAAAATTAAGAACAGAGTTCAGCTGGTAGCAGGAGCGGAGATTAGACCCCCGAGAGCCCGGCGCGGCCCACCACTGCAGCCAGCCTGGTCACCCCCACACCCCAGGGGGAGCCGCAGCCCCTCACCCCCACCCCACGCCAGCCCCAGTCACTGTCACCACAGCCACGAGCTGTGAGGCCACCACCCAGCAGCCACCCGCCGCTCCCACCCTCAGCCACACCCAGCACCAGGGGCAGCGGTGGCACCTGCCAGAGGGGACAAGAAGGGCGTCACCATGAAGCTTTGGGGAAGAGAAGCATGTTTCCATGTAAGAAATGAAAACGGTTTCATCATCGTGAATGGCAGCAAGGAAGGCACACCCGCACGCCGGCCTGCCCTAAGGAAGGGCCCCAGGCAAGTGCCGTAAGAAGAGATGAAACGCCTCCATTTGTGACAACACGGATGGACTTTGAGGATCTCATGCTCAGCAAAATAAGCCAGACAGGAAAGTCAAGAACCGCATGACTTCGCTCTTACGTGGGGTATGAAACTCAAAGCAACAAATGAACAAACAAAAACCCACAGACGCAGACAACAGTGTGGTGGTCCCCAGAGGGAAGGGAGGGGGTGTAGGGAGGTGGTGAAGGGAAAAGGGGGTCAGGTGCACGGTGATGGGCGGAGACTTGACTGTGGGTGGTGGGCACACGGTGCAGTATTCAGATGATGTATCACAGAGCTGGACACTGGAAACCGACGTAATTTTTTTTCTCAGCCCCTTTATGATACCATATCTTGGGGAGCTCAGGCTGGCCTCCGGTGCAGATCGATTGGCCCATGTCCATAGTGGAGGGAACAATAATTTGTCCCGGTGGGGACAGAAGGGTGTTCTAGGTGTGGTTCTACTTCTCTGACGTCAGGGAAGTATCATTACATTTGACCTTGAGAAGAATACACCCATATAACTTCATTAGTATCACCCCAATAAATTTCATTAAAAAAGTAAAAAATGCACACACACACACACACATACACATATACACAGCTATATCAGATGGGACCGTAATGTGTAAAAAAATTGAAAATCAGCGTAAAGAACTGTGACTTTATTCTAAATGTAAAAAATTAAAAAAAAATATTGACTTCATCTCTAGCTAGCTCTCCTCCCCAAGCCACAGCTGTTCTTGCCCATTTTTAATTTCTTTGATCTTATCCATGTTTAATCCTGGAGCCTGGGGAGGAGTCGGACCTCAGTTTCACCTGTTGAATCAGCGAGCTGTTTCTCGTCACCAGGAGAATACTTTGAGACTGGAGATTCCTTTCTGCTCTGTTACCATTACTTCTTACACCACTAGCGCCATTTTCTAAAAGAAGCTACACGGGAGGAGGAAGCCAGAAAGAAATTTTAGATCAAGTAAGTTATTGCCCTCTGTGGGATTCTTCAGAACTTCTGTAGCTCCAGCCTGTCCTCACCATGGCCAGCGGACCCCCTGTCTCAGCCGTCGTTGGCTTTCTGCTCCGCGGTGGTCTCCACAGTCGTGTACGAAGGGCTCTTCTCTCTGAGAATCAGTCCCTCTGGGGTTTTCTTGCATCCACCTCTTTCCAATAGTTTTATATATAAGTACTAGTTTATATATTTAATTTTCGGTGTTACCATGGCAACAACGATCTTTGACATCCTTTTGTATCCCAGCAGAAATATTGTTTGTTGTAAAATTTAGCCAAATTTCAAAGAAAATTATAGCCTCTTTATTTTTTTTTCTACAACTGATCGAATTCTCCTCCTGATTCTTTCTTTCTGGGTGAGAGAAAAAAGAAAGAGGGGAAAATGCGCTTACACTTTAGAGCAAAGCTGGGTAAAGCCTGCCAGGAAGCCAGCGTGGGGCTGCGGGGACAGAGGGCACAGCCGCGCTGAGGCTGGTCTTAGAGGGACTCGGTCTGTCACAGGCATATTGATCCCTAAATAGCCAGCACGCGGAGAGCTGAGTCGGGAACACCCACTCTGAGCCCAAACCTCTAAAGCGGTCAGAACAAAAGCAAATCCTTTTTGGAGAAAGGCTCTGCCAGGTGAGGCCCATGCGAGTCCTGTGAATTCAAAACAATCATGACCCCACTCCCGACGGCCAAGCCATTAAGCCAGTAGAGATGAGAACCAACCCATGCTGATCACCAAGGAACTAACGGACGTCACTGCCGGAGAAAGGGTGCGTCACAGCTACGTTGCACTTTTAAAGATACAAGAGGAAACTGTCAGAAGCGGAAACGTGGAAGCTAGAAGTGAATCCGTGCCATAATGACACTCATGGGTATGTCCAGCCGCACAACAGACCCCGCTGAAAGTGACTGAGGGAAAAGAATGGTGTTTCTGGAAATTTCTGGAATGCAATAAGCAGAAATAAAAACATGTAAATTTTTACATGTTTTTATACGAGGGGGTAAGAGATCTAAAGGAAAAAAGAATAAGAAAGGACTGAAGACAGGTTAAGGGACTCAAAGGACATCGTTAATATATGTACTATATACATGCCCTATAGACCAACATACCCACTACAGGGGCCCCAGAAGGAAAACAGATAGAAAGTAGGGCAGAAGCCTCACTCAAAGAAATAAATAATGACTAAAAACCTCCATAACTGAGAAAAAGAAAAGAGATCAACATACAGAGAGCCTAAAAATATTTCCAAAGAAGATGCATCCAATTAGGCCCACATCAAGATACATTACGTTTGAATTGTCGGGAGTTCAAGACGAGAAGGGAATCTTAAAAGCAAGAGACGAAAAGCAATTTACTGCACAGGTGAAAACCATCGCAAGATTATGAGTGGATTACTCAGCACGGACTGTACAACTGTAAGATGTTTTATGTAAGCCTCTTGTAACTACAAAACAAAACCTATAGTGGATACATAAAAGATAAAGGAATCAAAGCATACCACTCTAGAAAGAAAATAAAATTTTAAACCTCCATATACTTGGTTTAAAAACGTACTTCTAGGGAATTCATTAGTCAAAGAAGAAATTATGCTGAAAGTTTGTAAGAATTTAGTGCCAAGTCACAGTACAACAGGACACATCAATACTCATGAGAAGTGCAGCCACACTGTCCAAATTTGGGATACAAATCTGATATAGGTCTATTAGGTTAATATTAATATTTTCATTTTGTTGCTCAAATGTTTTATATCTATGCTAATTTTTGGCTGTTGTACTTACTAATGATTGTGAGAATTGTATTGAAATCTCCCTTCAAGTTTCCTCCATTTTTGTAGAAGTGGCATTTCAAGAGAACTCTCTAGACTTCAAAATGCTACATTAAAACAAAGACACTGAACAATCAGAAGCTGACAGGCTGATTTAAGGTATCACCGAATCACCCTGGCGGTGTTGCTCAGTGGTTTGAGCCCCCAACTGTGAAGCAAAGGGTCGCAGGTTCGATTCCCAGTCAGGACACATGCCTGGGTTGTGGGCCAGGTCCCCAGTAGGGAGCGACCACGCAATGATGTTTCTCTCCCTTTTCTTTCTCCTTCTCCTTCCCTGTCTCTAAAGATAAAATAAATAAAAATCTTAAAAAAAAAAAAAAAAGAAGAAGGATACCACCCCCGGGATGGATGGATGGTCCATCAGCAGAACGGACCCAGCATGAGCCGCATTTCCTCTACACACGTGGAGGCTGCGAGCGCTGGAGGGCAAATGAGTAATTGCTGTATTCTTGGTGGAAATGAGCAGACACACTGATCTGAACATCTGGTGTCAGTGAAGCATAACCCGCAGTGTCCTTGGGGGGAAAAGGACCCGAAGGCAGTCGCGTTGAAGGATTTGCTTCAGAGGGTTAAGGCTAAGATGACACAGGTGCCCTGATAGGCGAGGAACGTAATGAGCCGGGGACGCCCGCTCCGCCCCCGCTGTCCCCCTGCACTCAGGGTCAGGGCACACCCTGTCCCTTTGGGGCTGGGGACCTCTGTGGCTTAGCCTTCAAGGCTCTTCCCTTTAGTTTGAGAAATGAGTTGCTCCCGAAAGAGACAGCCTGCGTCCCCCACATTGCCAAGGCTGTGCCCCAGTGTGGTGGCCACAGGGCTGCATGCAATGGGACCCGGGGGCAGGCACCTGCTTGTCCCGCTCTGTGGAAAGCGCCACTGCTCTTCCACATGGCAGCGCGGTCCCTTCCCAAGGCTGCTCACCATCAGGAGAGAGAACTAGTCCCCAGACCGGAAATGGACAGCGGGGACCTCAGCCCACCTGGACCCGCTGCGGGCTGCACTCGCCGGGGCCGCTCGTGCTGCATCTCCCTGGACACGCATCTCCGCTCTGAATCCCTGCGCGCTGCGGAGAGCGTGGCTGCCCTGCGCCGGATCTCGCTGACTGTTTAGGCCGCACACTTACACCTCTGCTGAGAAAACAGTTCCGGCCGCTTGTTCTTGGATCTACAAGGGCTTTGGGGTGTGTTACAATCCCAGGGAGGCCCCTAAAACAATAAATACGTGTCCAATCCCATTCAATGCCCGGTGTGGACAAAATGATATTGTACTTTTTTAAGGCTAGAAAAAAAAAATCCAAAGAACCATATTTCATGACACGGGAAATTACATGCAATTCGAATTGTAGTGTCCGTAAACAAAGTTTTATTTGGACGCAGACACACTCGTTTACTTACATATATATGGTCTAGGGCTGTTTTTGTTCTTTCAGAGCAGAGTTGAGTTGTTGGGACAGAGACAATACGGTCCAAAAAGCCTGAACGTTTATTGTCAAGCCCTCTATACAAAATAATCGCCAGCCTCTGCCTTTTTCTATCACCTCAACCACCCCCAGCCTTTGAGAGAAACTTTGCTTAGGCTGCCCCTCTGCCTAGCATTGTCTGACCTTATTCAGGAGCAGACCAGCATCTCTAGCCACAAATGAACCACCTCCAAGGTGAGGGTAGAGGAGCCCTGGCTGATGAGGGAAAGTGAGTATGGTGATGCTCTTAGTTTTGATATTTGACTCCAGGTCAAGGGTCGGGTCCACCCCTTTCACACATGCCCTGAGCCCAAAGATGGTTCAAGGTTGTTCTGGGCTACCAAGACATCATGTTGTCAAGGACCTCTTCAATCTGGAGAGGAATGTTCCAGTATTATCTTTATTTCCAGCACTTTTGAATACCATCGAGTCATCAGTGGATCTGCCCGAATATCCACGGAATGCTAGAGTTGACTGCATGCAAATCGTTCAGGATGCCGTGGATCCGCTCACTGAAGGAACCCAGTCTCCTGTCCTGCTGACCATGAGGGGGCGCTGATGGCCCTGAAAGCGCGTAGAAAGCCTTCAGGGTGGTAGTGAGCAACCTGTTGGCTTACCTGGGAAACAAAGCCCAGCCTTCCCTGGAGCCCTGGGACCTGGGCTTGCCTCACGGTGAGGCGGTTCTTCATATTCCACAGCTAGGGAGGCCTTCTGCCAGCGGGCTCATCTCTGTCCTCCCCTCTATGGCTAGCCTCAGGTCCCTTCGCCTCTCTAGTCTTAATAAGCACATGGCTTTTAACGTTACTACGGGCTATATCTTTGAACAATGTGACATTTTTTCTTGGAGAGCCTCCTTCGTGTAGCTGCTTGTAAGTCAGTGAGGAAAGAGTAAATGGCATGAGTATTTTATGAACTGAGAAATTTAATGCAGGCAATGGAGTGTAACAGAATACTTGAAAGGAGAGTGAAGGAGAACCTACGCTAACGGTTGCAGAAACGACTCCGAGAATGTTTTCATTTGCCCTGGGATTACAGTTAATTACGTATGGTAAGGTGATAGACAGAGTGACAATTGCCTTTGAAAGAAGAGCTTCTTACTCACAGCGTTGTTCAAAAGAAGGGGCACACCATGCTACCCCACATGGGATAGTTCTGAGGCCGGTGGGGAGGTGACAGGAGCAAGGGCATAAGCCGCTACGGTGGTTTCTGCAGGGAAGGCAGGGGAGGGCAAGGTTCACGGTTGGGTTCGGTGGTTTGAGTCATTTCAGGGGACTGTGAGCTGTATGTTTGGTACTTGGCCCTGGAGCTAAGGGTAGAAGGGGCACTTGGGCTTGGTGAGTGAGAGTTAGTTATCCCTGGGATGAACAGTCTGTCCCTGCCCAGCAAGGTCCTCAAGGTGTCCAAGCATCATAAAATATGGAAAAAAACATTAATACACAGGACAGTTCACAACTGAATCACAGTGGTGACTGGAGGAGGAGGAGGAGGCCACTGTTTATTTAATTCAAACCAAGTCACGGTGGCTGTAATTCAGGGGCCGGAATGCTAGAGTCAGAAAACTTTGTTATTGAACGCAAGGCATTCGCCACTTGGCGTGTTCCCATTCAAGAATGAGATGGGGCTTTGGCGAGCTGGTTTTAGCTTGTGGCAAGTGAAGGAAACAGGGGCTTCACATTCAAAGCTGTGTTTCCCGAAGGAAGGGTTAGCCACTGCTTCTGTAGACTATTTTGTCAATTACATGTTGATTTCTTCTCTGCAGTTGGCTACATCGATTTGGCTGAGCTCCTCTCCAGCTCATCCTATTTACAGCTGCCTCTTTAGAGTGCTGCGCTACATGGTAACAGTTAGCAAGAACAGCCTCTAGTTAGAGCTGCCCAGACCTTGAGATCCTTGTGCTATCTGGCAATTCCCCCCAAACATTTTTCACTCCTCCTTCTTGAGGGAATAGGGATGAGGGTCATAATTCTGTAGCTGCTTCCTGCTGATCATGGATGGCCTGTGGCTCCCCCACACCCTGTCCCCAGTTTGAAAATGTTAGATGCTCAAGACTGCAAGTGAGGACAGGAAACAGCTGGGGCACAGATTGCAAGGAAACAGGAGGGAAAAATAAGGACAGTCAGCAAGGCCAGGCGGGGCTACTCGCAGCAGGTACTGCCCTGCCCTACCTCCTCTCTCTGATGCCAGATGCCCACACTAGAAGTCACCTCCTACTGGGGTTACGGGTCCTCTGGCTTCTGCACTCCGTGAGAAGATGGGCTGAGAAGTTCTCCGAGGGCTGGCCTCCCCCATGTCCTAGACAGGGGGCACTGTGAGAGGCAGAGGACAGGCCCAGGGTACCTGGTTTAACAGCTTGGCTCACCTGCCCCAACTGTGCTGTAAAGGGGGCCCTGGGTGCTGTGGCCTCCCTGCACCTGCCCCCCTTCCAGCTCATACTTTAGCAGTGTGATATTCTGTTCCTAAACCTCCCTGGCTGCCTTTGGCTGGGACAGAACGCTGGGCTGCTCCGCCCTGTGCTTCCCCAGCAGGTCAGCCCATTCCACTGCCGCTCAGCGGACTCCCAAAGCCATAAGGGTCTCTGCCCAGGCTGAGTGGGGGCCACTCCTTAGCGGAGGGGCCACAGCTTAAAAGTACCTGGTCTAGCTTGCGGATGCAGAGCGCAAGCCCCCTCAGTACGACATGCCTCACCCTGGCCACCCCACAGCTTTGGGGAAGAGAGGGGGCGCTGATGGGCTGCTCAGAAGAGGAGCTGAGGTCTCAGGTATCTTCTCTACCTGATTGGGCTCTGACATAAGAAAATGTGTGACTGTGCACTGGCCTAGAGTCAATGATCTCAAAAACCGTCCTTGCAGATGAATGGAAGCAAACCAGTAGATTGCTTTTCGAGACCAGTCGAAAGCCTCACTAAAGCAACGCATTTCCCTGGGTCATCCCCACCTTCCTCCCACACCACGCGCTAGGAAGCCCAACCCTCTGGCTTCTGTTACTCAAAAGACACACTTGCAGTTTATCCTACCTGCTTCATTTGGCAAGTCCAGTAAAGCGTAATCGAACAACATTTTTAAATCATAGCAGACTTTTCTCTCTCTCTCTCGTTTGGCACCAGTCCAATCAGGTAATTTCAGTTTTATTTAGTTTTCCACGCTCCTAGTTGGTTTGGCCTGTGTTACCACACCTTTGGTAAAAATTCTCTGACCACAACTTTACTAGAACATCTCATATCGATGAGACTCTCTAAAGAGACGTGGCATGTGATTTTTTTTTTTCCTTATCCTTCAGACAAAGAAAAGCAGGGGGAGTCTTATTGGAACAGTTCATAGATGAAACCAGCAATTACTCCCCTATAACCCCGAGCATGCACCGCTTCTTCATCCCCTCACCTACTGATGCACACCTGGGTTGCTTCCATATCTTGGTTATTGTAAATAATGCTGCGGTGAACGTAGGGATGCATATGTCTTTTTGAATGAATGTTTTGGGTTTCTTTGGATAGAGGCCAAGAAGTGAAATTGCTGGGTCATTCTTTGTCTCTTGTTACAGGCTTGGTATTAAAGTCCATTTTGTCTGGTGTAAGTATTGCTACACAGCTTTTTAAACAATTTCCATTTGCATAAAGCACATTATTCCCATTCCTTTCCTTACAGTCTGTGTGTGTCTTTCAATCTGAGGTCCAGGGAGAGTCCAAACTGCAAAACAAGGTCAGAGGCCACCGTTGCCAAGCCTGGGGCCACTTAGCGAGATGCTACTTGGTTGAGAGACCGTAGGAAAGTCTGTATCTGTAGCATAAGCCAAGACAGGCTGTTTGTATGCAAAAGCTACCAGAAAGGGCTTGGGTGGGTGGCAAGTTGGGTGGGGCGGGGCCTCAGGGAATGGCCAGGGCCCGTGAACAGTGTGAGCCAGGTCGACGAGACTTGCCATGACCCCTTCCTGCGGGCTCTGTGTGGAGACAGCTCAACAAAGCAACAGCGGCCTCGGCCAGCACTTCCAGAGAAAGTGCCGGGAGAAAGCCGCCCCTGCAGGTCTCGCCCCGATGCCACACACATCAGTTCCTCCCCTATGTCCCTGGTGCCATTCAAGCTGCCATCCCAGTGCCGGAGCTCCGAGGGAGTGAGTCCGAGTAAGTCCACACATGGGCCCTTAAAGAGGAACCCCTGGGTCTCCAGCAGCCCCCGTGCCACTCAGCCACGGTCCTGCCTGGTTTTTACAGATTTATGAGGACTTCTCTTCCTGGCACTGGAACCTTTGGTTGGGGGGCCTGGTGTAGGCCTGAGACCCCTCACCCCTCGGGAGGGACCTCTGCAGCTGAGAGGTCGTTCCCAATTTTTATCTGCCACACATGGGCATGGGACCAGCCTGTTCCTTGTCTCCACCTGTCCTCCTAGTCTGGGTGTGGCTACTTCTTTGCGTCTTTAGTTGTGGGACGGTCACCCTGCTCGATTTCAGGCAGTTCTGACGGATGGTGGTTCTGTGGTGCAGCTACAAACTTGCTGTGGTTGTGAGGGACTCCATTACGGCATTGCCTGCACCATCATCTCCACCAGAATTCCCTGCAAGCATTTCAGATGCGTAACTCACCTCATCACCAAAATAACTTGAACTCTGAAAGAGATCGCTGTAATCACCCCCAGGTTGCGGAGAAGAAAAGTGAAGCAAGAGGTTGAATACACCGCCCTAGGTCGCACAGCCAGTTGGGCTGGGATGAAACCCATGAAGCCACGTTCTTAATCTTCACACCAGCGGTTCTCAAAGTGAGGTTCCCCAGGCCAGCAGCACCAGCAGCACCGGAAAACGTGTTAATCACGCAAATTATTGGACCTCATTCTACACCTGCTGAGTCAAAAACACTAGGGGCCGGGGCCTAGCAATCTGTGTCTTAACAAGCTCTCCAAATTCCTTGGGTCTGCACACCGAAGTTGGAGAACCACTGTATTAAACTGTGCTGTCTTCCAATGGGTGATTGCCACCAGCCCCACTGTATCAAGGTTCACTCACAAAACTAATTAGCTGCCCCAAATCCAAGGAAGTGGAAAGTCAGAATGACTCTTCCGTGGGGACTGGCTACCTTCCAGCTTCCTTTAATCACAGGAGATGTGTGTACGAATCCTTACTGTCACACCCGTGAGGATAATCTTTCTGCAAGTATATGTTGGACATTGTGCAGCAGCAAAGCCACAGTAAGAAGGATGTCCAGCCAAATTAAAAAAGACATATATGAAGATAAAGGGGAAGTGAAAGACTATAACAAAATCCTTACATGGTACGTTGGCTTTCTCCAAATCTGCTATAAATCTGGACCTGCCTCCCCTGCCCTGTCGTTACTTAGGTGGAATAAGGAAATGTAAGGTAATTGCATTATTAAATTAAGAAAAGCATAAGTTAACGGCACTGTTCCAAAATATACATAACGCATCCATTAGTTCAAAGTACAAGGGATTTGAATTTTTTGCTCATTTGTATTATTTGTGCCATGCCCAATGACTTTTTTTTTAGCTCAGATAATCAAATCTTGAATCCATGTGCCTGTGCGGTTGGGACTAATTGGGGTAATTAATGTGCGTGGGCTGGCTTTGGCTGCTAACGTCTGGAGGGAGCAGGAAAAATAAGCAAATTCATGAGGTAGGTTTTAGATGAGCGTCTATACCCAAGATAATTTTCTTTTTCAGCCAGAAGTTCGGCCTTCATTATGGCCTTTTGTTAATAAAGATGTGGTTGGATTTCACAGGCGACCTTGCTTCACCCGGAGGAGTCTGATTTAGCAAAGACATTTAACATAAATGCTTAGCTGCCCCGAACAGAAAGCTTTGGTTAAGTGATACTCTTATAAGGTAAACTAGAAATATAATTACAAAAGTAAATTTACCAATTTCCTCTTTCTTCCTCTGAAAATGTTGAATTTTCTTCAGTTATTTCATCCCTTCTTTATGTTGTGCCTGATTTCATAAAGAACGAGAGGCTAGTTGTAAAAATAAGTGCTCAATAATAAGAAATGATACATAAAACAATTAGTGCAAAAGGAAAATAAGGGTTGATTTTTAAAAAATATGCCCTTACATTTATGTGCAATAAATTAATAGATATTACAGTGAAGTTCAAGTTCAAGAGACACATCAGGAGCCTCTGGGCAATGTAAGCTAGAATGGCAAGCTGTCCTGAAGCAGGGGGATGAGGAGGTGATGGGAACAGACAACTCAAAATCTGTGTTTTCCCTGCAGTTTTGTTAGCCTAGCTTTGCCATGGCCAAAAAAATTATCCTTCCAGTTGGCTTAACTGGTAAGTCAACAGGCACATCTAGTCATTAGCCACAAAGATAAAGTATTAGAAAGTACACCTAAGAAACCAGGGGCTGTTTCATTTTCTTTCTGATGATCAGTTTTGAATTTTATTTACCAGACTGTTCCTTTTTGAACCTGCAAGACCATGTGCTAATATTTAGGCTAATCTAAGATCTCGTAACCTGGCGTCCATAGTCCACAGAGGTGCACACGTTAATCTTTCTTTCTCTACGTGAAACCATCGAACGTATCTGAACATCCATCACCCGAAACAGGATCCTGGGGAACGCGATCACAGAGCAGAGGACATGAGAACAATTAATATGCAGTATTAAAGCTATCAGAAGGGTGTGGGAAGGAATGCTCCGTCACCTCACTGGATTTAATTTGCCGAGAGAAACAGCCTTCACACCTGAGTCAGTCGCAGCTTGCTTTTCTCTCAATTAAACCCATGCTTGTCTGAAGCAACGAGGGCTGGGAGAAAAAAGCAGGCACGTGCTAATGAAATGCCTGCAGAATAGGGGCAAGAAGCAGGAACTGGTGCAAGGAGGAGCCACATAATCTGTCTCTAAACTTCCTTATTAAACAAACATTGAAGGCTTCGTTGTGCCTCAGATGCTCCACAGAAAACCAACCATAAAAATCTGGCATTACTATAGGGGACATTCTGAGTGCCGGCCACAGTAAGATTACTGAGACACACACACACCCACCCCTGTGTATACACGAGGTCTGTTCAGAAAGTATCCGGCCATGCACTGTGCCCAATAGAGACAGGTATTGAAGAAGATGCAGGATACAGGAAACAGTGTACACAGGACAGTGACACTTCAGTCCCCTTCAAAGTAGGCACCTTGGCACCTCACACAGTTCTCCCAGTTGCCATCAGCTGCCCTGTCATAGTTTCCTGAATCTCATCAACAGTCTGAAATCTCTTCCCTTTCAAAGGTGATTTCAGTTTTGGAAAAAGCCATCAGTCACAGGGCACCAAATCTGGGCTGTAGGGGGGCTGAATCAGCAGGGTGATTTGATGTTTCACCAAAAAGCTCTGCCTGAGATGGGATGCATGAGCGGGCTCATTGTTGTGATGAAGCTGCCAGTCACCAGTGGCCCATAGCTGTGGCCTTCTGAATTATCTGAATAGTTTCCCCGGAGGAATGTCCAAGCTTAATGCAAGATTTGATGCAGATTCCTTGGTCTACTTGCTCAGTCATTTTGAATGTGAGTACCACACAGTGCACATGCTCTCTTAATGGTGTCTACTGTCCCCACTGACTAGTACAGTGAAGTCATTGTTGCTCATGCATGCGCATTCCAGCCCTCTGTCCTTGGCTGCCAGGTTACACTGATGTTGCACAAACCATTCTTGTAATATTAACAATGGCTGGACTTTTTCTGACCTATATATATGAGACCATATATATATGATGTATATACAAACACATATTAAATTAAAATAGGAAAATTCTATAAGGCTTCAAGTTTGCTCTAAAGGTGGCTTGATCCAGCAATTCTCAGCATAGTGTTTTGCATGCTTATGTTTATAAATGACGTTACTTAAAGGACCATCCGAATGTGGTCTCTGGCATTGTGTGCAGCCACAAACCAGAGCGCTTCAGACCAATTTATCTCCATAGCCATTAAGAAATAAAGGTACCAACTGCTTACCTATGCTTTGTAATTCTCCACAAGAAGCCGCACTGCACCTGCTGGGCCCTAGATTAACTTCTGATACATGACAGTTTTTATGGAAATAGAATTCCAGTCCCTGCCAAATTAGTTTTAAAATAATGTTCTTTTATTACTTGCTTTTTTATTCAAGCATCATTGCTTTGTGTGAAATATTTATTACTGTTAATGGCACAAATTTCTTGTGGATAAATGCATTATTCAGAAAATGTGTATTGAGTATGTACTATATGCCAGGTGTCGGTTTATGCACGAGGGGTATGAAAACACCGTAATAAACAGTCTTCGTTTTGAAGGCTCTGGTAGTGAAGCAGAAGAGAGGCATGAATAAAGCCAGGGCGGCCCCTGCTGAGACAAAGGTGTGCAGGAGAAGGCGCTCACTCGATATTTCCTGGGGCAGGATGCAAACACATAGAGGTTCTGTCCCTAAGGAGGGAGGATTTAGGAGAGCAAGGAAGAGAGAGAGCAGAAATGGTAGGGAGAGGCTTCCTGGCAGTAGGGATGGCTTATGCAAGGTCGTCTTTGTACGCCATGTTCCCAGAACTCTTGGTTGTACATTTTGAAGCATGAAGTGCTTGTGTGTGTGTGGTGGATGCATCAAGGGGGCGGGGCTTTGGTAGGAATAGGCTGCAAGTCCATAGTTAGTGCCTGCATAATGAAAACTCAAACAAATCCGGAGGGTGTGTGAAAGAACCGGGCTTCGTCTGTGCGTAAGCCGGGAAATGGTGTGATGGTGTTGGCATTGTACTGATGGAAACCGGAGGGCACAGGAGGAACGACAGGTGCAGGGGGGTGTGCGGAGCCTTTCGACATTGTTCGCGTTATAATGGGGGCGTTTGCCAATGGAAAGAAAAGCCGTGAATGATAATTCAAAAATCTTCTCAATTTACTGAGATTGTCAGAGTTAATGGAGCCTGTAAGGAAATTTAAAACCATATGGGTGTGTGTGTGTGTATTCCAAATTCCAGTAAATCCAACCATTAAATTAATGTTGGAGACTTTTGCCCTTTGTCATTTTGTATTGACTTATTTATGAATTCATTTATTTTATAATTGAACCTTCATCTGACATCCCTAGTAGATGGTAAAGAACATAAGGAAGATCCAAGTACTTCTTCAGAAGAGCGGAAGTGACTTGAAGTTTTGGCGCCTCCACTCATGGAAATGTATTGTTAGGTCACCTTCCAGCAAAGCAGAAGTGAACCATGCTTGTGTTTGTGCCCTGCAGGACTGCAGTGCAGTTCCCGCTGAGAGCAGTCAGGAGGCTCCCTGCCCGGCTGTCTTTAAAAAAAAAATTTTTTTTTTTTTTGCAATAAAATAGTATAGGTAAAAAATCCCTCCTTTCCTTGGAACTGAGACTCATTGATCTCTCTAGTTCACTGTGAGGCCCCTCAAAAAGTGAAGTCCTCATGGTCCTCATGCTGGGGCACCAACCTGCTCCCCATTTCTGTGCCGAGCAGTGTCCCATCAGACTGCGGGCTGCGTCAGGGCAGCAAGCCCAGAGTGATGGAGCCGGGGAAAACAAGGGAACACCATCAGGGGTAGAGAAGAGAGACGCTGATTATGGGAAGTTCTCCGAAGTTGGTGGTTCAGCAGCTAGGGAACATTGCAACGGAAATGAAAATTAGGCAATTAGTCATTTTTGCCTCTCTACGTACAAGCTCACTTTCGCTATACACACTTGACGAATAAGCTATAATTTTTCCTAATAGCATTTGCCTAAGTCCTCCTTCACCTCCAATTAATATACCATTGAAACTGCTTGAGAGGAGTTTCCTGCAGCCAAACCCTCTCAGTTCTGATTGAGAGGCTCTGAGGTGACCTGGAAGCATCTGCAAGGTGCCAAGGGTTGCCCTGTTCAGGAAGAGATGTAGCATCCTTGCTCCTGAGAGCTCGTGTATTTGCAGAAGCAGCAGAGAAGCGGAGCAGCCCTACTGAGTGTGAGTGTACGATCGAGGCTGGTGCAGGCTTGTATTAAAGGGCCATGGGAGGGCAAAATCTGCAGACGGGCGTACAGGTAGGCCAGAGTGAGTACGGGCAGGAGTTAGCCGGGAGAAAGACGGAGGCCAGGTGCTCCGTCTGGACCGCCGAGTGGGTTTGAAAGACCAAGGAGAAAACAGGGCGGCACACAGAACCAAAGGTTAAAAAACCAGGTGCGACAGGTATTCACTCTTAGCCTGTTCCCTCTCTTCCCAGTATCTCACCAAGCTTTACTGCTCCTTTTCTGAGTCCCTGATTTTCCTGCTGCTTGGTTTGATCACGTCAGTCCCCCGCCTCTCTGCTCTGTGCCAGCCTGCTCCTCACTTCCCGGGCGTCCCCTGCCGTGTCGGACTCAGTCCAGGACTCCGCCTTGGGTCTCCTCCTCCCTGGGCTGTGCCTCGGCGGACTGTCTCAGTTACCTCTGCCACCTGCTGGGGGTCTCCAACAAGGTGCTCTCCATGCGCTTGGACTGTCCCAGAAACGTGAGCTAACCCCCCCCTCTGTCCCCAGTGAAATCTGCTCCGCTTCCTACCCTCCCAGTCCGCTTCAACAACACCCTTATTCAAAGGGCTTCTGATCTGGAAGCGTCGGTGCCCTCCTCCGATCCTCTCTGTTCCACCCCCGCCCCAGCACCCACGGAAGCCTTTCTCGGATGATCCAGTCTCGTTTCTCAACCCCTGGTAACTTAACTTAGAGTCTTATCTCCCACCTGCTTGCGTTTCGGTAAGAGCTTTCTAAAGCGAACTCCCTGACACGATCGATTGTCCAGACTGCTTCTGGAATTATCTCCTCCCCGCCTGGCCCTCAAAACAGTAACACCAGGATGCCCGATGACAGCCAAGAGAAGCAGCATCTTGGATGTTTGGATGACTTCCTACTGGCGTGACACGAGATCATCACCATTTTTGTGGGAAAAGGATGAGCGGGTCCCTGGCTGAAGCCTGCGTGGATAAAATCGAGCCCGAGTTCAGAAGCGTTATTTTATCTCTACAGTCATCGTAGGGATTCCGCGGCACCCTCTGCAAGTCTGACACTCCTTTGATTCTCCCAGTTTCAGGGAGATGGGCCCAGAGAAGGCACACACAGCAGTCACAGGTTTTTGTTTGGATTAACCGCCCTCCCACCCACCCCCGCCCCTCCTTTTTCTGTCCCAGGCATCACTGAACAGCACGCCTTTGCTGGCAGCACTGCTGGTCCTCCGGCCGGAGGGGGGCGACCTTCCGTGGTCAGCGGGGCCTCTGCACTAGAGGAGGCTGGGTACTCCGCTCACAGCCCTGCCGAGTCGGCACGATCGATCACGCATTCGCTGCAGGGGAGCCTTATTCAGCCCTGGAGGTGGGTCCCGGGGCTGGGCTCACACCCCGTCACACCTGTCGGGTTTCGTTGTAGCAGAGACACGATGTCGTCCAGGGTTTTCATCGGGTGCGAGTTACTCTCTATTTGCTAATATAACTGTTAAAAATCTGGACAGTGTAATTTCTCATCAGGAAAGATTCTTCTAGCATTTTCCCCAAAGAGTCCATGGTTTCCTTCCTTGCGGCAATCTGTGCGTAATCTGCGTTTTGGAGAAGGAAGCATGTATCTCACTGTCAGTTGCTTGATAGTCACTGATGTAAATTCCATTTCCCCCCTTGGAAGGATGGAGAGAGTTTCAATCTGCAGGGAGTCTCAGGGACCTCCATACCCTCGTTCCACTGTTGGCCAGGATGTAAGTCCTCCTTGTAACGTAAAATTATTGATTTAAAATAAGGAGCCTATTCACAGAAATATATGAAGGAATACTACAGGTGTACATGGCCTTAGCAAAAAGCTTGAAGCTGTTAGGTGAGAAATCTGAAGTTTGAACGCGCTGCCTTAGAGGGCAGAGTGTGGCTTTGGGAGGCCAGCGTCCTTGCCTTCAAACCCAGCCCCAGCCCCAGCGCGGGCAGTCACCAAATCTCATTCAACTGCCTGTTGTTCTGCAGTCTCTCTTCCGGCGATTCTTTCCACTGCGGTTTCTATTCCTCCTTGTAGTTACCACAGAACAAAAGTGCGGTATGAAGGGAGGAACGGATGAGGAACCGGCAATTACCTGCTGATGCTAAATTGGTGAAATCTTGGAGCAATGGGAACAGAGGCAAGGTGGCCAGTGGCCTGAACACAGGTGAAGAAGGACTTCCAGGTAACAGGGGCTGGGGGACGGGCGGGAGCCCTCGCCGTGAATTGGGGCTGCAGATAGAAGGGAGTTCCCCAGACAGGATGAGCAGCTTTCACTGGGAGTGACGCAGAGCTGGGAGAGCCCAGGAACCTCTTGAGTTCAGTAAGGAAGGAAACGGGATGGGACAGCGAGAGATGCGGTTTAACAGGGAAACAGAAGAAACTGATGATCTAAGCCAACGATTTTGTAAACCGTTTCCAGATCATGGCACACATAAACTAATCACTAAAATTCTGCAGTCCACCGAAAATATGTATAATATTTTTTTTGCCTATTGGACAAAAAATAGGCATAATCTTGATTCATTTACACCAGCTGGCTATTGTTGTGTTGGCTGTTGTCATTTTTTAATTTGACGATCTAAAGGAAAAGAGGTCAGTGCCCCTGACTAAATAGTCAGGTATTGCATGTTTTACAAATTTGTGCGGCGCACTGGTGGAGAATTGCTGATATAAGCTAATGTTTGATTTTTAACGTTGAGGGAAATGGAGCATCATTGATGGATTTCAAGCAGCGAGCTGCCAGAATCCAAATGATGCTGAGGAACATAGAACAGATGATAACAGGCCTCTTGTGGGGAGATCCATGCATCAGCCACGAGGCGCTGTGACCTACAATTTGTAAGCAACAGTAAAGATGGAGAAAGCCGAATGGGTTCAGAAGGTACTCAGGATGCAGAGTGTTATAGAGCGAGGTGATGGAATCTGTGACTCGGTTCGGTAAACAGCAGATTCAGGAGCACCCAGCAGAGGTCTGAGTTGAACCAGTTTAGGATGGTGCTGTTCACTGGGGTTGGTACTGCAGGAGGAAGAGGTTTGGTGGGGGAAAGGTAGGTAGTGATTCAGTGCTGTACGTTGTGGCAGACAGAATACTGGTCCCCAAAGATGTCCATGTCTTGATCTCCCCCCAAGGGACTTTACAGAGGCAATTAAATTAAGGATGCAAAAGAAGGAGGGGAGTGGGGCAGTCCAGAAGGGCCCTGTGAAATCAGTCACAGGAAGAGGGAGGCAGGCGGAGACAGGATGAAAGAAGCAGAGGTTGGAGTGACGTGAAGAGAAGCTGGAGGCTGGAAAAGGCGAGGGAATCACTTCGCTCCTAGAGGTCTCAGAAAGTGCCCAGTCCTGCCGGCACCACTGCCGGACTTCGGACCTCCCGGTCTGTAAGGGAATGCATTTGCACTATTTTAAGCTACTGTACAATATTTGCGATTGTGAGTTACGAGAGCAATAGAAGAAGAATGCAGACAGGATGAGTTGGGAGGTGTGTGGGACACTTGTGTCAGGGGGTTGGTAGGGAACCGGACCTGTGGGTCGGATGCTCATGAGGGAGAGAGGGCCTGGTGGTCGGCCCTGGAGAATCACCAACATGAACTTGGCACTGGGACCAGTGAGGCCGGAAGGAAACACGGATGGGATTGTGAAGTGCAGAGAAGAGTGCCTCAAACAGAATCCCAGGAGCACCCCCAACCCGTAAGAATGGATGGCCGGCAAGGAAGCTGATGTGAAGCCCTCCAGTGAGGAGGGCGATGAGAGGGAGGGTGCAGGGAGAACGGAGGGAAGCAAACGTTTTAACTACAGGGATTTGGTTGCTAGTGTGAGATGCTACAAAGAGAAACAAACAAGTTGAAAGAACATAATTATTAAACATGACTGTTGAATGGGATGGAACCACCAGGGGAGAGGGTAGCGAAGGAACAGAGGAACTAACTGCACTGAGTGCCAAGTCCCTTAGAAGAGAGAAGAGTGTGGTGGCCACCAAGGCAGGGAGACGCCTGCCTCTCTCTGGGGTGGGGGATGGGGCACAGCAGCCCAGAGGGGCACAGAGCAGGGCCTTCGAGATGGAAGAAAAATCATCCTCGCACTTTTCTAACTTTGTGCTTGTCATGATGGTCATTGATTTTGTGGGGTTTGGCCCATGTAATCATGAGTGATTTGTAGTAGTTTCCAATTTAAATAGTCAAAGGAAAACATGGTAATTTATTAAAAGACAAAATGGACAAAACTGGTGAAAGTAAAAATCTCAAAACAATAGAAGAGTTCAAATTACTGAAGTGGACTCTAGATGAGGTTAATAATGCCATAAAGAATCATTAATACAAAAACAAAATGGGCATTATATTAATCATAAAAAACCCAAGAATATAATTCTGGGTGAACTAATAATGCAAGATTTTAGTTCAGCACTGATGAGAATAGGTAAGGTGATGTTTTAGAAATTGGAGAGTATTCAGTTTCTCCAATTTTTTATCAAATATATGTCAACTGCCTACATCTGCCAGTAACCAGCACATAAGAAGAGTTACGATGTTAGGGAGTAGAGGATACAAATGCCACAGGACTTGTTATTTAGTTCCCACAGAAACTGCGCTTGACCGACTGTGTAACAACATCCTCACCACATCCTTATCTGGGTGATTCAAATTTTAGGAGTTGGTTTCATAGATGGGATTGTTTTATTGAGCCATAAACCAAAAGAAATTATGCTATAAGAACAGAACACACACACACACACACACACACACACACACACGCTTCCATTACCTTAAAGACAGATAAGCAAACAGCTGCAATACGGGCAATTTTATTTACGTGCAGCAAGCTAAGAGAGTGCTCATGCATGTGCGCATGTGGGGGTGTGTGTGCGTGACAGAGAGATTTATTTTTCTACGTATCCGGATCTACAATACAATGAGAGGTGTACGGAGATACAGATACGAGGGAGTATGCAGGAATAGATTGGTGTAATCAAAGTTTCTCTTACAAGAGTAACCATTTCTAAATATTGTATCTGATGAATCCACATATATTAGCATTGCACAAAGAGAGACCAACCCTGTGAAATATGCTGTCAGGCATGAGAGCTTAAATTGGTTTGTTCTGTAATTCTAGCAAAGTGCGCCCAGGAGGAAAGCTATGAAAGCGCGTGGGGGGTGGGGGTTTGAAAGTGGGGGTCCCGGCCGTCGCCCTGGAAAGCAGCGAGGCAAAGCTAAAGCGAAGATCCAGATGCTTTGTGGCAGCAAAGATAAAAGAAGGTAATTGAAAGTTGAAAGTTTTCCCCCCTGGCGAAGTTTCACGGAACCCTTCCTGAAATAATTATAAATTGTAAATAGATAAACTTGAATCATGATAATCGATTGAAGGAAATTAAAAGTGCTGCCCTGACCAACCAACACGAGATGGTAGAATGCATACATTGAGCTAGTTTTCAAAAGTGGATCAAAGCTCCTGAGCTGAATAACAACAACAACAACAAAAAATGAATTACCGTAAAATGAGAACTTGATATATGTTGGTGTAAATTACACATTCTGTACATATGCAAACATTTCTATAAAGTTCACAGTGTCTTTTAATTCTTATGTGATAAAAGAGCTCTAGTGGTTAATAGTGTATGATCAGGGCACTTAAAATAGAATTTTTACCCTTGATTTGCAAATTGTCCTTACAAAAAAAAGGATTCAAATCAAATAAACCTAATAATGCAGGCAGTCTTGGAATTTTATTGAACAAATGGCACGCATCAGAAATGTGTTTTGTCAGTTTTTGTGGAGTAGCTTTCTGGACAATTCCTCCTAGACTTAAAAACTCTCAGGAACAAACACTGTCTTTGCTATCAGCCTGCCTCTCCCACCAACGGCTTTTGCACAGGAAAAGGAACCGAGCCAGAGGAAGATGGGTTGGGAGCTCTATCCTTACAATCAAAGGCGGCTTTGAAAAAAACACTTGAAAAGTAACCCTTGCCCTTGGGAAATAATGACCGCTTTACCTGACGGCTAATGTGTGGACTGGAGCCTTCAGATAATGAGCTTCACTTGGAGTTTCTGCTCAGCTCCTGTCAAGGAGGTAGGTGACGAGACAGGGCTCTTTAGCAGTTGAATGCAAGCTCTGTACTTGAAAGTAGGTCAGCTGTGTTGTTTCAATTTAGAATAAGAAGGAGCACTCAGGAACCTGAAACTCTAGGACAACACTTAGAAATGCACAGAAAGTAGATGCACTACTGAGAAATTTGGCAATGACTTTGAAGATGGCCTCTTTTGACCTCCCAGTAGCCACACCATGGCACACAGACAGGGGAGTTTTGGACCCCACCCTTTCCTGCCAATGCTACTGTTGCTCATTGTTTTGAGACTGGAATAATGGGTGTGGCCTGGGAGATGTCAGTATCATTCTATTACGCAGAATCCTGTTGTATTTTAGCGAGTGTTAAACAGCGAATGGTGTAATGGGAGACATATATTTAAGGATGTCTCATCCCCCCATCTCTGCCTCAGGGTGTAACGGTTTATTCCTAATTATGTGCATGCAAGCCTTGATGAATCAGAATTCTTCCTTCTAAGTTTTTTTTTTTTTCACAGTAAATTTACTCTGTGTTTTCCATTTAAATAATTTTTCATCTATCTGGGCTGAAAAGAAAAGATGAATATTTTTCTTATGTGTGGAAAGCTATTACCCTGCAGACTAATTAGGACGGTCAGCCTTAGCTTTCCTAAATGAGTCAACGACCCGAGGTGACAAATGCAAATTTAGAGATAGTTCAGCTTGAAGGGGGAGGTCTTGGGGGAGTGATGTCGTTAAAGGCAAGAATTGCTTAGAAACCGATTCTCGTGTAGGTCTCTCTTCGTGGTAACAGTACTTACACGCCTTCCGTGATGGCCTCTCTTTTCCTTTTCCTACAGTGCTTGTTGCAACTTGTTGAAATAAATTATCCTCTGGTCTCCAAACTCATTTGCGAAGAATAACTTTCCTTTGCCAGCGTTTGCATTAACTCTTATGGTTCCATTGGTTGACACCAGAAAACCTGACAGGGTTTGAAAATCGGGGGGTGTTTGTGGTTCTTCCTCAATGTTTTTGTGATGATGCACCGGGTCCGGCAGAAGTAAGGGCTGCTTGAGTGTGGTTGGTAGGGTAGTAATATGGGTGTAGTAGTTCATAGTGTTAATTTGAACATTTCACCTCAAATGCCATATGGTGTGCTTGAGTGGAATATTGTTATATTACAGAATTAGCCCTGGCTGGTGTGGCTCAGTGGATTGAGCACGGGCTGTGAACTCAAAGGGTCACTGGTTCAACTCCCAGTCAGGGCACATGCCTGGGTTGCGGGCCAGGTCCCCAGTGGGGGCCACGTGAGAGGCAACCACACATTGATGTTTCTCTCCCTCTCTTTCTCCCTCCCTTCCCCCTCTCTCTAAAAAATAAATAAATAAAACCTTAAAAAAAAGAATTACATGCTCATGATTTTGCGATAGAAGAGTTTGTGATAAAAGAGGGGTGTTATTTGTGCCAGACCTTGTTGGTAGATTCCGCATAGTGTGAATGTGCCGCAGGAGGCAAATTGATTTAGAACATCAGAGTCGAGGCAAAAACTTGAGAGGACTGGGAGAAACTATTTGTAATAAAAAAAGGAGGTACTCAACGTGATCATGAAATGTTAATGTCATCTTTGACTATTGAAGCCAACGGAACTAGTGAAGATATTTTTAAGGAATTATATGGGAGTGTGAATCGGCCTGGCTGCTTGGATCTGTAGCCAGGCCAAGGTGTTCTTGCATTTGCCTCAGGGCTAAAAACAGCAGGGCTAACTACCCCGTTGGATAAAACTATTTCTCCGTCCCCCCCAGACAGCCTTCGAGGGGGCGTGATCAAAGCCAGAGCCCACCTGTGCGGTCAGACTTTAAAAGCTTCATTGCCATGTGACGAATTCTTTCATCAATGCCAAGTGTATCATGGTTAACAGCTTACCAAGTAGCCTTCTGTAGATTAATGCAACATGAATCATATCAAACAGAGAGGAGAATTCATAGCTAGACCCACCCTTTCATTTGTCAATGGAAATTGTTGGCTTGATTCAATTAGTCTCAGTTGGTCTTGATGAAAGGCGAGGGGGATTGGCAGGAAGTTGCCTGGCGCTTCATGAATTCTCTGCGCCTCTGTCCTAGTGCCACGGTGTTCTCACATTCTGAGTTCTCCGTCCCCTTCTCTGGCAGTGACAGGTGTTATGGCTGCTGTGGCCACTTGCTTTTATTTTTTTCTTTCCTGACTGAAAGGTCAGGCAGCAGCTGCCGTTCTTTGCAAGGCGAGTGCAGGATCGGTCTGCAGAGGCACTCTGCTGGCTGAGAAACCGTCCCCTCGCCACTTCCTTTCACCTCTTCAGGAAGAGATCAGGTGTTGCTGGCTCAAGAAGCTGGGCCTCTGCGATTGTTCTTTGACTTGACTGAAGTCCTTCTCTGCCTCGCTGGGTGGGCCGGTATGGACCTATTTCTACTGTTAGACACTGACTGTTTGGTAAGTCATTCAACCACGGGTTGTCACATTCGGGCAACAATGTCCTCCTCCCACAATTCTGTGGTGCCAGTGCTCATTGATGCCCCGCTATTTGGCCTTCCTGCACATAGTAGGGGTATGTGCGTGTGTATACCAATTAAAAAAGAGAAAAAGACCCCTTTCAGGTAACCATGATGGATCGAGATACCACCTGACACTGTTATACCTAGAATAATAATTTTTCTTCTAATTCCCATAAAAATCAGCACCTTTCTTCTATGAGTGAAGTTCTTGTGCATCTCACGTTTTTATTCTATTGACTTCCTGTTCTCTTCTTAAGGCAAACCCTCTCCACCCATCAATTGCAAACTGTCAACCAAGTTTACAAAATATCGTATCCCTTCACTAAGACTTGTTCAATTAAATAGCTCATACAAAAACGGGGAGAGAATGCCATAGAAAAATAATACAGAAGCAGAGAGGGTTTTTTTTTTTTTTTTTTTTTTTTGGCCTTGAGGGTTAATGAGCTAACACGGCTGCTGCTGAGACATGTCTTTTCAAAAATAATCTCTGCCACTGGATGAATGTAATTCACACTTTTGGTAGAGTTACGCTTAAATATTTATTTTGTCAAAATGTATGATTCAAAGTTTGGTAATGCTTTCTGGAAATACAGTCTAGCATTATTTTCAAACATCTTGAAGCAGCACTCTCTGAGTTCATTTCCCTAATTCCTTCCACCATACTTTATTGTGGAAGGCAGTCTTTGGAATCTCGTGTGAAAGCTGGCTGAACCAGTTCTCAGAAGGTTATGTTACTCCCGGAAGAGACGGGCTCTTCATCCGGACTTTTGACCAAGAATGATCCCCCCACCCTCCTACTCTGGCTCCTTCGTCTGGTTTTAGGACCCATACCTTGTGATGTTTCTTTAAGTGATCATGAAGAACAGTGAGTACCAAGGGTGGGTTTTGTGGTGGTCCCAGGCTTAGAACTGGTTCGCATATTTTTTCCCAACAATGTAAAGTTTGATTCCCCTGTTTTAAGATTTCCAAACTCACTGCTTTGGAGAAATAGCTAGGTAGGAGCGATAGTGAGGATTTTGACATTTATGCCACATAAAAGTTACGAGGTTGGGTAGAACGGAAGACAAAAAAGATACATGATATTTGTTTTAAAGTATTCAAAGAACAATTATGTGTCAGAAAGAGCTGTATTTTGAGTCTGTTGAAGGGAAAAAACAGGATGATTGTGTAGAAGTCACAGGGAATGGATCTGGGTTCAAATATCTACATAGACATAAGTGATAGAAAGACGATAGGTAGGCAGACAGACAGACAGACAAGTATTGCAAGAAATATTCAAGCAGGAGACTCATAGAGGTTTTTTTTTAAGCAAGTCACCTGGCCACATCTGAGTTAATAGAAGAATTAAAATGCTTCTTCAGGCAGAGTGAGCAAATGTGAGTGAAGAGTCAGGTGTTTGCACGCAATTCCAAGCATATTCATTATAGAATCTTCTTTTTCAGTTTTTATTGTATTCGTTTTATTTGATGACCAATGTTACTGGCTTTTTCATGTTGGGTTTTCAACACTGATGTTCAGACTCGTCTTAGGTTTTGGTTTGATCTCTGGGCTCATCCCAACCCACGGTCCATGCAGGAGTTTCAGTTGCCTGCACCCAGATGCCGCGGTTGCCAGGCCATCCGTGGCTGCCCCGTGGTGATGCTGGGACAGCACCAACCCCATCGCCGTGCCGGTGTGCAGCTTGGCCTAGTCTCGGTTAGGCAGACGAGTTTGTGTTCGCCACATCTCAAGCATCAGAAAATACTTGATAACAGGTATTTTTTTGCCAGAAATTTCCTCCTTTTCCCTTCACCAGCAATTTAAAAGAATACGTGACACAAACTACAAAGTCTGTACATCATTTTTTTCTAGTATTTTTTTCATTAAAAGATTAGAAAACATGTATAGATAACAAAGTAAGTCCTTCCCTTCGGTGTGTGTGTGGCCTGCTCCCATCACTGGTCCACGATGGACTCGCTGTGGTTGTACTTCCTCCTCTCCTCGCCAGTCCGCTCCCTCTTCTCGGCCCGCCCCTGCCATGCACACCCTTTCCAATGGACTTTGGACATTGGATATGGACTTATCTTTGCAGTGTTGGATTTTGGGCATGAATTTTCAAGCAACATATATGATACTCTTACAGATATGTCTTTTATAATGTGACAATATGGAGGTCATACATTTTACAAAAAGTTACCTGAACACATTTGTGAAAGGGAATTGAGATCATTTTGGTGAGCCAATAACTTCTGTGTGTGTGCGCGCATAAGAAAAAAGTAGGCTCGGGAGAGACAAATGGCAAATTCCAGCTCCGAGAAAACACCCATTTGGAAGACTAGGACAAGGCCCTAGTCTGCTCCATCTCCCTGTGAGGATTCATCCTCTTTTGCTCACCTGCAGCGCGAAGCAAAAAAATCTGCCAGTCACTCACTGCCCGTAAAATGTTCGGCTTTCTAGGCTCCCACCGGAAAGTAATTTTGGTAGTGTGTGGGTGTCACAAAACTTCTTCGGTGTAAAAAAAATAAAATAAAAAAACTCCCCTCCAAAATTATTTTGTGAGATTGTTTCTCCGGAGCGATGCAATAGATTTCCACCTCTGGCTCTCGCTTTCTCCCGATATATCTCGGCGCACCTCTTGGTGGGGCCCCAGATTAAAGATTACGGCCTTAACTCGGTTTGTTTTCCCAAATCAGAGGTCAGGAACACCGCAATCAACCACACTGCTCCTGTGTTCCCTGAATTTCATCTCCGAGATCTGCTTGACAGTTTTAGTAAGGATGGATGCAGCCGGAGGAAGGCTGCAGCCCGTGCCTGGCAGTTGGCTTCCTTTTTAAGCCGTACTTTGATTGTGGAGATTCTTCCTTTAAGAACTGAATATTCTGAGCACACTGAAGTGTTTTCTCCGTGTTTCTCCAGCTAGTGACTCAAAGCGTCAGGGCCATACGGAGCATCAGAGACTGCTCAGAGGACATTTGGCACCCTTCCCCTCTCTTGCTCTTCTGAAGGTCGCTTCTGGAATGACCTTGGCCAAAGATGGGGGATTAAGACGGGGACAGAAGATGAGCCCTGGGTCACCTTCCTCTGTTCGAGATGACGTACCTCAAGTGGTCTCTCTCTCACATCGGTCCAAAGAGTCCCCATATTCTCCGTGCCCCTGGCTTTTTCCTTTTCCAGTCTCCCCCGCTTGCTGTTTTGAATGCTTGTCCTACTTCACTGTTTAAGCCAGAATCTGATTTCAAAGTAGGACATTACTTTGACATAAATTACCGCATGCTGGGTGCTTAATCTTCTTGGCCTGATTTTATTGCAGTCCTGTATAAATAACACATAATAATTCTGTTTTATTAATATAGTAATCCATCTTTATTGCCCTGTGCTTGTTAATGAAGATTGAAAATGAAGGTCCCTAACTGTAAATCAGACGTGATTAAACAACTGGCAAAAAGTACTCAAGTTTTCAAGGATCAGATTAAGCTTTCCTTTACTGAATGTGGTTACACGTGGAGTTTTGAACCTTCTTTTTTGCTGTTTTCATTTGCAGAGGATTATGTTCAGCCACAGGCCGAGCTGGGTGTGCTTGGAAGTGAAGCATTCATTTATTAGGACAATTAATCAATCAATACCTATTAATTTCTGGAAAAGTTTCTCAGGCGAGTTCCACTGAACCATTAGGACTTGATTAACCCCATTTCACGGGTCAGGAAAACGTCAGACTAAACCATTGAGCGTGAATGATAATCATGGACGCTTCTTCTGTCGTGTGCCTTCAAATTCTCCCAGTCTGAGCCCGTTATCTGATTCCAAAGCCACTTCCTTATTTTAAGGTATTTGTCACAGCCGCACCCCACTTTTAGTGCCGACGTGTATAAGTTAGGGTTCTAGCGTGTGTATACATCCGTGCACATGCTTGTGAGGAAAACGTGTGTGTGTGTATGTGTGTGTCTGCGTGTGAATACCTATGAGACTTATTTCGGGGAACTGTCTCACATAATTGTGGCGTCGCAAGCCTGACATTTGTAGAGTCAGGCGTGCTGGAAACTCTCAGGCCAGAGCTGAAGCTTCAGTTCCCAAATGAAATTTCTTCTTTCTCAGGGAAACCCCTGTTTTGCTCTGAAGGCCATTCAGCTGATGGTAAGAGGCTTACCCAGATAAGGAAGGAAAATCTCCTGTACTTAACATCAGCTGATAGGAGATGTTAACCACACCTCCAAAATACTTTGACAGCAACACCTAGATTCATATTTAGCTGCTTCACTGGGAGCCGCAGTGTAGCCAAGCTGACACATAAAACTAACCAACCACAGCCTTTGAATATGTTTTTCCAGCTGCCTGACTCTGCTCTCCTCCTGCTAACTCACAGTCGCACTCCAGGTTGCAGGATAAATACCTTGTCACTGTGGATGAATAGCTTTCTCTGGGCCCCAGACCGAGCTCACTCCCTGGGACATGTCCCAGACAGCACCCCGCAGGTCTGCACATCCCACTCCTTGTTGCTTACTTAATACCCAAGCCGTGCGCTGGCCGGCGCGTTTGGTGAAGGCCCCTGAGTCTGCGCTGTTATCCATCCGCATGGTGGGCGCTCAGTGAAGCCCGGTGGTGAGTCTCGGAGGCGGAGGGCAGGTCCTCTCCACCCAGCCCAAGGACTCAGGGCCAGCGCTTGCCATTTTCATGGGAGCCCAAAGAATTTTAAAAAATCATTTTCTTGTTCAATAATATGTGACTTTTAAGAACGCTGTGTCTAGGGAATAAATGAAGTAAATTACAAGACTGAGTTTCGTAGTTAACACTGAGCGACAGGTCCCTTTCCTGCTTGGCCTCTGCTCTTTCCCGGGGAGCGGACAACCATGGTGCCCTGCATGGGAAGCGCCGCAGTAATCAGAGTTTTAGGATTTGACATAAAATATGAAAATATATTTTACTTTTATTTTTTACATTTTTACTGAATTTACTGGGATTGATTGCATTGGTTAATAAAATCACATAG
Source organism: Anoura caudifer (assembly GCA_004027475.1). Taxonomy (NCBI): domain Eukaryota; kingdom Metazoa; phylum Chordata; class Mammalia; order Chiroptera; family Phyllostomidae; genus Anoura; species Anoura caudifer. The sequence goes on from PVKU01000001.1 coordinate 579,391, forward strand.
GTTTCAGGTGCGCAGTTCTATAATCCATCATCTGTACATTGTATTGTGTGATCAGCACCCCAAGTCCAGTCTCCTTCCATCACCGTTCATCCCCCTTTGCTCTCTTCTACCCCCCACCCCCTTCCCTCTGCTCATCGCCAGAAGAGTTGTCGGTGTCTGTGAGGGTTTTCTTTCTCCCTTTGCTTAATCTCTTCACCTTTGTCACCCAGCCTCTCAAACTCCCCTCCCCTATGATAGCGGTTTCTATGAGTCTATTTCTGTTTGGTTTGTTTGTTTTGTTCATTAGATTCCACATGTAAGTGAAATCATATGGTGCTCGTCTTTCTCTGTCTAGCTTATTTTAATAAATGGTGGAAAGAAGAGGCTTTGGAGTGATATGGACAGGGATTCATGCCCCAAATACAACATTCATCAGATGAGCCTGACCAAATTGCTTTCCTAAGCTTCTATATCTTTACAGGTTTCATTAAGACATTCTGGTAGAATCAGTCTATTGGAACTGATAGGTTAGTCAAGACATTCTGCTAGGATCCGTCCACTGGAATTCTGGATGGGAAGGGAGAACTATTTTAATTTGAGGTAAAGGAGGAAAAACCTGGGTGTCAAATGGAACACAACGTGCTGGCCCACCACTGGGCTGTTTGGTGAGGGTGCTCAACACCTGCCTGTGGATGGACGGGCGATAAGCTAACAGGAATGTGGAGTCTCTGCTGTCGATAATGGGCAATAAGAGATGCCAACTGAATACTATTTGTGGAACATTTTATTTGGGCCAGATAAAATGTATACTCTACTACTTGATGTATAAATGTTGCAGTTTCTCCAGTTCCACTTAAAGAACAGAGAGGACATCATTTGGGATAGTTTTGCCCACGCTGTATAAAACGGATAGGGTACTACTTGCTTTACAGATAGCCCAGGGGTGGCTGGGAAAAATCAGGATAAAAATGAGATAATGTGTTTACAGTCGGTCTGCACGCTGTGAAGAAAAGAAAAGGTATGATTGTTGGAAGACTTGTATCTACATGCTTCAATCATCGAACAAACCTGTCCTCGAAGCAAAACAAAATGAAGCAAAACAAAACAAATCAATCCAACTGGTGGTTATTTGGCTTCAGTAGACAACACAATTGTTGATGTGTCAACATTTCACATTTCAGCCAGTTGTCATGGCTTCATGTTGACTGACAAAGAAAAGTGAGTCTCTCTCCTCTACAGTTTCCAGAGTTCATACAACATTAAACGAAGAGATCTGAAAATAGAGAACAGAGTTAAAGTCTCCACGTAGGGCTCAGCTGGAGGGCAGACTTCAGATCCTGTCTCAGCTATGACCCGAATAAGCGGGTGGTAGCTGTGCCTCATGCTGTCTGTCTTCAGAAGGTGCCTGAATTTAGACTCTGCTTTTGACCTTCTGGACAGATGTTGCATAGAAATAGCATGGGACCGAACAGAAGATGAGTAATGGTGGGTTCTTTTAGTTATCAAGACTATAAATCAAGACTAATACAATATTGTAATTTAAAATGCCTGTAAACCAATATTAATGTTTCCCAAGATTGCATTTTAGTTACTGAAAGAGTGAGGGCTATAATCCAGGTTTCCTGAGGCCAAGTTTAATATCCCCACCTCCACTGTGCTGCATGGTAAAAATAAATGGAAATTATGTCAGCTTTAATCCACACCCCCCCGCCTTTGATTTGAGTCTTAAGTGAAAACAGCACGTAGGCCTCCAGAATTCTCAGTGGCCTCACCTGCAGTTTGTCTGCAAGACCTGCCCGAAGGCGGCACACGCCTCCCCGTGTCTCAGCGCGCTGGACTTCATGGCCTCAGCCCGCCTGCATTGACACAGTCGGAGCTGGGCTTCCACCACCGCCGTGTCCCCTGCCAAGCTCTTAAGAAGACTCCTTATGACATGAAGTAAAGACAGTGAAGGGAGATTTTCCTTCGGCATGCCTAAGGAAGGGAAGTGTGGTCACTCCCCATTTCAAAGCTCATCCATCTGGGGCAGTTGTTCTCAGTGGATGGATCACTTCACTATCAAAGATGCTTACTTTCCTTTAACCCGACACGCCCCATGGTGGTCAGGACAGGAGGCTCTTTATCTTCCTTAGAGGGTGGACAGCAGAAGCCCTACCTAGCTAAACCAAACAAAATAAAGCAAAACAGGACTTCTGGTCAAGATGGAGGCACAGGCAGGCATGGCTCACCTCCTCCCACAACCACATCAAATTACAACTAAAATATAGAGCAACCATCACTCAGAACAGTCAGAAATCGAGTTGAAGGGAAGAATTCCATTTGAAGTAAAGAAACCACATCTGTCCAGACCGGTAGGAGGGGCGCAGACACGGAACGGGCTGGTCCTTCGTCGTGTGCGGCGGGTAGAAATCGGGGAGGGACGTCTCAGGAGCGAGGAGTCCCAGCCCCACACCAGGCCCCCCAGCCCGGGGTTCCAGCGCCAGGGAGATAAGCCCCACAACTTCCGGCTGCAAAAACCAGTGGGGATGGAGTTAGTGGAAGAAATTACTAGAACCCTAAGCAGTTCCTCTTAAGGAACCCACACACGGAATCACCTACTCAGACTCACTTCCCCTGAGCTGCAGCACCAGGGTAGCATCTTGAAAGGCACCAGTGGCATATAGAGAAGAACTAAGGTATCCAGCACCAAGGTGAACAAAGGCCGTTGTCCCTTTTATGAACCCTCCCCCCACAGAGCCACAGAGCTGGCGAGCTGGTGCCGTATCTAAGACTCTATCAACCTGGCTAACACTGTTTACCCCTACCCCAGCGATCCCCTGAGACTCCACCCCGCCCAACTTATGGGCCCACCCAAGCTGCTTTTCCACATGATTGGCTGGCCTTGGCTCATGCGCTACAACATCCTAAATCCTCTCAAACAAGACACAGCTAGCCTCCATGGGCCCCAGGCCTGGCACTAGCAGCAGCCAGCCTAGATTCACAGTTTGTCTTTGCCTGGGAATTTACAAGTCCAGTACAAGTAGCAGCCATCTCAGATTGCTTCATAGCTCAGGCACGATGTCCACAGGGAAAACACAGGTTGGGTCTAACCTTGGCCTGTACTGCATGGGAAATCCCAGAGCCTGCACACCTGGTGGACAGCTACAGACCATGTTGGAGGGCTACCACCCTGCCCCCGCACAGCTGATCCTTCATGGAAGGCAGAGGGTGGTAGTCAGTGGTCACAGCCAGTCCTTGCAGATGACTGTCCCAGATGAATCTCTCCCACTGACCTGCCAACAGCAATCAAGGCTCAACTACAAGAGAAGGGTGTTCTCAGCCCACACAAAGGGCACACCTTGAGTACCCAGCTTGGGTGGTAGGGGAGGCTGTGCCACTGGACCCTACAGGACACCTACTATATTAGGCCACACTACCAAGACATGGAGTCAAAGCAGCTCTACCCAATACATAGAGATAAACACAGGGAGGCTGTCAAAACAAGAAGACAAAGAAACATGGCCCAAATGAAAGAGCAGATAAAAAAATCCAAAAAGAGAGCGAAATAAAATGGACATGAGCAATCTATCAGATGCAGAGTTCTAAACACTGGTTATAAGGATGCTCGAGGAACTTAGTGAGGACCTCAGCAGCATAAAAAGATCCAGTCAGAAATGAAGGATACACTAATTGAAATAAAGAACAATTTAAAGGGAAACAACAGTCAAGTGGGTGAAGCCAAGAATCAAATCAATTATTTGGAACATAAGGAAGGAAAAAAAAAAAAAAGAATCAGGACAAGAAGAAAAAAGAATCCCAAAAAATGAAGATAGTATAAGCAGCCTCTAGGACAACTTCAAGAGGTCCAACATTCACATCATAGGGATGCCAGGAGGAGAAGAGAAGGAGCAAGGAATTGAAAATCTATTTGAAAAAATAATGAAAGAATACTTCCCTAATTTGATGAAGAAAACAGACATGCAAAGTCCAGGAAGCACAGAGAGTCCCAAACAAGATGGATTCAAAGAGGCCCACTCTAAGACACATCATAATTAAAATGCCAACGTTTAAAGATAAAGAGAGAATCTTAAAAACAGCAAGAGAAAAGAAGCTAGTTACCTACAAAGAAGTTCCCATAAGACTGTCAGCTGATTTCTCAAAAGAAACTTTGCAGGCTAGAAGGGATTGGTAAGAAATGGTCAAGGTCACAAAAAGCAGGTACCTAGAGCCAAGATTGCTCTATGCAGCAAAGATATCATTTAGAGTCAAATGGCAGTTAAAGAGCTTCCTGGATGAGAAGAAACCGAAGGAGTTCATCATCACTACACATTATTATATGAAATGTTAAAGGGACTTATGTAAGAAAAAGAAGATAAAAGCTATGAACAATGAAATGGCAATACATATCTCCTGACAATTGAATATAAAAAACAAACTGAGCAAACAAGGAGAACAGAAACAGAATCATGGATACAGAGAGCATTTTTATGGTTGCCAGATGGGAGATGGGTGTGGGGGGATGGGTGAAGAGGTGAGGGGGTTAAGAAGTGCAAACAGGTAGTTACAGAATAGCCCTGGGGATGTCAAGTACAGCGCAGGAAATGGAGTAGCCACAGAACTTACGCACATGACCCATGGGTATGAAGGATGGTGGGGGGATTGCCTGAGGGATTTGGGGGTGCTGGGTGGAGGAGGGCAAAGAGGGAAAAATCAGATTATGTAATAGCATAATCAATAAAATAAAAATGAATAAATAGAGCAAACACACATCATAGTATATGACAATAACCTTTGGCTGTTGGGGTCTTTCAGTGGCTAGAACTGCAAAACCATTTAAATTACTGAGGGTTCAACTCCGACCAGAGAGACACAATTTTAGTTTTTGGCCATGCTGAGTGTGAGTAAATGAGAGTTCGCTGAAGTTCAAAATTTAGAGTTGAAAAAGGGTGATCGTGTTCTCCATTATAGAGACAATGAGCCAATTTTTTGCCCCTCTTAACATGCTGATCTCAGGGCCAGTGAAAATCACCTGTGCAGCAAAGTCTATTTTCATAAAATTGCATCTTCAGAACATGTCACAGCATACCCCTCGCTGCTTCTCACACGTTTGCATTTTAAAGGGGCCCGTGCCTGGTATCTGACAGTCTTTATGGTATACTAACAATGTGGGGGGAGCCTTGGAAGTTGAAACAGAGTGTCCAAGGCTGCACAGCTGGTTTGCGGGGAGCTTTCCAGCCCGTTATACTGCTTCCGGCGCAGAGTGTTTCCTGGACAACTCACTCTTCCTGTTTCTCCCCGGACTCCGCCGTCTTCTTTCAGCTAATTTTGCATAACTCTGAATTTTGCATAACTTCGCGGCCTTATCACGCTCTCTCCATCAAGCATTCTTGTAGGACGCCCGCATGCCCACGCAGCCCACCATTTCACAGCGGTTCAATTCTTTGCCACTCTTTGAGGATTCCTTTCAGAGTGCTCACTAAGCGGAAGTTGGCTCATGTTGGATACCGCACACTGTTCAGAGAATACATGTTTAAAACATAAACCTGCTTTTGAATGTTGTGCATGGAGTGAAATAGAGGCTTTGGGTACAATCCTGGACAACCTGGGAACTGCAGAGCTGACGCCGGCCAGGATGTGGAAGGGAAAGAAGAATTGCCTTATTTTCCGTCTCGGGGTGTACACTCAGGGGAATTGAGGGTCTTTCCCTTGGTGCAGATTGCAGTCTTGTGGTGAAGCTAAACACCGAATATGTGTTTATCGTGTGAGTGCCACAAAAGGGTGACTGTAGGAAGCATTATACATCGTGTTTGGCCCACACACTTCCTCTTTCTAAGGCATACATATTTCATGTAGCGATTTGCTGCCAATGCTTCCAAGCCGGGCAGGCTCCATAGACCTCAGCTACTGCGTGCATTACCTGTTCTCATTGATGCTTACTGTTTTATTGTTTATTTTAAAAATTTAATCTTTATTGTATTTTTTCCGTTACTATTTAGTCCCCTCATGCCCCCTTCCCCCAGCAATCACCAGGCTGTTGTCCACGTCCACGAGTCCCTTTTCCCCAATTCCTCCACTCCCTCAACCCCCCTACCAGCTGTCATCTGCTCTCCATCTACGAATCTGTCTGCTTTGCTTGTTAGTTCAGTTTGTTCATTAGATTGCACATACGAGTTAGAGTTAAATCATATGATACTTGTCTTTCTCTGGCTTATTTCACTTAGTGCAGTGTTCTCCGGGTCCATCCATACTATTGCAAAGGGTAAAATTTTCTTCTTTTTTTAAGGCCAAGTAGAATCCCATTGTGTGAATGTCCCACAGTTGTTTTATCTACTCATCTATTGATGGACACTGGGCTGCTTCCATATCTTGGCGATTGTAAATAATGCTGCAATGAACATAGGGGTGCTTATGTTCTTTCAAATTAGTGTTTCGGGTTCCTCCAGACATATTCCCAGAAGTGGGATTGCTGGGTCGAAAGGCAGACCCATTTTTAATTTTTCGAGGTATTGCCATACTGCTTTCCACAGTGGCTGCACCAGTCTGTATTTCCACGAACGGTGCAGAAGGGGTCCCCTTTCTCCACATCCTCGCCAGCACTTGTTGTTTGTTGATTTATTGATGACAGTCCTTCTGACAGGTGTGAGCTGGTATCTCACTATGGTTTTAATGTGCATTTCTCTGATGATTAGTGACTTCGAACATCTTTTCATATGTCTATTGACCATCTCTATGTCCTCTTTGGAGAAGTGTCTGTTCAGGTCCTTTGCCTATTTTTTAATTGAGTTGTTTGTGTTTTTGGTGTTGAGTGTTGTAAGTACTTTATAAATTTTGGATATTAACCCTTTATCAGATGTATTGGCGAATATGTTCTCCCGTTCTGTGGATTCTCTGCCTACTTCATTGATGTTTTCCTTTGTTGTGCAAAATCTTTTTAGTTTGATGCAGTCCCATTTATGTGCAGAAAAATGAAACTAGCCCACCTTCTTACACCACACACAAGAATAAATTCAAAATGTATCTTGTCATTTTAAACCACAGTTTCTCTCACTTTCAGCAAGAACAAGAGGGTTTGGCGGGGTGATGTGGGTTCACTAGACCTGGTTAAATTCCCTGCTTTGCCATTTACCAGCTGGGTGGCCTTGGACAAGTTACTTAACCCATCAAAATCTCAGTTTCTTCATATGTAAGTTTATACTGAGATTGATAATCACTGCACTTCACTTTCTATGAGGATTATGTGAAATACTGTACCTGAAAATGTTTTTATATATACAATCTGCAAATATGATTTGCTTTATAGCCAATTTCAGAATATTTCAAAGGTGGTTTCAAGGCTTGTGTGCAGTTAATGTTTTCTCCTGATCTCTCCTTGTTCTTTGTCCATAATAAACTCATATTCCATGGCTGTCGTAGAAGAACTTAGGAAGCATATTTAAATGTCATTCTTAGGCAGAGACACCATAGCAAAATGAATGGGATCAGAGGAAGTGAGTTACAAAGTCTGAAAACTCTTGACGTTTAGCACTAAACAGAATATGGAAAACTCATACTGTCGATAGATTCATTAGTGAGGAAAAAAAGAAAGAGAATACTCTGAACTTCTCTTTGAAGTCCCAGATGGATCAGAGGGAACAGCAACTACAGAGGCAGGATTCTCAGAAACTGGGAGGAAAGAGCCAGGTGGCCAAGTCCAGACACCGGCTGAGATTTGAGCTGGACGCTCCTTCTTACGCCCGTCCTGTTTTGAGTGGTAGTTGACTAAACGAACCAACAAACCCAATGTTCAGGGGGACGTGGCTGGAATGGAGACCAGTGTCCACTGGGACACATGGGGCCTCAAATGAAAGGAAGGGGTTACTGAAGGAACGCGATGGGTCACCGCTCCCCCACGTGTCAGCTCTAAATACCTGGTCTCTTTGAAACTTGCTGAAGTGAGAGGCTTCGCCCGACGTGTCACAGGGTCCCCGATATCTATCTGTAAATGCTGGCCTCGGAGGTGGAGGGGGGGACACGTTTAGTTGTGCTAGGGTACGATTTGTACAAGCTTCCCTTTAGCTCATTCCTTGGAACTTTTCCATGAAAGATGAAGGCTCAGGCTGAATCAACAGCGGCGCGACACTCCAACCCTCTTTCTTTCTAAACTAAAAATAGGAAAAGCTTCATTTCCATACTATAAGAATCAATTCCAACCCAATTATTTTTTTCCTATTCTGGTCCATTACTGTATCCATAGTGTGTTCTTGGGCTGATAATGAATGAGAGTTTTCCTTTTATGTGCTTCCCTTTCGGTGAGTCCCCTGGGAGCAGGAACCGTGTCTCCCGTTTGTGTCTACACACTCATTGACTTCCAGTGAGGCTGCTGTGTACGAATTTGCTTCCCGCTTCAACGTAGTTTCTCATTGAAGAGTTTCTGTTTTTAATCAGCCAGCCAGCAGGCCATAATAGCTAATTTTATAAAAGGGTTAACGTCTTCTTTTGGTTCACATTTATGGAAATTTTGCAATTCAAATAAGAGAGAAAAACCGAGCCAACTTTTCTCAGGCTGGAGACAATGACAAGCTATGGGGTGTTACATAGTCATGAGACAGTTGGTCTGAATAATAAGTGAAAACCAGAAAGCCTACAACATTTTGGCTCAAATAATAGATCATTAGGTGTTTAGAGAAGAGAGGATCTTGATGATGGAGTTGGGCAGGACTCCTAAAAACATGTTTATGATACATAATATCCCTGGACGTGAGAAGCCACCGTGTCCTTTCTGCATGCGTGCGATCCTAAGAATCAGGATGCGTTTTAATTTCGACCTAAAATGACGAAACTAAGCCACATGCCAGATGTTGGAAAAGGCAGCGATTTCCACTAATGCAGAAAAACCACCTTCGCCTGACAGCTCTGCAAACGCGCATTTGGAGGCAGAGGTTATTAGCTTTTACTCTTGGAAGCAGGTTGACAGCATAACCCCCCCCGACCGATGCCTACCGCCCTGTATCCGTAGCCCCAGACTTCCGAGTTGCCTGCTTATTGGCTGACAGCGCTGCGCCTTTCCGTGTCCAGGGGCCGTGGCGGCTGTCACGGAGAACAGCAGGTGGCCGTCCGCTCGCTGACTCTCCACTTTCGCTTTTCACAACTCACTGCTGGACTGAGGGGTTGCGCTGCAGCCCGACAGAACGCCCGGCCTGCTCTCATTTACTTAGCAGATTTGAAGGGTGCGCGGAGGTGGGTGAATTACTGTCTCTTGTCAAAATGTTCTCATGGCTTCTGGAGCGACCTTTTAAAGTGTGGAAGTTCAGTGGCCTGAGGGGCTGGGTGGAAACCACGTTGGCTTTAGTGGCCAGAGGCATTTGCCCAGAGAGAAAGGAGAGTGCAGGGGGTTCTTCCTCGGCCACTGGAAGGCAATGGTGCTGGGTCAGAGGCCCCCGGGACTGGGTGACGTTATGTGAAACTGTGGGGGTTTCTGTTCGCTTTCCTCTAGTTTTGCACAGCTGTCCAATTCATATTTTGAATACTGCAGAACTTCGTTGTATGCCTCGGAATATCCTGGTTTTAATGACTAGCTCGACACACATTAAAAATAAGGACCATTTGCCTTGCCTGTGAACTCACGACTTTTTACAGATAAATAGGGATTCCATTTTGTACTTCATATATATTTAGGTTGGCTAGAACATGAGGTGCACTAGGAAATACATTGATATCTGGGCCCTGAGAACCTCTGGCTTGCTGTTATCCAGGCTCCATATGGGCACTCAATAAATAAGGTTTTTTAAAAAACTAAATTCACTTTGATTTGATTAAAAAAACCCTGATATATTCTTCTTAATACTTATCCTGTTTCACACTTTCTTGAATGTTTGTTTGTGTAACTTTAGAGTGATGGGTCACTGGTGCTTCCTAATTCAGAAGCAATCATTTTTTTCAATGTGGTTTTGGATGCCATGTCTCCTTCAATTTTTCTTGAGGTTGGAAAGCACATTTTTATTTCTCTTGCAAAATATTTAGAGACCTCAAAGTATTGGATGGGCCAAAAAGTTCATTGGTTTTTTTCTGTGTGATGGCTCCAAGTGGCTTTTGCCTTCATTCAGAACAGTTTTGTTAGATTATATGGTGACAGTTGTCATGTCAGGGTGCATTTAACAAAACTGCAAAATTGGTGAATTTCTCTGTAGCCATTTTAATATTGAAGATGGAAGAAAATGAACATTTTTGGCATATTATGCTTTATCATTTCAAGAAAGGTAAAAAGGCAACTGAAATGCAAAAAAAAAAAAAAAAAATTGTGCAGTGTGTGGAGAAGGTGCTGTGATTGATTGAACATGTCAAAGGTGGTTTGCGAAGTTTCCTGCTGGAGATTTCTCGATGGATGATGGTCCATGGTTGGGTGGACCAGTTGAAGTCCATAGCGATCAAATCGAGACATTGATTGAGAATAATCAACATTATACCACATGGGAGATAGCCGGCGTACTCAAAATATCCAGATCAATAAAGTTATCAGTTATCAGTGAAAATGAAAAACTTGTTTTTTATTTTATGGGAAAAAACCTTACGGACTTTTTGGCCAACCCAGTACTTCTGAATCTTGCATTAAAATGCATGGTGTCCCTTAGGCAGCAGAAAGGAAGTGATTTTAGGATTTGTGTTTGTTTCTTTTTCTGCCAAGAACCTACTATTCCTTTGAAAATTGCTTGACCATCATCTGTAACGTGGGCTGACGTCCTCTCCTGCCCTCTCATTCTAACCATCTGAATAGTGAGTCTGACAGGCCAGGAACTAAAAAACTGAGCCAATTGTAAGGTTTTCATCAAAAACCTACTATGTTCCAGGGCTTTGTATGTTAGTCAGTGTTACAGGAATGAAGACTGTTTTATGGCCAAGAACACAATTAAAGGCTTACACTTAATTAAGTGCTGAGTTGAGTGGTTGAGACCGTAGATACTACAGGAGCTTAGAGAGTAGAATGACCGAAAATATCCAAGACCAGAATCACTTCTGTGAAGTCAGCAACCACAGTGCTTATTTACAACTTTTCAAATGTCCAATAGCACAGTCCAACCCCAACAACATGGAAAAGCCAACTCTAGTACTCAGCGTTCACTTGGAAATTGACTAAATAGTAGGTCGCTCTGATCCAGCTGTGATATTGAAAATGTTACTTTTACTTGTTATGCATTATTGCCTATGAATTCTTTTAGATGTAAAATCCAAAGGTCACCTGGCACACCATCAGGCAATTACCAGCTCTTTCCTTGTGCAAGTCGGTGGCTGATAAAATGCACATCATTACAGTTCAGAAACGTTCTATTCTTTGCCTCTCACACCCAGGCTCCTCCTTGGCAATGCACACAGTTTGGCAGGTGTAGAGAAAATTAGGAGGGGTAATCACATGGTTACCTGCTGGGAAGAACAGTGAGCCGTACGTACCGCTCAGCACTCTGATCTGACTTTAAGGGAATTGCATTAACTAAAAATGATACATAATAGACTTGGCGGAAACATAAACTGCTGGTCAGTGCTGATTACATCAAAGAGAAACACTTGGAATACGGTGCAGCTGAGGTATTGCTCACTCAAGATTTGTAACTGGTATCCGTGGGGCAGTAATTCTCACCAATCCTCAGCCTCCACCTAAATGCTAGCAGTTGGAGCTAAGGGTATCCTGTGTGTCCGCCACAAAAAGTGTTATGTTAATTAGGACCTAGCGGAAGTCTTCTGGTCTATGATCAGTCAGAGCCTACCAGGAAATCATGTAGTGGAATTGATCCTCTCACTGAAATAGCTTCCATTGCAAGGCATTCTGGGGGCGTATTCAGGCTATCGTTATAAATACAGATTGAGTTTAACAAAACTGAAGACCTTCAGCCAGCAAAACAGACATTAAAAAATCTCACTGATAGCAAATAATTAGTACAAACATAATTAGTATTGTTTGGGTTAAATTTGCCATTTTTTCCCCAAAATAATATGTTTAAGGACTGATGTAATTGATTTTAAAGGACTGGCCATGTGTGTGAATATGAAACACAAGCCTTAGTTCTAGCAGATAAATCCTAAAAGTAAGAAAACAAAAATTACTGTCTATTTTTCTTTCTAGATTGCATGCTTTACAAAGGAGTATCACCTATTTTTATCTATATCTCTAGTACCTAACACAATTCTGGCTTATAATACATGCTCAGGAAATGTTGGGTGTTGGTGCTGAACAAAATATTTTTTTTCTTCTTATTGAATTGATTGGGGAGACGCTGGTTGAAAATTATACAGGTTTCAGGCTCACAGTTCCGCAACACGTCATCTGTACACTGTGCTGTGTGCTCACCATGAACAAAATATTTTCAATTATCGGTTTTGTCAACGACTAAATATTAAGCAAAAGAAAACAGGGAGAATAAAAGTTTTTAAGGCATTTAGTTGCCTGAGCAAAATACGGCTTGACAATCCCTGCTAGCATCGCCCGACTTCTAATTAAACTAGAAATGCAGGACAAAGGGACAGGGCCACAGGGTTCACGCAGTAATTCCTTTGTTTTCCTTATGTCACATGACAGGTTTTAAGACCCATTGTAGGCATGACCGAGGCTTTGCTTTGTATTAATTATTTGAGCAAATTCTGCCACCTTTACATATATAGTTAGACTCCAGGAAATCATTTCACCAGGTGTCAGAACTTTCTAAACTTGAGCAGTCAATAATAATGAAAATAAACTTGCATCCCTTGAGGGGAACTTGTTCATAAGAAAAAACAGAGCCAAGAGTAGGAAGTGGATGTTGCCAGATAGAGAAGGAAGAGTCAACATGGTTATTCACATGGATAAAGAGTTTATTAAATTTTTGCTGGATTTTCCAATTGAAGATCTCAGTGATATTTTAGGATTGTCTGGAAGATATTCTAACCTATTTGTACATAATTCAGTGCAATAAAGTTCATGTGCATGTCTAAATTGCTACAGTTAATTTTCACTTTCAGATTCTAATCTACAGCATATATAAACATCCCAGGAATGATATGGAAAATATAAGAGGCAAAATATATGTTTGGGGGAGTGGGGCTGCATTTTTTAATTTAAAGATTCTGCTGTTGAACACAAGTATCGAATTTCGAAAAGTCTGTGGATGCCCACGAGGCCACCTTGTCTGTGAGGTAGGCGTTTTATAAGATTTTATGACAAGAAACAGAGAGAGGTGAAGAGAATACATGGCTCAAGGTCACTCAAGGAGTAAAAGACACAGGATTTACACTCTGACATCTGGCTTAGAGGTAGAATGTATTTCTGTTATTGAACAATGAAAACATCATGCAAATTTGAAGACCCCTCTAAAGTTAAGTTTGATGACCAGCGTCCCTGCTTCAGTCCGCTACGCCTTGACTCGCCTACGAGGTGTCAGCTTCTCAGGGCGGAGCATATTCTGCACACGTACACACATTTGTGCTCCTAGAGAATATATATAGTGCCATGCATTTTACAGCTTTTAATATGTAAGTGAGGCAATGCTGTTCTGTCATTTGGAAACGATTTTTAACTCAACCATATGTCTTGGAGACACCTCTGTGTTCACGTGTTGAGTTCTACGTCTTCCTTCTCAAATGCTACACCATGTCCTGCAGTGCGACCGTATCTTCCTTTATCTTAACCCTTTTTCTCCTCAATAAGCAATAATATGATTTCCACCTAGGGGAGGAAGAGTGCCTGTGTAAGGCAATGACTTGATTTCTGTGGTTTATTATCTCCACAATTACTACATTAGAATCGTAGTTATATTTGAGACTAGAGAGCTGGTCTTGTGCATTGTGGGAAAACTGAGCTAGCAGTTGGGACTAGATTTTTTTTTGTTTGTTTTGGAATAATATATTTATGACTCTCTGAGTCACAATGTTCTCACCTGTGATTGGTCATTGATATTATTACCTACTGTGCTATGTGTCCATATCTGTACTTTTGTTTTCAAAAAGCAGAATGTCTTTTTTGACTCCTAGGTGATATTTTTATTATATCAGTGCAACTCACCATGTATTTATTGACTATTTTTTCTGAGACATATTCTGATGAATGTATCATGGGAAGTACAATAAGTCTTTTGTCTAAGACCACATGACATAGTAAAAGTAAAAGGCACACATATAAAAACTCTGAAAAAGGTCTATGTCATCTGAGTTGTAGGAAAAATGCAAACTTCAGCTGGATTGCAGGAGAGGGAGAGAATACGCCAACGGAAGGGGCCGTGCGGTACTTATGGAGGAGGATGAAAGAGACTCCTTAGGGCACAGGGGGAGAGGGGAACAGGCTGACCCACGTTCCCTCTTACCTAAATTGGACTTGGGTGCTTTGTCGAGGCTGGTGTTCTAGAGTCTTTCTGACACGAGGCTCTTTCAAGAGCATCATTAAGGAATCTGAAAGCCCTTGTTCAGTGTCAGAATCGTGTTGGAAAATCGGACATGCAGGCATGATATAGTATCAATCTAGGCGTCTCCAGAGGCGAAAGCCAGCTTTAACGCAGTCGTCCAGCCAAGAGTATGCAGTGCCTGAGTTCTGGAGATGGATGTGAAGCAGTGCCTGGGGACGCCTCAGAAGGCTCCAGAATTTGTCAGAACTGGGCGTCTCTGTAGCGTGTTTTCAGCTTCACTATGGACAGAGGGAGGGATTTTAAGGGCAGTGAAAACAGTTCCAGCTGGGTTGGGAGAGGCGGAAATGCAGAAGCTTGTCATCAGGCAGGCAGTGTGATTTAGGAGGTGTTCCGGGTGATGGGTGGGGAGAAATCAAAGGTGGGACGGAGGGTGAAGGTCCGCAGTGTGGGTTAGAGCATACCGTGGGCTCGGATGCTTGGTTGAGGCTCTGACTTGAATGCTGGCTGGTGAAGTATTAAAGCTTGTCTTCCACGGAGCAACAAATGATCCACTCTATTCTTAGAAGGTCTCTCTAGCAGAACTGCGGGTAGATGAGACGAGGAAAGACCGGGGAGTTGAGAACAGTTATGGGACTGTTGTGGTCGACCAGGGAGGGGTACTGTGGCCGTGGGTAAGAACAGTGGAAGGAAGAAAGGGGTGGGCACATGTGATAGACACCACGGAAACCATCTTTTAAAGGAGATTTCGTCAGTCGCTTTGACAAAGACGTGAGGAAAACAAAGGAGTCAAAGATGATAATAAGAACCAGAGGACAACTGCTATTTAGTTAGCTATGTGCAAGGCACTGTACTCATGTATAGATTATAGACAATTTCTCACAAATCCGCTATTATATCCATTTTGTCTAGAAGCGAACTGAGGCTCAAAGAAGTCGTAACTCGCTGAAAGTCAGGATCAAAATCCTTGGCCCGTGTTCTTGACCGTAGTGACCCATCAAGACCTTTTTATGCTGCGAGTTAATGTTGGACACCTATTCCGGAAACCGGTGGATTCTTTTCATACTGAATTATTTGTTCATACTTCTTTCAAGACTTCGATGTTATAGCTTATTTGTGTATGTGCGTGTCAGGTACACGAGTGAAACCGGTATGTCTGCGTATAGTCTTATGTCTCAAAATGTTTCCCAGGTATTGTAACTATTAAGTTCCAGGAATGTGCTAGAATATAAGTCTGATAATCAACAAAGTACTAAAAAGAGGCACACTGAGAGTCTTTCTGGTTTACTGCTTCCTTGATGCGTGAAGCACCCTGTGTCAGCTTTTTCAAAGAAAGGAGAAAATAATTATGCAATTTCCTAAATTCCCTTCAGTTTTTGAAAATGAAAGCCCCGTTCCAGATAATGAAGTTGAGCATGGTGAGATTTAAATTCCATCCAAATAATTTACATGAACTCACAGTTATTTATTCTAATAAAGGAGAGGAATCTCTGGATAATTGAAATTCATACATAATGGGGAAAACTGTGCTTGGTAATATTTCTCCACCTCAGTCCATATCAAACTTTTTATTGGCATTATAATCAAGTAACAAAACCTCCTCATTTAAATTTCACTTTTCTCTTTCCTTCTCACATAAATGGGAAGGGAAATGCCTAAATTAATAAAAAGCAGAAGGCAAAGGTACCTGACTCCTACCCAGGGGCAGGTTGGAAACTGGATGCTTAAAACATTTATAGTATGTAAAACAGTGATTAAACCAAAACCTTTTAAATACAGTTATTATGGGTGAGGCAAATGGACTTTCAACTGGTTTTATATTATTGTTAGAGGCTGAACTTTATACCATTTGAACTGGAAAAAATAGTTTCATACAGCCTTAAGTTTTTTTGTTTTTTTTTTTTTAATCAGGCCAAATGATGCTGGGGACAGAGTAGCAGGTGCCTAACCCTTCACTGATCACTCTGTAAGTTTCTTGCATATCGGCATCCAATGTGGGCGTAAGAGGGTAATGAAATCTATGGCATATTGGCAAATGGATATTATGCATTGTTAAGAGTGTTAAGGTAACACTGTGCTTGGCATTGTGTTTTAGTGACTTCCAGATTTCATTCAATAATACAATAGATACTCATATGCTCAAGAACCCGCTATGTTCCCCGGAGTAGAATCATGGATGAGGAAGTCCTTGTGTAATGTGCCCAGCCTGATATGTGGCTGGTCCTCTGTTGTGACTGAACATAGGATGCTAAGCTCTGAGGTCACTGGAGGTGATGCTCTGTAAGGTCAATTAGGAAAGAGTCTAAAATCAGTTGGCATTGAGATTTATGTGACTATTCAAAATTGCTTATATACTTTTTTCTTGTTTGCTGTGGGGTGTTTCTTTAAATGAAAAATTTTAAGGAATCTTAAGAGCACCAAAATCTGATAGTGGTGATCTTTGTGGAAATAGGGTAGGTAGAGGGGGTCTGGGATCTCTTTCTTTTTCTTTTTTAAGTTCAGGTAAAATTGGTATAGAAGGTAAGTTCCGGGTGTACGACCTGGTAATTTGAGCTTTGCGCGCACTGCGGACTGATCACCACAACCAGTCTGGTTGCCATTCACAGCCACACAGTTGGTCTCCTTCACCCATTTCGCTCCCCTGCCTCCTTTCCCTCTGACAACCACCAATCTGCTCCCTGAATCCCTTTCAGATTTCCATCCTTCGTTCTCTGCATTCCTACTGAGGTAGAGGTGTGGGTTGGGGCTAGAACGGTGCTGCCACTGATCGATCATCAGAGTTAGTCCCAGATGAGATTTGCCCCTAACTTCTGCTCATTTGAAATTTGTACGTCCGGTCACTCAGTGCCCGCTCCTGATTCAGGAGCACAGACGGATTCACAGGTAGTCACAGGTATTTGGTGCTCTCCATTCTGTGGACCCTGCCATGTGAGCAAGAAATAGATCTCTGTGTCCAGTGGGATTTGATGTTAGTCAACTGATTGACTGATTCATCTAATCAGCATCATTGAGCATGTAAAAGTCATTCTTCCATGCTGCCAGTTTTGAGGAAATAGAAATCATAGGAAATCTGACAAGTGTGTTTGGAAATTCTTCCATAGCGGAATTATAACATTTGTAGGAATATTGCATATTAATTTAAAAAATCATGTAGATTACTGCTGAATTTAAAAAAGGAAAAATTCAAGCAAAATACAACTGTGCTTTAAGCACCTACCTGGTTTTTAAATCATGGAGATCCTATACCACAAAGGTTAAAGATTTTAAATATTTAGCAAAATGTACCTTTTAACCTCCTCTCTCTCAGAAGACAATCCGAACTCTATTGAAGTCATTAAATTAATCCTTGGTGGCCATAGCAGAATAAAAATTTCATTTCTTTAGCATGCAAATGATGCTATTAATGTGTACAAAATATACAGCACAGAAGTCATTTACTTGTCTAAGTGAATTTTGTTCTGAAACTTGCAATGTGTTTCATATACATGCAATAAAGATAAAAAGCAAAGTAAAATTTAATCTGACAGGAAGTGCACAACATTAGCTTTGTTTTAATGCATAAAAATTTGTTTTAAAAATTGTTTTTGAAAAGGTTGAGGGGTGTCTCTTGGCACGAAGTTGGCTTAGGCTACGCGCTTGGAGCATCTGAGAAGTGAAGGGAAATCTTTGGGACGCCATTTTGTTTTCCATCCATCGTTCACTGTAAACACACCCTTAGCTCTGGAGAGTGTGTGGTTTCAAAAAATAAACTTTATGTCTTAGAGCAGCTTTAGATTTACAGAATTGTAGCAAAACAACTAAAGAGCGTTCCCATATACCCCGTATTCAGTTTGTCTTATTTCTGACTACTTAGCATGGTAGGCTTGTCACAATGAATGAACCGACGTCGATACTTTAGGATTACTACGTTACTACCAACATTATCTCAAGTCCAGACTTCATACATTTTGTTGCTCAAATTGTCCCAGCTTTGACCATTTGGGGAACTTGTTTATTTGGCCTTGGGGCCTCTTTTTAAACTATGCCGTCACTTTTCCTCCTGTTTTTGAGCATTTCTTTTCTGGCTCTTATGGATTCCACTCATTCCCAAGTTGCCAGGTGAGCGTCTTTGGCTGCATCCCCTATAGTATAAGACATTCAGATCCTTCTTTTCACATTCCACTTTAGGATCTTTTGCCTCTCTGAATATATTTCTTTAACTTGCATACATTAATGTTTGCTCATGGTGCTGTAAAGTTATACAAGTTTTAACAAAAGCAAAATGCCATGTGTTCACTGTTCCAATATCATACCGATGCATGCACTGCATGAAAAGTCCTGCAATTCGCCTGTTCAACTCTTCCCGGCCCCACACTCCTGGCAAATACATCTTTTTTTCTTTCTTTCTTTCTTTCTTTCTTTCTTTCTTTCTTTCTTTCTTTCTTTCTTTCTTTCTTTTTTTTTTTTGTTTTTCTATTCAAAATGCCATATATGGTTAACCCTTGAGCAACACAGGTTTGAACTGTGCAGGTTCACTTAAACAGGGATAATTTTCAGTAAAAATACAGTTGGCCCTCTGTATCCCTGGGTTTCAGATCCCTGCGTTTAACCAACTGTAGATCGGACAGCAGACAGTATTCACCCAGGAGTGCCGGGCACTGGCTGCAGGCACTGTCTAACGCCCTTTTGTATAAGGGACTTTAGCATTCTTGGATTTCGGTGTCATCCAGTGGTATCTAAGTTCATTTTTTAAAAGATTTTTTAAATTTATTTTTTAGACAGAGGGGAAAGGAAGGAGAAAGAGAGGTAGAGAAACATCAATGTGTGGCTGCCTCTCGTGCGCCCCTTACTGGGGACCTCGCTGGCAACCCAGGCATGTTCCTGATTGAGGATTGAACCTGCGACCCTTTGATTCGCAGGCTGGCACTCAAAACACCGAGCCACACCAGCCAGGATTAGGTTCATTTTCTTCCTTGTGACTATCCAATTGTTCCAGCACCATTTGTTAAAAGATTCTTCTTTGAATTAATTGCACCTTTTCAAAACCAGTTGATTATATTTGTGTGGGTCTGTTTCTGGGTTCTCTGCTGTGCTCCTTGGAGCTGTGTCTTTTTCCTCCCAATACTAGGGTTTTCTGACCACCATGGCTTGTATGAAATCTTAAAATCGAGTGAACTGACTCTTCCAACTCTCTTCTTTTTCAGTGTGGTCTTGGCGAGTCGAGGCCTTTTGCATAGAAAGGGAACTTATCCTCTTAAATCTTTTATATAAGAGGGCATGTTAAAGATTCTTTGCAAAGCAAAAGCAGTAACACCTAGGGGACCTGTTTCTCAGTCTTAGATGTAGAGAGGCTGGTAGCTTTAAATACCACGTTTTTGCTAACCACACCAACAAAATACTCAATATGCCAATTTACCAGACACCTTTTAGCATATATATGACTTTACTGGTGAGAAAGGAATGACAAACTAGTTAATATGTGTTTGAAAGCAGAATAATTATTACAATGTTATGCTGTTCAATTAATTCAAAAATATAGTGCAGTCTAATAACTTGTTTCATTTAACTTTCATTATTTAATGCATTTTCAGTTTAATTTTCACCTAATACTTGCTATAAACTTTATATATATGTGTGTGTGTACACACATTTTTTAAAGCAGAATATAGCAGAAGTAAGGTAATGGTGGTAAATTTGCAGCAGAAATGAAAGGTTAAGACTTGGGTGATAATGATGAATGAGAAGTAAAGTCAAAGTGTAAAGTATTTTCCCTTGAAATACACAGATTCACTGTCTGCATTTGATAAATATACTTTTATAATTGCTCAAATCATATTTCAAACTGCTTCTCTGACTGCATCCTCCCTGGAATATTTTAAGTCTTCCACTGCATTTCTTAGGTGCGTATAATGTGCAGAACGATTATTTAATGAACTTTCTGCTGCTCTTCGGCCCCTGCCAGGGTGCACCCACCTGCCAAACCATAGTGAAATGAAAACAGTGACTCGGAAGGAGGACGTTCCTGAAGACTAGGATAGAGTGTAATTGAAAACCTTTAAGCTGCTTGCCGGTGATGAATGAGGTTCTAGGTCTGAAGAAGGAAAGGACTTCGTCGGCTGTTGTAGCGGATGTGAGCGTGTAGCCGCCCCGATGTGAGTGGGTGTTCCTTCCCGATATCAGGTCCGGCAGCGCGGGCAAGGCAGTGCTTGGAGGCTCGGGACTCGGGTGTGGAGGGATGTGGGTTTTTTGCTGTCGTTCACATGCATAAGGGAAGTTCCTGATGGGACAGGGATGGCAAAACCTTCCAGTCGTGGCCGTGAAACGCAAAGATAGCTGATTGAGACAGGGAAAAACCACGACCCGTTAAAGAAGGCAGAGAAGTACACCACTATGCAAAGAGAGGGATCCATTTAGCAATAGTGGCCAGTGGCTTGCCTTTTGCAGGAGGTATGGGAAGAAGAAAAATCTCCTCAATCAAGCGGCCAGATGTCGTTGATTTATTGCCTAGGCCTCTATCTTGTACATTTTTGCAGGGGTGGGGATGCCAAGGAATAAGAGGAATAGACAGAGGTACCCCTGAAGACCACCACCGGAGTGCACTTGTGTGCCGCTCTAGGTTGTTTTCATGGACAATAGGCAGGAAAGAGACAGCAGTCGGCAAGACAGATATTCTCTGCTATGCTCTGGGAGGTACGGGGTGAATGGCATTACTGATAATTGGCTCTAAATATTTCTCTCTCTGGTTTTCTGTTGCTGTTGTTGCTCCCATAGGAAAATTAATCATCACCGTAGAATTGGGGGTGGACTTGAGGGTGGGAGGGGTATACAGAATGAATAATACACTTAATCGTATTAAATCTCTCCTACTCTTCTCTGCATTTTGTTCCCCCTCAAGCAAAACAGAACCAAATAGTTCAGGTTTCCGTAAGAGCATCACAGCCACCCAACAGATAAAACCCATTTTAGTTCAGGATAATGAATAACCTTTTATTGTAACCAATTTTGGCTTCATCTTAAAATAACATATTTTAAAACATTAAGGATATAATATAAAAGTGAAAATATAAGTTCAGACCTGAATGGTACCCAGTAATAAAAGAAACCAATTTCTGCAATTATACTGTGTTCTTGCTGACCTTCTTACCTGGCCTGTTGGGGAGGAAGAATATCTCTGTTGAAGTAAAATTGTAGATTTCTCTTTTAATACCCTGTGCAGTATAAAGTTACTGTGGCCCAGAACTATTGTTAATTTCAACAACAACAAAGAGACATTTGTGATCTGCCAATACTGTATTACTCTCTCAAGATAAAAATGTAAATATGACATCATTTCCTTCCCTTGACTGACTTATGGTGCAGTTGTGAATCAGGTTTGTACAACAGTTCAATAAGCTATGTCTCGTGTCCAAGTTGTGAATGAACCTGACCGCAAAGAAGCTGCCCTGGCTGTGTATCTCAGTTAGCTGCTATATCGTCCCATACACCCAAAGGTTGCAGGTTCGACCCAGTCAGGGCACATACCTGGGTTGCACGTTCGAGCCCCAGCTGGGGCATGTACAGGAGGCAACTCATTGATGTTTCTCTTTCTCTCTCTCTTTTCCTCTAAAATCAATAAACATATCCTTCAGTGAGGATAAAAAAAGAAAGCTGTAATTTCTTTAGGCTCCGGCAAATCCTAAGTTATAATAACATCTGGAAGGGAGGGGCACCACCAATCATGAGCTCAGAGATCAGGAGAAACAGACAAGAGGATCAGAAAGGACTGGCAGCTTGCAGGTTTCCAGCACCTGGTTCCAGAATGTGAGTGGGAGTGAATTCCCAAACTATTGCAAATAGCTACATGGTAAAGCTGTACTCACCCCAACTAAACCACACATGTTTTGAACAAACTGATACTTTGGCCTATTCACGCGTTGGTTCTTCTCCATTAAATAAAGACTACGTATTGAATATTAGTGGACGCGCCTCTGATTTCTCCTCTGCCAGCATGATTAAAAAGCGGACGCGTCGTGTCTCGCCCCACAGGCATGGTCTTGCCCAGGATCTTGGGCGTTCAGCAGGGGATTCTTTTGCAGTTAATGAACTACCGAAAACATTTCGAGGCAAGGAAAATATTTTATCAAATTCATTTTCGACTTTTAACATCCATGCTCATTATTTTTGGCACGTGAGGGAAATGCCAATTTAAAACAAGTCATTTAATGCTGAAACTGGTTCCTGATTTCACAGGGATGAAGGGCGGAGGCAAGGTATGGAGCGAAGCACTTCCAAGGCAGCACTGACCCGGGCAGAGCCTTGAACCTGCTGCTCGCTGCTGACCCCTCTCAGGAGGGCCCCAACAAGCAGATGGTCTTGAATTTGGCTACGAAAGCATGAGGCTGTCTTTCCCAGATACTGAACACTGATACTACCCACTGGAGAGAGGAATCAAAATGAGTCACGTCTTATTTTCTTCTTCTTCTTCTTTTTTTTTTTTTTTTGCAAATGTAAATATTTTTGCTGTTACTCATTGTAATAGCACGTTCCTGCTAATTACAAAAATTTAAACAATAGCAATGCATGGCAAGTAGGAAAACTGGCTCCCACGAATTCTGTGCTGAAGAGTTGGGTGTGGCTTACACTGCCCCGCCCCGCCCCCACCCACCTGCCCCTTTCTCATCCTTTCCCACGGGGAGGGCACCCCTAGTTTGCCCAGGTCCACACAGCCCGCAGAGGCCAGACCCAGCGTGGCTGAGGCTGCTGCGTGTGGTTGTAACTACTGTGCAGCGCTAGCTACTTAATACATACTGCTGGCGTTTTAGTATATTTTCAGACATCTTTTTATGTACATATACCTTATGTCTTTCATAAATGCAAGCATATGAAATATAC
The DNA here is from genome assembly GCA_004027475.1 of Anoura caudifer. Taxonomy (NCBI): domain Eukaryota; kingdom Metazoa; phylum Chordata; class Mammalia; order Chiroptera; family Phyllostomidae; genus Anoura; species Anoura caudifer. The sequence continues at coordinate 602,535 of PVKU01000001.1, forward strand.
TGTATTCTCACCTCTTAAAATATGTACGAATGTAACAAGTTTCTGTGCCTATGTGGGGAATAGCTCTCTATATATCCAAATCTGTATCTATTTATACAAAATGGTTATTTTAATCCATATTTGTGCTTTCATAGCTGTATAATTTGTAACAAGCTATTTAAACTTCCTTTCTTCTATTTTATATTTTTAAATGTAATATGTAAATATAATTAATACTTTTTGTACATGTTGCATGTTTTTATCTCTTTAGCTTTCTTTGTTTTGTATCTTGGTTTATGGTATTTGTTGCCTATATACTTTACCTTTTTTTTTTTTTAGTGTAGGGGAGGTGTTTTGTGATTTTAACTTTTATATAATCAAATTGATCAAGTGTCATGATTTATGCCTAAATGTAAAAATTATAACTCATAAGGATATAGGCTCTTTATTATTATGCTATTATATTTTTACAGTATTTTGGATATTCTAATGCTTGGAAATCAAGCCTTTGCTCATGAATGTAATCTACTATAACTTTTAAGAAATTACAGGAGAAGGGCTTGCTCCTTGTGAGAAAATCAAATATCAAACACGTGCATCAAACGAAGAGAGGAAGTTTCCTCTCTTCTTTACCAATTCTAAGGTTAATGGCTATTAACAATTTCTCGTGTATTTGCTCTCCTTCCTCTACAGATACAAATTCTGTCCATTGTTCTGCAACCTGTGCCTCACTTAACAATATCTGGTAGCATCCTTCCACATCAGCACATGCAGACATGCTATTACTTGTTGTTTTTAATGGCTCACATAGGTTTCCATAACATGGAAATATTAAAATCGATTTAATTGTTCTTAACCGATAAAACTCTAGGCTGACTTTAGTTTTTGCTAGTGTACATGGTCCAGGGATTTTTCACGTCTGTCCTTCCGTATTAGTGCCAATATTTGTGAGGGACAGATGCCAGGCTACTCAACTGATCACTCAAAGGATGTGCAGTTTTACACTTTTGTGGAAATTGCCAAATTCCCCCAACATACACTCCACCCATAGCTAAACACATGCCCATTTCCCACTCTTTAGCAAGTATTGAATATGTCTAGCCTGATTCTCAGTCCAGTGTAAGTAATTTATTTTTCTTATCCTGAATGTGCTAGGAATTTCTCTTCATCCTTTGATTTCCCGAAGATCTAAGACATGTGTCTCTAAAGGAACATTTTCTATATGAAGAATTTGGTTTTTTCTTCTTCCATTATTTCTGTTCTCTGTTTGTAGAATACTTATATTGCTTATGAATTTCCACTTGATACTGGATCTTTCAGATTTATTTTCCATGTCTTTTACATTTTATTGATAGTTTTACATTACTTTTACTTTGTATTACACTGTGAAAAAATAAGGATATCTTTATAGACTACTCATTCTGTCTTAAGTATGTCTTGTTTGTTCTTCAACTCAGTCTTTGTGTAGAGACTTGACATTACTTTAGCAGTCAGATTTTTTCATTTCTGTGAACTAAAATTACATGTACCCTTACATTAGTTGCTGCTAGTTTTGTACCATTTCATCCCCCCAGCAGAATATGGGATGGCAATGGGTTCAGCTTTTAAAAATGTATAAAAAGAAAACCGTTTGTCAGCCTCCCTTGCAGCTATCTGTATGTAGCATTCTGGTAAAGGTTTAATAACCTGCTCCCTGGAAGGGAAAGAGCTAGCTTTGTAAGTTCTGCTGACAGAACTTACAAAGTTTAGGGTATAAATACTCCCAGCTACAGTTACCGGAGGAACTCACTTATTTCTTTCTCTGGCTTCAGTCTATTCTTGAACTCTATCAAGGAACATGTTCGACACTATCTCAAGAGTTAATTTCTCAGTGTTCTCTGGGAGACATCTCAGCCAGACACATGGACCCCTGGTCTTGTTTTGAATGAACAACTACATTGACTACTTCCTGGTTTAGTCTCACTCCATTCTGCACCTTGGATCCGGGCTTCCTACTGACAGATCTCCTCAGAAATGGTCCTATTTGACCTGATGGGGTTGCATGGAATTTTTGGTGCTCTAAGGTTCTGTCCTTAATTCAATGTGATCAATCTCTTTTATGTTTTCAGATTATTCCTCAGTGCTTTTAGTGGATGGTCTCTTTCTGGTTTTCCCTTGAAACTATGGAGTGTGTTTATATTTGTTCTGTTATTGAAATCATCTTTGGGAAAAGAAGAGGGAAATAATTTGCTATGTAGACCTGGAACCAGGTGAACTTTAGAATCTGACAGTGACATTTAAAAAAAAACTTCAGATGTTGAGTAGAATCTCATGATGCATTGTGGTAGTACTTTATAAGCTTCTTAGCACTTAAAAACACTTAACATCACAAACTTAGTGAACACTTCCCATGTCATTAGTGCTTGAGAATGCTCTTGTATTTCATAAAATTCTTAACTACTTGCCAACTTTAGAGGCTTAAACTGCTTATTTTTTTGTTGGTTGTTAAGTGATATCATGAGGCACATCACTTTTACCTAAGTCTTTGTTTACCTGTATGACTAACTCCTTAGTAAAATTTTGTAGATGTGAAATCAGACCAAGAGATTATATTTATCACATAAATATCAGGCCTAAATAACTAACTGAATTGGATGGTGGTACTTCAGATAAAGATGCTAAATGAAAAGAGAATTGGACTAAGGAGTTTAAGAGATGCTGGTTTTAATTTCAGCTCCACTTTTTACCACACCTGCGTGATCTTGAGCATACCATCTCATCTCTGGATGCCTCAATTTCCCTATCTGTAACAGTGGAGATCATAATGTCTTGCTCTCAGGACTGCTGTGAAGGTTAAATAAAATGCTGCATGCAAATTACTGGGCTCCTGGTGAACAGCAATTCGTCGGGGGAGATTCTGAGCCAGGGGCACCCAGCCAAACTGAGCCTGGATTTCTGACTCACAGAAATCATGAGATACTAAAAGTGGGTTGTTTTTAGCCTCTAAGTTTTGGATACGTTGTTAGGCAGAAAGAGATAAAACAGAGCAATTTTCTTACAGTATAATTCACCTTTTTTGGTGTATCTTTCTTTGAGTTTTGACAAATGCATACAATTCTGCAGCCATCACCCCAATTTAGAAGGCATTTCCATCACCCCCACCCCCAAAGGTTCCCCCTTCATACTTTCTGAGCAATCTCCCCCCTCTCCCTAGCTCTTGGCAAACTCTGATCTGTTTCCTGTTTGTATGATTTTGTTTTTTTCCAGAATGTCACATAAATGGAATCAGACAGTATGCAGCATTTTGCATGTGTTTTCTTTCGCTTGGCATGATGTATTTGGGACCCATCCCAGCTGCTGCACAAAGCTGTGTTGATGCCTTTTCATTGCTGAGTAATATTTAATTTTACGTATGCACCATAGTGACTTATCAGTTAACAGAGGACCAGCATTTGAGATGGGATATTCTCAGCTTTGGATGATTATAGTGAAGCCACTATAAATGTTTGCAAACATTTTCTTGTGAGCATGCATTTTTTTCCCTTTGAGTTAAAAAGCACAGGGTGGGGACCATATGAATCCACGGCAAGTATAAGTTTAACTTTGTAAGAAACGCCTAAACTGTTTTGAAAAATGACTGCAGCTTGCATTGCCACCACTAGGGTGGCTCAGCATCCTCACCAGGACTTCGAATGATCGGGTTTATTTTTTATTCGAACTGCTTTTAATATACAGGGTCCAGCAGAAGTTAACGCCATTGAGTGTGGTTGGTAGGGTACCTGAATGTCTCACACAAGATGGACAACAATTTGAACATGTCACCTAAAATGTTATATGGCGTGCTTGAGTGTGGTACTGTTATGTTACAGAATTATGGGCTCATGATTTTGTAATGAAAGATTTGGTATAGATTGCCAGCACATAAAACAGGGGCGCTATTTGTGCTGGACCCTGTGTATGCCGTGGTATTTCGCGGTGAGTTTAGTTTACATTCCCGTAATGACATGGTGCTGAGCATCTTTTCATGTGCATGTTTCTCATCCATATATCCTCTTTGGTGAATCTTTTGCCCAGTTTTTCTGTGAATCTTTTGCCCAATTTTTAAATGTTGAATAGGAGGAATGAGAGAAGAAACACTTGACTTCTTCTGGGTCACAGGGAGATTAATCAACTTAACAAAGTCCCTTCGCACTCTTAGATTGTTGAGATTTATTCCATGTCGTTAATGAATACTGAACTCTATCAAGTGTTTTTTCTGTATCTATTGAAAAGATACGATTTTTTTCTTCTTTCGCTTGTTCATATGATGAATTCAAGTTGATTTTCAAATGCTGAACAAAACTTACCTTCCTGGGATAAACTCCACTTGGTCGTGGTGGATTTGATGGAGGTATTGTTAAGAGAATGGAGAGGTAAATCACAGAGTGGAGCAGATATTTATAACACATAAAAGCACCAAAGGTTTGTACCCTATGTCAGTAACAAACTCTGACAAATCAATAAGTAAATCAATAAGTAAATGGATAGGGGACTAACTGCCAGCCGGAGCAAAATTCAATATAGAGGAGGTAACAAAATCCAGAGTGTAAACAAGCCATCTCAAATGTCTGAGATACAAATAAAAATTACTAGCTCATGCAAAGAGGCAGAAAATTGTAAACCATAATTTTTATGATTATTGTGAAAAAAAATCAACAAAAGCTTACCAACAGATGTCCCAGATGTAGAAATTAGCAGAAAAGGACTATAATTATAATAAATATGTTAAAGGATTTATAGCAAAAGATAAAAATAGGATTGGTGAACAAACAGAGAATCTCAGTAGAGGCAGAAATTACAGAAAAAGAACATAATCTATCTCACAACTGAAAAATCTCTATCGTACAGGACCTTGGATATCGGTTACAAGGGCCAGAATTCACCTCCACTTTAAACAACTAGAACTCAAGGCAAAATATGGAGATCAAGGGTTTTTAGACTTTCAATAACAGATGTCACAGGACAGAGAGTCCTTCCTGACACCATTGAGTTCCCGACCTACATAACTGCCATCCCCCGTTGAGCGACATTATTTGTTTAAGCCTCTGATATCAGGTTTGTTGTTATTTATAGCCAACCTGATCCTGACACAGCACCTTTGGCTGGTTTTTAGCAGGAATCTGACTGAACATCAAGTACTTTTTAAGCAGAACATTCTGGCTGGTTTGTCGAGAAGGGAATATTGGGTGGCAGAGATGGAGGCAGCATGAAAAATGGCAAACACCATCATTAAAAAACGCTTAAAAAGACTTTTTATAGTTATCGACTTTTGTATTTGTGTTTATGTCATTTGCTTGGTGTGTTCCTCTCCTGGAGCCACTATAACAAATTACCCAAACTGGGTAGCTTAGAACAACAGAAACTCACCCCTCCTCGGTTCTGGAGGGCAGACGTCTGAGGTCGAGTGCTGGGAGAGCCCTCTCCCTCTGATGCCCCTGGGGTGGGGACTGCCCCGCTCTCTTCGAGCTCCTGGTGTCCCCACGGTCTCTTGGCCTGTGGCAGCGGGAGCCCCACCGGTGCCTCACTGGATGACCACCTGCCCTGCGTGTCTGTGCGCCCGGATTCCCCTTGTCTTCTGAAGGTACCAGATGCTGGTTTAGGTTAGGACCTGATTCCACCCATCATGCTTGGTCAGACCCATTGTTTCTTATTTTTACTATGCTGTTTGTCTCCATTTAAAATATTGTTTTGGAAACTCCATAAATGTATATTCTTGTGAACATTTTTTAAGGTAATCTTCATATGTTTAGAAAAAAGATCATTGGAAACCCTTCATTTTTCATAAATAGTACTTTTTAGCTTTAAAATGTAGAACTATATTAGTAATATATTTATCATCCCAAGATTAGGTTGAAATGCACCCATTTTAGTTAATTATATATTTTTAATATTTAAAGAATTGATACTTTGATCATTCTAGAATTTACTTTGATTGGGATCTTAATTATGTTGTCATTTTTCATGCCCTTTAACATGTTCCATTAGCAAAGAAATGCCCTGTGTCCATTGCCCACATAATCAATGCATCATCCAGGCCCTTCCATGCCCTGGATTGGTGCCCTGATGTTCTGTCTTCCTGGTCATCAGTGTGGGCTAAGTTACTTGTAATGCATCCCCAAGAGCTTCTTTGAAAGCAGAGTTGGAGACTTCCAGGCCTGTTCCTTCTGGCTGGAAGTAGAGGTTCCTCTTGGGAAATTCCACTCTTGCGAGTTTCACTTTCCTGAGTGTGTATGGGGACAGTCGCTAAGTGGGTGTGCTCTTGAAGGGTCGAGGGGAGGGAACCGCCTGGAGCGGATGGGCAGACATGGAGTAGAGAGGGGAAGAAAGTCTAAGCTTCCGTGGCCAAGAGGAAGAGGCCAGTGAATAGTTTTGGAACTAACGTGAATCACGTTGTTAGTGTTTGCACATAGTTTTGATTTTGTTTTTTAAAGAAATAAGGACTTTCGGTCTTGTGGTTAGCAGCCAGGCTTCCTTCAGTGGCCATAAATCTCTTCTAAATGCTAAGAAGCTGCTCCAGCTTGGCAAGCCAGATGAGTAAAAAGGTCATCTTCTTGCCTAACGGCAGATTCTGTAGTCTTTACCGCCCAATTCCCTTTATGGTCATAATTGTCCCTTGCAAAAATATAGTGTTACCGCAGAACTCATAAAACTGCTGCCTCTGGAATAAACAGGAAAGGGCACATTCTCCTTTCAAGGCAACGTCTGCACCAGCAGAGTTTAGCCTCGATTTAAAACGGAAAGCGGTGATCCCTGAACGGCACCGTGGCTTTAGACGTCGCCTCTGAACTTGATTGAGTGCAGAGATGGATTGGTTTGTTCTTGTTTGTGTAGATTAGAGAGACAGAGATGGTTCGCCCCAATATTTAGAGTTCCTACAGGGCAGCGGTGCTGTCTCTTTGGTAAAATTCAGGGCTCAGCACAGTTTTAAGTCCAAGGAGGAACTTAATAATACATGGGTCTGCAGCAGTTTCAACCCTACACGTAAGCAAAAAGGAAAAAAAAAATAAACGAACATGGTGAACCGTGGGCACAGCCTCAACTTGAATGACTGAAATTGACCTCCACCCTGTGATGGTCAATCAGCAAGCAAGAAGGTGATGTGTGTGTGTATGGGGGGCGGGCAAGGAGGAGCAGTAAAAACCCACATATGCCAAACTAAATCGGGCTGGGTTTTAGGGGTTATTCCATGAAACAATGGCCAAAGCCCTCTTTTTATTGGGAGATAGCAACTTCTACATCCTGGGACTTGCAAAAGGAAGTAAAAATCACAGGGGCAGGTTAACTGGGCAGATAGCCTTCCTTCCCAAGGAACTTGGTCTGTAGGGAAAGAATATCGTGTTGACAGGTAGCAACAGGGCAGAGAAGCCATTGGACCCCCTGAAACGCATCAGACACTGCTTGGCTTTGCGTTGGCAGCCCGTGGCTCAGGTGCACCTTGTTTCTGACCGACTGTGGAGGACGGATGCTGAGAACTCTGCAGGGGGCAGCTGGGCTCCAAACCTAGACCCTCAAATCTCCATTTGCATGAGCACACCGCTTACTTGTCACTTGGTTTGCTTTCGCTGTAAAATGGGGCAGGTGAGAGTGCTTACCTGCAGGGTTTCTGTTGGAATTCAGGGGGCTCATTGTTGCCTGTCAGGTCCTTAGATCAGTGCCTGGTGCTGTGTGAGGACAAGGGTGTCGGTCATTGGAAGCCCTTGTAGGAGCAGTGGTGGAAGTTGGGTGCGTTTGCCTGGGCTGCTGTGACCGTGTCCCGCACACATTGCTGCACTGACATCAGAGCCGGAAACCACAGAAATGTATTTTCTTGCGGTTCTGGGAGCCGGAAATTCAAGATCAAGGTGCCAGCAAGGCCACGCACCTTCTTTGCCTTGTCTGGCTTCCAGTGGTTCTCGGTGTCCTTTGGCGTGTGACAGCATGGCTTCAACCCCTGCCTGTCTTTTCCTGGCCTTCTTCCCCATGTCTCTCTTCCTCCCCTTTGTCCAGGAAGGACAGCAGTCTTCAGATTGAACATCCGCCCTAAATTCAGGTGATCTGGCCTGGAGATCTGTGACATTTCCTCTGCAAAGACTCTATTTCCAAATAAGGTCACTGTCACAGGTACCTGGGATTAGGACTTGGACAGGTTGTTTTAGGCAGAATACAGATCAACTCACTGCACACCCTAGACCCAGTGGCTTAGGTGGGGCTTCTCCCAATTGTTGTAGCCCCCTCTGGATAGGTGTTTTTACACCTAGATTATTGAAAGTATTCCAACTTTCTATCTCAGTGACAGGTATGGAATGGGTCTGTAGTTCTAATTAGGCCAATCGAGTGCTTCCCGGGATTTGGGGGGTGTCCTGCTACTGTAACTTACTGTTAGCCTCATGTAAGCAGAAGGGGGTTGAAACTGTCATGCCCATTTACCTCCCAATAAAATGAGAGCACGGCGTGAAGAAGCACAGCTCCAGCAGGAAGGGAGAGTGGAAGGCAGAGATGCAGAGAAGAGAAAGACCTCATTTTGGCTTAAAACAGAGTTAGTCTGTCCCTCACTTATAGTATTCACCACTGTATACCTTGTATTGGGTTGGTCAAAAAGTCTATTTAGTTTCTTTTCTATAAAGTAAAATAAACACTTTTCTTTTTCACTGTTATCTTTATTGATTTGGATATTTTGAGTATGTCACTATCTCCCACTATCGGCTTCTAGTGGGTAGAGGCCAGGGGTGCTGCTAAATATCTTCCGGTGCATAAGACAGCCCACCCCAAAGGGTTATTTGGCCCAAATGTCAGTAGTACTGAGAAGCTTCGCAAACCACTTTGGACACGTTTGATCGGTCACAGCACCTTCTCCATACACCGCACAAATCTTTTTTTTTTTTTCATTTCAGTGGTGTTTTTACCTTTCTTGAAATAATAAAGCATATACACTGAAAATGTTGCTTATCTTCTTCCATCTTCAATATTAAAATGGCTGCACAAAATGCACCAATGTTGATTTTTTTCTCTTCTTAATGCACACTGATGTGACAGCCGTCACAATACATTCTAACAAATCATTTTGAATGAAGTTCAAGACAACTAAGTACTACTAGAGCCATCTTATGGAAAAAACAAGATGAACTTTTTCACCAACCCAATATTATAGATCTTGCCAACATGTTTCCTTTCTTTTATTAAATAAGGGATTGAAGACCCTCTGAAGACAAGTGTCGTAACCTCTCAGTTTCTGCCGCATTCCACTGGGAACTCAGAAGGCATCTGTTGAATGAGTGGGAATGGGTGGAATGAATGAAACAAATCTTTTAAATTC